>JASXTE010000013.1:21272500-21905000 GCA_030280995.1 Hemileia vastatrix | reverse complement strand
CGGAGTCCGTCCGGACTTCCAGACTCAATTAGAACCTTAAAACTATAATAAAAAATCTAGAAAAATTACACATAATAGAGCTACTTCCCCTTTACATATTAAACTAATTTTCGTAGTCTGCGCAGCTCTAATTACCCCGTGAAAATTCATCAAAGTTAAGTAATATTTGAAAACGTAAATATTTCTATAAAACTTTAAAATTCATTTAAAAATATAAGAAAAATAGTAAAAATTCTGGGAAAATTTCCCAAGGTTCTTGAGTGACTCGACTTGATACTTATAATTTTTTCAGACCATAAAAATAATTTTTTCTCCGCAAAATAAATTGTATTTGTGTAGGCATTCGCTCGTGACCAATTTCTTCATATTTTAAACTCCAATAAATTAAATAAAACCCTTTTATATAAAAAAATAATAACGCCAATCTTGCACGCCATAATAACTCCATTTACATATTTAGGTGCCGTACTAAACTTTAGGCTACCACATCCTCCCTCCAATTGAGAATGTCCCCATTCTTAAAACTTTGCATAAGTGGTTGAACACAATATTCATCTTTAACCTTCAACCACCATCTTCTTTAATCAACTATAAAATTCATCTTCATCAATATGTCTTCCAAAGAACTTGTCGCTCCATGTGAACTCTGCGCTCGATACCAGGTACCTTGTTTTATGTCCAACCCTAATCTTCCTGGCAGAACTGCTTGCGACTTATGCCGTGTGAAAAAAGTCAAATGCAACCGGCCAATAGTTCCTTCTAAAACAAACGTATATTTAGGACCAGCAGCTCTCCCTGATCCCTCAACTTCTAAAAAGCGATCCAAAATTCCTGTCTTCTTAAAACGAATAAGATCAAAAACAGCTTCAAAAGTTCAATCTTCATCAACGGATCCCGGCCTAATTTTGCCTTCACAAGATCCTAATCCTATAACTCCAGTACCCCCAACTAGCTTTGCTGAGACTATGTTTCCTGGCTCTAAATGTAAGACCCTATTTATCTTACTAAAAAAAACTTTTAATCAAAATTGACTAAACCTATAACTTAATAACATATTTGAACTTCTAGATGTCAAAATAACCAACACTGATGATGTTGGTAGAGTGAAAACGGACTATATCAATCATTACCCAAATTTTCATCGCTATCTTTTTCTTGACTTCACTAATGAGTTGAAACGAAAAATGCTGGCCTATTTTCAAGAAACTCCAGCTAATAACCATGAAGACCTCATGAAAAGAAGAATTTTAATGCAAAGCTTTGATAATGATGTTGAACAATTTCAAAGACATTATCTTTTCTAACAGTATAACTTGATAAAATTTTGTTTTTGCTTGGTCTTCTTAAACTTTCAAAATAAATGATGTTTTCTTTCTTCTCTGGCCTGATATAACATAAAATAAAATAATATAAATCTTGTGATGATTCCACTACTGAGAGCAAGGTTTGAATCCCTTCAGACTCCCATATACCAGTCTTCCTTCTTGTCACAGCATTGAGAGAGTGGATCTTCCTATGAGCCGAATACTCCTGATTCCAACCTCATAGGGCCCCCCACTGAGCCGAATTCTATGATTCCAATCTCGCCATAAGGTCCTCCAAGCTTCACACCAAAAAAAAAATGGCCTAACTATGAGGCACTAAAAAAAATCATTCCCTAAAATCCAACTACCATCCTAACTTCTGATTCCTTCATCACAATTTTCAAACTTTGCTATACAGCAAACCCATAAAATACTTTTGCCAGGCTTCCAATAATAATTTTAACTTTAGAACATGTTAAAGCGCCACAAATTTTACCTAATTAACCATTGTGCTTTCTTTAGCATCATCACCACCTAAAATTTTAACCTCCTAAAGCTATCAGCACCCAATTCCAGAAATAATTGAATAACCAGTTTAGAGTCTTAGGGGACAGTGATAAATTAAAAGATTGAATTGAGTTATCCAAACAAGATTGACATTCCAATTTAAAGTCTTTGTAGACCAAACATTTAATTGATTGCCAGTTTATGGTCTTGGTGGACCAAAGATCGTTTAAGTGCATAAATATCTTGATATATTCCTAAGTAAGGCCTAGGCTTGACCAAAGATTGAATAAATTTGATAATCCAGTTTAATGTCATAGTGGACCAAACATTTGATCGACAAGTAATCCAGTATAAGGCCATAGTGGTCCAATGAATGTTGAATCATCCTGCAGATATTAATTTTCCAGTTTAAAGTCATAGTGGACTAAACAATGAATGAACTACCAGTTTAAAGTCATGGTGGACCAAACATTTAATCGATAAGAAATCCAGTTTAAGGTCATGGTGGACCCAACAGCTTGATAACAGTCCAGTTTAAGGTCTTGGTGGACCTAACAACTTCTCTATCCTTGAACCCAGATTCTGCCACCAGCTTTCTTCATCCTAGTTTCAAGTTTTCTTCTTCAAAAAAATATCTCCTAACAAGATGAAACCTTCTGACTTCATTGCTTCAGCTGATCAATCTTGCAAATACTGTGCCTTCACCCATAGGGAATGTATCTTCTCTTTTAACTGGCAAAAGCACACTTATAACAGGGCCTGTTTAGCCTGCTATGAGAAGAAAAGAAAATTTTCTGGCTTGAACTGTGGTTCTTTCCCCATCACTGCTACTAGCTTCGCCGCCTTCTGCAAACCTCTTCCTTCTTCTTCACCTTCTACTCCACCCCCTATTCCATCAACCTCTAAAGATCCCATACCTTTTTCTCCATCAGCCTATTTAAACCTTTCTCCATCACCTAATCCTCTGGGTCCTTCTCTCCAATCTAGACTTGCTGCTACTCCCCCAAGAACTCTTGCTGCTCCCAGGGCCATGCTTCAACCTTCTAACAATTCTTCTCCTTCTTCCAACATCTTGAAGCACAAAAGGTCCTATAATAGCCAGCAGTCTTCATCTCCTCTTGTATCATCCAAAAGGCCCAGAACATCTACTTCAAACACCAAATCCAACACCAGTCCTCCTCATCTATCAAAAATAAAAAATCCTTTCCTAAACATAAAAAATCCCACTCCATTACCAAGTAAGCCATTTATCTATGATCATGATAGTGTTGACACAGGTTAGTTGTCTCTTTTTATTTTCTTAATCTTCAGGTTTTAATTTGCTGATATTTTAATTTGATAAGCGTCCACCGGTTCTCCAATTTCATATTCTGCTTATGAACTACCAGAACCTAATCCAAGCTTCCCTAGAGTTCCAATTCACCTAGTGTCTGAAAAGCTTTTTGCCAATTTTAATAACCTTATCGCTTATTTCCAACGATACCCGCCCTCTGATAGATCAGAATCTTGGATGAGAGAGCAACTGTTAAGAGACCTTTTCAAAATAGCCAACTGGCTTCAACACTATCGTGACCGTGAAATAAGATTCGAATCCCAGGAAATCGATCAAGGTCCTTCTAAATTTTCTAATTTCGATTCTTCAAAAGATAACAATCCTTGATGGTGTTCTTCCTGGTATGTAGCTTTCTTGCATAATGTTTGAAGAATAAAATATAAACATCTAAACTACCTAAAACTAAAATACCTTTATTTTATTTTATTTATTTATTTTTATTTTTTTTATTTTTTATTTTTTTTTTATTTTTTATTTATTTTTATTTTTTATTTTTTTTTATTTTTTTTATTTTTTTTTATTATTTATTTATTTTTATTTTTATTTTTATTTTTATTTTATTTTTTTTTTTTATTTATTATTTTTTTTATTTTTTATTATTATTTTTTATTTTATATTTTTAGTTATTTTATTATTATTATTATTATTTTTATTTTTTTTTTTTTTATATTTTTTTTATTTTTTTATTTTTATTTTTTTGTTATTTAAAAGAGATAGTTTTGAAATAAAACTTAAAATTTAATTTTTAAAGAGAGATAAACAAATGTGAAAAGAAAAATAAAAAAAGTAATAAAAAAAATTTCAAAATAAAATTTTAAAAGATGCCCCCCGGCCATTTGATGAGCCGTACCCTCGACATCATACCCACATCCAAGTGCAACTTGATGTGGTTACACAATTTTAAGAAATTGAAAAGAAAATAAAATAAATGAAAGTTTTTAGCAGATAATTTTTTATAATGATGATCACTGGGTGGGCTCCCTCCAATTTATAAAAATGATTAGAGACCACCAGTGAGCATCACCTTTACAATAATTCATAATATATATTAAAGAAAAGAAATCACAATCTAACATAAAAAAAATCAAAAACAAAATAAGAAAATCTTGAATCCGGCGTTGAGAGCGGTGTCTCTTGATTCGTTCCAGTTTATAGTCTTAGTGGACTTCCTATAATTAAAAGACAAAGCCAGGATTCAACTAGAAACAGGGAAAATTTTGGAAACGAACATTATGGGGTAATTGTGTATAGAGCAGCCAGCCCATCAATTACCCCCACACTTGCCAATATTAAATTTAGAAGGTTCCCCTGTGAACACTTCTTCCAATAAATTTTAAAAAATTTTCCAACACTATCTTCACCCATATTTTAAGAATTTTAAGTTTTTGAAAATTTCAAAGATGGTCTTCTTGAATTTCGTTAAGTTTCATCATAGTTTCGTCGCCCATAGGAAGTGTAACAATAGTAAAGTATTTTTGATAAAAATAAGAAGATAGTTTATCCTCGTTGCGGAGGAATCCATAAAATTTCGTTGATATCATAGTTTATCCTCGTTGCAGAGGTATAAATTTAATAAAAGTCATTAAAATTGTAGTTTATCCTCATTTCAGAGTTCGTCCATATAATTTCATAAATGTCATAGTTTATCCTCATTGCGGAGGTATCCATAAAGTTTCATTGATATCATAGTTTATCCTCATTGCAGAGGAAGACTTCGGCACTCCTGGTGCCTCTAGGATAGAACCGTTTCACTTGATCAGCCGCTACCCTCTTCTTCAATACTACTCCATCCAACTCTTCTAGCACATATGAACCGCCGGAAACTTGCTCCTTGATTTTATACGGTCCATTCCACCTATCTGCAAACATCTTTCCCCATTGACTTTCCAAACTCCTATTATAAACCAGGACCATATATCCTGTGTTCAAAGGTTTCCTTAATCGATGTGCCAACCGCCCATCCCAATATTTGACTGATTGATTTCGTATCTTCATCATCCGTGAATATGCCTTTTCTAAATATTCTTCTTTCTTTTCTTGCTGCATCATTCTTGCACACAATAATTCTTCAGTAGTTTTGACCGTGTCCCAGTCAACTCCAAGATATGATTCAGCTTCTAAATCAACCGGTAAAACTGCTTTCTGTCCAAAAACAAGTTCATAAGGTGAAAATCCGGTCGTCCTTTTGGCAGTGATTCAATCAGCAAATAAAACTAAAGGTAAATAGTGCCTCCACTTTTCGTCACTTGTCCCACACATTTTAACTAAAGCATCCTTAATAACTTGATGCCCTCTTTCAACCATGCCTTCAGCTTCAGGATAATATGGGGTTGCTACCCTAACCTTTGATCCAACTTTCAATACGGCCTCTTTAAACTCTGTCCCAAATTCAGGACCTCCATCTACCGTTACCAACTTCATCACCCCATACCTATATACCCAATTATTCAAAAAAAATTCTGCCACATTTTTGGCAGTTAAATTAATAAGAGGCGCTGCCTCTACCCAACCAGATAAATCATCTCTGGCCACAATTAAATATTTATACCGTCCCTCTTTTATATGAACGGCATCTAAACTAACTCTTCCAAAGAGCGTATATTCACCGGTCGCGCGTCCAGGTTCTTTTGGCCTTAAATAACTTTGTCTTTGACATTCTTCGCATGACTGAACCCACTGTTTAACAGCCATCTTCATGCCAGGCCACCAAAATTGATCAGAAATTCCAAAACTAATTCTTGCCCCTTCTGTTGAGTTATAACTACTTGAGGATTTGGATACCTCCTCCTCATTAAACGTCGACCAGATAGGTAAAATGTAGATGACTTCCTCTTGATAGCCACCCATTCATCGTCTTCACAATCTTCTGGCCTCTCTAAAGTCAACAAATATTTGACTAACAAAAAATAAAAACCAGTCTGACCCCAGACTTCATCTTGAAAATCGATTAATATAACATCAATAGGGACTTCTCTCACTACGCAATATAGGGGGTGGACTTGCTAGCAAGTCCTCAACCTGAACTCAGATGGAACTCAGACTGAACTCATACTGAACCCATACTGAACTCTACTTGAACACCCACCTAAAACTGTTCTGCTGAGTGGTGTTCATCCCTGATTGTATGCTTCCTTTATCAATAGCTCAATGTGTGTTCAACCTGTGGTGAGTTTGGGTCCAAGGTTGCGGACTTGCTAGCAAGTCCGCCCCCCATATTGTGTGGTGTCTATCACCAATATCACCTGCACATGAATGAGCCAATAATCATTGACCCCTAAATAAATTTTTAATCGAGCTATTTCGTCGTTTTTCTTCTGAACCTTTGGATCCATCGAAAACCGTATTTGAAAATACCTCTTTCTCTTTATCCACCTTTTTATTTAAATTCTCTAATTCTCCAACATATACACCATTCCTTAATTTACTACTATCCCACACTACCAATCCATCTTCCTCTACATACACCACATCTTCTTCTACCTCCTCTCTGCCGAATTTATCTACACCTTTTTCAACACCTTTATTAACATAAAAACTATTTTCCAGTTTATCCTCTTGGTGGAGGTCATCATCATCATAATCTAAACACAATAGTCCTGCCAGTTTAACCTCATGGGGGAGATATGGAAAGTCTTCAGCTCCTTTAGTGCTGGCTTTGATAATAGGTATATCTTCATCGAACTCTTCTGAGTCTGAATCTTCTTCAGTGGGTGGTCTCCTTGATAAACCATCTGGCATAGTAAAAGTTTTGCCAGGCTTATGAACTAAATCAAACGAAAAATGTTGAATAAAAGCTACCCATCTCGTCATGGGTGCGTTCGGTAAACTTGGGGAATTAATCATCTGGATTAACGATTTCGCATCCACTTGCAACTCAAAATGTTGCCCCCACAAAATATGCTGAAGTTTCTTCAGTATTTTCGCCACACCACATAATTCCAATTTTGGTTGAGAATATCTTGATTCAACCTCAGTAAATACTACAGATTCATACCTAACTGGCCTGATGTAAACAGCTTTATCCATCTGAGACAAAACCGCCCCAGCTGCAACCTGACTTGAATCAACTGCTAAATAAATTCTTCCAGCATCTTTTCCATAATCTAACTTGTGCAGGACTAAATCCTTCCCTACAACCTCCTTCAACTTCACAAACGCCTTCTCACACTCTTCATCCCACTCCCAGTATGCATCCTTTCTCGTTAACTGTCTCAATGGAGCTGCCAATGAAGAAAAGTCCTTGATAAACATTCTAACATATACGCAAACGCCTAAAAACCCTCTAACTTCGGTCGTATTCTTGGGTCTTGGCCAGGACTGAATTTTGTTAACTTTCTTCTTGGACATAATCCTACCCTCTCTACATACCACATGGCCTAATATTTCTAAGGCTGGCACACAACATGAAAATTTTGAACCTGAAATAGTTAAACGAGCCTCTTCAATTCAAAACAAGATTCTTTTTAAAGTAATTGCAAACTCCCAAATGAATTTGCGTATCCCGGGATTCTCTTCCAACACCTGGTTATCATAGTCGGTTGTTGGTCCCTTAATTCCTCCATCATATATAAAGATTCCAGCATATTGTGGAATTTCATCTTGAAGGATCCAAGCCATCTGAGCTTGATAAACTGCAACCGAATTTGTTGCTCCTTGAGGTAATCTTGTTAACTGTAAACATCCAAGTGGCGTATCAAATGTAGTGAGAGGCCTTGAGTCCGGATTTAACTCTCTCTCATCATATCCACCCATAATATCTCCCAAACCATAGCACACTCTCCCTGCAAACGCTTCAACAAACTCCTCAGCACTAGGTGGTATCCCAGCATCCTTTATTGTAACCCTATTTAATTCCCTAAGATCATGAACAACTCTAAGCTTGCCATTCGGTTTCTTGATACAAAATACAGGACTAGAATAACTTGACGTTGATTGCTCATACAGTCCAGTGCGTATCCGTTCTCTGACAACTTCAATATAGGCTTCTTTTAATGCAGCCGGAATAGGAATCGGTTTCTGCTGCCACGGTTCATGACATACCACAGGAATCTTGTAAGGCTCCCCATAGGAATGCTTCAACACACCCCTCTCCTCTTCTACAAAAGCAATGGCCTTCTCTCGCTTGACCATCACATCCAACAACAACTTCTTCTCTTCTCCAGACAACCAACCATCAGGTCCAAAATTAACAACACCCAGTCTCTCAAAAGTGATTCTTGACGTCTCAGAAAATTCAGGCGGATTCTTTACCAAGGGACTTTCATAAGGATCTCTTGATAACCTTGGTCTTCTCAAGGGTGGATTTAATTCAGCAGGTAGCGGTTCATTAATAGGTCGAACTTTATTTGCTACTTTCTTATATTTGGCTGCGTCCACATCTAAATAAACTTGAGGTAAAACATCGCCATTAAAACTTTCATCAAATGAATCTTCTTCATCGTCAGAATTGGAATAAGAAAAATTAGAAAAATATTTTATTTAATTTTTAAATTTTACCCTTTTCTCCTTTCCCTCGTCTAATTTATAAACAGATTTTCCAACACCTTTGCTTCCCTTATCCAACAGTAAATCACCCGTAAAGAAAGTTGGCAGTTTAACCTCTTGCTGGAGGACCGGAATTGAATTTTCACAAAAATTATTTTTTTGAGTTTTAATTATACTGAGATTTTTAATCGGATTTTGATGTGATATTTGCAGTTTACCCTCTTGCTGGAGGTCCGTGATAGAAGGAGATAATTGCAGTTTAACCTCTTGCTGGAGGTCCATAATAGAATTTTCACAAAAATTATTTTTTTGTGTTTTAATTATACCAAGATTTTTTATTGGATTTTGATAAGATTTTCGTAGTTTACCCTCTTGCTGGAGGTCCATAAACATACCCTTCCAATTTTTATCCAACCTAATTTGGCCCATTTTGCCTTTTTCACCATTTTTAAATTTTATAGAAAAACAGGGTAAATCCAATAAAGATATAGAAAAGTCCATAACGTATTTGCACTCCAAAGTAATATTAACAGAAAATAATTGAGAATCCACTTGAATTATCTCCAAGTGAGCTGACCTATTGCAATCCGGGATCTCATCCTGAGGAGAGATTACAACATTAGAGTGATCAGCCCCTGCTACCCCAAAAAATGAGGGCATCCATCCCTTTCCAACAAACATAATTCACCAGAAGCTGTCCGTTTTATATGCCGCTTCTTGGTGCAAACACAACACTGGCACAGAGTAGTAATCCCTGGCCGTGTTTCCCAACCTTCATCTCCAGGAGGCGCTAACCGCATATGTAACCTCCGCATATCTTCACCAGTGATCTCCAAACTAATCCCCATGCCAGCTTGATACCCTATCCTGGCCTCAAAATCCATCAAAAAAGGACCCCCAAGAACAGTTTTGACTGCTCCTCTGGCCACATAAAAGTGAACCTTACCAACAGATCCACCAATGCCTAACCTGACATGCTCAGCTGTACCCATCAGCTCTGTTGCATGCCCTCCAATACCTCTGAGGTTTCCCCCAGTTCCACTTTTAATTGGCAAGCCTATACTCGTCGCTTGCTCCAATGAAATTAAATTAATTTGAGACCCTGAATCGACCAAGGCCTTTACTTCTTTACCATTTAGAGTTACCACCAGGTAACCCAGGGGAGCGGAAAAATGTGTATCTACATCTTCCCCAAACTTTTCAGCATTTTCACAAATATATTCCACCTCTCCAGTGGAAACCCGACGCCTCGTCAAATGCTTCTTTTGCTTTTCAGCAAGCGCCGGACTAATCGTAAATAACTCCCCCAAAGATAAGGGAATCTGCAGTTGATTCAACCTATTCAAAACTGCGTCCATTGCATTAGCTTGACCAGAAACTACTGGCCGCTCATACTGGACCTTTGATTTAACAACCTTGGCCCTGGGTACCTCTTGAGGTCCAACTGAGCCATCTTCACCCCCCATTATAACATCTTCACTTTCTATAACCCTAACTCCGTCACCAGCTTCTTGCACTAATCCTGATCCATCGCTAGTCCTTCTTACTCCCTCCATTGGGATGGGACCGCTAAAACTTGGTCTGGGTAGAGACGCCAACGGTACGTCCTCCTCAGAATCCGAATCATCCTCTGGCATAGGCTCACCATTTAAATCAAACTTGCCATAACTAGGGGGCCCCATATCAGCAATCCCCTTCTGCATTTTATATAATTCGTCCTTAGAGTAAGGGTTCAATTTGTTGGCGGCAGTTTGAGCACTAGAATTCTTGTCCTTAGAGTAAGGGTTCACTTTGTTATTGGCCTTGCCAGGATTAGCCCTCAATTGGCTCTGAATGCTACTTTTCGCCTTAGTAGCGGCTGCTCTTCTAGCAGCATTAACATCGTATTTGCCAGCCATACAGCTACCCTCCACCTGGGCAACCGTCGCCAGCTCTAAACCACCAAAAGAAGTAGAAAATGTGGCTTTACTGACCTCTTTCTCCTTGCCCTTGTCAGCTTTACCACCATTACCGTTACCATTTTTGCCACTCTTGGCATTAACATCTTCATCCATCACCTCTTCAAATCTGGCTCTCCTTTCAGCCGTTAAACTTCTTCTGACCAAATCAGAAGGAGACTGTCCATCACTGGGCTTGATGAACGAACCATCAGGAAATTTATAAACTTTACCATCAAATAAAACTCGCCCATCATCCATATCCTTATCAAGAGCAAAACAAACTGTTGCTCTGTGACCCCTCCTATTACAATAGGAGCACACCTTTGGCTCATCGTAGCCACCTCTATATCCATTACTACCACCATTCCCACCATTTCTCCCATTGCCTGGGAAGCGGTTACCGTTGTTATTGCCATTATAATTTCGACGTTCATAACCTCTAGACTGATAAGAAGTCGACGTCGAGGAAGAAGCGATTGGGGCCTTGTTGGCCTTCTGGGTTTCTTGAACAAATATTTTTAATTGTTTAGTTAAATCGGCCAGGTGATCGACCATCTTATTATCTACATTACCCTCAACTTTAGAAGCAGGTAATCCCATTTGAGCCTTCTTGGCCTCCTGGGCTTTGACCATAATATCGTTGTTTTCGGCCAAAACCTCGCTAACCTTGCTAACATATTGAGTGCAAGACTCTTGATATTTGTCCAACGCCAATAACTTGAGATGGGCCTGAATGTTCTCTTTGATAACCTCCAGAGCCGGCAGCTTCTGCTCACCATTAGGCAGTTCCTTCATCAAATCTTTTCTTGAAAGATCCTTCAAGACGTCCATTCGAATATCCCTACTGCATGCTGTCCAAAACAAATCTTTTGCTTGGTTCTCATGCACTAACTCGTCCACCAGTATGAGATATTCCACCACTTCATCAAACTGAAAACAGAGCTTTTTGAAGTCAGCCATAGAAGAAACTCCACCTTTTGCTTTCCAGTCTCCAACAATTTTATTGAGGTCCATCATAGTAAACCTAACACCCCATCTATCAACCATAGCTTTAGAAAGCTTAACCCAATCCTTGTCCTTGAATGCCTGCATAGCAATAACCTCTTTTTCCACCTCCCTATCGGCAATAAAAAATCTAACTTGCTTCACCATATCCACATGGGAAGCACCATCAACAGCAGCAGCAGCTTCATACCTGCTAATGAACCATTTAACCTCCTCCCCATCAAACTTTGGGCCATCCCAAGAAACAATTCTAACTGAGGGAGTAAGAGGGTTAGAAGATCCAGAAGCAACAGCAGAAGAAGACATCCCAATAAGTAATGAGAAGCGTTAACAATCGATAAAATAACAAGCCTCTTGCAGGCCAATAACAAAAATCCAATTAGAGTTCCAGAAAATAAGCCTCTTGCAGGCTAATAACGTTCTTGATCCAAGTAAGTCTTTTAAAGAAAGCTAGAGAAATCGAACCCCACGTTGGGCGCCAACTATGGTAAGGTAAACTCTTACAGTCGCCTTGCTGTAAGCAGAATCCGGAGGAGATATGTGGATTTAGCTGAAAACCCCGTCCTTCCAATAAAAATAACAAAGTAGATGTTCTAAATCACTAAGCTAACCAATCTACTTAGATCTGATTGATAAAAATAATGAAACTCTAAAATAATTAAGGCTTATTGAGATTTAAAGAAAGTGGCTGTTGATAAAAGAAATACTGATAACAACAATTAAGGTGTACCAGTGAAAGATCTGAAAAGATTGACTTTTATGTTTTTATAATAATTTAAATTTATATGAGACAGCAATAATCAAGTCCCAGCAATGAAGACCTTTCTAAAGATACCCTATATGAAGTGTGATTTAAATTGTTGAATTGTATTTCTTAAATGTTATATAAAAAATAATAAATGTTATAAGGGTATTATAACTTATTTAATTTGTTGAGTAATAAAAAATGAGACCGTGGTGGTTAATGATTAAGCTGTATGATCCGTCCCCCCTCTCAATTTCGAGTTTGAGAAGCGCTTAAGTATTCCTAGTCACGTGCCTAAGTTTTCCCCTCCAGAGCTCTTCCAGAGTCAATCCGGAGTCCGTACGGAGTCCGTACGGAGTCGAAACGGAGTCCGTCTGGACTTCCAGACTCAATTAGAACCTTAAAACTATAATTCAAAATCTAGAAAAATTACACATAATATAGCTACTTCCCCTTTACATATTAAACTAATTTTCGTAGTCTGCGCAGCTCTAATTACCCCGTGAAAATTCATCAAAGTTAAGTAATTTTTGAAAACGTAAATATTTCTATAAAACTTTAAAATTCATTTAAAAATATAAGAAAAATAGTAAAAATTCTGGGAAAATTTCCCAAGGTTCTTGAGTGACTCGACTTGATACTTATAATTTTTTCAGACCATAAAAATAAGTTTTCTCCGCAAAATAAATTGTATTTGTGTAGGCATTCGCTCGTGACCAATTTCTTCATATTTTAAACTCCAATAAATTAAATAAAACCCTTTTATATAAAAAAATAATAACGCCAATCTTTCACGCCGTAATAACTCCATTTACATATTTAGGTACCTTACTAAACTTTAGGCTACCACAACGTTGGCGGTATTTTTAGCGTCAGGAGGGGTTCTTCTAGTATTTATTGAGAAAGATAAATATAAGAATAAGAAAAGAAAGAAAAGAAAATGATAATTTGTAGTGAATAATAAAGAAAAAGATAGAAGATGGAGGAAGAAAACGCTGCGAGATGCAGGGTGATTATAAACTCCTGGGGACAGTCGCGAGTAGAGGGAGGATATGGTACGCGCCTCACAGGAAGCGTGAATTTGGACCAATCAGCGGGCATAGTCCAGGAAGAATAAAGGGTAGATAGCGCAGCAGGAAGTATAAAAATATAATATGTATTTGTGTGTTTCAAGGAACAAAGGAAATAGAAGCGCAGAAAAGGATTAAGGGTCTGTGCGCTCGGATTTTGCAGCAAGATGTGCCGCACAATAGGGGAATTGTGTGTTATTGATTTACGATTGCAAGAGCTAAACAATATGGATTTGGATTTTCCAATAATTGTGTGTTACGCATTAAAGAAGGAGTTATGGCTTAAGGACAACTCAAGTGCATAGTATACTGTACCGCGGCAAGTGCTATAACTTACTGAGACAAGTAATGAAGAAGGCTAACTAGTTAAGCGAGCTGTCGGAACTATCAACTTAGTATTTAAAGCAAAGAGAGTGGGACTCAATCGTAAAACTACCCAAGAGTTAAGGCAACTAGAAGCAGCATTAGGATAAGTCAAACCTGGAACTAGCACTGAAACAAAACAAGGTATAGTTAAAAGCGCATATGTGGAGAATCAGTGAAACAAGTTAATACTAGTGTTAGTAATTATAGGGTCTGATTTAGGCACTGTAGTTGTTGTAAGCAGTGTAAGTAGCATACTAATAAATTAGTTATTGTTTTACTAATGCAGCGCTAGAGTAAGCGCTGGAGATCCATTAGGGAACTGTGTCTTAAGCGCTGGAAAAATATAAAAGGAGAACTGGTCAATCTATCTAAAGAGAGGAAAAAAAATAAAAATAATCAAAGACGTATTAGTTTTTGCTTTAAAAAGCAGATCATAGAAAAATCAATATAGAGATATATGAGTAGCTATAGTCATAATACCCAGTATAAGATATTAGATCTTTTTGTGATTGATTGTTTGAGAGAATATTAAAAGGTATTTCTGAGTCTTTTAGAGTTTGTGCGTCTGTGTGTGTATTTCATATAGTATAGTTAAAGAGTGCAACATAGAGAGAATATATAGATTCAGTGGGATTAACTATTATTAGAGATATTTTATTACTTTAATAAGGCATATTAAAAGAGGGCGCTTCAAGAGGGAGTAGCTGTGATTAATAGCGCTTATTAAGAATAGAAATATCCAGATAGTAATACTTGTTTTTTTTTCCTTATCTTTAACTCATCTCAACTTATAATTAGCGTTGCACATTATTACACTGTCTTTAAAATAAGAGTGGCAGGCGTTTCTTTTAGAAATTAAAGAGAAGAACCAACCCATCTCGCATTGTGTCTACTGCTTAGTACTTTAGAACAGTCTACAGCGCCATTGGTAAATCTTAAGGCAAGTAATGTAGCTTAATTATTGAAGAAAGAATGGGTTTATAGGTATGGGGTAATGAAGATGGTGACTGTAGATGGTGGTGCTGAATTTGCTGGAGAATTCCAACAGGTAGTCAAAGGTATTGGCGCAAGGTTACAAGTTACAAAACCATATTATCCTGAAGCAGAGGGGATTTTAGAAAGAGGGCATCAAGTTATAAAGGATGCGCTGGTTAAATTATGTTGGAATAATGGGGCAAAGTGGAAGAACTACTTGCCATTAGTTTTGTTTGTGGACATGATTTCAGTTAAAAGGAAAACAGGGATTTCACCATATGAACTTATGTTTGGTCAAAGTGTGGTATATTCTATTAATCTAGAGGCTGGATCTTTTCCAAAATGTGACTGGGATCAAGTTCACTTGACTGAAGATTTGATTCTAGCGAGGGTAGCACAGCTTGAAAGGAAAGACGAGTTTGAGGAGAAGGCATATAATAGAATTATGCAGATCCAAGACAAGTCAGTTAAATATTGGGATGAGCATTTAGCACATAGGTTAAGGAAGTCATTGAACCCAGTAGATTTGGTTTTGGTTTATAATAGAAGTTTAGAAAGCCAATGGGGGAAGACGCTTGCTGACAGATGGAACGTTCCTTATAGGATAAGAAAGCAGATAACTGGGGGGTATTTTTTACTAGAGGAACTGGATGGTACTGAATGGAAGCAACATGTGGCTTCAGATAAGATTAAAAGATTCTACCCAAGGGGTGTTCCAGTGATACAAGATAACCTCTGGAATGACCTCTGGGAAGAGGCTAAACTATCAATGTTCTTTTATGGTTTTTTTAATGATATTTTATGTTACCTCTGGGAAGAGGTTAAACTAACAAGTTATTTTAAGCTTTGTTTTTCTAAGAGTACTCACAGGAGGCTTTGACACAGTTGTGACAGATAGAGGGCACTAACTCACCACACATTATGGGGGGCAGACTTGCTAGCAAGTCCGCAACCTTTGACCCAAACTCACCACAGATTTAACACACATTGAGCTATTGAGAAAGGAACCATACATTCAGGGATGAACACCACTCAGCAGAACAGTTTTAGGTGGGTGTTCAAGTAGAGTTCAGTATGGGTTCAGTATGAGTTCAGTCTGAGTTCCATCTGAGTTCCATCTGAGTTTAGGTTGAGGACTTGCTAGCAAGTCCACCCCGTAAATAGCGTAGTGACTGGAAGTTAGGTGGACTTTGGCTGAACAGGCAACTGGAATAAGCACTCAGGTGAGGGCGTAGAGGAAAATGAAATCTTATATTTTCATTGTTTGAGGAAATATTACAAGATAGGAAATTGGATTAAAGGAGATGAATACCATCTAAAACCAATAGACACTGGGAATTCAGCTAATTAGTTAACTAACCAGGAGTGGAATAACAATTTGTAGATGGGGTGATCTACAGTTTGATTCTTATTTACATTGTGTATTTTTGTATTGCAGTAAAGGCAGTAAATATTTATGATTTAATGTTTATTTATGAATTTTTTATAGGGTTTACAGTCTTTTAAAGAAAGTAGAGGGAGAGAAGTTAGGCGCTCTAAATTTAGAAGACAAGTAGTATGGAAGACAGGTGTAGAAGAATTGTGCCATGTCTAAAATGATTATTTAAAGGCATAGAAAGAAAAAGATGAAGACTATGTACAGCGATAATGGACAGATAAGGCTTATATGGAGAGCTCTAGTGGACTATTCAGTATTGTGGTTAAAGCTATTAGGATATCCTTTCCAATCTTCAGGCATGAAGAAATGAGTAGGATTCGAAGGGAATCCGAGAATAGTTGATGATCTGATTTCATTCATTAGTTGACCTATCATTTCTATATGGGTGTAGAGAGCTTCAAGTTCAGTGTCAGAAAAAGCTGGTGCATTATAATAGGATAGAGACATAGCATCATATATAAGGCAAAGCCTGGAAAACATTCACATGGAATGAATGAAGGGAAAAGGAATAGGAACTCATCCCAGGTACATGGATTCATTGAAGCCTGAAAAAGAGTCAGCAGGTAAGGAAAGTGTAAGTATAATGAAGGGTACTTACTTGCTAATAAATTTTGCGGGCGTGCTGATGAGGAAGAACTGGTTACCGCTTCAGGAGCAGCTGTAGTGGAGCATGATCCCATAGAAGCATTAGATCTTGGAGTTGAAGAAGGGGCAGTGCTAGTCTGGATAGATATTTTGCGTCTGGGAAAAGAGGGAAGCAATGGTGATTCATAAGGAATGTTATTATTGGTAGAAAATTTGGGGCTAGTGGGACTTGTGGTTGTAATTATGGGGGTGCTACTGGTAGAACTAGGTGGAAAGCAAATATAGCCAGTAGTCTAAGGAGTATTTTGGTTTAGAGAGATATTTCAAGTTTTGTGGTATCTAAAGCAGTTGTCACAGGCAGGTCTAAAGGAGGCATACCCCAGAGGTCTAGAAAATGTACAATGAAAGTTGCCGTGTTTACAAAATGAGCACGCTTGATCTCTGGGAACTGTGAAATATTTAGTCATGATGTTTGGATGAAGGTAATTTAGGTTATTAGATGGGCTATTTATAGGTTAATAATGGCATTATAGAAGAGACACCAGTTTTGGAATAGCTGACTTGAGTGCTGAATGGTTTCTAAGAAGGATGTGAAGGATTTTCATCAAGAAAAATGAGGAACCTAAGGAAAGAAAAATCTGTCACAGTCAAAGGAAAGTCATATGTTACAGAGATCTGAAGATTTCAAGAGAAATAATGCTTATATGAGGCAGGGGATGTATTTTCTGCTATAGGGAATAGCACCGATCTCAAATTTATATTGTATTTATTGTTTTATCTTTCATAGGCACTTAGTAGTAAGGTGCACCGTTTGGAAAAAGGATGATATTATTTTAGGCAACTCATCTTGCAGATGTTGGGTTCTCACAAGGAACTTGGGGTCAAGCAGAATTGAAAAAAAAAATTATTGTTGCGTTTTTTTTACAAGGCTATGTACAATTTATAAGGGATATATATAAGGAAGATTTTTTTTAGTATTCTGCGTCATCAAAGATCAGGACGCAGAAGGCCCAGTCATAAACAGCCTCTTGCATGTTTTGTTGCAAGGTGGTTATTATCTGTTTGCATTTTTTATACTCGGCATGAGTATAAACTGGGACCGCCTTGAGAAATTCCTCAAAGGCAGCTATCATGTTGTTCATATGACACATGTTTTCATCTTATGGTGCCCAGGAAATGTGCTCTAAAAATTCCCAGTTTTGAGCCATGTTGGGCTCTTCCTCACTGATGTTAGGAGGGATGTTGGTTGGCAAATCATCTGTGATGATGGCCTTGTTAACTGGCTGAAGGGCAGTCCAGTCAGGAGTTGGCATATGAGGATTACACTCTGGAACAGATTCGGCATCTCAGACGGGATCTTCTTCCAAGACTGGAAGGAATAGAGGAATGTTAGGAGGCGGAGGCGTTTCAGAGTAAGGGGTGCCTGGTGTATTCTAAAAGAGGAAATAGAGAATGTTAGTGTTAGAAGAGGGAGAAGAAGGAAAAGAAGACTTACTGTACTCTCCTTTGAAAAGAGGGATGTAGGGATAGAAGTGACACTACTGAGTGTAGGTGTGTGGTAACCAACCTTGACTAGTTTGTTGTCAGGTGGTGTTGAGGGAGTAGGCAAAGGGCGCTCGATGGTCATC
Organism: Hemileia vastatrix; assembly: GCA_030280995.1. Taxonomy (NCBI): domain Eukaryota; kingdom Fungi; phylum Basidiomycota; class Pucciniomycetes; order Pucciniales; family Zaghouaniaceae; genus Hemileia; species Hemileia vastatrix. The sequence goes on along the minus strand of JASXTE010000013.1, from coordinate 21,886,620 downwards.
TGACTCATCATATCCGTAGTAGAAGCGTTGGGGTACAGGCGCGCAACAGTGGGCGGCCCATCGTAACTACACTTCTTTTTCCGGTTTTTAAAGTAATTGAATGACTAGGAAAGAAAGAAATAGAAGTGAAGAAAATTTACACTAAAGAAATTATTTCCATGGCAGGCTTTGAGATGTGGCAGGGAGTTATGTTATTCTCGATGCAGCAAATGCATCTTGTCTCGTCCATCAGCATAGTTACTGGTGTTGTAGGTGGAGCAGCAGTGGGCTGTGTGCGCACAAACTGTGAAATTGCATCCACAATGTTGGCAATATTTTTGGTGTTAATGGAAGTTTTTCTCATATTCATTGAAGGATATAAATTTAAGAAGGAAAATAGATATCTAGTAGCAGTAGAAGAAGAGGGATAAGGTAAAGATGATGATTTTTAGTGAATGAGGGAAGAATTTGGAAGATGGAGGAAGTAAAGGCTGCAAGACACAGGATATTTATAGGCTCCTGGGGACAGTTGGGAGTAGAGGGAGGATGTGGTACGCGTCTTGCAGGTAGCTTGATTTTGGACCAGTCAGCTCGAATAGTCCACAAAGAAAAAAGGGGACTCATAGCGCAGTAGGTATTGCTAAAATATAATATGTATTTGTGTGTTTCAGAGAACAAAGTGAAATAAAAGCCCGGAAGAGGATTTAGGGTCTGTGTGCTCGGATTTTGCAGCAGGATGCGCCGCACAATGGGGAATTGTGTGTTATCAATTTAGGACTGCAAGCGCTGAACAATATGGATTTCCATTTTCCAATAATTGTGTGTTATGCATTAAGGAAGGACTCAAGTGCAAAGTATACTGCACCGCGGCTGGTGTGGTAACTTACTTAAACAGGTAATGTAGGAGGTTAACTAGTTAAGTGAGTTGTCAGAACTATGGACTTAGTAATGAAGTAAGGAGAGCGGGGACTCAATCACAAAACTACCCAAGATTCAAGACAACTAGGATCAGCATTAGAAGGAGTCAAACTTGGAAGTAGGTCTGAAACAAAACAAAGGTACACTCAGGAGCGCGCATGTGGAGTATGAGTGAAACAATTTAATACTAGTGTTAGTAAGCATAAGGTATGATTTAGGCACTGTAGTTGTTAAAAGCGGTGTACATAGTTTACTAATAGTTTAGTTATTGTTTTACTAATGTGGCGCTAGATTCAGCGCTGGAGATCCACTAGGGAACTGTGTTTTGAGTGCTGGAAAAATATAAAAAGGGTATTGCATCTAGTTATAAAAAGAGAGATAAAATTGACAAATAATTTGTTAACATAAGAGTAGTTAATAATTGTGGAGTCAAGTATAAGATATTAGATTTTCTGAAATCAATTGTTTGAGTATATATTAGAGATACTTCTGAGTCTTTTGTCATTTGTGTGTCTGTGTGTGTATTTCATATAATATAGTTAAAGATTGCAACTTATAGAGAATATATAGATTCAGTAGGATTGACTATTATTAGAGTTATTTTATTGCTATAATAAGGCATATTCAAAGAGAGCGCTTCAAGAGGGAGTAGCTGTGGATATTAGTGCTTGTTATGAATAGAAATATACGGATAGTAATACTTGTTTTTCCTGATCTTTAAAACTCATCTCTCAACTTATAAACTTTCTAATCAAATATTAGTGTTACAAATTATTTCTCTATCATTAAAAAAATAAGAGTGGCAGGCACTTATTTTTAGAAATTGAAAAGAAGAACCAACCAATCTTTCATTGTGTCTACTGATGAGTACTTTAGAACTCTCTACAATGATAGGTTTTGAAAAGAGACATGGAGTAATGCTGTTTTCAGTACAGTGCTAACAATGCTTAGCTCCTGTAAGAATTGATTTGATTGTGGGAGTAGTGGCGAAAAATGCTTTTTGGGTTTAAAAAACTGATGGGTAGCATTGACAATTTTGTTGTTGTTTTTCATGGTAATTAGAAGATGGAAGAAGATGAGAAGGGAAGCTATAAATAGAGAATTATCAGAAAATAGAAGATAAAATAAGAAAAGAAGGAGGAATAAAGAAAAAGTGTGAGATATGAACCTGATTTTATATCACCTGGGTACAGTCATAAGTAGAGGGAGACTGTGGTACACATCTTGCAGTAATGGAGAAAATATCTCAATTAGCAGAAAGCGCATCAAAGGGGCTGTCAGGAAGGATGCTTACAGAAGCTCCAAAAAAGGGGTCTTCAAAAGCACAGAAAAAGTAGACTCTCTGAAAAAAGATTTTTTGTGTACTATGGATATACAAGCCAAAGTGGGTATGGGATAGAGGAAAGATCATACTGGACTATAAGACACAGGGTATGGAATGTACTTGTGAAAGTTATGGTTAGCAGTGTATAGTAGACTACTACAGTCACCTTGCTGCAGGCAGAATCTGAGGGAGTTGGAAAAACAAAAAGAAATCCCTGTCCCTCTAAGTAAACTTAAGATTCAATTAACTAAGCTTGAAGATCTGCTTGAAGAGTTGGATAAGTTGAAAATCTGAGTGAAAGACTTTGAAAGTGTTGGAAACCTAATACCAGATTACACTGATACCAGTCACAGCAAATACTTAGAACAAGCCTCAACACTTGCCCCAGAGACTGAAACGTACAGTAAAGTACCCCAGAAACTACCCTTGGAATGATCTGTTCAAAGGTGCCTTATTAAAGGTCTGTCCCAGATTTACCCAGTTTCCCACCAAAATTAAATAGTGTTCTTTATTATATTTTTATTTTATAAATTTTATAAGAAAAGAAATAAATTTGAGTCACCCCGGATGAGAGCTATCCAATGGTACCCTATATGTTGATATTTTTTATTATAATTGTTGTTATATGTTAAATATTGTTAATTATCAAAAAAGACCCTTATTATCAAAACTAAAAGACAAAAAACATGTAGAAGAATAAGATTCTCCTCCTCCAGACCTTTCCAACAATACCCTGCATGCATAGGATCTACAATAAACTATTGATCTAACAAGCATGATAAATTCTAACCAAATTTTGCCACAATAGCCAAACTTTTCTGCAGTGACCAAACTTTGCACTGGTGATCAGAGTTTTCTACAGTGACCAAACTTTACCACAGTGCCCAGACTTTTCTGCAGTGACCAAACTTTGCACTGTTGATCAGACTTTCCCATTGTGAGCAAATTTCGCCACAATGAGCTCTTTTTGCCATAATGAGCTAATTTGGCCAGAGTGAGTTAATCTTTTCACCATAACCAAACTTTTCCACAATGACAGAATTTTTCCAGTACACTTCGCTTTTGCACCGGAAAATCACCGGAGCGAACCGGAGCGCACCGGAGCGCACCGGAAAAAAATGGCTACTCCATGAGCACACTGCATCCACCAAAAATACCAAGAGAGCCCTAGAAAATCCAGTAAAACCAATACCCAATCCATGAAACCATCAAATAACAATAGGAATACCAACATATATCCATTCCAAAACACCATAAATCCTCCAAATATTCACCATAAATCCTCCAAAAATCACCATAAATCCACCCAAAAAAAATCAAGTTAACTCCCTTCAACCAAATTAACACCCGCTAACACCATGATTTTCTTCCAAATAAGGTCTAATCAAATTTTCACCTAAGTAGCCTACCCACATTTGGAATGCCACATGCTCCCTCCAATATGGAATGTCCCCATTCCATTCTGAATCACATAAAAAACTTTTCCACCATCATTTCAATAAAAATTTTGCTTCTAAAGTTGACTCCACTTGATTTTTGATGCTTTAATCTACTGAGTATGAAAGAGTAGGCTTTAAACCCTACTATGCTAGAACTTCAATGATCTAGACACCGCCATGAGGTCCTCCAAACTCCTCTACCATTCACCAACAACAAAAAAAAAGAAAATTAAGAGAGTGAGTTTTCATCTCCACTGAGCCAGAACTGCAATTATCTGGACATCGCCATGAGGTCCTCCAATTTCCAAAATCACCAACTACAGAAAAGAAAATTTAGAGAGTGAGCTTTGATCTCCACTGAGCCAGAACTGCAATGATCTGGACATCGCCATGAGGTCCTCCAATTTCCAAAAACGACCTCCACTTGAATTTTCTTGAGTCATCAAGCTCAAAAATCACCAGTTTATAGTCTTTGAGGACTTCCACCTGCATCACAAAACCAATGCTAGAGATCAATCTATAAACAATAAAGCATATAAACAAACTTTGTGGGGTAATTGTGTATAGAGTTGCCAACTCATCAATTACCCCCAAACTTGCCAATATAAAATCTAGAAGGTTCCCCAATGAACACTTCTAGCTAAAAGAAATCCTTCTCAAATCTTGACCATTATAATTCCTAGTTTTATTGACATCTTCAGTTCTCCACAGTCTTGAAGTTTAGGACCAATCACAAATGATCTTGAAAAGAATTTCAGTTTTAAGTCTTGATGGACTAGCAGAATAAATAAAATAAATATATAATAAAAGAAAAAGATAAATAAAAAAATAAAAGATGTCCCCCAGCCATTTGGATGAGCCGAACCCCTGACATCATACCCACATCCAAGTGCACATTGATTGTGGATACACAGGAAAGCAAAATTAAAAATATAAAATAAAATGAAATTTTTGAAAATAATAATTTTTTTTTTTTGAAAATTAAATTTTGAAAATAATTATTTTATTTTATTTTTTTTTTATATAAAATTTTTTTTAAAAATTTGAAGATTTGAAAAATGATAATTTAATGAAAATCAAGAAAACAAACTAATGAGCACTGGGTGGGCTCCCTCCAATTTGCAAAATTGATTGGAGACCATATGTGATCATCCACCCCAATACAACAAAAAAAATGAAACAAAACAAAATTCTTGAATCCAGACTTCCAAAAGATTGTGCTGTGTTGACGTAAGGTTCCAGTTTATAGTCATAGAGGACTACCTATATAACAAAAAACAAAGCCAGTATTCAACTAGAAACAGAGAATGGTTGGAAACGAACATTATCGGGTAATTGTGAATAGAGCTGCCAACTCATCAATTACCCCCAAACTTGCCAATATAAAATCTAGAAGGTTCCCCTGTGAACACTCCTAAAAAAATTTGTTTCCCCCTCATATTTTCACCACATAATAAAATTTTAAAATTGAAGTAATGATTGATTTTTCAAAATACTGATTTCCTAAAAGATTGATGTTGTCGTTTATCCTCATTTCGAAGTCAAACTTCAGCACTCTTTGTGCCCCTAGGGTAAAACTTCTTCACTTGATCAGAAACTACCCTCTTCTTTAAGACAACACCATCCAGTTCTTCCAAAACATATGAACCACCAGAAACCTGTTCTCTAATCCTATATGGTCCATTCCATCTATCAGCAAACATTTTCCCCCACTGACTTTCCAAGCTCCTATTATACACTAACACCATATCAACAGGCCTCAAAGGCTTCCTGAGTCTATGAGCCAACATTTGATCCCAATACCTGAGAGACTGATCCCTGATCTTGATAATCCTCTTGTATGCCTTCTCCAAATATTCCTCCTTCTTTTCTAACTTTTGCATTCTAGCACAGAGCAAATCTTCAGCAGTTTTGACTACATCCCAATCAACCCCAAGATAAGATTCAGCTTCAAGATCAACTGGTAAAACAGCTTTCTGACCAAAAACTAATTCATAAGGAGAATAACCAGTTGTCCTCTTGGTGGTAATCCTGTCAGCAAATAAAACAAGGGGTAAATAATGCCTCCTTTTTTCAGCACTTTTTCCACACATTTTAACCAAAGCATCCTTAATAACTTGATGCCCCCTTTCAACCATTCCTTCTGCTTCAGGATAATATGGGGTCGCCACCCTAACCTTTGAGCCAATTTTTGAAAAAGCTTCCTTGAATTCTGCACCAAACTTGGAGCCGCCATCATCAGTTACCAACTTCATAACACCATACCTATACACCCATTCCTTCATCAAAAATTCTGCTACATTTTCAGCAGATAAACTAATAAGAGGGACAGCCTCAACCCAACCAGACAAATCATCCCTTTCCACAATCAAGTACTTATATTTACCTTCCTTGATGTGAACAGCATCCAAACTAACCCATCCAAAGATAGTATTTTCACCAGTAGCATTTCCAGGTTCTTTTGGCCTTAAATAACGTCTTCTATGACTTTCTTCACATGACTGAACCCAATATCTAACAGCCATCTTCATTCCAGGCCACCAAAATCTATCAGCAATCCGCTTATAAGTTTCTCCAAAGTCCCTATGCCCTAAATCTTCATGAAGAGATTTCATCACCAATTCTTGACCTTTTCTTTGAGATACAACAACTTGAGGATTCAGATGTCTTCTTTTCATCAACCTTCTACCAGACAAATAAAAAACAGGTGACTTCTTTTTAATAGCCACTCATTCAGCTTCATCACATTCTTCTGGTTTTCCCAGAGACAAAAAATATTTCACCATTAAAAAATAAAACCCAGTCTGGCCCCAAATTCATCAGAAAAATCCAAAAATATAACATCAAAAGGAACCTCCCTGTCTCCAATATCTCCCACTTGTGAATGAGCAATCATTCTCTGAGCATTCGGCTGTTTGCTGAAATTCACATAATCCACATCATTCAAAAATTTTTCAATGCTACCACTATCCTCCTTCAGATCCCAAACATAAACACCATTAACCAACTTCCAATTATCCCAAACAATCACACCATCCTCATCTACAAAAACCTCATGATAAACTAGTTCATCAACTTCAGTAAATTCAACAAAAATAGAACCAGACAGTTTAACCTCATGGGGGAGGTATGGAAAGTCCTCAGCACCCTTGGTAATGGCCTTGATTATAGGTATATCTTCATCAAACTCTTCTGAATCGGAATCATCTACTGTAGGTGGTCTTCTTGACAATCCATCAGGCATAGTGAAAGATTTTCCAGGCCTTTGCACTAAATCAAATGAAAAATGTTGAATAAAAACTACCCACCTAGTCATTGGAGCATTAGGTAAACTAGGTGAATTAATCATCTGAATTAAAGATTTAGAATCCACTTGAAGTTCAAAATGTTGACCCCATAAGATATTTTGAAGTTTCTTTAAAATTTTTGCCACACCACAGAGTTCCAACTTGGTTGTGAATATCTTGATTCCACCTCAGTAAAAACTACAGATTCATACCTAGCTGGTCTAATATAACCATCCTTATCCATATGAGAAAGCACTGCACCAGCCGCCAGCTGACTAGAATCAACAGCTAAATAAATTCTACCAGCTCTTTCACCATAATCAAACTTATGAAGAATAATATCTTCACCAACCACCTTCTTCAACTTAACAAAAGCTTCTTCACAAGCTTCATCCCAATCCCAATAAGCATCCTTCCTAGTTAACCTTCTCAATGGAGCAGCCAATAATGAGAAATCCCTAATAAACATACTAACATAAACACATACTCCCAAAAATCCTCTAACTTCAGTAGTGTTTCTAGGTCTCGGCCAAGATTGAATTATGTTGACTTTCTTCTTTGACATAATTCGGCCTTCCCTACACACCACATGACCAAGAATCTCTAAAGCTGGAACACAACAAGAAAATTTAGAACTGGAAATAGTTAAACCAGCTTTTACAATCCTAAACAACATCCTTTCCAAAGTTACTGCATACTCCCAAATAAACCTCCTAATACCTGGATTCTCCTCCAACACTTCATTATCATAATCAGTTGAAGGACCTTTAATTCCACCATCATCAATAAATATACCAGCATACTGTGGGATTTTATCTTGAAAAATCCAAGCCATTTGTGCTTGATAAACAGCAACAGAATTAGTAGCACCTTGAGGTAATCTAGTCAGCTGTAACCGTCCAAGAGGAGTATCAAAAGTTGTCAGAGGTCTTGAATCCGGATGTAAATCTCTTTCATCATAGTCCCCCATAATATCACCCAAACCATAACATGCTCTTCCAGAAAAAGCATCAACAAATTCCTCGGCACTTGGAGGAATACCAGCATCTTTTATAGTCACCCTTTTCAATTCCCTAAGATCATGAACCACTCTTAGCTATCCATTAGGCTTCTTGATAAAAAAAACTGGACTTGAATAACTTGATGATGATTTTTCATAAAGTCCAGTCCTAATCTTTCCCTAACAACTCCAATATAATCATCTTTAAGAGCAGCAGGAATTGGAATTGGCTTGAGTTGCCAAGGTTCATGACAAACAACTGGAATCTTGTAAGGTTCACCATAAGAATGCTTTAAAACACCCCTCTCTTCTTCTACAAATGCAATAGCCTTCTCCCTCAACACCATCATATCCAACAACAAATTCATCTCCTCAAAAGATAACCAACCCTCTGGCCCAAAATTTACAACACCAATCCTATCAAAAGAAATTCTTGACATTTCAGAAAATTCAGGCGGATTCTTTCTTAAAGGAGTTTCATATGGATCTCTTGACAAAAGTGGTCTCTTCAACTTTGGATTCAATCCAGTTGGCAGCGCTTCATTTATTGGTTTAACTTTTACAGCAACCTTCTTATATTTTGCCGCTTGCACTTCCACATGTACTTGAGGAATTGAGCTCCTTTCATCAATTGAATCTTCATCTTCATCAGAATTAAAAGTAACAGAATTTTTACAAAAAGAATTATTAGAATCAGATAAAGAAATTTTTTCAGTTTTATTTTTATTTTTATTTTTTGAAAAAGAATTATTAAAGTTTTTAGAAATAGAATTATTGGAATTTTCAAAAATATTTTTATCTAGTTTTTAATTATGCAGACAATTTTTAATTTAATTTTTATTTTTAGAAATAAGAAAATAATAATCAAAAGTATGAAAAGTTGGCAGTCTATCCTCATGCAGGAGGTTACCAGCATGCCAAGTAGGCTCAGCCCTATTGAGAATATCTTTACATAAATAATTTTTTTGTTGATTTTCATTTATTTTGAGATTTATTTCTTGATTTTTGTCAAATTGTTAACAACCAGGGGTGTCTCCAATGCTCATATGTGTTTCTATGGTAATGTTTTTGAAAGGTGTAGAAGAAACCCTAGCGGTGCACAATTGGGAGGACTTAATTTTAGACCCATTTTCCACCACTCAAAAACTTTTCCACTCCAACAAAATTTTCCCTGAAACATCTTCAGAACTTGAAATATACTTGAGAGAAAAACTTGAAGAAAAACTGAAACCAGACAAATAATTTGACAAAAATTGACATAATAAAGTAATATTATCTACAAAAAGTTGAGATTCCACTTGATATATCTCCACTTGAGTTGACCTACTGCAATCCAGGATTTCTTCTTGAGGAGAGATTACAGCACTAGACTGATCAGCCATATCTACCCTAAAAAATAAGGGTCACCAAAAAAATGATCACCACTATCCTCAAATACACCAGAAGAGGACTTCAAGTCTTTTCTCTTCCTAATGCAAGTGCAACACTGACAAGTTGCAGAAACACCAGGCCTAGTTTCCCAACGTTCATCACCTGAGGGTGCCAACCTCATATGTAACTGCCTCATATCCTCCCCAGTAATCTCCAAACTAATCCCAACACCAGACTGATTACCAATCTTGGCCTCAAAATCCATCAAAAATGGCCATCCTAAAACTGTCTTCACAGCTCCTCTAGCCACATATAAATGAACTTTTCCAACAGCTCCACCTACACCTAACTTTACATGCTCCGCTGTACAAATCAACTCAGTAGCATGCCCATCTATCCCTCTGAGATTTCCTCCAACACCAGCTTTAATTGGCAAATCCAGACTAGTTTCTTGATCCAATGAAATTAAATTTATTTGTGAGCCTGAATCAACCAATGCCTTCACATCTTTGCCATTTAAAGAAACCACCCAAGATCCCAAAGGAGCAGAGAAATGAGTCTCCACCTCATTACCAAACTTCTCTACATTTTCACACATATACTCCACCTCACCAGTAGCCACTCTTCTCCTAGTCAAATGCTTCTTCTGCTTTTCAGCAAGGGCTGGACTAATAGTGAACAATTCACCCAAAGTAATGGAATCTGAAGCTGATTCACCCTTCCCAAAACAACATCCATAGCGTTCTCTTGACCAGAAACCACTGGCCTCTCATAATGAGCCTTACTCCTAGCAAACTTTGCCCTAGAAGACTCCTGAGGTCCCACATTACCAAAAACATCACGCATCTCCACGTCAGAATTATCCCCATACATCTTTCCATCCACAGAGACCAAACCAGAACCATAAACAGTAGTTCTAACTCCCTCCATTGGCCCACTAGAACTTGGCCTAGGCAAAGAAGCCAAAGAAACATCCTCCTCTTTATCTGAACCATCATCCAAAGGCATAGGATCACCATTAAGATCAAAAGCACCAAAACTAGGGGGATCCATATCAGCTATCCCCTTCTGCATCTGACGAATCTCTTCAGGCGTATAAATCTTCTTGGGATATTCAGCCTTCTTAGAATCCGCCTTTCCACCTCTTGACCTTAACTGATTAGAAATACTGCTTCTAGCTTTAGAAGAAGCCGCCCTCCTAGCAGCCTCCACATAATATACACCAGCCATACACTCACCATCTGCCTTAACAACCTTTACTAACTCCAAATTACCATATGAAGTAGATAAAGTAGCCTTACTAACCTCTTTTTCCTTCCCCTTATCTCCACAATTATTTCCAGTACCAGAAGAAGCCTCAGTAGGCAATTCCTCAAACCAAGCTCTCTTTTCACCCATACTATTCCTCCTCACCAAATCCAAAGGAGCCTGACCTTCACTGGGCTTGATAAAAGATCCATCAGGAAACCTAAATACTTTTCCATCAAATTTTACTCTACCAGAAGCCTGATCCCTATTCAAAGTCCAAAAATCATTAGACTTATGTCCCTTCTGGTTACAGTAGGAACAAATCCAAACATCAACAGTACCACCATTCCTCCTATCATAACCTCTACTTGAATAAGATGATGAAGAAGAAGCTGAAACCCTTCTGGCCTTCTGAGTTTCCTGAACAAAAATTTTCAATTGCTTCGTTAAGTCAGCCAATTGATCCACCATCTTCTTATCCACATTCTTATCCACCTTAGGAACCGGTTTCCCGAACTGAGCTTTTCTTGTCTCCTGAGCCTTCTTCATAATTTTTTTATTATCAGCCAAAACTTCATTAATCTTGCTGACATACTGTGTACAGTTTTCTTGATAACTGTCCACAGCCAAAAGCTTTAGGTGAGACTCCACTGATTCTTTAACCACCTTAAGAGCAGGCAACTTCTGCTCCCCATTAGGTAAGGTTTTCATCTAACCCTTCCTAGACAACTCCTTTAACACATCCATCCTAAACTCCCTCCCAAAAGCAGACCAAAATAAATCTTTGACTGCATTTTCATGAGCCAAATCCTCTACCTCCACCAGATATTCAACCACAGTTTCAAAACTACCAACAAATTTCCTATAACTCACCAAAGAAGTTATTCCACCCTGCACTTTCCATTCTCCAACAACCTTATTTAAATCTACCATTGAATATCTGACTCCCCATCTGTCCACCATTTCCCTACTAAGCCTTTTCCAATCCTTAGTCTTATAGCCCTCCATACCAGTAACCTCCTTCTCAACTTCCATATCACCAATGAAAAAGATTACCTGCTTTACCATATCTAAATGAAAAGCCCCATCAATTCCAGAAGCAGCCTTATATCTGCCTATAAACCACTTTACATCATCGCCAACAAACTTGGGCCCATCCCAAGTTTGAATCCTTACTGAAGGCCTGACACCATCAGAAGCAGCAGCAATAACACCAGCACCAGATGGAGAAGATATCCCGATCAGCACCAGGAACCAATAAAATCTGCAAGGGTTCAGCCCTTTACAAGACAACCAACAATATCCTACAAGGCTTCAGCCCTTTACTAGGATAAAACAACAAACAAAAACAAAAACAACAGATCTAGCAAGGGTTTATCCCTATACCTAGATCCCTACTACCACAGATCCTGTACTGGTTCAGCCATTTACCAGAATCACCAAATAGCCAACCAGAAAACCAAAATCCAGAAGTCCAAAAAGTAAGTTTCTTCAGAAGCTAGAGAATTCGAACCCCACGTTGGGCGCCAAAAAGGTAGAGTAGACTCCTACAGTCACCTTTCTGCAGGCAGAATCGGTGGGAGTTGGAAAAACAAAAAGAAATCCCTTTCCCTCTAAGTAAACTTAAGATTAAATTAACTAAGCTTGAAGATCTGCTTGTAGAGTTGGATAAGTTGAAAATCTGAGAGAAAGACTTTGAAAGTGTTGGAAACCTAATACCAGATTACACTGATACCAGTCACAGAAAATACTTAGAACAAGCCGCAACACTTTCCCCAGAGACTGAAATGTACAGTAAAATACTCCAGAAACTACCCTTGGGATGATCTGTTCAAAGGTGCCTTATTAAAAGTCTGCCCCAGATTTACCCAGTTTCCCACCAAAATTAAAGAGTGTTCTTTATTATATTTTTATTTTATAAATTTTATAAGAAAAGAAATAAATTTGAGTCACCCCGGATGAGAGCTATCTAATGGTACCCTATATGTTGATATTTTTTATTATAATTGTTGTTATATGTTAAATATTGTTAATTATCAAAAAAGACCCTTATTATCAAAACTAAAAGACAAAAAACAAGTAGAAGACTAAGATTCTCCTCCTCCAGACCTTTCCAAAAATACCCTGCATGCATAGGATCTACAATAAACTATTGATCCAACAAGCATGATAAATTCTAACCAAATTTTGCCACAATAGCCAAACTTTTCTGCAGTGACCAAACTTTGCACTGGTGATCAGACTTTTCTGCAGTGACCAAACTTTGCACTGGTGATCAGACTTTTCTGCAGTGACCAAACTTTGCACTGGTGATCAGACTTTCCCATTGTGAGCAAATTTTGCCACAATGAGCGCTTTTTGCCATAATGAGCTAATTTGGCCAGAGTGAGTTAATCTTTTCACCATAACCAAACTTTTCCACAATGACAGAATTTTTCCAGTACACTTTGCTTTTGCACCAGAAAATCACTGGAGTGCACCGGAGCGCACCGGAAAAAAATGGCTACTCCATGAGCACACTGCATCCACCAAAAATACCAAGAGAGCCTTAGAAAATCCAGTAAAACCAATACCCAATCCATGAAACCATCAAATAACAATAGGAATACCAACATATATCCATTCCAAAACACCATAAATCCTCCAAATATTCACCATAAATCCACCCAAAAATCACCATAAATCCACCCAAAAATAATCCAGTTAACTCCCTTCAACCAAATTAACACCCGCTAACACCATGATTTTCTTCCAACCAAGGTCCAATCAAATTTTTACCTAAGTAGCCTAACCAGATTTAAAATGCCACAGAGGTAGATGCATGTTATAGACTTAGAAAGCAGAAAAAAGTGATGGTACAAAATTCATGCTTAGATAACAGCAATATCTCTTGGATAAAGCTATGCTCATCCATTGGTGGCATAAACTTGTTAGAGGAAGGAGGTAGTGCTAGAAGAACAAGTGGGTTAGTAAGTGGCGCTAAAAAATAGAAAAAAAGAAGTAAGACTTGAAGAAAGGGTATTAAATTAGTGCAAAAGTTTTCACAATTAGTGGATACTCATATGGAAAGAATGGTTTATTAATATTGGTATGGAAGGCGGTAAAGTACATATTATTTATTCATGGATCTCACAAACGTAAGGTATGTGCAAAAGGTAGAGTGTTAGATTCTTTTCGCTGTACTTGCACAAATTTTTCAGGTGCTATTAGAACCCAGACTTATTCTAAAAAAGGTACATAGATTATTGAGATACTTCATTACCATTTTATATTCTTGAAGTAGTGTGGATCTAGTGTATGAAAACTCATAGGGAAAGGCTTTGAAAGTCAAATATATAAAAGGGCACTCACTTTTAGAGGAGATGGAGGGGAAAAGATAGAAAAATAGAGAGTTAAATAGAATTATTATTCATAGAAAAAAAATTTAGATATATCACCGCGCAATACAGGGGGCGGACTTGTTAGCAAGTCCGCAACCTTGGACTCAAATTCACCACAGATTGAACACACATTGAGCTATTGACAAAGGAACCATACAATCAGGGATGAACACCACTCAGCAGAACAGTTTTTGTGGGTCTTCAAGTAGAGCTCAGTAGGAGTTCAGTATGAGTTCAGTCTGAGTTCCATCTGAGTTCTGTCTGAGTTCAGGTTGGGGACTTGCTAGCAAGTCCACCCCCTTTATTGCGTAGTGTATTTTATTTTTTTTCACATTGGGTTTGAATACCAAAAGTAGCACTGTAGAGATGTTTGATTGCTACAGTAAGGATAGTGTTAGATAGAGCGCTTCAAGAGGGAGTGACTGAGAATACTAGCACATACTATGAATAGATCTAGCCAACAGATAGATTACTTATATTAAAATATATTATTTCTTTCTTTGGAAAGGTTCTCTATTAAACCATTCTACTTTCTTCCCAAAAATATATAACCACTCTCATAATACATGCTTTCACTGTCTTCAAATATTACAGTGGCAGAAGTTTTTTTTAAAATTAGTTTTAGAAAGGAGAAACAACCCATCTTGGATTGTGTCTATAGCTTAGTATTATATAACTTTTTTTTTCTAAAATGCCTAACAGATGTAAAACCCAAATACCTGTAGTGTGGGGTGAGCAAGTGAGACAGATGAGACCAAGAAAAAGTAATGCAAAGAAACAGAAATTCAAATGAAATAAAATGAAAGATATAATCTTAGATGTTTCAATTGCATGGTGATATAAAATTAAATGACGACATTAGTGTACCTTTTATAGAAGACAAGAAGTCTTATTAGAACACTTTGCACATCTAACAGATGTAAACCCCAAATTTGTAGATCACACAATATTTGATATAGAGCTACTAGGGAAAAAAGAATAGAAATACCTGCAGCATGGAGGGAGCTAGTGAGACAGATGAAACTGGGAAAAAGTAATGGAAAGGAAACGGAAAAGAAAATGTAATAAAATGAAAGATAAAATCTTAGATGAGTGAGTAAACAGGGAAATATTGACTACAATATATATATTCTCAATGAGTATTCTAAAATTTATCAATCAATGTGATATCTATGCTTTTACTACTCAGTTGCAATACTTAGCTCAGGCAGGGATGTCATACTTGAGCTGAGGCATCACAACCTAGAGTGGAAGTTGAATGAATGGGAAATGTAAGGTTGTCAGAAAAGGACAGTCTAAGTTTGAGTAAATCAACAGTATTTCTATTGAAAAATAACTTAGATAAAAAGTTTGAGACGTGAAATGTAAGTGATAAAATAGGCATGAGTATAAAATTACTAGAGATATAAATAATTAAATAAATAAGGCAGGTTAATGGATGAATATAACATGGCCCATAAATTCTGACACTGTGAATCATGGTAGAATGGATTTAACTAAAAAAAACAAAACAGCAATACACTAAAATAAATGTTTGTTTTGTCTATTAGTATAAAAAGGGTTATTCAAATTATCAGAAGGAATGCCAGTACATTTTTCAAATATCACATTCATGTACTCTCTCCTTGTCACTTAATTTCCTTTTTTATAGTACAACCACATGTCACATCAGTAGCTAGTATAGTTTGCATGTGTACTTTCTATATTCAGAAGGCAGACAAGATATAAATATGGGACATAGATTGCTGAAGTCTTTTCTCTCATTTGTCTGTTTTTCTCTCAACATCTATAGTACACAAAGCTCATCGCTACATTGTTAAACAGGTGTGTAGTACTAGTATTATTATATATTTATTACTTAGATAAATACTTTTATTTTTGTTAGGTTAGTGCACAATTTCATCAGCTCCAGGTTGTCTTGAGAATACACAAGACATACTTATGCTCTATATAAGGTGTGACTAGCAACTATACTGTTCTATTATAATTATGTCTTACTTTCTACATCATTCTTTAGGTCAGCACAACTCTACGTACAATACTACTTGTGTTACAAAGATAGAATTACTTACGCTTTGCTATCAGGTGTGCTGCCACTTGCAATTCATTTGTCTGTTTTCATTTTAACATCTATAGTACACAAAGCTCATTGCTACATTGTTAAACAGGTTAGCACACCATTTAATTAGCTCCAGGTTGTCTTGAGAATATACAAGACATACTTATGCTCTACAAAAGCTTTCACATTATCAGTACTAGGCTTAATAGCTTTATGACTGAACTATAAATCAAATGGACAGTGAAAGTATCCAAGAATTGATAAAAGCGTTAGAAATTAATAATGATAAAATCCTGCAAGACAAAAACTATCAAACCTGGTTAATTCATATTTAAAGCCTGCTTCATAAAAATGATCTCTGGGATGTTACTGAGAATGAATTCATAGTCACTACAATTGAAAAAGTGGATGAAACCTTTGTAACTACCCCAAGTACTAGCGAGATCAAAAAGTGGCAAAAATAAAATGTGAAGGCATACTCACTCATACTTTGCCATATTTTACATGAGAACACAATTCTAATCTTTGAAAAACCTGAGCTTAAAGGCAACCCATACAAAACATGGATTAAGCTCGAAGAGAAAGACACTGATTTAAACTCATTCAATAAAGCTGCTGCCCTACAAAGTCTCAATGAACTAAAATTCACCACTTTTATGCTGATTCAGAAATAATAAAGTCTTAAGTTAGAAACAATAGTTAAAGATGAGATGCTGCCAATATAAATAAATACCTGATTCTGAAATAATAAAGTCTCAAGTTAGAAACAATAGTTAAAGATGAGATGCCACCAATCTGTTAGGAGATAAAATAAATAGTAGATTTAATTAAGAAATAAAGAAAATATGCGTCCAAAGGACAAAAGTATGAAATGAATAACAAAGGAGATACATTGCAGCATGAGAGCATACTAACATAAATAAATACCTGATTCAGAAATAATAAAGTCTAAATTTAGAAACAATAGTTAAAGATGAGATGCCGCCAATCTGTTAGGAGAGAAAATAAATAGTAGATTTAAGTAAGAAATAAAGAAAATACGCGTCCAAAGGACAAAAGTATGAAATGAATAACAGAGGAGATTCGGAATACACTAATAGGAATCTCCTTCTTCTAGGGATGAGGCAACAAGCATACTGTATCAGGTGTAATGTAATTGAGTGATTACTAATGTTCAGAAACAAAATTTAATAAGTGGAACCTAATAATAATGACCAGATTCTAAATAATATGTGTAAAATAATATATTCTAATAAAAACAGACCTTAAAACATTCATCTCTGATATTCAAAAAGTCCTTTGAAACCGAAAAAATGCCAAAGTAATCTATGAAGGTGATACTATGGCTACTCAAATCTTGATGAAGCTTCCAGAAAAATATTCACCCACAGCCCAAAATATTCTGTCATGTAGAAAATTCAACATGAAGAATTTTCTAGCTTTCCTTGAGAAAGCCAGAAAGTTCAATAAACTTCAGAAAAAAAAGAAAAACCACAACAAAGTTCTAGTTGCCAAATTGAGTCGAAAAATTAAGAACAAAAATAGCAAAGAAAAGAGGCAACACAAGAAGTGTACCGCCTGCAATAAAATCGGACATCTTGAAACTGAATGTTGGGAAAAGATTTGAAAGCCTGGATGGGTAGAGTTGAGGGATCAATGGAAAAAGGAAATGGTTGAAAAGAATAAAAAAAGTAATATGATAGCCTACAACCAGTATGTACTCACATTATCTCCTCACCATGTCAACAGTCTAAAACAAATTCTTGATTCAGGAGCCATGTC
This sequence comes from Hemileia vastatrix, assembly GCA_030280995.1. NCBI lineage: Eukaryota > Fungi > Basidiomycota > Pucciniomycetes > Pucciniales > Zaghouaniaceae > Hemileia > Hemileia vastatrix. The sequence continues at coordinate 21,868,833 of JASXTE010000013.1, read as the reverse complement.
CTCAATGATTAGGGATAAGTCTCACTTCATGATGTATCAAAGCATGAATCTGAACATCATTACAGGAAATAAGGATACTAAATGTATAGGAAAAGAAAAGTCACCCTAGTTGAAGGAAATTGTTCTATATCTTTAGTTGCTCTCCATGTACCTAATCTACCTTATGATCTAGTATCAATGAATAATTTTTGGAGAAGAAATTTTCAAATCACTTACCTTAAAAATACTGAACAATGCAAGATCAGTAATAAAACTCTTAAGTTTAATGGAGAAATTGAGAATAACTTATGTAAACTGAGAGGAAAGTTTACCAAGATGGAGTCAGCATTTATCAGTTCACTACGCACATGGCACAATAGGCTTGGGCATTCAAACTCTAAGTACAAAAAATCCTCTGTAGATCAGCCAATCCTAAATGAAGAGCTCTTCTGTGAAGTGTGTGAGATCATGAAAGCAAAAAAACTTCCATTCAAGGGAAATCTGTAAGAACAAATAGAAGTTTCCATATTTTCTACTTTTTCTTTTTAATTCTATTTTTATTTTATTTCCATACTTGCTTAGATAGATCTTAATTTCACATGTATAGGTGCATGCTCACGTATTTTGTGGAATTCTTCTAGTCTGCTATTCAATCATGACCTTGTTTTCTGAGCGAGATATTAACTTAAATACTGGGTTCTATTTTTCCTTTTTCCCGTCTGGTATATATCGCTCAAATAATATTTATTTTTGATTATTAGGTAACAGCGGCAAAGACCATTCTAAGAGAAGATCATCATTTTTAACGTCTGCCTTATTTTCATTTATAAAAGGAATTCGGGTCTTTTCAGGTTATGGGCCCAGAGGTCAAGTGAATGACATCAGACGATACATTTACTTTTTCATAGCCAGAACCATCAAAATTTTCTGATTCCTCTACTTCAAGCTTTGATACTGCTTGACCTGCTTCTCCACCAATTATGGATTTAAATAATGATACTGGTGGAGATACCCTACGAAACATTCCTGTTCTTAGTGCCAATAAGTTTCACGAATGGCGAATCAGGATGAAGGCTCTTCTCACTTATCATGATCTTAAAAATATTTTATTTGGTCTTGAAACTCCCCCACCAACTGATGCTGCTCAAAATATCAAACTTGAATTTCAAAAACTTGCAGATAAATCAACTAATATTATTATCTCCAAACTTGATGCCACTAATATTGCCGCTTTTGTTACCGATGAAGATATGGAGAAGCCATGGCAAATTTGGACTAAACTTATCAATCAGTATGCTGCTGCTGATGCTTCTAATTGAGCCTCGAATTTTGCTCGCTATCACAATGTCAAATGCCACAAAGGAAATCTCATGGGCTTTGTTTACAATTTTTGAACTGGCATTAATGAATTAGGTGCTGTAGGAGTCTCCTTTGAAAGTGAGAATGAAGCACAACAACTTTTAAGGAAACTTCCTGAATGTTATGCTACTCAAAAGGCTCTTATCTTACAGGCTTGTGAAGTTACTCAAACTCATCTCTCTGTTGCAAGTTTAATGTCACAACTTTCTCAATTGTCATCTGAAACTGAATCTGAAAATTCATCTGGCTCAGTGCTGTTAAACAAAGTGAAAAGCAATCAGAAATCCAAATAATAATATTTTTGAGATGGCAAACACAACCCAAAAGCAAAACATTCAGAAGACGATTGTTTTCAACTTCATCCAGAAAAGAGAAAAAATTGCCCTAATGCAAGTACCTCAAAAATGGAAGAAGTTCATGCCAATGTTAGCTGTGTTCCAGAAAAAATCTTTCACACAAACCTCTCAACATCTTCTTCAAAACTCATTGTTTTTGATACCGAAGCTACTGAACATATGATCAATGATTGCTCCAATTTTAAAACCTATCGACCTTTTTGACAACCAATAAAACTTGGTAATGATTATATATTCTACAGCATTGGAAAAGGCTCCATAAATCAATTCACATCAAGAGAAGCTATCACGCTGACTAAATCTCTACATGTTCCACAAATAAGCCAAAATCTTATTGGTCTTGGTCCTTTTATTACTCATTGATTCAAACAAAATAAAAGTAAAGATGGAGTACTAACAATAACTAAGGATGACGAGATTGTTTTAGATGGAAAATGGGATTCCAATGAAGGACTTGTTATCTTAAATGCCAAATTTGGTGAGTGATTCATTATGAACATTAAATCAATGCTTGCTTCTAACTCCAAGACTTTATGGCATCATAGACTAGGTCACTCAAACCCTCAATATTTGGATAAACTTAAATCCATAATTAGCTTTAAATTTTTAAACGATTTTAATTTTTGTGAACCCTGTGTTGATGCAAAACAGCATCATTCTCCGTTTCCAGGTGCAATTCCCAGAAGCACATGTCTCTTAGAATATCTCCATTGTGATTTTAGCGGAAAAATTTCACCGCCTTCTTATGGCGGCACATCTTATTATTTCAAAATTACAGACTCTTTTACTTCTTATCAATTTGTTTTCCTATTAAGCAATAAATCCGATACTTTAGAAAAAAATTTAAGTTTTAAAATCCAAATTGAGAATGTTTCCAATCTAGAGGTTGTGAACTTTGTATGTGAAGGAGGAACTGAATTTGTTAATGAAAATTTCAGTGAATTAAGTGTTAAAGATGGGTTTAAAATGATTATAACTTCATCTTATTCACCTCAACAAAATCTGATTGCGGAACAAGGGAATAGAATTACGACCAAGATGGCTAAATCCTTTTAATTTCACGCCAAAATGCCAATTGAGTTTTGGGGAGAAGCCATAAATACAGAAGTATATTTGGAAAAAAGACTTCCTTCAGCATCCATAAACTTTGAGACTCCATTATCATGAGGTTCAGAAAAGACACCAAATTCAATCACATTAAAGTCTTTGGTTGTACAGCATATGTGTTAATTGACAAATCAAAGATATTTGGGAAATTTAGTCCAAATTCCTTGAAATGTTTTTTCTTTGATATGCTGAAGAAATTTCCTCTTATGGATTGCTTTGTTTAGACAGCAACTCAATCACTTATTCAGATAATGTTGTCTTCCATGAGTCAAGCTTCTCCATACAGAGTAGACTGATTTAGACTTAGCTCGCTGATGCTTTTGCTGAGAATGTGTTTTCATTTCCAATAAATTCACCCATTTCATCAACAGAATCCTCTCACTCACCAATAATTGATCATGAGTCAGATACCTTTCTTCCAGAATCCTTACCTGATCTAACTGATTCAAATCCGGTAAATAAATATTGGGATTATCAACTAACCTCCAACACAGCTCCTAAAGATATTAATTCTGAGATTGACACTGGAAATATCATTGAAGGTAAAAGACAAATAGTCCCAAGAAAATTATACAGCATTGTTGAAATCAAAAACTATTTATCTTCTGTTGATTCAATTACTTCTCATTCCCAATGTATACCTTTCCGACCCTCTTACTTATTTTGAAGCCATCAATCAAACAGATGGTGACTTTTGGATTGAAGCTATTAATAAGGAATTAAATATGATTCATCAAGAAAACTTGTGGGATGTTGTGGAAAAGCCTGCTAACATTTCATCAATAGTTTCTATTTGGGTTTTCAAGATTAAAAGAGATGCAGATGGCAATGTTCAAAAGTATAAAGCTAGATTATGTGCATGAGAATGTTCTCAAAAGGAAGGAATTAATTTTTTTGAAACTTTCGCTCCTACTGGCAGATTAACCACCTTACGTGTTCTAATTAGTCTTGCTACACGAGAAGACTGGGACTTCATTCAGATGGATGTGAAGGGTGCATTTTTATATGGAAAACCTGATGAAGATGTATATATGACTATTCCACTTGGTATGAAAAAGCCTCCAGAATTCAAGAATCCAGTATTTTTGCTTAAGAGATCACTTTATGGTCTTAAACAAGCATCTAGATGCTGGTATACAGAATTTTGGAATTTCTTTCACACGCTCAACTTCTATCCATCAGCGGCAGATCCATGCCTTTTTATCCACGAAATCTCTAGTCATCGGTGTTATGTTCATGTTCATGTTGATGACTTATCAATCTTTGGCAAAGATGCAATATCTTCACATTTTGACATGGAAGACCTTGGTGATGCAAAGTTTTTATTAGGTATGAGGGTAATTAGAGACAAAAATTCCAAAACCTTATCATTATTCCAAGATCAAGAGATCAGAGATTTACTTGCATCTTATGAAATGATGGATTGAAAGCTAGCAAATACTCCAATGCAGATGAATACACAACTAATACCAGCTACTCAAGATGAAATAGATCAGTTCACCTGTTTAAACATCAATTATTGTCAAGATTTTGGACAGCTTAATTACATCACTCAAGCAATAAGACCTGATATTGCCTTTATCAACAGTCAACTTTCTCAACATCTAGTTTCTCCTGGCATAAATCATTGGATAGCTGTCAAACAAGTCTTACAATACCTCAAAAATACCATTAATATTTCACTTTCTTTTTGAGCTGATTCTCATTTTGATAATGTAGGACATTACAGTTACTCTTTACCAACCGGTTTTTCTGAAGCTGATTGGGCAGGTTGTCCAGTAACTTGTTGATCCACCACTGGTTATGTATTCATCATCAATGGAACTGCAGTCAGTTGGAGATGCAAAAAGCAGCCCACTGTGGCCCTTAGTACGAGTGAAGCTGAGTCCAAGGCCACAGTTGATGCAGCTCAAGAGGTAATCTGGATGCAAACCCTTTTTAATGACCTTGGCTTTGATTGCAAGTCTTCTTCTAAGCTATTCTCAGATAATAAAGGTTCTATTGCTCTCTGTAAAAATCCTGTTTTTTATGGCAGAACTAAACATATCAAAATTCAGTTTCACTGGATAAGAGAGCAAGTGTCTTCTGGAAAAATTGATCTTCAATTTACTCCCTCAACTGACATGATTGCCAACATTTTTACTAAATCTCTCAGTAAAGTAAAATTTTACAATTTTGTCGAACAAATTGGCTTAAAAGGTATGATTGATAGCAAGTAGGGGTGTAAGAATAAATAGATGTTTCCATATTTTCTACTTTTTCTTTTTAATTCTATTTTTATTTTATTTCCATACTTGTTTGAATAGATCTTACTTTCACATGTATAGGTGCACGCTCACGTATTTTGTGGCGTTCTTCTAGTCTGCTATTCAATCACGACCTTGTTTGCTGAGCAAGATATTAACTTAAATACTGGGTTCTATTTTTCCTTTTTCCTGTCTTTTCTATCTTGCTCAAATAATATTTATTTTTGATTATTAGGTAACAGTGGCAAAGACCATTCTAAGAGCAGATCATTGTTATTAACGTCTGCCTTATTTTCATTTATAAAAGGTAACAGTGGCAAAGACCATTCTAAGAGCAGATCATCATTATTAACCTTTGCCTTATTTTCATTTATAAAGTAATTCGGGTCTTTTCAACATCTTCCCACTCCTGAGAAACTGCTTCAAGTAATCCATTCAGACTTGAGGGGCCAAATACACCCACCTTCTATTGGTGGATACGAATATTACATGAAGATCACAGATGGACTTACCTGGACAAGAGTAGTGTACTTACTGAAACATAATGATCATGCACTGGAAAAACTTATCAAATTTAAGGCTAAGTTTGAAAATATCTGTGAATCAAAAATCAAAACAATAATTACCAATGGAGGTGGAGAATACTTTTCTAAAGATTTTGAGAACTATCTGAAGTAACACAGAATCCCTCACCAAGTAACAGCACCCTACACTCCTGAGCAAAACACAATAAGTGAAAGAGGTAATCAAATCACCACTGAGAAAGCCAGAGAAATGTTTTTTCAGTCAGGATTACCCTTGAGCTACTGGGGAGAGGTGGTAAATACTTTAGTATATCTAGAAAATTGTACAGTCAGCAAAGCATCCAATATGAAGTCTCCATATGAAGCACTCACTGGGAATAAGCCTAAACTCAATCATCTTCACCCTTTTGGTTCTCTTTTCATTGCCAATATACCTAAACAGCTCAGAAAAGAAAATTTTGCGCCCACTGGAGTTAAGTGTATTATACTTTGTTACTCTGAAGGAAACAAAAACTATTGACTTCTGAATATAGAGGCCAAGAAAATTCTTATAACCCACAATTCAGTGTTCAATGAAGAAATTTTACCCATGAAAACTAGCCTAAGTCTATTAAACTGGTTTTTCATATTCAACATTAACAAATCAATTGAAAAAATGATCTGTAATGATAATGATGATGATATGTACTTTGATGCTGTAAAAGAGCAACCAATAAAAGACTCGAATGAGGCAGCTCCAAAATGAAGTCTTATTCTTTGTTTAGGTCCACCACCTGTAGAGACTCAAGATGCCCCACGTCCTGGTCCAGCTCTAAGATCACATACTTGTAATCTTATTGCACAACTGGAAGGGAATCATAAGGCGCTCATCAATTTTGTTGATCAACAATCATCTGACCCAAACAGCTACAAAAAGGCCATGAACAGCAATCAAAGATCAAATTGGTCAGGAGTCATAAGAGAGGAGTTGGATTTGTTGCATAAAAACCATGTCTGGTGTACAGCTCCAAATAATTAACAGAAGCTTTTACCAACACGTTGGGTCTTTAAAACAAAATATGATTAAAATGGAGCTCTCAGTTAGTATAAAGCTTAATTAGTAATAAAAGGATACTTACAGGGAGAAGGTATTGATTATAACAAGACATTTTCACCCACCCAAAGAATGACCACCCTTTGCACAATATTTTCAATTTCAGCAATTGAAGGTCTTCCTATCCACCAGCTTGACATAAAGACTGCATTCTTGAACAGTACATTAGATGAAGATATCTTCATTGCGCCACCTGAGGGTTTCACTGAATGGTTGTAACAATTTAATTTGAACTGCAGTCATGAAATTGAAAATATGAACAGTGGGAAATTGATTCTAAAGCTAAAAAGAGCATTGTATGGACTGAAGCAAGCACCCCGAGCCTGGTATCAAGAAGTATTGAGATGGTTCCAAAAACACAAGATTAAGGTCAACAGCAGTGATCCATGCCTGTTTATCAGAAAGGAGTCAGAAAACAATTACTTGTATGTATTTTTCTGGGTTGACGATATGGCAATTGTTGGACATAGAGCACATCAATTGTATGCTGAACTTTCAAATGATTTCAAGGTGCATGATTTCACCAAAGCAAACTATCTTCTTGGAATACAGATATTGAGACTGGAGAAAAATAAAATACAGCTACACCAAATTCAATATATCTCAGATGTACTTTCCAACTTCAGCATGAGTGACTGTAACAGTAGCCCAACTTCAATGCAGTCAAACATCCACCTATTGCCATCAGATGAAAATCAACATGCTCAGTTTATTAAGCTGGAACACAATTACAGAAGCATCATTGGAAGATTTGGATATTTAGCACAATGTACAAGACCAGATATCACCTTTGCGGTGAACTACCTATCACAGTTTCTCATTAAACCGAATATATCTCATTGGCAAGCAGCCCTGAAAATATTAAGATACCTCAAAGGAACAAAAAACATAGGTATTGTATATAAAAAAGACTTTGACACACTAATTGTTCCAAAGGAAAATAGTGAATCAAAAAAAACTACTGGATTCAGTGACACAGATTGGGCTGGATGTAATCTAACAAGAAGGCTGACAAATGGTTACACTTTCCTGCTAGGAGGTGGAGCTATATCATGAAAAAATTGCAAACAAATCACTGTGTCAATGTCTGCTATGGAATCTGAGTATAAAAGATATCTGGATGCTGCTTTGGAAGGTGTATGGCTCAGAAAACTACTTGATGAACTTTGGTATGAAAACAACAAAGCTACTCTAGTGTATGGAGATAACCAAGGTTCTATTGCTTTATCAAAAAATCCCATAGCTCACAAGAGAACAAAGCACATAGAGGTTCATTTCAACTGGGTGAAAGAGAAAGTTCTAGATGGTGAATCAGAGCTAAAGTACTGTTCCACTAACAATCACCATGGGAAATCTGGGGGTGAACTTCTAGCAGTTCCCTCTATTTGAAACTATCAGGAATTTGTCTGGAAACTGTTGGGAAACCATTCTGAAACTGTCAGAAATATGTTTTTAAATCTGATGAAAAAACATTGAAAAAATAAACTGTCACAGATTGAATCCAGAACAATCCCTCCTTGAGCAGAGCTTAGGAACCACATTGAACATCAGTTAATCTCAGGTTTGGAAAAAGGTTGAACAACATCACTTAGCATACTTAATATTCAAATATTAAACTTGAATACATGTTGCGTGTTTGATATAGATGCATATGCATTTGAATTTGAATGGTGGATACTTATTGCATGTTAAAAATTGATGTGAAATGCCTAGTTAAATTGTATGCATAATGACTATGAAGAATAAATATGCATAGAAAATATGCATAAAAATATGCATAGTGATTATGCATAAAAATATGCATATTGAATATGCATAAAAATATGCATATTGAATATGCATATTGAATATGCTTAAAAAAATTAAAATTGAATATGCATTAAAAATATGCATATTGAATATGCAAAAAAAGGTGCATATAAATAAATGAATAAAATATATTAATATGCATATACATCTGTATAATGAATATACATATCCATATGCATATTTATGCATTATGATTGAAAAATGCAAAAAAAATGATGCTTAACGAGTATATTTTATGCATAAATAAAATATGCAATATGAATTCATATTGCACACAGATAACACTGGCGAACCAACTTGACCAAAACTCATACTAAATTTTCATTTGGTGTGAGGGAAGGAAGAAAAACAGTCTGACATTAGAAAAATGCTACATGCACTCATTTTATAGCAGAGCAAACGAGAAATGCTGAATTATGGTTGGTGCCCATAATTTAGTATGATACCATAATTTTATTTTATTGTTTTCAATATTGAAAAGACTTTAGGGTGGTTGGTATGGATCTAGCTGTGCCAGGGTCTAATCTAATTATTTTAACAATTTCTTAATAATTAATGGGTTTTAATACAAAAACAGGTTGTATTTTTTGTGGGATATTGGATATGATAAGGTCTTTTGTAAAAAAAACTTATATTGTTTAAAAATATTCCTGAATCAGATGTGGGATAATCACTACAAAAAATTGTAGTACTGTGGGCAATAAAATATATGCACAAGCAGTAAAGAAAGGACTGAGTGAATCCTTTTTGTGCAGTGGGAATCATTAGATTGGAATTGAGGATGAAAAATATAATTCATTATTACTATATTATAAATCAAAAAATTTAAAATATTAAAAAGAACTATTGATTCATTGGTATTTGACCTTTGTGCCTCACTCATATTTATCATTTGATCTATTTTTTGTCACCATTATGTTATCAATATTATAAGTATAGCAAAAACTTGTGTGCCCAATGCATAACGGGTGATGTTACACCTTTTATAATATTATTAAATAAAGGTAAAAAAATATGAAAATGATTTGTTTTACAAAAAATAAATTGATATCCAAAAGCAATATGAGGGATAAAAAGGTAAAATTAAAGGGATCAAATATGAAATAAAAAATTAAAGTAAAATTCCTGCCATCATGAGCAAGTAGACATGATGGGGTGAACGCCCACCAGTGGCACTAAACTTGGACTATAATTTCTTTTTTGTAAAAATAAAAAAAAACCACTTAATCTTTACCAAAACTTCAGGATGACAATTTTGCCATATCAAACAACTTCTAGTGCAATTATTGAAGAAAAAATCATTTTCGTTGCAATAGAGAGAATTGATCACATCAGACTGCATGTGAACAAAAGTGTCCAGCACAAGTTTGGCCAAACTTGTGCTGGACACTTTTATGATGGAGAGTAGCTAGGGTGGAATTTTTCTTCAGTTCAACTGGTATTTCTTATAAAAATGTCCACTTGTATTTGATCTTTGTGCCTCACTCATATTTATCATTTGATTGATTTTTTGTCACCATTATGTTATTAATTTTATAAGTATAGCAAAAACTCGTGTGCCCAACACATACCAGGTGATGTTACACCTTTTATAATATTATTAAATAAAGGTAAAAAAATATGAAAATGATTTGTTTTACAAAAAATAAATTGATATACAAAAGCAATATGAGGGATAAAATGGTAAAATTAAGGGATCAAATATGAAATAAAAAATTGAAATAAAATTACTGCCATCAAAAGCAAGTAGACATGTTAGGGAAAATGCCCACCAGTGAGGCTAAACTTGGACTATAATTGCTTTTTTGAAAAACAAAAAAGTGCCAACCTGAGGTTTAACAAAACTTCAGAAGAACCATTTAGCCATATCAAACAACTTCTAGTGCAATCATTGAGAGAGAATTGATCACATCAGACTGCATGTGACCAAAAGTGTTGAGCACAAGTTCGGCCAAACTTGTGCTGGACACATTTATGATAGAGAGTTGCTAGGGTAGAATTTTTTTTCAGTTTATCTGGTATTTCTTATAAACATGTCAATTGGTATTTGATCTTTGTGCCTTACTCATATATATCATTTGATTAATTTATTGTCACCATTATATTATTAATATTATAACTATAGAAAAAACTCATGTGCTAAACGCACACCAGGTGATGTTACACCTTTTATAATATTATGAAATAAAAGTAAAAAAATATGAAAATGATTGGCTTCACAATAAATTAAATAAATATTTAAAAAAAACAGAAATAAAAAAGTAAAATTAATCTCAAAGAGATCAATTATGAAAAACAAAACACTAGTTAAATTCTTGCTCTCAAGTGCCAGTAGAAGTGTTGAAACAAATGGAAGCCATCAGGGCTAAATTGTAATAAGTGACCTTTTTTTTTAAGATAAAAAATTATACACCTGAGGTTGGGAAGAATGACAGGTAAATGATTCAGCTAAAAAAAACTACTTGTAGTGAAGTTTGATAAAAAAATGTTTTTTTGTTGCCATAGAGAGAATTGATCCCATCTGACTGCACGTGACCAAAAGTGTCCAGCACAAGTTTGGTCGAACTTGTGCTGGACACTTTTATGATGGAGAGTAGCTTGGGGGGAATTTATCTTCAGTTCCTTCATCTTGTATTTCTCATAAACATTTCTACTGGTATTTGATCAGTCTGTATCATTCATATTTATCATCGCACAAGTTTGGCTAAACTTGTGCTGGACACTTTTATGATGGAGAGTAGCTAGGGTGCAGGTCTTCTTCAGTGCAACTGTTATTTTTTTAAAACATGACAAATGCTATTTGATCTTTCTGTGTAATTCATATTTTATTATCTGATTAATTTTTTGTCATTAGAATATTATTAATATTATTAGTATAGAAAAAACTTGTGCGCCAAATGCATGTCATGTTATATTACAACTATTATAAGATTATTAAAAAATGTTAAAAAAATATGAAAATGTTTTTTTTTCAAAATTATAAATTAATATTAAGATGCAACATGAGTGATAAAAAAGTAAAGTAAAAGAGATCAAATATGAAAAAGAAAAATTAAAAGAAAATTCCTGCCTTCAAGAGCCAGTAGAGGTGTTAAAACAAATGGGAGCCATTAAGGCTAAATTTGACAAAATTTCATTTTTTTTAAAAATAAAAAAATTTTTACCTGAGGTTTGGAAAACGTTAAGGTGGATGATTCAGCCATACCAAACTACTTCTAATGTTATTATTTAGCATTTTTTTTATTTTCATTTCAAAAGAGAGAATTGATCCCATCTGACTGCACCTGAACAAAAGTGTCCAGCGCAAGTTCGGCTGAACTTGTGCCAGACACTTTTATGATGGAGAGTAGCTAGGGTGGAAGTGTTCCTCAGTAAATCATTTTTTTGTTTTTCACTTTTCTATTGGTTTTATATCTTTTTTTGTCATTCATATTTATCTTATAATTAATTTTTTGTCATCATATATATTATTAATGTTTTTAGTATAGCAAAAAACTGCATGCCAAATGCAAAATTGTTGATGTTACACCTTTTATAATATTATTTTATAAAGTTAAAAAAATATGAATATGTTTAGTTTTTAAAAAAATAATTTATATTTAAAATTAAAAAGAGTATTAGAAAAGTAAAATGAGAATAAATGGGATCAAATATGAAATAAAAAATACAAGTAAAATTTTTACTATCAAGAGCCAGAAGTGGTGTTGGGACAGTTGTGGACCCTAAGGTCAAGACTTGGTCTAGACTTACTTTTATGTATAGCTAACAAATTTTGATCTGAGGTTTGGACAGACTTCCAGGGGACAATTTTACAATATTAAACATTCTTTACTTCAATAATTGAGTGAAATATCATTTTAATTGCCATTGAGAGAATTTATCTCATATGACTTCATGCAACCAAAAGTGTCCAGCACAAGTTTGGCCAAACTTGTACTGGACACTTTTATAATTGAGAGTAGGCATACAGCAAATCTTCTTAAACTGAAAAGGGATTTCTTATAAACATTTCCACTGGTATTTGATCTATTTGTGTCATTTAAATTTACCATTTGATTAATTTTTTGTCATCATTATATTATTCATGTTATTACTATAGTAATAACTTGTGTGAAAAATGCATACCAGGTGGTGTTCCACCTTTAATCATATATTATTAAATAAAGGTATAAGAGTATGAAAATTATTTATCTTTAAAATTAAAAATTGATATCCTAAGCAATATGAGCAATAAAAAAGTAAAATAAAAGGGATAAAATAAGAAAAAAAATCTAAGGAAAATTCCTACTATCAATAACAAGTAGAGGTGTTAGATCAAATGTGCATCACCAGGGCTAAACTTGGACTATATATTCTTTTTTTAAACCAAAGAAAGTGTCCTAATGAGTTTTGAAAAATCATCAAGAGGACATTTTGCCAATATCAAACTACTTATTGTGCAATGAATGAGCAAAATGTCATTTTCATTTCCATAGAGTAAATTTATCCCATCTGACTGCATGCAACCAAAAGTGTCCAGCACAAGTTTGGCCAAACTTATGCTGGACACTTTTATGATGGTGAGTATCTAGGGTGCAGCTCTTCTTCAGTTCATCAGGTATTCCTTATAAACAAATCCACTTGTATATGATCTTTCTGTGTCATTCATATTTATTATTTGATTCATTGTTTTTCACCATTATACTATTAATGTTATTAGTATTGAAAAAACTTGTAAACCAAATGCATACTGGGAGATGCTACATCTTTAATAAACTTATTAAATAAAAGTAAAAAAAAAGAAAAGTATTAGTTTTACAATAAATAAATTGATATTTGAAAGCAAAAAAAGGAATAAAAAAGTAAAATAAAAGTGATTAAATATGAAATGAAACATTCAAATAAAATTTCTGCCATCAAGGATAATTTGAATTTTCGGACCAAATTTGCACCACCAGTTCTAGATTTGGAATATATTTTCATTTTTTTAAAATTAATAAAAGTGTCCACCTGAGGTTTTCCAAAAAATCAGTAGGATAGTATAGCAGTATAAAACTAATTCTTGTGCAATGATTGAGCAAAAATTCATTTTAACTTCTATTGAGTAAATTTATCCCATCTGACTGCATGGAACCAAAAGTGTCCAGCACAAGCTCAGCTGAACTTTTTCTGGACAATTTTATGATGGAGAGTAGCTAGGGTGCAAGTCTTCTTCAGTTAATCTTGTATTCCTTTTAAAAATGCCTATGGGTATTTGACCTTTCTGTGACATACATATTTATTATTTGATTATTTTTTAGTCACCATTATATTATTAATGTTTTTTGTATAGCAAAAACATGTTTACTGAATTAACACTGGGTGATTTTACAACTTTAAAAATATTATATAATAAATGTAAAAAATTGTGAAAATTATCAGTTTTAACAAAATAAAATTGTTATATAAAAGCTACAGGAGAAATAAAATGGTAAAATTAATATTAAAGAGATAAAAAATGAAATAAAGACATTATGTATAATTTCTGCTATCATGAGCCAGTAGAGGCTTCAGAAAAAATGGGCACCATCATAGATTAACATGGATTTAATTTAATTTTTACCAAAGTAAAAATTTGTCTACCTTAGGTTTTGACAAACTTCAGGGGGACAATTTGTCAATATAAAACTACTTTCAGTGCAATGATGGAGTTATCATTCAGCCTCATTTCCATAAAAAAAATTGATTGCATCTGATGACATGCAACCAAAAGTGTCCAGCACAAGTTTGGCCAAACTTGTGCTGGACACTTTTATCATGGAGAGTAGCCAGGGTGCAAGTCATTTTAAATCATCTGGAATTTTTTATAAACATGTCCACTGTTATTCAATCTTTGTGCCCACTCATATTTATCAATGGATTAATTTTTTGTCACCATTACATTATTAATATTATCAGTATAGCAAAAACTTGTGTGCCAAATTAATACTGGGTGATGTTACACCTTTTATAATATTATTAAATAAAGGTAAAAAAAATGAAAATGATTTATTTTACAAAAAATAAACTTCTATCCAAAAGCAATATGAGGGGAATAAAGTAAAATAAAAGAAATCAAAGATGAAAATTAAAATCCAAGTTAAATTCCTGCTATAAACAAAAAAAAGAGATGTTAAATCAAATTAGCTAAATCAGGGATAAACTTGCACTAAATTTTGTTTTTTGTAAAAAAAAAAAAAATCCACTTGAGCTTTACCAAAACTTCAGGATGAAAATTTTGTTATATCAAACTACTTCTAGTGTAATTTTTTATCAAAAATTTATTTTCATTTCCATAGAGAGAATTGCTCCCATCTGACTGCACCTGACCAAAAGTGTCCAGAACAAGTTCGGCCAAACTTGTGCTGGACACTTTTATGATGGAGAGTAGCTAGGGTAGAATTTTTCTTCAGTTCATCTAGTATTTCTTACAAACATGTCTACTGGTATTTTATCTTTGTGCCTCACTCATAAATATCATTTGATTAATTTTTGGTCACCATTATATTATTATTTTATAAGTATAGAAAAAACTCATGTGCCAAATGCATACCAGGTGATGTTACGCCATTTATAATATTATTAAATAAATCTATAAAAATATGAAAATAATTTATTTTAAAAATTATTAATAGATATTCAAAAGCAATATGAAGAATAAAAAATTAAGTTAAAGGGATCAAATATGAATAAAAAAGTCCAAGTAATATTTCTACTATCAAAGGCCAGTAGAGGTGTTGAAGCAAATGAGAGCCATCAGGGATAAATTGAACTAAATTTACTTTTTTTTAAAGATAAAAAATTGTGCACCTGCGGTTTGGATGAACTCTAGGTAGAAAATTTGGCTATATAAAACTTATTCTAGTGAAATTTTTTATCAAATAATTTTTTTCATTGCCATAGAGAGAATTGATCTCATATGACTGCACCTGACCAAAAGTGTCCAGCACAAGTTTGGCCAAACTTGTGCTGGACACTTTTTTGATGTTGAGTATCTAGGGTGCAGCTCTTCTTCAGTGCAACTGGTATTTTTTAAAACATATCCACTGGTATTTGATCTTTCTGTTTTATTAATATTTTATCATTTGATCAATTTTTTGTCACCAGTATATTATGATTTTTTTTAGTATAGCAAAAAAACATGTGCCAAATGCTTACAGGGTAATGTTAAACTCTAAATAATTAAATAAATACAGGTAAAAATTATGAAAATGATTTGTTTTACATAAAATTAATTGATATCTAAAAGAAAAAAAAGGATAAAAAGAAATAGGTTGAATGAAAGGGATTTTATATGAAATTAAAAATTCAAGCTAAATGCCTACTTTCAAGGCTCAGAAGAGGTGTTGGATAAAATGGGCACCATCAGGAATAAAATTGTACTTAATTTGATTTTTTGATAAACTAAATGAAGTTTTTAACTGATTTTTTTCCAATATTTAGTAGGACACTTTGTTTATATCAAATTACTTCTAGTACCATGATTGACCAAATTACATCCTCATTTCCATATGCAGAAATGATCTGATATGGCTGGACCAGGCCAAAGGTGTCAACCACAAGTTTGAGGATTCTTCTGGTGGACACTTTTATGATGGAAAGTAGTAGGGTGTAAGTCTTCTTTAATTAATCTAGTATTCATCATAAACATTTCCAACATATTTTTGGTCAAAAATCAGGTTGAAAGTTTGTCCATATCAAATTACTTCTAATGCCATGATTGACTAAAAATTGATTTTCATTGCCATATAAAGATTTGATCCCATATGACTGGATCTGGAAAAAGTGTCACCACAATTTTTGATAAACTTAAGTTTGAAAATTTTATGATGGAAAGTAATTGTAAGTCTTCTTCATTTCATCAAGTAATCTGCATAAAAATTTCCACCTGTATTTTGGCCAAACTTCAGGTGGACACTTTTGCCATATTAAATTAATTCTAGTTCCATGTTGATAAAAAACTCATACATATTGCCATATATAGATATTATACCCATCAGACTGTGCCTTTCCAAAAGTGTCTACCTGAATTATTGCTAAACCTCAGTTAGAAATTTTTATGATGCAGAGTAGCTAGGGCAAAAGTATTCTTCAGTTAATTTGGTATTCATAATAAATTTATCTTCCTGAATTTTAGACTAACTTCAGGTGGACAATTTCAGAAAGCACTGGTTAGTCACTATCCATCAAAAAAGTGTTCACCACAATTTTGGCTAAAATTGTGGTGGACTCCTTTGATCAGCTGCAGTCAGATGAGATCAACTCTTTAAATGAAAATGAGGATGATATTTTGGTCAATCATGGAAATAGAAGTAGTTTGATGTGGCCAAATTATCCCCCTGAAGGACAGACTAACCTCACAAGGACACTTTTTAACAGGGAGTAACTGAGAAAAATCCATTTAACAGAAGGAAAATCTTTTATTGGATAGATACTAAGGTTTCATATTTGTGTACTATGGTCAGTATTAATTTTGAAAGTGTCTGTCCAAGAAATTTCATTGCCTTTCATGACACATTTTGTTTTAAATGTTTCAAACTGTGTGATACAGTATTAAGGTGTCACATAGTATAATAAAGTTATATTAAGTGCCCTCCTATGATGCCTAAATTTATAATTTAATTTCATACATAATAATTATTTTTTATATAAATTCATCAATATTTTATTTTATTATCAAATTTAATAGAGCAAGTATCCTGAATTATTATATATGCATAAGCTTAGGTTAGATCAATTTGTGCTCAATTTTTGCTCAACAGAGGACCAAAATCAAGTTCTGGAGGATCAACTTGTGCATAATTTGGAATCAGTTGATATTCTGTCTATAATCAATCTGAGAATAATTAACTTCCAATACAATTTTGTATATTCTTATGAAGTGAGAATAACCCTGGAATAATAAGAGACACTCTGAAGTTCAAAGAGAGGGGATTTCTAGCAGTTCACCCCCAGATTTTCCTTGGTGAGTATGGTAGCCACCATGATGATAAAATCATTGGATTGGAACAAGTTTGAAAAATTCAGATTGAATCTTGGTTTGAACAGATGTATGCACTCTATAGGCTTAAATAATGAGGGGGAGTATTAGTATAAAAAGGGTTCTTCAATTTCACAGAAGAAATGCCAATACAATGTTCAAATATCATGTTCATGTACTCTCACCTCATGTATCTTGATTCCAACAACCATGATGTGCAAATGCATGCGCCTCCACCTGCTACTAAAGTTCATGCGTCTCCCCCTGATTCTTTGCCTGATCCCCCTCCTCCCCTCCTTCCTCTCGACATTTTTCTCCTGTTTTCTCCCCCCCTTCCCCCCTTTTTAAACCAGATTCTATCCACCAGGTCCCCACCACTCCTCAACTCCCCCCCATTAGGTCCCACAAAATACCCTGCCACAAAGAAAAACAGGTATTCATCCCTATCCTTACACCATCCCCTCTTTTCCCACAGCTCTATGGAGGAAGCCAGGGAAGCGCATCCAGAGCTCTTTCCCCCTCCCAAAAGTTCCCTGAGCTCAGAATGCAGCTCCACTCCCACTCCTTCTCCCAGGGTTCTTCCAATTCTTCTCCCCCTTTTCCCTCCTCACCACCCACCTGACTTTTCTCTCAATGCTTCTATCCACAACCTGGACAACCCCTTTGTGGGTTTTGACCTTTCCTCTGCCCCTCAAATCCCTCTCCCATCCTCTGTTGATCCCAACTCACCCGCCGCCCGCATTGTTAATCTTTTGGGCCTGGAATCAGCTACTAACCCTCATGCCCTTGTCTCCTGCCTTAATGACATTTTAGGCACAATTAGGGACCCCCCCAGAAAGGGTTTGTGTATTACTTTACATACTGCAACCATCTCTGACATACGCCCTTTGGCCTCTTCCCTTACCCCCCTTGCCTCCCAATCCGCCTTTCATCAAGAGCCCACCATACCCTCTGCCTCTCCCTCTCTTACCAAGTCTATTTATGATAAACTGAAAGAAATCCTTGAACTCCTCCCTCTCAAGCCCTCCCCCACTCATTCCCAACACCCAAATGCTCCCTCCCGCCCTTCCTTTGCTCAAGCTGCAGCTGCAGGCCTAACCTCACAGTCAGGGTCTTCTCCACAGCATTCCCCACCTCTGCCCCTGCTCCTTCCTTCCTTCACCATTGAACAATCATACCCCACCACCCCTGTCCTCAAGGACTTCCGTAGCCCCAAACTCCTCTCATTCATCAACAACAACTTAGCCTCAAAAAAGATCTCCCTCCCTGATTCAGACTCCCATCAAAGTCAAAGGCGTGATCAGGCACAAATCTTATGACCTCAAGAACATCACTGCCTCTAAAAGTGATCACCTCCATCTTGTTAATTCTTGGCAAGAGTGGATACTTCAGGGCAAGATCTACAAACCTCCTACCTTCCCTGTTGTGGCTCATGTTATTCCAACCCATTACAACCTTAATGATCAAGCTTGTATTTCTTCATTAGTGGAAGACAACCCAGAGACCCTGAAATCTTTTTACCCAATCTAATGGCTTACATTCCCGGAAGAAAGATCTGGGAAAAATCATTCCTCAGTTGTCTTACACCTATTTGACCAATCAGACACTAAAAGACTATATCTGGAAGGCAGTAGTAGACCAGAGTTTTGTGATAAAAAGTTTTGGTGCAATATTGAAAAGTGCGCTGAAGGCTATTTTATTAAAGATGGGAAATTATGGAAGGATCAAGCCTTGTTTCCCCAGTTAGTTGTTCAAACTAAGAAAAGGAGGGAAACAATACTCAGGGAGTTAAATGAGAATTCAGGACATATAGGTCAAGACAAGACATATTGCAGAGTTAAGGAGAGATTCTGGTGGCTCAATATGAAGAATGAAGTAAGATATTGGGTCAAATCTTGTCCTGAATGTTGGTGCAGGAGTTACAGAAATCCAAAAGAGCAAGATAGAGCAATGGGCGAAGATACTGTTTTTGGTATGGTCAGTTTAGACTCAGTTCATATAAAAGAAGGGCGCTTTAAAAGCTTAGTAGTAGCCAGGGATGCTCTATCAGGATGGGTCAAATCAGCACCATTGTTAAATATTAAGGCAAGTAATGTAGCTGAGTTTTTGAAAAAAGAATGGATTTATAGGTACAGGGTAATGAAGATGGTGACTGTAGATGGTGGCGCTGAATTTTTTGGAGAATTCCAAGAGGTAGTTAAAGGTATTGGCGCAAGGCTACAAGTTGAAACACCATATTATCCTGAAGAAGAGGGGATGGTAGAAAGAGGGCATCAAGTTATAAAGGATGTGCTAGTTAAATTATGTGGGAATAATGGGGCAAAGTGGAAGAACTACTTGCCATTGGTTTTGTTTGCAGACAGGATTTCAGTTAAAAGGACAACAGTGTTTTCACTGTATGAACTTATGTTTGGTCAAAGGGCGGTATTACCTATTGATCTAGAGGATGGATCTTTTCTAGGATGAGACTGGGATAAAGTGTGCTCAACTAAAGATTTAATTCTAGCGAGGGTAGCACAGCTTGAAAGAAAAGACAAGTTTGTGGAGAAGGCATATGATAGAATGATGCAGATCTGTGACAAGTCAGTTAAATATTCGGATGAGCGTTTAGCGCATAGGTTAAGGAAGCCATTGAACCCAGGAGATTTGGTTTTGGTTTATAATAGAAGTTTAGAAAGCCAATGGGGGAAGATGTTTTCTGACTGATGGAACAGTCCTTATAGTATCAGAAAGCAGGGAACTGGGGGGTCTTACTTACTGAAGGAACTGGATGGTACTGAATGGAAGCGGCGTGTGGTGGCAGATCAGATCACAAGGTTCTACCCAAGGGATGTTCCAGTGATACAAGATGACCTCCGGAATGAGTAAAAACTACCAGAATGACCTCCGGGAAGAGGTTAAACTAACAATTTATGTTAAGCTTTGTTTTTCTAAGAGAACTCACAGGAGGCTTTGACACAGTTGTGACGGATAGAGGGTGCTAACTGGAAGTTAGGTGGACTAAGGCTGAACATGCAACTGGCATAAGCGCTCAGATGAGGGCACAGAGGGAAATGAAATCTTATATTTTCATTGTTAAAGGGGACATGACAAGATAGGCAATTGGATTAAATGAGGCGCATACCATGTAAACGCAAAAGATGCTGGGATTTTAGCTAATGGGTTAACTAACCAGGAGTTGAATAATTATTTATAGATGGGGCGCTCTACAGTTCGATTCTTATTTACATAATGTATTTATGTATTGCGGTAAAGGCAGTAAAGTTTTATGATTTTTTTTAGGGTTTACAGTCTTTAAAGAAAGTAGAGGGAGCAAAGTTAGGCGCTCTAAATTTAGAAGACAGGTAGTATGGAAGACAGGTGTATTAAAATAGCGCTGTGTCTAAAATTATTATTTAAAGGAATAGCATGAAAAACATATGAAGACTATGTACAGGAATAATGGACATAGAAGGCTCATATGGAGGGCACTAGTGGACTATTCAGTATTGGGGTGGAAGCTATTAGGATATCCTTTCCAGTCTTCAGACATGACAAAACGACAAGGATCGGTGGGGAATCCAAAAATAGTTGATGAACTGATTTCATTCATTAGTTGACCTATCATTTCTATATGGTTGTAGCGGGCTTCAAGTTCAGCATCAGAAAAAGCTGGTGCGTTATAGTAGGATAGAGACATAGCATTATTTATAAGACAAAGTCTGGAAAACATTTGCATGGAATGGATGAAAGGTAAAGGAATAGGAACCTATCCCAGATAGATGGATTTATTGAAGCCTAAAAAAGAGTCAGCGGGTAAAGGAAGCATAAGTATAATAAAGGTTACTTTCTTTCTAATAAATTTTGTGGGCGGGCTGATGGCGAAGAAATGGTAATCGCGTCAGGAGTAGCTGTAGTGGAGCCTGAGTGCATGGAAGCATTAGAGCTGGGAGTGGAAGAAGGCACAGTGCTAGGCTGGATATATATTTTGCGTCTGGGAAAAGTAGGAAGCAATGGCAACTCATAAGGAATGTTGTTATTGGTGGAAGAATTGGGTCTAGCGGGACTAGTAGTTGTAATTATGGGGGTGCTACTGGTGGAACTAGGAGGAAAGCAAATATAGTCAGTAGGCTGAGGAGAATTATGGTTCAGAGAGATATTGAAAGTTTTGTGGTATCTAAAGCAGTTGTCACAGGAAGGTCTAAAGGAGGCATACCCCCAAGGTCTAGAAAATGTACAATGAAAGTTGCGGCGTTTACAAAATGAGCAGGCATGATCTTTGGGAACTGTGAAATATTGAGTCATGATGTTTGGATGAAGGTAATCCAGGTTATTAGATGGGCTATTTATAGTTTAATAATGGCATTATGGAAGAGACATCAGTCGCGCAATAACTGACATGAGCGCTGAATGGTTTCTAAGAAGGATGTGAAGTAATCTTCATCAAAGAAAAAAAAATGAGGGACTTAAGGAAAGGCAAATATGTCGCAGTCAAGAGAAAGTCATACGCTGCAAAGATCTGAAGATTTCAAGGGAATGCATGCATATATGACTCAGGGGATTTATTTGCTGCTTTAGGGAGTAGGGCTGATCTCAGATTTATTTTGTGTTTATCGTTTCACTTTTCATCAGCACTTAGTAGTAAGGTGCGCTGTTTGGAAAAAGCATGATATTTTTTTTGGGTAACTCATCTCGCAGATGTTGGGTTCTCACAAGGGACTTAGGGTCAAGCAGAATAAAGGAGAAAGAAAAATTATTATTACATTTTTTACAAAACTATATACAATTTTTTAAGCAATATATAACAAAGATTTTTAGTATTCTGCGTCATTGTAGATAGGGACGCAGAAGGCCAAGTCGTAAACAGCCTCTTGCATGTTTTGCTGCAAGGTGGTGACTAGCTATTTTCTTTTGTCATACTCGGTGTGAGTATAGACCAGGACCGCCTCGAGAAACTTTTCGATGGTGACTATCATATTTTTCATATGACACATGGTTGCATTGTATGGTGCGCAGGCAACGTGCTCTGCGAATTCCCAGTTTTGAGCCATGGCGCGGTCTTCTTATTCTTTTTTATCGTCAGGGGGGACGTTGGCTGGCCAATCATCCGGGATGATAGTGTCGAAGACTGGTTGAAGGGTAGTCCAGTCAGGAGTTGGTGAGCGCAGAGTGCACTCAGGAATTGGATCGTTATCTCAGACGGGATCTTCTTCCAAGGCAGGAAGGAAAAGGGGAGCATTAGGCGGCGGAGGCAATGCAGCATAAGGAGTGGCTGGCACATTCTAAGAGAGAAAAGAGCTTATGTTAGCATTTAAAAAAAAGAGAACTTACTGTACTCTCCACTGAAAAGAGAGAATTGGGAGCGGAGGCGACACTACTAGGTGTAGGTGCGCAGTGATTAACCTTGGCTAGCTTGTTTCCAGGTGGAGTTGAAGATTTAGGTGCAGGGAGCTTGATGGCCAACTGACTCATCATGTTCAAGGTTGAAGCGTTGGGATCCAGGTGCGCAACAGTGAGCGGCCCATTGTAACTTTATTTCTTCTTGCATTTTTTTCAGTAACCGCATGACTAAAAAAGAAAAAAATAGAAGATTAGTAATAAGGAGAAAGGAAGGAAAAGAAAAGAAGAAAAAAAATGTTGCCACGGTGGGCTTTTGAGAAATGACAGGCAGTTATGCCATTCTCGATGCAGCAGGTGCATCTTGTCCCACCCATCAGCGTAGTAACTGGTGTCGCAGGTGGAGCAGCAGCAGGCTGGGTACGCACAAACTGCCTGATAGCCTCCACAACGTTGGCGGTATTTTTGGTATTAACAGTATTATTTCTAGTATTCATTAAAAAAAAGGAATTTATGAAGAAAAGAGGATTGTAATAAATAAGAGAAGATTGAAGAAGATGGAGGAAGAAGACACTGTGACACACAGGATATTTATAGGCTCCTGGGGACAGTCACAAGTAGAGAGAGGAATTGGTAAGGGCCTTGCAGGTAGTTTGATTGTGGCCTAATCAGCTTGCATAGTCCAGGAAGAACAAAGGGGATGCATAGCGCAGTAGGAAGTGCTAAACTATAATGCGTGTTTGTGTGTTTCAAGGACAAAGGGAAATAGAAGTGGGGAAGAGGATTCAGGGTCTGTGCACTCAGATTTTGCAGCAGGATGCGCCACATAATGGGGAATTGTGTGTTTCTGATTTAGGACTGCAAGATCTGAACAATATGGACTTGTATTTTCAAATAATTGTGTATTACGCACTAAGGAAGGCATTATGGCTTAAGGAAAGGCTCAAGTGCAAAGGTTACTGCACCACGGCTAGTGTGGTAACTTACTGAAACAGGTGATATAGGAGGTTAACTATTTGAAAATCAAAGCGACTAGGATCAGCGTTAGAAAGAGTCAAACTTGGAAGTAGCACTGAAACAAACAAAGGTACATTCAGGGGCGCGCATGTCAAGGTGTCAAGCATGAGTGAGACAAGTTAATACTAGTGTTAGTAAGGATAGGGTATGTTTTAGGCGCTGTAGTTGTTACAAGCAGTGTATGTGGTCTACTTATAGATTAGTTACTGTTTTACTAATGTAGCGCTAGCGTCAGAGCTGGAGATCCACTAGGGAACTGTGTTTAGAGCGCTCAAAAAATATAAAGAGGGTATCACATATAGTAATAAGAAGGTAGAAAAAAGATTGAAGAATAGTTAGTTAACATAAAAGTAGTTAATAATTGTGAAGTCAAGGATATTAGATTTTCTGCAATTAATTGTTTGAGGGTATATAGATTTGAAAGATTAACTATTATTAGAGTTATTTTATTGCTGTAATAAGGCATACTCAAAGAGAGCGCTTCAAGAGGGAGTAGCTGTGGATATTAGTGCTTGTTAAGAATAGAAATATCCAGATAGTAATACTTGTTTCTCCAATCTTTTAAACTCATTTCTCAACTTATAAAGTTTCTAATCACATATTAGTGTTACACATTATTGCACTGTCTTTAAAAATAAGAGTGGCAGGCGCTTCTTTTTATAAATTGAAAAGAAGAACCAACACATCTCGCATTGTGTCTACTGCTTAGTACTTTAGAACTCTCTACACTGCTTGGGCTATTTTCCCTTAAAACATTACTTATTCCAATTCAAAGATTCATATTCCCCTTTCTGTCCATCATGTCCTTCTTCTAAAGACACCCCTGAGCACATCCTTCTCTTCTGTCCTTCTCACTTAACTCAACACCACATCCTCATAAAGGCTGCTCAAAAACACAATATTTTCTTCACCACTTCTATTCTTCTTTCTCAATCTCCCATAGCTCCACTTGTTGCTAAATTTCTTATTCTCTCTGGTAGATTTCCTAATAATGTTCCCCTCTCTCAGTAGTCACTTATAGCTATTTTCGTTATTGCCTTGGGTTTCTACTTAATTTTTCTGGCATTAACATGTATTTACTCCTATGTGTCCCATTTCCTTCATTCCCCTTTCTGGGTGAGATTGTAAGAAATAAAAAAAAATTACTATTGCCTTGTCACTTAATTTCCTTTCTCATATTACAACCGCATGTCACATCAGTAGCTATTATAGTTTGCACGTTTACTATTGATCTGAACCAAAATTTAAATAAGAAAGTAAGTAAGAAGTTGAACAGTAATTGAATGAAGTAGCACTGAATGATATGAAAATTTTAAATACCTGAACCAAAATTTAAATAATAAAGTAAGTAAGAAGTTGAACAGTAATTGATTTAAGCAGCGCTGAATGAGATGAAACTAAAAATAAGAAAAATATAAAATGAATAAAATAGATATTGAGATAGGTTACAACACAAAAACAATATGATACAAAACAATAGAAGGGATAAAAAGAGATGTCATTGCAGCATAAGAGCAGACTAACATGTTAAATACCTGAACCAAAATGTAAATAATCATGTAAGTAAGAAGTTGAACAGTAATCAAAGGAAGAAGCACTGAATGAGATGAAACTAAAAATGAGAAAAATATAAAATGAATAAAATAGATATTGAGATAAGTGACTACACAAAAATAAGACAAGACAAAACAATAAAAGGGATAAAAAGAGATGTCAAAAAAGTTACACTAACATGCTCTTTTTATCTACAAAATAAAGGAAAAAGCACAAGCACTACTTCACACACAAAGTGAATATTTAGAACACGGAGGTTAAATTTATACATAACTATTAGTGAGTACGCAGTCAATAATGAATATTTTAACACCCTTCCATGCTCAATGCTGCAACTCAAATAAACCTAAACTAAAACAAAATTCTTCATGCTTTTGTTGTGACAATAATTTTGTTAATAAGTTGGCTAACATATTTTTAGTTGAGTGATAATTTAATTTAAGTTATTTACTTTTGATAAATTCATGTAGCCAGTGAAACCTAATACTAATATGTCTAGTTCTGTCAGCCTAAATATCCTTAGGACTGAGTATTTCTTATGCTTAAAATAAGATAACCTTAACTAGATTAAGCTTATATCTTAAAAATAAGGTTAAAATAATAATATATATTATTTTATTATATATATATATAATTATTATTCTATTATATAATTTATAATAGTTTAAATAGCTTATCCATGGCCTAATAATACTTATTAAGGTGTTAATGGAGTCATAATATACTTATCTTAAGTGATATGAAGTAATTATTGACATACATAAGCTTATATGTATACATAAATCTCATATTCAGTGAAATATGCAGTATATTATGTATATTTAGGTATATAAGTGGGTTTTAGCCCCTTAATAGCCTATAACCTTTGTTTTTCTGCTTATTTTAGGTCATATGGACGAAATCAGTGGATTCACAACGCCTACAGAAGCATAGACACCTATATCAGGCGCATACACCCAGTTTGGACAACTAAAATTACTTCCTTGGATGGTTATTCACGGATTTATGGGTTGGAAAGATGTTTTTGGGTTAATGTGGATGCTTGGGGATGTTATTGGGGGCTTGGACATTTTATTTGTTTCCTTTATATGCTTTTAGTTTCATTAAAATCTCTTTTTGATCATTTATTTTACCTGTTTCTTTATGGTATCCGCTTTTATCTGGGATTTCTATTTATGGTATGACTCTGTGTTATTATTAATAGTGATGGAGGGTCCTTACTGGAGGTCTGGGTGTTGAAACTGCTTAAAGTGGACGCCATGGGGAGGTGGTGGGCCCTCACAGTGCTGTAATTGCCGGGGATAGCAGTGACATCATCTGGATTGAAGGTCTGTGCACTCCAGTGGATTTGGGTATAAGTAAGGAGGGATTTTGACGGTTTATTATCATCATTCAATTACTACACTTCAAACAAACACTACAATACAATTATTAGTATTCAGAAATATATTATAAAGCCCTTATAAATTGATATTATCTTTATAAAAGCTATAATTATATTTTATTCTTCTATTTTCCACCACTAGCACGCATTTAAATCCAAGTATTGTGAGTTTAATTTGAGTATAACTATTCTATTAGTCTTCCCCTGAGGTTTAATCACTAAATCATTTATTAATAATTAGTAGGACCATAAAATAACACTATTATATCATACTTATATACTAGACTGTACTGACAAGTTCTATGTTGATATAATGGATTGTTCACAAGAGCAATTGCTCCCTGATTGTTGTTGTTCATAATGGAAATGTTGTGAGAGATACAAAGACCAGCAAACAGTTGAACAAACCAAGCCAAATCTTGACCATTTTCTGAAATAGAAAGGTACTCCGCTTCAGTAGTGGATAAAGCAACGACTTGTTGTTTACTGGATCTCCATCCTAAAAGGCCATTGTGAAATACCAAAGCACCAGAAGTGGATTTGCATCCTACAGAGGAGCCCCAGTCTGCATCAGCATAACAAATTAAATCTTTTGAATATTTCAAACCGCCTAAATTTAAAGTATAATTAAAGGTTTTTTGTAGATAACAAAGAATATGTTTAAAATGTGATACATGATCTTCAGAAGGATGATTGAGAAATTAAGATAGAGTTCTGGCTGCATAAGCCACCAGGGCGAGTGCATGAGACTAAATAGTTCAGGAGACCAATGGCACATTGATAATTGAAATTAGTTGGTGTGATTTCAGATAAATTAGGAACAAGTTTGGCATTTGGAACTAAGGGAGCTGAATCTGGTCAACATTCAGTCATATTATATTTGTCTAACATATTTTTGATGTATAATGGTTGAGACAGATAGAATTCCTTCTTAATTTGATCCCTAGTTACTTTCATGTCAGGTATCCAGGATACTTCTCCTTGATCATCAATTTCAAACAATTTTATTAATTTTTCTATGACATTAGTAATATTTTTACCACAAATTAGTAAATCATCAACATGAATAAAAATAAAACAAGGTTCATTATTAGAAATATTAGAAAAGACACAGGGATCAGCAGGATTAGTTAGAAATCCAATGGAGGCAAAGAAATACTTAATACACTTGTAGCAACATTGAGGACTTTGTTTAAGTCCATACAAAGATTTTTCAAGTTTTAAGCATGAATTTGAAGATTTAGAGTCATTAAAACCCTCAGGATAAGGAACATAAATATCCTCTTTGAGAACAGAAAAGCTGTACGGACATCCATTTTATGAACCTCATAATCTTGTTAAGCTGATAAACTTAATAACATACAGAGAGAGGCAAGACAACCAGTAGTGGCGAATGTATCATTATAATAAATACCTTCAGTTTGTGAGAAACCCTGAAAAAATAGCCTTGCTTTAAACCAAGATAGATCTCCCTCGCTATCAGTTTTCTTTTTGAATACCCAAACAATTCCTAAAAAATTGCTATCTTTTGGAATCATTACTTCATGCCAGACATTGTGTTTATTGATTGAGGCTAATTCAGAATTAATGGATTCTTTCCACATAGATCCCTCAGGTCCAGAAACAGCTTGAGAGAAATATTTAGGAACATCACCAAAATCCACGACCATATTGCAATGACTACAAAGTCATCGTGAGTTGTTGGAGATTATATTATCAGTGTTTATATCACTACTAATATTTTTCTGGGATGGAACATTTTCAGGAATCCACATGTAGTATTTTCCATCTTTTAATGAAGTATGAGGAGGTACATTTAAAGTATCAGAAGAAGGAGCATCATGACTTAGTTGCGGAGAAGTATGAGAAGATAAAGGAGTGGATTCAATAATTGGAATATCAGGGAATGGAACTGAGCGACCTTTAGCACTGGGTTTTTGAGCCAAAGTGAAGGAGTCGTCACAAAACTTAACATTGTGGGTGATTATGAAACAATCCAATTCAGTTGAATAAATTTTATAATTGTGGTGTCCCTTAGCAAAACCAATAAATATACCTTTTTCACCAACTGGTGCAAATTTTGAAAAATGTCTGGCTTTAGGAATATTATACACCTTCACCACACAATATGGGGGGCGGACTTGCTAGCAAGTCCGCAACCTTGGACCCAAACTCACCATAGATTGAACACACATTGAGCTATTGATAAAGGAACCATACAATCAGGGATGAACACCACTCAGCAGAACAGTTTTAGGTGGGTGTTCAAGTAGAGTTCAGTATGGGTTCAGTATGAGTTCAGTCTGAGTTCCATCTGAGTTCCATCTGAGTTCAGGTTGAGGACTTGCTAGCAAGTCCACCCCCTATATTGCGTAGTGCTTGTCACATCCAAAGAAATGAAGCTTACCATACTTGATAGGGAATTGAGAGTCCCATAATGCAATTGGCATTTTATTGTTGATAGTGGGGGATGGATTTAAGTTCAATAAATAGTTAGCGGTACTGATAGCTTCTGCCCACCAAAGTCCATCAAGCCCACAAGTTACTTGCATGGTACAAGCTTTTTCAACAAGTGTCCTATTTCCTCGTTCAGAAATCTGATTTTGCTGAGGAGTGTAAGGAGATGTAACTAAATGTTCAATTCCCTTGTTAGTAAATAGAAGATCAAATGAATTATTTAAAAATTCCCTGCCATTTTCAGTGACAACAGCGTTAATTTTTTGATTGCATTTGTTTTCAGCCAGTTTTATGAAGGTTTTGAAATATAAGAAAGTATCAGATTTTAGACTTAAGAAATAAAAAGTTCTAAATATGGAATATCTGTCGACAATTTGAAGGAAGTATTTGCTTCCACCTTTTGATGCTGGTGTGATAGGACCGCATAAGCCCATATGAAGCATTTCTAGTGTTTTGTTTGGAATAGGAAATTTACATAGAAATGGT
This sequence comes from Hemileia vastatrix, assembly GCA_030280995.1. Taxonomy (NCBI): domain Eukaryota; kingdom Fungi; phylum Basidiomycota; class Pucciniomycetes; order Pucciniales; family Zaghouaniaceae; genus Hemileia; species Hemileia vastatrix. Next base: position 21,839,169 of record JASXTE010000013.1, on the reverse strand, counting down.
AATCTGTGGGATTTGGAAACAAGACATGGCATACAGGCCAGTTTAGAAAAGTCTAAATTAGGAAACATTACTTTGGTGACAGCATTATTTGGATGTCCAGCAGCATTGTGAATGTGAAGAAGATTATTTGATGAATCGACCACCAAAATAGTATTTTCAGTGGAAAGAGTGAATGACAAAAAATTATTTTCCAAAGAAAAGTTGAATACACAACAGCCGTTTTTGTCCAATAGTTGAGCATGAGTTCCATATCCTTTGATTGAAAAATTTTTTGTAAGGAACCACACTGCTGATATCAAAGTTGTTTGAACTTCAGGTACAAAAAGCGCATTTGGAATTGCAAACCAGTGATAATTTATCTTGAATACAGCAGTTCCAGCACCTTGAGAAGAGATGATGCTTCCATTTGCCAGGAGAAAGGTTTTCGACATAGGATAAATATCATGAAAGAAAGATTTGTCATTGAACAAGGAGAAGGAGGCACCACTATGCAGAACGGCCAATATGGGTGATTGAACGGTAGAAATGGCAGCAAGTGCTTTGCCTTTGCGTTCCTTTTTCCTTTGATAATAGTTGTCACGTTTTTCAGGATGTAACTGAAAACAATTTTCCTCGGAATGAGGGGCAGCTGAATTATGTTTCCCATTCAAACACATTGGTTTACCTTTGAAGTTAAAGGCTAAGCTTGACTTGGGAGAATCACTTTTTCTCCTTTTTGAATCTTGTTCAAGTTCAGAGAGAACTTCTTTGATGGTAGGGGTTTTCTTAGTGACTTTGACGTTTTTGAAGATTAGATTAGCAATATTTTGAAAATTTTCAGGAATGATATGAAGAATATAAAAGGCTATCATTGTTTGTAACACATTGCCTGAGAAAAGGGAAGGAGAGACTTCTTTCAACATTTTAAGGGTGGATCAGAAGTCTTTGATTGAGGTGAGAATATCTGATCCTTCAAATTGTATGTTAAACAGCTCAGCAATAACACTGGCACAGCTTTCATCTGAGGTTGAAGCATAATGCTCCTTGATTTGTTCACAAAGATCAGCAGGATCATAGACATTGTCATCGGGCACAAATAGTGTATGATTTTCAGAGTCAAGGAACATTCTCAGGATCATGGCTGTCTGTTCTTTTTGAAATTAAAAATTTCAAGAGCTTTGGCACTCATAGGAATGGTGACAGTTTTACAAAGATACTTGTTGAGATATTGTATTCCTAGAGCATAGTACATTTGGTTCTTCCACATGGCATAGTTTTTTTTTGTAAGAATTTCAACACCTTTGATCTCAGAAAAGTGAGAGTCCATATCTAAACAGTTAGGACTAGGATCAGGAATAGTGGTCATGCTGGATTCAAACAAGGTTTCAGAATTGTCTATAGGTAAAGATTCCACATTGGATAATCAGAAAGGTGCTGGGCCCATAACCTATTGATCTGAACCAAAATGTAAATAATAAAGTAAGTAAGAAGTTGAACGGTAATCAAATGAAGCAGTGCTGAATGAGATGGAAATGTTAAATACCTGAACCAAAATGTAAATAATAAAGTAAGTAAGAAGTTGAACAGTAATTGAATGAAGCAGTGCTGAATGAAATGAAACTAATAATAAGAAAAATATAAAATGAGTAAAATAGATATTGAGATAAGTGACAACACAAAAACAATAGAAGGGATAAAAAGAGATGTCATTGCAGCATAAGAGCAGACTAACATGTTGAATACCTGAACCAAAATGTAAATAATAAAGTAAGTAAGTAGTTGAACAGTAATTGAATGAAGCAGAACTGAATGAGATGAAGCTAAAAATAAGAAAAATATAAAATGAATAAAATAGATATTGAGATAAGTGACAACACAAAAACAAGACGAGACAAAACAATAGAAGTGATAAAAAGAGATGTCAAAAAAGTTACACTAACAAGCTCTTTTTATCCACAAAATAAAGGAAAAAGCACAAGCACTACTTCACACGCAAAATGAATATTCAGAACACGGAGGTTAAATTCATACATAACTATTAGTAAGTACGCAGTCAATAATGAATATTTTAACATGTACTTTCTGTATTCAGAAGGCAGACAAGATATAAATATGGGTCATAGATATTTGCTTCCCTCAAAAACAGAGTTACCAGCATTTCCTTCTCTTCTTTTGTCTCACCCCCCATCTTTTCCTCTAAAGGCCTCCCACAAGGTTCCCCCCTCTCCCCAATCCTATACGTCATCTACAACTCCAAACTCCTTTCCCTCCCATTCATCTCACCCAGTTCCCTGGCCCTTGGATACATCAACATTATCTTATACCTAGAAGTGGGCAAAAGCCCATCAATTATTGTCGGGAAGCTGTCCAAACTGGGTGTAGAGGCTCAGGACTGGGGCTCTAGACACGGAGCCATTTTTGATTGCGCAAAAACCAAATGGCTCCTGTTGACTAAGTGTTCCCTCCCCATTGACTCTCTCCCGCAATTGATCTTTAACTCACTTACACTCACTGCTTCTGCTAATCTTAAATGGTTAGGATTGATAAAAGACTCATCCCTCTCTTTCAAAGCCAATGGGACCAACCTCACCTCCAAAGGCCTCCAGGCAGCGGGATCCATCCATCGCCTGGGCTTGTCAGGTTGGGGTATCCCTCTCAAACAATATAAACAGCTAATCTCCTCCCTTACTCACTCATGCACTGATTATGCAGCAATAGTCTGGCACACCCCAAAAAAGCCCTCGAGATCAGTCAGATTACTCCAAACAGTTGACAAAAAGGCAATTTGCAGGGCTTTGGGGTGTTTTAGGGCCACACCAGTGAGTACTCTACTTCATGATTCAGCCTCTTTACCCTGTAAACAGCGCCTAGACCTGGCAGTGTACAAGGCATGGGCCGGTCTCATGACCATGCCAGATACAAACCCTATGGCCCGGTTAGCCAAAACCCTTTCATCTTTGGCGCCTCCTAAATCACACCTGCACCCTCTCCACCTGATCAAATCATCAAACTTCTTCCCTCCTTCACTACCCCTCAATCAGCTTGATACGTGCTGCCCCTTCCTTTTTCCCCCCTGGAATCCCCCACTATTCAAAGCTAAAATTGGGGACTCAAAGGAAAAGGCTCTAGGCGAGGTATCTCTTTCCCTATCTGCGTTCCCACTACACTCATATTTCATTTACACAGATGGGTCAAGATCAGCAGAAGGTACCTTCAGTGCAACTTTTGACCCGGGCTTGAACTCCCCATATGTGTTATGCCTAGGGGACTCCCACCAGTACTCTGTCTTTGAGGCAGAACTGGTAGGAATTCTTCTAGGAATTTACCTGTTCCTCACCAACCCATGCCATCCTTTCTCTAGCTCCCTCACTCTCATGGTAGACAATCAGTCTACCATCCGCCTTCTCTCCTCTCCCTCTCCCTCCCTGGCTAACTCCTCATTAGTAGCCAGAATCTATCAAGCAGTTGCCCTTCTCCATGAAGCCAACCCCCTCATTACCTTTACTCTGTGTTGGTGCCCTGGCAACGCAGGTGTACACGGCAATGAGATTGTGGACAGCCTGGCCAATGGATCCCACCCCCTAGCAGAATTCACCCGCTCCATCCTGCACTTCATTCCTCCCCCCTCAAATCACACATCCATTCCCACTCCCTATCCCTCCTCCTCTCACACCCATCCAAGGATGTCATCAGAAAACTACGGGGTAGATTCTCTCCAAGGGAAACCTTTGCCCAACTCTGCTGCCTCCCTAGGGCACTGGCCACTGCCTTTGCTCAACTTCACTCAGGTCACTCGCCCTTGCGTAACTACCTCTTTAGATTCAAGGCGGCTGATTCCCCTATCTGCATTCGCTGTGATGGGAATTATCGTGACACCCCTGAGCATGTCCTCCTTTTCTGCAAGGCTCACTCACACCAAAGAATTGGGTTGAGGAAGGAAGCTCAAAAACACAAAATTTCCTTCGGCACCTCTGCACTTTTGTCCCCGTCTCCCATTATGTCCCTTGTTGCGTCATTTATAGTTAACACTGAAAGACTCCCTAATAATTTGCCACTCTCTATTCAGCCTAGCCCTTAGCTTCCTCACTTTAAATTGCCATTAGTTTTTCTGTTTTCGTGTCACCTAGTCTCCTCTGCTGTACCTACTATCTGTCTTCCTTTCCTTCATGCCCCTATGTTGGGTGAGATTGTATGAGATAAAAAAAAAATGGGTCATAGATTGCTGTAATCTTTTCTCTCATTTGTCTGTTTTTCTCTTAACATCTATAGTACACAAAGCTCATTGCTACATTGTTAAACAGGTGTGTAGTACTAGTAGTATTATATATTTATTACTTACATAAATACTTTTATTTTTGTCAGGTTAGCGCACCATTTCATCAGCTCCTGGTTGTCTTGAGAATATACAAGACATACTTACGCTCTATAAAAGGTGTGACTAACAACTATACTGTGCTATTATAATTATGTCTTACTTTCTACATCATTCTTTAGGTCAGCACAACTCTACGTACAACACTACTTGTGTTACAAAGATAGAATTACTTAAGCCTCGCTATCAGGTGTGCTGCCACTTGCAATTCATTTGTCTGTTTTTCTCTTAACATCTATAGTACACAAAGCTCATTGCTACATTGTTAAACAGGTAAGCGCACCATTTCATCAGCTCCAGGTTGTCTTGAGAATATACAAGACATACTTACGCTCTATAAAAGGTCAGCACAACTCTACGTACAACACTACTTGTGTTACAAAGATAGAATTACTTACGCTTCGCTATCAGGTTAGCGCACCATTTCATCAGCTCCAAGTTGTTTTGAGAATATACAAGACATACTTACGCTCTATAAAAGGTTAGCGCACCATTTCATCAGCTCCAGGTTGTCTTGAGAATATACAAGACATACTTACGCTCTATAAAAGCTTTCATCGTCTTGGGGCGCAACAATGGCGCAACGATTACGCAACAGTTAACTAACAATTATTTTTGGCACTTAAAGGTCTTATGTGGGTCTTAGGTGCGAAAAACAATTGTTTCGTAACTGTTGCACAACTGTCGCGTAATTGTTGCACCCCATGGCGAAACAAACATGTGCTGTAGTGATAGATGCTCTAATGTCAGAAGTGATGTTCACCCAGCTATTCACCTCATGCTTCACAATAATAGATCATCTTTTATAACTAACTAAATTAATTATTGACTTTTGCTACTAGTCTATAATCTGAATAATATTTCACATTATTGCATTTCATTATGCTAACTTGTAACTCTGTAATTTAAAAATAGTCTTTCGATCTTTTTCTTAAAACTTTCATGTCTATCATCAAAACTAGATGATAAATAATGATTTCTCAATGAGCTTGATTAAATTTCACTCGCATTTAGCAAAATTATAATCTTAGATATACCCAGAATCTTCTAGGCGTGTTCAAAGGTGATTGACCAACAGTTTTAGTAAAAAAAGCGGACGATTCTTTTGCATGCCACTTTGAAAGTGTTGAAAAAAGTAAAGTAATAAAGAAAATATCATAATACTAGCAGAAAAGATACCATTACATGACTATGAGTAAGGACCTTTCCCATTTACTACGAACCATTCGAGGTTGTAAGTGCATATTTGGCTTTTTGACCTTTTTCGGTTGCGTTGCTGATTTGCACTATCACCACTAATGTGATAAATGGAGAAATTTAGTCATGATTCAACACCTTATGATACCTTGTATTAAAGCCATAAAAGAGCTTACAGCGTTCGAGAGCGAGAAAAGTTTTAATGGCATCAGCGTATTGTTCATACTCTGTCTTAGCATCACCACCCTTCGCCTTTTCCAAAAATTCTCTGCAACCCAAAAGATGATTTTACAGTTAATAATTTTTTGCTACGCATCTATAAGACTAGCAACTCGTTACTCACTTCAGGGGTGCCACTTTTTGACCCCATGATTTAATAAGGTCTATCGTGAAAGGTAGGTTTTTTTGACTGCTATCATTTTCTTTCAAGCAATTGAGAATACTGATCGCCGACTCTAACCATTGATCGCATCCTGGAGCTTTTGGTGGGCCCTTAGCTGCTCCAGTATTCTTTACCTTCTGAGCCTCGTTGAACAAGTCGGAGTGGCATTGAACTTTCGCCAACTCGTAGTCAATGAATTGGCTCAACATTTTACCACTAATTAAGTACTGGTTGAGAACGTCATAATATTCTTTAGGAAATAAAGCCGTGTTGTTGAAGAGTAGCTCCGTGTGCTGCTTGATTTCCCTGATCGGTATGCATTCAGATGAATCCGAACGAAAAAAACACTTTGGAAGCTCTTGCTCTATTGTAGGTGGCTGCTTTATTGTGGGCCATCCTCCATTTCCTCCATCCTTTTTGGCTCTCTTGAAAATTCTATTGCTGTCTTGCTTCTCCTTAGCAGCGTAAGTTGTAAAGGCGAGTGAAAATAACAAAAATGCAGATGTTATCAGAAGTCTCTTAGATGCAAAAGTCATTTTGAAATAGCTATGCTTGAATCTAAAAAAAGAAAGTATTAAGAAATTGACAATCGTTACGCTCAAGAATTGAAAATGAGATATTACAAATCGAGATTGGATGAAGTCGAAGATAAGATTTCCTCTTCTATTTATTCCAATTTATCAGAACCCTGCCTACCAAGTTAACTGCATTTTATGTAACAAATGGAGAAGATTTTTCCATTTATTAACCTTTCCTAACCAAGCTTCCCTATTCTTCGCCAATTCACGATTGATATGGAACAACGGAAGCGTGGAGATGTTAAATGACGCTTTACCAATTGGGTAACCCTACTATCACTACGCACCAAGTGAGATATCCCCGATGGAGATATTCATGCGAGAGTTGGAGAAACACTGGGGAGGGAGATAGAAACAGAATAATAAGTGCAAGGGTGCGAGAAAAATAAGTGTGAAAAAAGAAAAAAAATTGTACAAAAAACATTTTGCAATATGAGGGAATTATGATTTATTATTTATTTTTCTTAAATTTTTTTTTTTTGTTTGTTACTATTTTTTTTTTTTGAAAAAAAAATTCTCATGGTTGCAAAATATTTTTCTTACACTTAATTTTATAGCATTTACTTTTCTTACATTTATTTCCTCATGTCCCTCCCTAAAATACCCTCAACTCGTGCATGGATATCCGCTTCGGGGATATCCTACTTGGTGCGTAGTGTATGTGAATTTCCAAGAGTATTCACTGCCATACAGTCAGGTTAGTGAACGCCACTCGAAATAAAAAGAAACTACGCCACTATTTAGCAAACGGAGAGATATATTTATAAGCGCTTCGCCAAGCCAGAAAATCAGGGTTTTTACAGCAAACCTGAAAAGCTTGCGGGTTTCTCGTCTCCGATCCTCCGTCAAAAACATGACTTTAGGTCGCTTTTGGAAGGGAATAAGTGGCAAGAAAACCGCAAGCTTTTCTGGTTTATCAGTATCTAAATATACTTTTTCAGAGCTTTTGCGCCATGGGTTAGATTTCACAACTTGGAATTTTAGGCTAGATTTTGTTATAGAACACGCTTGAAAATTGATGCGGCTGCTTAAACCGGAAATTAACAGAACCCTCCCATCACAGGAGTTACCCCTGTTTTAAACGGTCAGGCTATTCCGGAGGGCTTGGAATGTTTTTGGCAGAGAAGACCTGCACCACAAAAAAACACCAGGCACCTGCTAGCAAGTGCCAATCCCTCAATCCATTTGTGATTCAAGAATAATTCAGATTTAATTCCTGACGAGCTGGCGTGCTCAGTTTTCAGTGCGCGGTCTTCTTGGAAGTATTACAGCTGAGCTAAAACTGAATCATATCGCAGATAGGGAACGACACCTTTTAATAGGTTCCTACAATTTTTTTCTGGTTCAGGGTACTCAAAATCAAGAGGCAATCCTACTTACTGGGAGGTTTTGTGATTGATTACTATAATATGTTAATACTTTGTAATGAGCCAATGAGATCCTACCAGTTAATTGCAATAGGAATCAGTGGCGACTGTAGAAATAACTCAGCCAACCTGCAGTTCCAGTGCAAGAGGTGTTTCAATATTAAGAAGAGAAAAGTGTTTAATTACTGGTAAGTAATGATATAATGATGATCAAACTAGAGTGAATAATAATAAAATATAACAATAAGATCAATAATCTAACCTTTGTAATGAGCCAATGAGATCCTATCAGTTAATTGCAATAGGAATCTGTCAGGCTAAGTCCAAGTCCAGAGACGTGAATAGCTTTCTGGTCTAGTGTCTAGAAGATTTACAAAAGCTCCCAAATGAATACAATGGTATAAGACAAGCAAGTAGTGGAATAAAATCAATTATAAGACTCAGTAATTTACTCTCACTTATTATCACTGGTATTACAAGGCTTATTGTTGTGCAGAAAAATAGATGTAATATATTTAAAATACTATTCATAGACTCTCTAAAGTACTAATGAAATGTAAGATAAATTGTATTGGTTATATTGTAATTGTAATTGTAAAGATGATAAATTGAATGTCGAAAACAAGACCAAAAACCCCCTCCTTTTATACCCACTAAGTTCCCCAATAAACACCTTGAAGTACCATCCAATACAATGTTAATAACGCCTTCAAACAAGTAATAGACCTTTCCATCAATGCCCCTAGTGACCAATAACATAATTAAACAAACAACAACCACTAAAATCCTATTAATAATAAGGGAGATCCATCAAAATTAAAGAAAAGACAAAAAGAGAGTATATGCGTGGAAAACAATATTATAACAAGGTTAAAGGAGACTTTTTAAGGTTAATTATAGCTTAATAATAAGGAGGATTCACTTTAGAAATAATGGGGCTAATCCTGACATTATACTACGTGAAATTCCCATTCAAAAATAACCAAAATTGACTGAGAAACCACCCAAAAACTTAAAAAAGAGCGTGAGATGTGGGGTAACTACATGCAGTCCTTGGCAGGCGCTTGCACGGGTAAATCCTTGACTAAAATTAGCTGAATTTAAGCGTGGTGATGAAATAAAGTGCCAAGAGTGAGGTTATTAATGAAATTAGTGCATATAAACAAGGTCAATGCATTATTAATTAAGCTAGGACACTAAATAAGCGCCTGTGGCCTATTTTAGTGTGTTTCCCCACAGTGGGCGTAGAATGTGGGGTAATTATAGTGTGAAAAATCTAACTTTGCTAAAAATGAAGCTATTCACACAGGAAAAAAGCAGGCAGTATGTAGCCAGTACACAGAAGCCATTTCTGGCATAAAAAACACCAAATTTGAAAAGTGTTATTTTTATGCATTTAAATAGCCAAATCAATAGTTCTGAATGTGTCCAATTGATCTGTCAAAGCGCAATTTTGATATTCTCAATTTTATAGTGCATATAGTAAACTTTTAAGTGAAATAAAGCGCATTTCTTGTTTTTTGTGTAAAACAATGAATATAACAGCTTTAAGTGTACTTAAAAATTATGTAGCCTTATACTTAAGGTTCTTAAGATTACCCTAACATATTCCAACTTAATATTAAGTACATAAGACTTATAAAAGGTGGATATATGTGTGTATATAAGGTGTTATAATGGCATTTTATGTGTATCATCATAATTTTACTTATGTATACTGTTTGTGTACTCTCATTTATTGTTCCCATGTATAGTTCATGTGTTTAACATAACTTATAAGCACTTTTTACTCAGTCCTGGGGATATACAGGCTGACACTCGCCCACCCAAAAAAAACAATAAAAAAAATGATAAGTTATACATTTTATTTATTTATTTGTAATTTTCAGGTATTCAGAATAATTCTGTAGCATTAAAGATTAAACTTTAAAGAAATAAAACATAATAAAATATTATGAGTACTGGTTTTTAACCCCTCAGCTGGTTGAACAGAAATTTATTTCTGTTTAAATTTTGTAAGAAGGGTGGATAAATTAGAAATTTCTTTTTCAGGTATCCATTTATCAAATTCATTTGATTTCCCTTTAAATCTTAATAAATACTCAGTTCCTTTTTCTTTAGTAAGGATTCTTTTCTTGAATATTTTTTCAATCTCTGCTTTTTCCACAATTTCTTCAGGTTGCTTTTTAGGCCTTCCCCTTCTTTTTGGAAATAAGTCAGGATCATTTGCATGGTAAGGTTTTAATAATGAGATAGGGAAAACTGGATGTTTCCTATCATATGGAGCATATAATATGACTTCCACTGCATTATTACCAACCATTTTGTTTACTAAAAAAGGTCCTACAAAGGGATCCTTTAATTTAACATTACCTTGTAAGTTAAAATGTAGTGTTGATATGAGGACTTCATCTCCCTTTTTGAATTCAAATTCTTTATGAGATTTGTCCCACCTTTTCTTTTCATATTCAAATGCTTTTTGTATACATTCTTCTACATGCTTCCTACACATTTGTTGCATATGAATAAAGTATTTGGTACCAGGGTGTATGTCCAACCTTGGCAATTTATTTAAAAGATTCACTGGTGTATTTGGAACATACCCCAGCCAGAGCTCAAAAGGTTTTCTCTCTGTTACAGAATGAGTTGTGCTATTATAAGCAAATTCTAAGCCAGGAATAAAAGTTACCCAGTCAAGTGTGAATTTCTCATTGTCTTTGTATTCTAAACCAAAGGCACATTATCTTCTGATCATGTCCTCCAGAGTCTGTATCATTCTCTCAGCCAGTCCATCAGTCTGTGGATGGTGTGCTGTAGACAATTTCAACTGACACCCTGAAACCTCCATTAAGGATGTCCAGAATTCTGAAGTAAATTTAGGGTCTCTGTCAGATATAATGGCTTTGGGGAACCCAGAAGTGTTCATCATTTGAGTCCACCAAATTAAGGCCAAGTCTTTTGCAGATACCTCTTTATGGGTTGGAATAAATTTACACATTTTTGTAAGTCTATCCACTATTACCCAGCAAGAATTGAAACTTTCTTTTCCTGCTAATGGAAAACCAGTAACAAAGTCCATGTTTATAATTTCCCATGGAGCTTTTGGTTGCTCTATTTGTTGTAACAACCCAGCTCTCTTACCTGTCAATCTTTTAGATTTTTGGCAAGATTCACATGTGTCAATGTATTTTTGTACATCATCCTTCATGTTTATCCACCAGGCTGTGTTTTTAACTCTAGTTAATGTTTTATTGTAATCAAAATGACCAGCTAAGATATCATCATGACAAGTACTTAACATTAACTCTTTCATAGATGGAGGTATAACTATTACATTACTTAGCTTTTTCCTGTAATATATGTATCCATCTTCAATTGAAAATTTACCTTTTTCCAACGCATTCTTATACTTTGGAGGTAAAGTTTTTATTAATGCACTCATTGAGGCATTTGTTGGATCATTTAAGATGGTTGAAAGTTTAGACAAGTCTTTATCAGATGAATAATTATCTAATATTGTTTGCATAAACTCATCTTCTAAATCCACTATATAAATCCCATATATATGTATTACCTCATTCTCAGGCACATAAGCTGGGTTGTCAGTATCATTTGGAAAAGGGCTTCTAGATACCAAATCCACATTAGAATGCAATGTACCTGCTCTATGAGTGATTGTCATTCTTCCTCTGTACTCTTGTACAGCTAGTTGCCATCTAAACATGTGTCTATTAGGTATTTTCATGTTTAATAATGATTTCACTGCACTGCAATCTGTTATTAACTCAAACTTCTGGTCTTCCAGATAATAATGAAGTTTTTCCAAGGCCCACACAACGGCTAAAAATTCTAGTTGTGTAGCACCATACCTTAGTTCAGTTTTCCTTAAGGTTCTGGATATATAATAGATAACTACTTCAGATAATTTACCACCAATTATCTGCTTCTGCTGTAAAGCAGCACCCAACCCTGTAAAGCTTGCATCAGTATACAAGATAAAAGGGAGGCTAAAATCTGGCAGTCCCAAGATTGGAGCTGACATTAAACATTCCTTTAATTTATCAAAGGCCTGTTGTCTTTCATTATTCCAAATGAAAGCTTCATTCTTCCTGATTAATGTTGTTAAAGGGGCTGCAATTGTTTGGTAGTTCTTGATATACTGTCTATAATATCCGCACATACCCAGAAAGCTTTGTATATCTTTTACATTTTTAGGTATATCAATATTTTTTATTGCTGCCACCTTGTTCTGATCCACACAAATTTGTAAGCCAGATACAACATGTCCAAGTACTTTCAAGGATTGAAATCCAAACTTACATTTTTTCAATGCTATTGTCATGTTAATTTCATCCATCTTTTGAAATACTCTTTTCAGGTGATTTAAATGCTCATCATATGTTTTTGAAAACACTATGATGTCATCAATATACACTAAGAGCCATCCTTCAACCATTTCCTGATGAAAAACACTATCCATCAATTTTTGGAAGACTGAAGGGGCATTTTTAGGTCCAAAAGGCATTCTCACATACTTATATATCCCCATATGTGTGGTGATTATTAAGTAATTCTGAGAACTCTTTTCTACTGGGATCTGGTGGTAACCTTTGCTTCCATCCAGACATGAAATATATTTAGCTCCTTGTAAGGTAGCACGGATAGAAGCTATCCTGGGAAGAGGGTAAATATCATCCACTGTGAATGTATTTAGAGCTCTATAATCACCAAATAACCTTGCCTTATCTTTTTCATAAGAGATTAAAACTGGTGATATTACACAATATTTAGGAGTTGTGTCTACTTTCTCAACAATACCCATTTCCAACAACATTTTAATGTTGTCTTCAATGTCTTTCATTTTTGCAGGAGAAGCTGGGTAAGGTTTCTTTTTTAAGCTGCCAGGAATATTATCCAGGTCACAACTTAAAGATATTTTCATTTCATGGTCTTTGACCAATCCTAGCTCATTTGAACCATGTGCAAATGCCCTAGGATAAGATTTTATCAATCTCAATATATTGTCTACTTCAATATTTGAGAGTTGAGGACTAAATGAGGCTTTTTGGATTTCATTTTCCAACTCAAGCATCTCAGAAGTGGGTCTTCCACTTTGTTGTTCTTCGTTTGGAGAAATGGTATAAACAGAATTTTCAGAGCAAATCTTGAATTTTCTTTTCCCATTTACTCCAATGGTGAAGCAACTACTTGCAGGATCTAGTTTAATACCAAATTTGGTCAATAAGTCATTACCAATGATAAACCAATCACTACAATTAATATTATCCATGACTACAAAATCACATACTGCTCTTACAAATCCATTATGATATTTGAAGAAAACAGCAGTTTTGTATTTGCCAATTGGACTTAATACTGAACCAAAACCTCTCCAGTTCTTTGTCTGTACAGGTTCTACTTTTTCTTTGTACTTACTATCCAGTTTCATTAATGTATTAACAGAAACTACACTACCAGCAGCCCCAGTGTCAAGAATGACATTCATTTCTTTTCCACATATTATAAAAGGTGCTCTAATAGGCTTGATTTTGTAAGTATCATGATCTACATCTTTAATTATTTCAGCTTCCTCAATGGAAGTTAAAGATGTATCATTGGAAGATATTGTATCATTCAGGAACATAATATCCTGTTCTAATACCAATACTTTATTCTCTTCATCACTGTAAGAAATGTTACTTTTACAATCCTCACTAGACTCATCCTTTTCATCTTCATGATTACTGGGTTCAGAATCTTGTGAGTTTTCAATAATATTTATTCTTTTCTTACAGGAATGACCTTTAACCCAAGGTTCATTACATTTATAGCAAGTGTTACTTTCTTGTTTCTTTGGAACAAGAGGAGCAATAGGTTTTTTCCTTTCTGATGGTAACTTACTTGTAGTAGGTTTTACTACCTCAATATTTTGCTTATAAGTGTTGTAACTTGTCTCATATCTGTGGTTTAATAATATTTCATTGCATATATTGATAAAACCAGAAGTATCTCTAATGGTTTCAGTTCTAGCTACAATAATGTCTCTGACTGATATAGGCAATTTATATATTAGGGGGTGTCAGTTCTGGCAAATCCGCACTTAAATTAAGTGCGGATTTCAAACCAAATCAGCACTTACAAATCAGCACTTAAATTTTGCAAAAAAGTCACTTATTTCAAAAAAGGGTGTCAGTTATGACCTCAATCAGCACTTTTTTCCCGTTTTTTTTCACAACCACATTTTGGCCACAAAACATCCCTTCCTTTCTTACCCCATCCCTGTCACATGTGACACACTGACCTTCCTCGCTACCTACCCATCAATCCTCGGCACACACCCCTTCCTGACATTTTCAATATTTTGACCAGGCATGTTTACATTCTTTTTTACTTATTTCTTCTACTTTTTAATCTTTTTTCTTGTTATGTGCCAGTTTCATAATGCCTCCCAGACATTCCAAATCTCAAAAGGTAACTCAAAAATCTGCTTCGTCACAAAAGTCTCCTCGTAAAGCAAGGATTACATATAAAAAAAATCAGTGACTTTTTCTATTACTTACAACTGTTTTTACAGAATTGAAAACTATGTTTCAGCTAATATTTTATGGAAGTGAACTCTGTTCTTCGCCCGAAGAACAGAGTTCATCCTCCTATTTTCACATTCTGTTTGCACCAATCTCCATCCCTTTCAATTCTATCAACACATGCTTGTCTTCCCTCCCCATGCCTTTTGCTATCCTCCCAGCCCCATTGTATGCCATCCTCTTTTGATCCCCATTTCACCCCTCTCAACCTCTCCCAGACCCTTTTCTTCATTTAAAATGCCTCGGAACCCTTAATCTTCCCTTCCAACTCTTTCCCAACCTTTTCGCTACCCCATATATCCTTCCTCACCCCTCTCTCCAGCCTTTCCAACCCTTGTAGCCCCATTCCTCCCCTTTACCTCGCCTCCACAACTCTTGAACCCCAATTTCCTCCCTTTCAACCCAGTCCCTATTTCTGTATATAAAAATAAAGTGTTAGGGAGAAATGGGGAGGTAAGCGAACTGGAAGGAGAGGAGAGGAGAGGGGTAGAGAGGTGTGGAGAGGGAGAGGAAAATGTGGATAGGGGTTGAAAATGATGACTAAGGGAGTGAAAAGGTTGGGGAGAAGGATGAGGTGAGGATAAAGAAATATTTCAAAGGGAAAAGAGTGGGTATTCTTGAGAGGGAGTAAAAAAAGACAATAAAAGAAGATAGTAATACAAATATACAAAAAATATAAAATATATAAAATATGTTACAAAGAGTGGGCACAGAAACTCCTTGAATCCTAAAAATCCACAACTCCTATACCTGGGAAGAAGGTAACGTTTCCTGGCCATTTTTGATAAAACGACAAAATCTTCTTCTAGATCAGAATCGGAATCAGAGTCCAAGAGCAGTTCAAGCGCCATGAAAGTCATTGCTTTATGTAATTTATCACGATTTGAAAGTGAGGAAGGCATGACTCTTATATGATATGATATGAAGATGTAAGTGATGTACGATGTTTTGAGTTATGAAGTGTTATGCTGCGGAGTGCTGCGTATGAATGGCATGATGCTGACAAATCAGTGAAATGGGACTTGATGGTGAAATCAGCACTTTTGGTTGAGAAAGTGCGGATTTGAGTGAAATAAGTGACTTATTTCATTTTGAAATCCACCAGTATTGGGGCTAGTGTGTTTTGGAAATCCGCACTTATTTAAGTGCGGATTTGTAAGTGCGGATTTGCCAGAACTGACACCCCCTATTATTTTTTCTTTCCACACATCAAAATCCATTTTTGGATCCATGGCTTTCATGATTTTTATCAAACCCATTAAAAAGACTATTGGTTTTTCTCCATTACTTGGAGTATATCTTGATTTTTCATATAATCTTTGTTGAGTGATTCTGAATTTTGGACCACCAAATTGTCTTTCAATTCGTTCCTTCCATTCATTCCAAGAGTAATTAATCCCCTCACTCAATACAGATTCAAACCATAATAAGGCCACATCTGTAAATAAAGATATAAGTTTTGATGTAATTTCTTCATCAGGTAACTTGTATGAAAATTTCAAATTATCAATTCTTTGTATGAATTGTTGCCAATCAGATTTTGAATCCCCATCAAAGGTAGGGTACTGATCTAACTTAGGCCAGTTTTTCTGGTTAGTTTTTACTTCCTTAACCTGAGGAATATTAAGTAATTCATTTACTTTTGACAGATGATCATTTATCTCATCCTTTACTGATTTGTGACTCTCAGAACTTATACCACTATGTTCTTTCACAATTAATGATTTATCAAATGATTCTCTCTTATTTACTGGTGTATGGTTTTTATAAGAGGTGTTTACGTGCTTACTGTCATTATTTTTCAATATGTTAGCTACTTCTATTTCTAGTATCTGCAATCTATTTTGCAAAGCAGGTACATGTGAAAGAGTATCATTTAAATTGGAAAAAGACAATTTTACCCGTCCCTCAATAATAGCCATAGTATTCTGAGATTGATCCAGCTTACTGTGTAACTGCTCAATATCAGATTTTAATTTGATATTTTCATTTAACAAATCATCATTTGACTTTTCAATGATCTTAACTTTATTGGCTGTGTGAGTTAAAGATTTAGTGAGGTTTAGTATTACCTCCTCCATGTCAGTTGAAGACTCTTTGGAATATTCTTCTAACTTTTCAATTCTTAATAACAATCTATTTATTATAGAAGATATAATAGGGTTTTCTTTCATAAAACCATTAATTTCTAACTCAGAAGTGCTATCAAGATTATATGGTTCAAGATTTGATTCATTTGTTTCAATTTTTATATTTTTATTATCACCATTATCAATAAAGCTATGTACAATGTGATCCTTTAAAGATAAATTCAAATCACTATTATAAAATGAATAATCCTGAATATCATTATCAATCAATTTTAATACCTCATTATCACCTATAAGTAATTCATTGTCAGTATTATATTGTTGAACATTAGAAGGTGGATGACTTACCAAGGTCTTATTCCACTTCCTCTTCCCCTTTTTCCCTTTCCCCTGTAAGGGTGATGGCTGGACTCTTGATGAGGGTTGCTGTTGTAGTTCTGGGAATACCAGTCCCATTTCCATTTTCTTACAGTTATCATCTGCTCTTCTCCTGGAGCTGGAGAAGGAGCTGGTTGATTGTTTGAGGGAGTTGTTACTGGTTTCACCTGTGCCCTTAGGTCCGTTATTTGTTGGTTGACCTCCATAAAAGTTTGGCCTGCCCTTTTCTCTAAATTCATAAGCTCCTCTTCCATCTTGTTGACCTTTACTGTCAAGCTGTTGTGTAATTGAGATAGGGAGTGAATTTGTTCTTGAAGGGTATTTTTTGATTTTTTGATCTTTCCAAGGTTGAGAAGCCTTTCTTTCTTCTCCAGACTCATATGAGGAGTGTTGCTGGGGGAGGTGTCTTCCATGGTGACTTCCTGCAACAAATTTATTAGTTCTTGGTCTTAAGTCATAAGGTTTTGCCTTATTACTTACAATGTCAACGTTGTCACTCATTTTTATCAGTGAAAGTTGGACCAGAGGTTTAAGAAATGTGATTCAAACTACAAAAGAGTTTTATCAGTATGTTAGAACTCTACTTAAGGCAATTAAATTGCTTACTAGTATGTTTTAAGTGGATAAAATAAGTGCCAAAAGTCAAATATGCTTTTATGTGGTCACTTAATTGGAGTGGTCTACAATATGTAGCCGTGTTTTTGTATTTTTAAAAAGAAAATTTTTCAGTAATAGTCTTTTCAAAATCAAAAAAATTTTAATGAAAAAACCAGAAAAAGGGATTAAAAGTCCTGTAAAAAGAGAATCAATTAATCAGTTTTTATTTATTGGTTTATTATTATCTGCAAAGAACACAATTTTAATTGGTCTATTGACAGACTCCCACTAAGAACATGTTTTTGTTCAATTAGTGGTAAAATTGTTGATTCAATATCACAATTTTATTATATATATAACTCGGCTTCATTTTCTGAAATCACTAAATTTTTAGTGACCCAACCCTTTGTAATTATAATCCAGATATTATATATAAGGATTTCTAATTACTCAAGCCTCAATTAATTTTTATTTTTACTTACTTGAATAACCACTTGAATTCTTGAGGAAAGGCTCCCAGTTGTCAGGCTAAGTCCAAGTCCAGAGATGTGAATAGCTTGCTGTTCTAGTGTCTAGAAGATTTACAAAAGGTCCCAAATGAATACAATGGTATAAGACAAGCAAGTAGTGGAATAAAATCAATTATAAGACTCAGTAATTTACTCTCACTTATTATCACTGGTATTACAAGGCTTATTGTTGTGCAGAAAAATAGATGTAATATATTTAAAATACTATTCATAGACTCTCTAAAGTACTAATGAAATGTAAGATAAATTGTATTGGTTATATTGTAATTGTAATTGTAAAGATGATAAATTGAATGTCGAAAACAAGACCAAAAACCCCCTCCTTTTATACCCACTAAGTTCCCCAATAAACACCTTGAAGTACCATCCAATACAATGTTAATAACGCCTTCAAACAAGTAATAGACCTTTCCATCAATGCCCCTAGTGACCAATAACATAATTAAACAAACAACAACCACTAAAATCCTATTAATAATAAGGGAGATCCATCAAAATTAAAGAAAAGACAAAAAGAGAGTATATGCGTGGAAAACAATATTATAACAAGGTTCAAGGAGACTTTTTAAGGTTAGTTATAGCTTAATAATAAGGAGGATTCACTGTAGAAATAATGGGGCTAATCCTGACATTATACTACGTGAAATGCCCATTCAAAAATAACCAAAATTGACTGAGAAACCACCCAAAAACTTAAAAAAGAGCGTGAGATGTGGGGTAACTACATGCAGTCCTTGGCAGGCGCTTGCACGGGTAAATCCTTGACTAAAATTAGCTGAATTTAAGCGTGGTGATGAAATAAAGTGCCAAGAGTGAGGTTATTAATGAAATTAGTGCATATAAACAAGGTCAATGCATTATTAATTAAGCTAGGACACTAAATAAGCGCCTGTGGCCTATTTTAGTGTGTTTCCCCACAGTGGGCGTAGAATGTGGGGTAATTATAGTGTGAAAAATCTAACTTTGCTAAAAATGAAGCTATTCACACAGGAAAAAAGCAGGCAGTATGTAGCCAGTACACAGAAGCCATTTCTGGCATAAAAAACACCAAATTTGAAAAGTGTTATTTTTATGCATTTAAATAGCCAAATCAATAGTTCTGAATGTGTCCAATTGATCTGTCAAAGCGCAATTTTGATATTCTCAATTTTATAGCGCATATAGTAAACTTTTAAGTGAAATAAAGCGCATTTCTTGTTTTTTGTGTAAAACAATGAATATAACAGCTTTAACTGTACTTAAAAATTATGTAGCCTTATACTTAAGGTTCTTAAGATTACCCTAACATATTCCAACTTAATATTAAGTACATAAGACTTATAAAAGGTGGATATATGTGTGTATATAAGGTGTTATAATGGCATTTTATGTGTATCATCATAATTTTACTTATGTATACTGTTTGTGTACTCTCATTTATTGTTCCCATGTAAAGTTCATGTGTTTAACATAACTTATAAGCACTTTTTACTCAGTCCTGGGGATATACAGGCTGACAGAATCAGTGGAGACTGTAGAAATAACTCAGCCAACCTAGATAGGAAAGTGTTAACAGATAGCAATTATTAATGATGCAAAGAGTTATAGTACCTGCAGTTCCAGTGCAAGAGGTGTTTCAATATTAAGAAGAGAAAAGTGTTTAATTACTGGTAAGTAATGATATAATGATGATTGAAATAGAGTGAATAATAATAAAATATAACAATAAGATTGATGGAGAATAAACTAACAACAAGACGGTATATAACCAATTCTCCATCGATCTGTCATTCATACTTGTTCAATCAACATCTACTGTAATAGTTGACACATGGAACATATTTGTACGGATCAGATTGTGGCTGAGCAGTAAGTGAATTATAAGATGGATTGTGTGACCTGGTAGACATGATGACAAATTATGAGATGGCGCTTAAAATCTAACATAATATAATTATTGCTGAAACGAAAAGGCTTACGATTGTCCTGCCTTTCATCCCCTGCCAAAATTAATTAAGTATTTCATCAACCGTGCTCCAATTTATTAGACAATAGTGATTAGTGAGTGAGTCTAACACATAATATTTTAATGATCCATTATTATAATTACCATGATACTTTTTCTAAAAAAATTATATAATATCACGCAGAAAAGGGAAGTGGTCGCTAAGCACAACCAGGTCAGATAACACTGCTAAAGGGAAAAAAAATATTAGGGAAATGACAGAGAAAGACAGTTGAGTCACAGGCAAGTGCCACTAGCAGGAGGATGGGTGATAGGGAGAGGAGAGTAGTTGTAATTAAGAGGACATTGTCAGCCTAGGTATCCCCAGGACTGAGTAATTCTTATGTTTAAAATAAGATTAACTTAATTAAATTAAGCTTATAACTTAAAAATAAGGATAAAATACTTATATATATAATTATTACACTATTATATGACTTATAGTAGTCTAAATAGCTTATCCATAGCCTACTATTACTTATTAAGGTGTTAATGGTGTCATCATATTCTTATCTTAAGTGATATTAAGTAATTATAGACATACATAAGCTTATATGTATACATAAACCTCATATTCAGTGAAATATGTAGTTATATTAGGGGGTATCAATGTTCAGGGATCCACAATTAGGGAGCAGGAATTTTTTTTCCCGGGATCAGACATTATTGATTGCGGAAGATTCTTATCCACTTGCCCCGGGGCTAGTGGATAAGGAATCCACAATAATGCATTATCCTGCTTCTTATACCCCAATTTCCATTCCTAATTCCTGGTCCCAAACTAATCACATCCATGATTGATTTTTATGCAAGTCACATGACATATAATTGCAGATATTATGAATGAAAGTAGGCCAAGATGTGGTTATGACAGAAAGTTGTCGGGTATGTGGTTATGAAAAATTGAGGTGAATATATTTGGATAAGAGGTGAAAATTTACATGTAAAGTGTCTAATAACCCAATTATTAGCAAAAATATTTGCAAAGATAATTGGGGTATAAGGATTTTTATCTGCAATTAATTTAATTGCGGATCCTTGAACATTGATACCCCCTATTATGTATATTTAGGTCTACAAGTGGGTTTTAACCTCTTAATAGCCTATAAAATTTATTTTTCTGCTTATTTTAGGTCATTAGGGGGTATCAAAGTTGGAAATCTTTCATTTCAAAATACCTCTTTTCTCCAGCAAATCAAAACACCTACACAAGCATATAAACCTATTTCAGGCGCATATATCCAGTTTGGTCAACTTAATCTGCTTCCTTGGATAGATTTTCATGGATTTATGGGTTGGAATACAATTACTGGGTTAATATGGATGCTTGGGTATGTTATTGAAGACTTGGATAGTTAATTTGGTTCCTTTATATGCTTTGTGTTTCATTATATACTCTTTGGATGAGTTATTTTACCTGTTTCTTTATGGTATCTGCTCTTATCTGTTTATTCTATTTTTGTTATGGGTCTGTGCTATCATTAATTGTGATGGAGGGTCCTTACTGGAGTTCAGGGTGTTAAATCTGTTTGAAGTGGATTCCATGGGGAGGTGATGGGCCCTCACAGTGCTTTAATTTCAGGGGATAGCAGTGACATCATCTGGATTGAAGGTCTGTGCACTCCAGTGAATTTTGGTATAGGTAAGGGAGGATTTGATGACTTATTAAACATAAATTACTTATTACACATCAAATAAACACTATAAAACAATTATTATCATATATAAATATATTATAAAGCATTTATAAATTGATATTATCTTTATATAAGCTATAACTATATTTTATTTATCTATTTTCCACCACTAGCATGCATAAAAAACAAAGTATTGTGAGTCTATATTGAGAATAACTATTTTATTAGTCTTCCCCTGAGGTTTAACCACTAAATAATTTATCAATAAGTAGTAGGACCATTAATATTTATTATTAAATCATACTTAAAAACTGGCATACACTGACAGACATTGTGCTTTTTGGTAGCCCTGATTAGGGAGACTAGGGCATTTGTGATGGTAGAAAAAAACAAAAAGATGTGTTCTAGGGTTTTCCTAGAAGTATTGAAACATGACAGACAAAGAGGGGTTTTGGTTAAATCAAATCAAGCACTACGCACCAAGTGAGATATCCCTGATGGGGATATCCAGCTCCAGTTGGGGATATTGTAGGGAGAGACATAAGGATAGAAAAATATGTGTAAGGAAAATATGTAAAAAAAAATGTGTATGAAAAATAAGTGTAAGAAAAATATCTTGCAAACATGGGAAATTTTATTTTTTAATTTTTTTTCTCTGAAAAAATTGTTAAGATTAAACCTTTTTCTTGGTAATTTGTGTGTCATAGATCCTGTTCTCACTATTTGTTATATGGCTACAACATTTTTACCTGAAAAATATATTGTTTAATGTATATTGACATGATATGATCTGATCACTTATATATTATCTCATTATAGTCTTCTTACATAAATTTAGACCACAAGTCACCACACAATATGGGGGGTGGACTTGCTAGCGAGTCCACAACCTTGGACCCAAGCTCACCACAGATTGAACACACATTCACTACCCAATATAGGGGGTGGACTCGCTAGAAAGTCCCCAACCTGAACTCAGACAGAACTCAGATGGAACTCAGACTGAAATCATACTGAACTCTACTTGAAGACCCAACTAAAAAATTTCTGCTGAGTGGTTTTCATCCCTGATTGTATGGTTCCTTTGTCAATAGCTCAATGTGTGTTCAATCTGTGGTGATTTTGAGTCCAAGGTTGTGGACTTGCTAACAAGTCCGCCCCTCATAGTGCGTGGTGGTTGAGCTATTGATAAAGGAATCATACAATCAGGGATGAACACCACTCAGCAGAACAGTTTTAGGTGGGTGTTCAAGTAGAGTTCAGTGTGGGTTTAGTATGATTTCAGTCTGAGCTCCATCTGAGTTCCATCTGAGTTCAGGTTGAGGACTTGCTAGAAGATTCACCCCCTATATTGCGTAGTGAGTTGTACAACTGGATTTTTAAGATATAACTTCTCTTGTTGTTTACTGTTTTGATCATCAATTTCATCATTTATTGTTCCCAAGTGACCTTTACTTCACTTCTTTATGATCCCTTTAAAATGACCTCACTACCTCTTTCAACTGCCTTAGCCTCAAAACTTTTACAAAAATGATTTTTTATTTCAGTTTTACTTCTTTCAGTTTTTTATAATTTCTTTTTGAAAAAAAAAACCTCATGGTTGCAAATGATTTTTCCTACATTTAATTTTCTTGCACTTACTTTTCTTACATTTTTTTTCTGGCCTTATCAGCACAGAAAATAAGGGGGTGAACTTCTAGCAGTTCCCTCTCTTTGAAACTTTCAGGATGAGGTTGGGAAAAAATTGATGAAATGTTGTGAAAGTGTTAGGAAACTGTTTTTAAATTAGATGAAAAAATTTTGAAAAAAATTTGGCACTAAATTGAGCCTCAATTTATCATTTCTTGAGCAGAGCTTCATATACAAGTTGAGGATCAGTTGGACCAAATTTGAGCAATGGTTGAGCCACAATATTTAACATACCATGATATTCAATTTTATATCTAAATCCATTTAATGTTGGGAGGTCAGGTTTGATATTAGTAGAAAAATCTAAAATGACACATATTATACTAGGTCTAGAATATTATTTCAATTATCATTTTAATTTCCACAAATATAAAAAAAAGCATACTATTTAAGTCCATTTTAAAAATTTTATTAATGAAAATATAACTCTGTAAAAATATTTGCACATAATTTTTAATTTTCTAGACAAAAGTTGATATTGAGCCCTCATTAATAGAAATTTCTCATTGTTCCTTGGAATAAAAAAATATAAAGCAATTTTCAAAAAATTTAATGTAGGAGAAAAAATATATATATATTTTATAAGTGGAAAAATTAGTAATGAATTTTTTTTTACATTTACGCTATTGAAGTAACTAATTTTAATATATAGCCACAAAACTTTGGCTCTGAAATAATGCTCTTCCTTCAGTTATCTATCTGTATTTAGTTTTTATCAAAATGTGAGTCAAAATTAATTATTAAATACATAAAAATTCAATTGTGAATATTCATCCAATATTTATATATTCTCTACTTTATTATCTTTCAAAACTTTGCTCTCATCCTCTTTTTCTTTAAACTACCACCATAACCATAAAATTATTTTAATTAAAATGTCAAATTTAAGATGCATTGGACAATTCTCTTTGAATTTTTAAAAAAAATTTCCAAGGAAAAGTTCAGTATTTGATGAAGTCTCCACTCCAGTTATTATGCAACAAGGAGGATCTTTAGTTCATATTTTTGGATTATTCAAAGAAGAAGAAGCAACACCTATTGGTTATCTTTCTAACAAACCGAGCTTCCAAATTGGGCAACTACTTGGAGAAATTGGATCTGGATCTTAAATCTTAATGGAGGAAAGGGCTTTAAATCCCCAAATACCTCATTATTTTTGCGCTTACTTGGTTCTACTTTTAAACAGGCTGTATAGAATTTATGGCCTCCTTTTTTGTGAAACTAATTTTATTAGTCAGGCTTAAGAAGTATTTCTAAATGCTCAACTTGATTTGACACTGATTTCACACTATAATCCAACCATATTCTTCAATATTCCTCATTCTTGTATTAACCAAACATCTGAAATTTCTTGGACAAGGGATAATAAAATGGCAAATCTATCTGTACACCACAGGAAATCTGGGGGTGAACTTCTACAAGTTCCCTCTATTTGAAACTATCAGGAATTTGTCTGGAAACTGTTGGGAAACCATCCTGAAACTGTCAGAAATATGTTTTTAAATCTGATAAAAAAACATTGAAAAAATAAACTGTCACAGATTGAATCCAGAACAATCCCTCCTTGAGCAGAGCTTAGGAACCACATTGAACATCACTTAATCTCAGGTTTGGAAAAAGGTTGAACAACATCACTTAGAATACCTTAATATTCAAATATTAAACTTGAATATATGTTGTGTGTTTGATATAGATGCATATGCATTTGAATTTGAATGGTGGATACTTATTGCATGTTAAAAATTGATGTGAAATGCCTATCCAAAGTGTATGCATAATGACTATGAAGAATAAATAGGCATAAAAAATATGCATATTGAATATGAATAAAAATATGCATATTGAATATTCATAAAAATATTAAAATTGAATATGCATTAAAAATATGCATATTGAATATTCAAAAAAAAGGTGCATATATGTATATGAAAAAAATATATTAATATGCATATACATCTGTATAAAGAATATGCATATTTATATGCATAAATATGCATAATGATTGAAAAATGAAAAAAATTATGCTTAACGAGTATATTTTATGCAGAAATAGAAATATGCAATATGAATTCATATTGCATGCAGATAACACTGGCAAACCAACTTGACCAAAACTCATACTAAATTTTCATTTGGTGTGAGGAAAGGAAGAAAAACAGTCTGACATTAGAAAAATGCTACATGCACTCATTTTATAGCAGAGCAAATGAGAAGTGCTGAATTATGGTTGGTGCCCATAATTTAGTATGATATCATAATTTTATTTAATTGTTTTCAATATTGAAAAGACTTTATGTTGGTTGGTATGGATCTAGCTGTGCCAGGGTCTAATCTAATTATTTTAACAATTTCTTAATAATTAATGGGTTTTAATACAAAAACAAGTTGTATTTTTGTGGGATATTGGATATGATAATGTCTTTTGTAAAAAAAACTTATATTGTTTAAAAATATTCCTGAATCAGATGTGGGATAATCACTACAAAAAATTGTAGTACTGTGTGAAATAAAATATATGCACAAGCAGTAATGAAAGGACTGAGTGAACCCTTTTTGTGCAGTGGTAATCATTAGAGTTGAATTGTGAATGAGAAATATAATTCATTATTACTATATTATAAATCAAATAATTTAAAATATTAAAAAGAACTATTGATTCATTGGTATTTGACTTTTGTGCCTCACTCATATTTATCATTTGATTGATTTTTTGTCACCATTACGTTATTAATATTATAAGTATAGCAAAAACTCGTGTGCCCAATGCATACCGGGTGATGTTATACCTTTTATAATATTATTAAATAAAGGTAAAAAAATATGAAAATGATTTTTTTTACAAAAATAAATTGATATACAAAAGCAATATGAGGGATAAAAAGGTAAAATTAAAGGGATCAAACACTACGCAATATAGGGGGTGGACTTGCTAGCAAGTCCTCAACCTGAACTCAGATGGAACTCAGATGGAACTCAGACTGAACTCAGACTGAACCCATACTGAACTCTACTTGAACACCCACCTAAAACTGTTCGGCTGAGTGGTGTTCATCCCTGATTGTATGGTTCCTTTATCAATAGCTCAATGTGTGTTCAATCTATGGTGAGTTTGGGTCTAAGGTTGCGGACTTGCTAGCAAGTCCGCCCCCCATATTGTGTGGTGAAATATGAAATAAAAAACTAAAATAAAATTACTGCCATCAAGAACAAGTAGACATGTTGGGGCAAATGCCCATTAGTTAGGCTAAACTTGGACTATAATTGCTTTTTTGAAAAACAAAAAAGTACAAACCTGAGGTTTAACAAAACTTCAGCAGAATTATTTAGCCATATCAAACAACATCTAGTGCAATTATTGGGAGAGAATTGATCAAAACAGACAGCATGTCAGCCTGTATATCTCCAGGACTGAGTAAAAGGTAACTATAAGTTATGTTAAACACATGAACTATACATGGGAATAATAAATGAGAGTACACAAATAGTATACATAAGTAAAATTATGATAATACACAAAAAATGCCATTATAACACCTTATATACACGCATATATCCACCTTTTATAGGTCTTATGTACTTAATATTAAGTTGGAATATGTTAGGGTAATCTTAAGAACCTTAAGTATAAGGCTACATAATTTTTAAGTACACTTAAAGCTGTTATATTCATTGTTTTATGCAAAAAACAAGAAATGCGCTTTATTTCACTTAAAAGTTGACTATATGCGCTATAAAATTGAGAATATCAAAATTGCGCTTTGACAGATCAATTGGGCTCATTTAGAACTATTGATTTGGCTATTTAAATGCATAAAAATAACACTTTTCAAATTTGGTGTTTTTTATGCCAGAAATGGCTTCTGTGTACTGGCCACATACTGCCTGCTTTTTTCCCGTGTGAATAGCTTCATTTTTAGCAAAGTTAGATTTTTCACACTATAATTACCCCACATTCTACGCCCACTGTGGGGAAACACACTTAAATAGGCGACAGGCACTTATTTAGTGTCCTAGCTTAATTAATAATGCATTGACCCTGTTTATATGCACTAATTTCATTAATAATCTCACTCTTGGCACTTTATTTCATCACCACGCTTAAATTCCCCTAATTTTAGTCAAGGATTTACCCGTGCAAGAGCCTGCCAAGAACTGCATGTAGTTACCCCACATCTCACGCTCTTTTTTAAGTTTTTGGGTGGTTTCTCAGTCAATTTTGGTTATTTTTGAATGGGAATTTCACGTAGTATAATGTCAGGATTAGCCCCATTATTTCTACAGTCAATCCCCCTTATTATTTAGCTATTATTAACCTTAAAAGTCTCCTTTAGTCCTTAATATTATTGTTTTATACGCATATACTCTCTTTTTGTCTTTTTCTTTAATTTTGATGGATTTCCCTTATTATTTCAGGATTTTGGCAGTTATTACTCTTCTAATTATGTCATGGGTCACTGGGAATGTTGATGGGAATGTCTATTAGTTGTTTAGAGGCGTGATTAACTGTGTATTGGGTGGTACATCAAGGGAATCATTGGGGAACTCAGTGTGTATAAAAGGAGGAGGTTTTTGGGTTGTATTTCTGCATTCTTTATCATTACAATTTAACCAATATAACCAAATCAATTACAATACATATCAATTAGTACTTTTATAAGACTTTTGAATAGTATCTGAATTTATATAATCTATTTTTCTACCAACTATAAAGATTGTAAGCCATATATAAGAATAGTGAGAATTATATTACTGAGACCTTTATATTTGATTATATTTTACAACTTAGTGGATTAGAACTACAGTATTCATATAGGACCATTAAAATCTTCTAGACAACTGACTATTCAAGCTAGTTCACATCCTTGTACTTGACCCTAGCCTGACACAGCATGTGACTAAACTTTTATAACTACAAAATATGATTTTGAAACTCCTTCCTTCAACTAATTATTAAAAAAATTTTCAGTTTATTTGAGTAATGATTTTAAGAATCACAAAAAATTGGAAATTCTTAAGGACTTATTTCCAGGGACTATGATTATTTACTTGTGTAATGCATGAGCTACTAATCAATGATGTAAAACATTAGAAAAGTAAGTTATAGTTATAAATCTACAAATTATACTGTTTCTGGTATATATATCTTCAATAAATCTTTTAAACTTATCTTAATCTACATACCACACAATAGAAAATCATTATATTAAAAAAGGAAAAAATTCTATGATAATATCATTATAAATAATAACCATGGATTGATATTCCATAAAAGTGGTTAATAAAATTTTAAGAGAGCCTAAATCAGTATTCTTTCATCAATATATATCCTTTTTGTCTTTGTAATTTATTCCAAACAAATTTTTTGAAAGTTGAATCTATATATCTAATTCCAAAACCACTATTAGGTCCCCTCTTAGAATTTTTAAGCAATTATATATATACACATATTATTTATCAAAAATTTAAATAAAAAATAAAAACATAATTTTATTTACTTTTAATTATTTAAATATAGAGTATTTTCAGAATGCATTGTGGTTACTAGTGAAGGTTAGAAGATTTGAAGTTGGATTTATGAGTTTTTAGAAGGGAAAATATTGTAAAATTCTTTCAAAAATATTTATTTCATAGTTTCAAATGTTGAAATCTACAAACTAATGGGATTTAAAATTATATTGAGATTTAAAATCTGTTTTCTACTCAAGTAAAATTAAATAAAATGATGATATCAAAATTGAAATTAAGTTTAAACTTTTGATATGCTCTATCTTCAATTTTATTGATAGTGCATCAAAAATATAATAATATTTTTTTCCTACATCACTTTTTACATAAAAGATAGTTTTAATATTTTATGCATTAAAGATTTCTTATATAAAATTAAAATCTATGTCAACTGTTTATGACTATTAATCTATATAATAAATTTTTTAGAAGAAAAAATAACATCAGTATATACTGACTTTGAAATTATTTAATTTAAACTAGTTTGCAGGTAGATAATGAAGGGTGATTTCATTTTTGAATATGAATTTTAGAAGTCTTATTTTGTCAATTTTAATTCTTTTTGAGCTCAAATGTATCCACTGAAACTTATATAAGAATAATAATTATTTTTATTGAAATTTACATGAGAAAGTATGCCTATTATTCAAAATTAAATTTGCTCTAATGGTGTTTTTCAATCATTATTTCCATTCATATCAATAAAAAACATTTCAATTTGCTGATGTTTTAGTTTTTGATATCCACAAGTTTTATATCTCAGGTGTACTATTCACAAAATTATTAAAAATATAATTTTTGAAATGCATGATAAACTTGAAAGTGAGGGGGCATTAAATTTTTAAAAATGAATTCTAAATTCAGGATGGATAGTATTTTTTCTATTATCACAAATGAACAATTTTTTGTTTCAATGAATGCCGAAAAAAAAAATTGTTTTAAGCATATTATATTAGATTTATTTTGATTTTACATACTATATTTTCAAGATTTGTGTTTAATATTTCCAGTGAAAGTTAATGTTACTGTGAATATTAAGTAATGCTGAAGAAATTTAATCAATAGGCATATTGGATATGTAAAATAATATTTCGCTCCAATCTTGAATCATCCTGGGCTAAAAAATATCTTGAATAAGGTTTTTGTGGGTCAATTTGGATTTAAGTAGGATTAAGTGAGGTTTAATAAAGGACAGATAAAGGCTTAATTCATTACTAGTGACTTTTTTCTCAAAATAGTTATAAAATATGTATCATTCTGGAATCAAGCTTCAATAAAGTTCACTTCAAACAGAGATAATTTCTAGCAGCAAAACACCATTCTTACAAAGGTGTACAATACCTCAAATATTACTCATAATATAGCAAGGCGAGGAATCTACAAAATTCACATTTGAAACAAGGATTTATATTTTGAATTTGAAATTGAGAAATGGAATATTATTTTCCAATTTAAATATCTATTAGTCATTTTACCAAAATTTTTCAGTAATCAGATTGAATTTTGATGGTATTTTTTTGTAGATTAATCATGTTGAGGAGCCATTTTCTCAAAATTACTGGTTTTGGTTCTGATATTCCATGTGAAATTCATTACGAATCTTTTTGAAAGTGAATAGTTGACATATTGGATATGCAAAATCTTATGTTAGATCAAAGTGAGCTCAAAGGGAGTTCAACTCATGATCAAATTAGAATTTTGAAAGATCAAATGGTAATCAATGTAGGCTCATCTTGAGCTCAATTTGTAACAAATCTCTGACTAAATGTAAGGCCAAACAATTTCCTCCATGTTGATGATGTGTGCATAATTCAGGCATAGATTTTTGGCTCATTGGAGTTCAAGCAAGGGGTATTTCTAGCAATACCCCCCAATTTTTCTGTGGTGATATAAAATATGAAAACTTGATTGGGACTAGTGAAAATAATTGGTTGAAGAAATTTTCATTTTTAATTTTTTTTCATTTAATTTTGGATTTGTCTCTTCTAATTATTTTTAAAAGTTACATCAAGATAGATTACTGGTTTTACATAATGGTGCATCTGGCCTTATGTCATTCTACTGGCTATTATATAAAATAGGAAAACTTGTTTGGGACTGGTGAAAAATTAGTTGATGAAATTTTCATTTTTAAATTTTTTTTCCATTTGATTTCTTTGATTCAATAAATTGCATGGGGGATATTGCCAAATTTTTATATCAGACTTAAAAAAATTTTTGACTTGAAAATTTGGTGATACTCTTCCCTTAATTCAATAAAATACAGGGGGAGGTATTGCCAAATTTTCATATTAGACTTTAAAAAAAGTATGACTTGAAAATTTGGTGATACCCTTCCCTTAATTCAATAAAATACAGGGGGGGGGGCATTGCCAAATTTTCATATCAGACTTTGAAAAAAAATTTGACTTGAAAATTTGGTGATACCCTTCTCTGCAAAAAAAAAAAATTGACTTGAAATTTTGGTGATACCCATCCCTTGATTTAATAAAATGCAGGGGGGAGTATTTCCAAAATTTTATATAAGACTTGCTAAATTCTTTACTTGAATGAAATTTGGTTATACCCGCCCCTTAGTTCAATCAAATGCAGGGGTGGAATTGGGAAATTTTCAGACTTGACTTGAAAATTTTAACTAAAAAAGAATTTTTAAAATTAAAAATTCTTGAAATTTTTATTCAAAAAAGAATCTATAACATTAAAATATGAAAATTCAACTAATGATGGATAGAGTAAAGAGATACAGGAAATTAAGATAAAATTTTATGTACAATTGATTATGAGCAGTTGAAGTGTGAGAGAAATAAAACAAACTAGTCATCAAAAAATTTCTTTAAACTTTCAATTTTATCAAAAGATTTTTTAGCTTTAACACATTCTATCAAGAAATCTTTCTTTTTAGAATTTTCTTCCTGATCAAGCTTATATTTCATCTGTTCCATGAGGTTTTGATGCTCGAGTTTTTTCTCCTCTTTTTTTATTTTTAAATACTTAGAGATAACTCAAAGTTCTTCTCCTCCAAGTCTTGTGCCCTAGAAACTCCCACTTATTCTATATTGATAATAAATATTAAAAATAGTAGAAGAAAAGCAGAGTAAAGCATTAAGAGGTTTGGTATCACTTACCAGCATCACGTTTCTCCAAAAATTCATTGACAGAAGAAAAAGAGGTTTGAGATGAAGTATCACTTTTACTTCTTCTTTGAGAGTAGAAATTTAGACTACTTGATGCCCTTTGCTTTTTGTTCAAGGTCACATTTTCCTCCTCATCATTGTTGCTGGCTTCTGACTCAGTTGATTGTGGCCCCTGCATTTTTTCTTCAGCCTTTTTAGAAATAAGAAATGTAAATAAAAAAAAGAATTGGTAAGATAAAAGAAAAAAACATTCATGATTTAGATCAGGTTGGTTTATATTGCCATAAGGATCTATTGAAAAGATTTCTTGATTTTTGGAAGTTAAATGAGGGGAGGCTTGTGTAGAAGAAGAACCAAAATGATTTCTTTTGACATCATGTTTGGAGATAGCATCTTCACCATCCAACATGTTTTCAGGATTAAAATCAGCTCCCTCTCCTAAAATAGCATCCATCTCTTTAAAGTAAGGACATAAAGAATAAAGTTTATTGTCTATGGATTTGATGCCCTTACTGATATTGAGGTCAGTAATACCAAAACCACTAGAAGATGAAAGAGTCTTTGCCTTCTTGTATTTGGTTAAATAATGCTTGAAGCATTCAGACATCTGTTTAGGTAAAAGATCTATACTTCCCTTGGTCTTATTCTGTAAATTGTTGGCCATTGGAAGATAACCATTAACTTATGATGCTGGGGGCCATCCTACTTTAGTTGCATTTTTGGTACCAAAACAAGAATCATAGTTTCATTTAGTTTTCAGCTAGTTGATAAGAATGAGATGATCATCTTTTTTTAATTGAAAAGTCTTTGATTTCACATCTGAGAAGGGGATAGAGGGAGTAGTGTGATTTGAAGAACAACTGGGGGAAGGCTGCCTTTGAGAAGATCTATGATAACGGGGCATGTTAAGATAAATAAAGATGAAAAGGAGCAAAAACAAGTAGATTAGATAGTGAGGTGTTCTGAAAGGAAACAATAGATAGGATGAGATGAGAATGGGGGTGTGCAGCATTGTAGAAGGCATATCTAGAGGTTAGTCAAAGATGTGGTTATTAATGAAAGTAAGCCAAGATTTGGCTATGACAGTAAGTTGTCCGATATGTGGTTATGAAAAATTGAGTAGAAAAAGGTCAGATAAGAGGTCAACTTTGACACTTAAAATGTCTAATAATCCAATTATTAGGGGGTATCAATGTTCAGGGATCCACAATTAGGGATCAGAAATTTTTTTTACCAGGATCCGACATTATTAATTGTGGAAGATTCTTATCCACTAGGCCTGGGGCTAGTGGATAAGGAATCCACAATAATGCATTATCCTGCCTCCTATACCCCAATTTCCATTAAAAATTCCTGATCTCAAACTAATCACATCCATGATTGTTTTGTATGCAAGTCAGATGACATATAATTGTAGATGTTATGAATGAAAGTAGGCCAAGATGTGGTTATGACAGAAAGTTGTCCAATAGGGGGTATCAATGTTCAGGGATCCGCAATTAGGGATCAGGAATTTTTTTTCCCAAGATCAGACATTATTAATTGCGGAAGATTCTTATCCACTAGCCCCAGGGCTAGTGGATAAGAAATCTACGATAATGCATTATCTCGCCTCTTATACCCCAATTTCCATTCCTAATTCCTGATCCCAAACTCATCTCATCCATGATGGATTTTTAAGAAA
Source organism: Hemileia vastatrix (assembly GCA_030280995.1). Lineage (NCBI taxonomy): Eukaryota > Fungi > Basidiomycota > Pucciniomycetes > Pucciniales > Zaghouaniaceae > Hemileia > Hemileia vastatrix. Next base: position 21,805,482 of record JASXTE010000013.1, on the reverse strand, counting down.
GTCACATGACTTATAATTGCTGATGCCATCCTTAAGTATTTCCTCACTCTATGCTACTTAATTTTGGTGGCGAACACTTAAGTTTTTTTTCTATCTACACACCCCAACTGCACATTTGGCGGTGAATTCCCACTTCCCTCATCACATAACCCTTCCACCAGCAACAATGAAACACCTCTCTACTAGGAAGCTACTTCACTCAACAATGAATGCTATCACTTTTCTTTTAGTTCTTTACTATAAATATGACTCTGATTTGGAAGATGCTTTAGCTTATATGTGTTTTCTTTCCAAAAAGTGTTACATCATCACCAGGGGGCCAAATCTTTATCATGATCCCCGATATGATCTGGCCTCCATTCTCAACATTCCTCATTTAAACTTCACACAACTTTTTATAACTTCTCCTGATTCTTTCTTCAAACTTTATCAACTCATCTCCGATCATCCTATCTTCCATAAAAATTCTCATAACAAACAGTGTAATCCTGCCATCCAACTTGCTGTTGCTCTATGTCGCTTTGGCTCAAATGGAAATGGTGCTGCTGTAAGACGTTTGGATAATCTCTTTAACATAGGATATGGTACCGTGATATTATACACCAAGCGCTGTATGATTGCTATCCTTTCCCTCAAGTCTCAAACTCTTGCTTGGCCAACTCCAGAACAGCGACTTGAATCCTCTCAAGAAATGCAAGCTGAAGGTTTCCCTGGCTGTATAGGTTTTGTTGATGGCACAACCATCCCTTTGAGTCAAAAGCCTGCTCATGATGGCAACCATTATTTTGATCGCAAAAAAAGGTTTCTTCAAAATCTCCTCCAAGTTCTCATCTTTCACAATCTAACTTTTTATCTTCTTTCTAGATACTCTATTGCTGTTCAACTTGTATGCGATGTCAATAAAAAATTTATTGCTTTTCACAGTGGCTGCCCTGAATCATGTCATGACTCTTCCGTCTTCCAAAGAATGAGGATTTCTCAATCCCCTGACTCATACTTTGATGAATCTCAGTACCTCCTTGCAGACTCAGCATATGCAAGTGGAAAGTACATTATACCTGCTTTCCGTGGTGCAAATTCAGAAAATGACCCCAAAACTAAATTTAATTATCACCTTGCACAATCAAGAGTACGAATTGAACATGCTATAGGTATTTTAAAGGGACAATTTTCTAGTCTTTGGGAGCTCAGAATCCAATTTCAAAAAAAATTGAAGATCAAAACTGCAAATCATTGGATCTTGACTTGCGTAATACTCCACAATATTCTAGCTGATTTAAAGGATGAGTGGAATGATCTTTATGAAGAAGATGATCCTAAACCACCACTGGTACTCACCTCCCTTTATTCACAAATCATTCAATCAACCGGCATACGCCCCATTATAATGCCAATTACTCTCCAACATTTCTCTTCACCCTTTTAATTTTTAATTTTTATGTTTTCATACTTTCCAAATGTCCTCTTTGTGTACTTTAATCACTTGGTTTTGTATTTTGGTTTGTTGCATATTCATTTTTTTTTTTTGAATTTACGGTGAATATCTTTTTTTTGGATGGCTCATTGGTTTTCTTTCACCAGCTCAACATGAAATCGCATATTTTCTGAAATTGCATATTTTGTCAGTGATTTTTTTTTTCATTCATCCCTCATATCCTTTTCTTATTCTCCTCCAACATCCCTCAAACAATTTGGTTTCATTCATTTTGTCATCTCATCTCTCCAGGTAAGTCATTTTATTCTTTTTTTTTGATTTTTTGATTACTAATTATAATTTTTTTTGTTTTTCTCTGTTTATTTTATTTTTTTTATCTAAATTTTTTTTGTAAGTGGTTATTTTGGATTTCAATGGTATAATTAACCTTTTTTTTCTCTCCCTCTTTACTTTATTTTTTAGCTCCATCACCCTACTCTTCATCCCTCCTTGGCATTGTCATTATCCCCCCTTTCCCTTATTTCACTTTTTTTTGGCTCCATTTCATTGAAACACATACATTGCACATTCTTTATGCATTTCACTTACTCCATATTCAATTTCCCCACAATTCCAACATCAATCTTTCTCACTCTATTTTTCCTACTTTTCAATCAAGGTAAGTTTCATCTCCTTTTTTTCATGCCTATATGATATCTCATTCCTTTTATGGAAACTTCATACTTAAATATATGTATGACTCTTATCTGGATAACAGTGAACTTATAAAACTCCTTTTGATCTCATCTTCATTACCACTTTTCAAGTTTTTGTAAAATTTTGAAAATCAGACTCGGAATTAGGGTTAGGTTTATTCAAATCTAATGTTCTTTTTACTGAAGATTCTCCAGAAGGCTACCTTTCATTTCCTGCAAACAGATTTGAATTTGATTCAGTGGTTGCTGAGATATTGACCGTTAAAGTTGAGCCTTTTTTTTCCCAATTTAAATTTTTATTTCATTTTTTTATGTAACAAATTAGGGTTAGGTTTATTTAAATCACATGTCCTTTAACTGAAGATTCTACTAAAGCATATCTTTCATTTCCCACAAACAGGTTTGAATTAGGTTCAGTGGTTGCTGAGATTTTGACCTTTGAAGTTGAGCCTTTTTTCCAAATTTCACTTATCTTATTTCACATTTTTATATTGCATATTTAGAGGATAAGGATTCTGAAACTCTTATATGATTATTATCTAGGCATTTCAATCATATAGGAATATATTCGTTGGTCAAGAATATCACTAAAGCTCAAAAAGATGAAGATTTTCGCTTATGGGACATTCTACCTTCCTTTGACTCTTTTCTTGCTTTTTGACTCAACAAGCTCTGTAATAAAGCATTTGAAGAAAATCATGAACTTGCAACCAAATTTGGAATACCAAATTGGTGCGACTCCGAATGGGAAGATATCAGGCACGAATATCTTTTTTTTTCTAATGTTATTATCACTCATTCTGGATTCCACAATAGGATTCATATTGATAGGAATGATGCCAATTTTCTTACTTTTGGAATATTCTCATATATCAATCCGATAACTGGCCACCCAATACCATCTCCAGCTAAAATCAAAGGACATGGTTTATATTTTCCAGACCACCAGTGCATCATTGATTTTGGTTTGGGAAATGGTATCATTGAAACTATTTGGAATTCTTCTAAGGATAATCATCAAACGACCAAAGCTCCTCCTGGTTTGGAATCCTGTCAAGATTTCACTCATTTCGGTTGCTCATTTCAAATCAGTAATAAGTTGATACAAAGAATCAATAAGGTAAAGAAAGAAGGTAAAGTTATTCAATTTAAAAAAACTTTATCTAGATCCAAAAAGTATGGGGATTAGAGTTGTCATCAAAAATTTTATATTTTTTCATAAATTTTTAATAAATATTTTTTATATATCAATTTTCTCAAATAATGTGATGAGCCATCGACCTTGTGTTGTATAACAGGTAATCATGATAACATTTATTTGTTTCATGGGGTTCCTCTTGCCTATACCTGTAGAAAGTCCCAAACTTTTGTTTCTCGACTTGGTCTGCATTTTGGCTTGAGGGATTGTCATTACTTTAAACTAGGGAAATTGATATATATTAGATATTTATTTAATAATTTATGTAATTATATTAAATTTAGATGACTTCCACCCCTTACTTCAATAAAATGCAGGGGGGGTATTGCCAAATTTTCAAATCTGACATGTGAAATTGATGACTTAGAAAAATTTTGGTGATACCCACCCCTTGCTTCAATAAAATGCAGGGGAGAGTATTGCCAATTTTTTTAAACAGATATAGAATTTTTTTGACTTGTAAATATTTTTGTGATACCCGTCCCTTACTTCAATAAAATCCATGGGGGGTTGTGCCAAAATTTCTTATAAGACTTGTGAAATTCTTGACATGTAAGAATTTTTGGGATACCGGTAAAATGCAGGGGGTAGTAAAGCCAAATTTTAATATAAAACTTTCAAGATTCATGACATGAAAGAATTTTTGTGATGCCCACCCCTTACTTCAAAAAAATCCAGGGGTGGGGGATTGTCAAATTTTCAAAGGAGACTTGAAAATTTTATTTAAAAAAGGAATATTTAACATTAAAATACGATATTTCAAGAAATACAGAAAATAATTGTAAAATTTATGTACAAATAAATATGAACACATGAAGTGTGAAAGAAATAAAAGAAACTAGTCAACAAAAAATTTCATTAAACATTCTATTTCTTCAACAGATTTGTTTGCTTTAATGCATTCGATCAAGAAATCTTTCTTTTTAGAACTTTCTTGGAGATCATGCTTATACTTCATCTGTTCCATTAAGTTTTGATGCTCGAGTGTTTTTTCCTTATTTTTGGATTTTTCAATACTAAGAGTTAACTCAAACTTCTTCTCCTCCAAATCTTGGGCCCTACCATCCTTCTGTAAAGAGAGCTCAAACTTCTTCTCCTCCAAATCTTGGATCCGATCATCCTTCCGTAAGGAGAGCTCATACTTCCTCTCTTCCAAATCTTGTACTCTGTCATCCCTCCTTAAAGAGAGCTCGTATTTCTTATTTTCAAAGCTCAGAGTCTCTTTAGCAATTTCCACAATATGTGGTTATGAAAAATTGAGTAGAAAAATGTCAGATAAGAGGTGAACATTGACACGTAAAGTGTCTAATAACCCAATTATTAGCAAAAATAATTGTGGAAGATATTAGGGGGTATCAATGTTGACCGATCCGCAATTAAATTAATTACGGAAAATAATCTGCATACCCCAATTATCTTCCGCAATTATTTTTGCTAATAATTGGGTTATTAGACACTTTACGTGTCAATGTTCACCTCTTATCTGACATTTTTATCCTCAATATTTTATAAACACATCTTGGACAACTTTCTGGATATCTCAGCCTTCTACCTTGCTGCGCACTTCCATTCTCATCCCATCCTGTTCATTCTATCCGCTCAGAATTTCTCCCCATTTCATCTATTTGATTCGTCTCGTTTTCATCTCGCTATCTCATCTGCTTGTTTCTGCTCCTTTTCATCTTCATTTATAATAACATGCCTTGTCATCCTAGATCTTCTCAAAGGCAGCCATCACCCAGTTGTTCTTCAATTCCCACTACAAATTTGACAATCCCCCACCCCTGGATTTTTTTGAAGTAAGGGGTGGGCATCACAAAAATTCTTTCATGTCATGAATCTTGAAAGTTTTATATTAAAATTTGGCTTTACTACCCCCTGCATTTTACTGGTATCCCAAAAATTCTTACATGTCAAGAATTTCACAAGTCTTATAAGAAATTTTGGCACAACCCCCCATGGATTTTATTGAAGTAAGGGACGGGTATCACAAAAATATTTACAAGTCAAAAAAATTCTATATCTGTTTAAAAAAATTGGCAATACTCTCCCCTGCATTTTATTGAAGCAAGGGGTGGGTATCACCAAAATTTTTCTAAGTCATCAATTTCACATGTCAGATTTGAAAATTTGCAATACCCCCCCTGCATTTTATTGAAGTAAGGGGTGGAAGTCATCTAAATTTAATATAATTACATAAATTATTAAATAAATATCTAATATATATCAATTTCCCTAGTTTAAAGTAATGACAATCCCTCAAGCCAAAATGCAGACCAAGTCGAGAAACAAAAGTTTGGGACTTTCTACAGGTATAGGCAAGAGGAACCCCATGAAACAAATAAATGTTATCATGATTACCTGTTATACAACACAAGGTCGATGGCTCATCACATTATTTGAGAAAATTGATATATAAAAAATATTTATTAAAAATTTATGAAAAAATATAAAATTTTTGATGACAACTCTAATCCCCATACTTTTTGGATCTAGATAAAGTTTTTTTAAATTGAATAACTTTACCTTCTTTCTTTACCTTATTGATTCTTTGTATCAACTTATTACTGATTTGAAATGAGCAACCGAAATGAGTGAAATCTTGACAGGATTCCAAACCAGGAGGAGCTTTGGTCGTTTGATGATTATCCTTAGAAGAATTCCAAATAGTTTCAATGATACCATTTCCCAAACCAAAATCAATGATGCACTGGTGGTCTGGAAAATATAAACCATGTCCTTTGATTTTAGCTGGAGATGGTATTGGGTGGCCAGTTATCGGATTGATATATGAGAATATTCCAAAAGTAAGAAAATTGGCATCATTCCTATCAATATGAATCCTATTGTGGAATCCAGAATGAGTGATAATAACATTAGAAAAAAAAAGATATTCGTGCCTGATATCTTCCCATTCGGAGTCGCACCAATTTGGTATTCCAAATTTGGTTGCAAGTTCATGATTTTCTTCAAATGCTTTATTACAGAGCTTGTTGAGTCAAAAAGCAAGAAAAGAGTCAAAGGAAGGTAGAATGTCCCATAAGCGAAAATCTTCATCTTTTTGAGCTTTAGTGATATTCTTGACCAACAAATATATGCCTATATGATTGAAATGCCTAGATAATAATCATATAAGAGTTTCAGAATCCTTATCCTCTAAATATGCAATATAAAAATGTGAAATAAGATAAGTGAAATTTGGAAAAAAGGCTCAACTTCAAAGGTCAAAATCTCAGCAACCACTGAACCTAATTCAAACCTGTTTGTGGGAAATGAAAGATATGCTTTAGTAGAATCTTCAGTTAAAGGACATGTGATTTAAATAAACCTAACCCTAATTTGTTACATAAAAAAATGAAATAAAAATTTAAATTGGGAAAAAAAAGGCTCAACTTTAACGGTCAATATCTCAGCAACCACTGAATCAAATTCAAATCTGTTTTCAGGAAATGAAAGGTAGCCTTCTGGAGAATCTTCAGTAAAAAGAACATTAGATTTGAATAAACCTAACCCTAATTCCGAGTCTGATTTTCAAAATTTTACAAAAACTTGAAAAGTGGTAATGAAGATGAGATCAAAAGGAGTTTTATAAGTTCACTTTTATCCAGATAAGAGTCATACATATATTTAAGTATGAAGTTTCCATAAAAGGAATGAGATATCATATAGGCATGAAAAAAAGGAGATGAAACTTACCTTGATTGAAAAGTAGGAAAAATAGAGTGAGAAAGATTGATGTTGGAATTGTGGGGAAATTGAATATGGAGTAAGTGAAATGCATAAAGAATGTGCAATGTATGTGTTTCAATGAAATGGAGCCAAAAAAAAGTGAAATAAGGGAAAGGGGGGATAATGACAATGCCAAGGAGGGATGAAGAGTAGGGTGATGGAGCTAAAAAATAAAGTAAAGAGGGAGAGAAAAAAAAGGTTAATTATACCATTGAAATCCAAAATAACCACTTACAAAAAAAATTTAGATAAAAAAAATAAAATAAACAGAGAAAAACAAAAAAAATTATAATTAGTAATCAAAAAATCAAAAAAAAAGAATAAAATGACTTACCTGGAGAGATGAGATGACAAAATGAATGAAACCAAATTGTTTGAGGGATGTTGGAGGAGAATAGGAAAAGGATATGAGGGATGAATGAAAAAAAAAATCACTGACAAAATATGCAATTTCAGAAAATATGCGATTTCATGTTGAGCTGGTGAAAGAAAACCAATGAGCCATCCAAAAAAAAGATATTCACCGTAAATTCAAAAAAAAAAATGAATATGCAACAAACCAAAATACAAAACCAAGTGATTAAAGTACACAAAGAGGACATTTGGAAAGTATGAAAACATAAAAATTAAAAATTAAAAGGGTGAAGAGAAATGTTGGAGAGTAATTGGCATTATAATGGGGCGTATGCCGGTTGATTGAATGATTTGTGAATAAAGGGAGGGGAGTGCCAGTGATGGTTTAGGATCATCTTCTTCATAAAGATCATTCCACTCATCCTTTAAATCAGCTAGAATATTGTGGAGTATTACGCAAGTCAAGATCCAATGATTTGCAGTTTTGATCTTCAATTTTTTTTGAAATTGGATTCTGAGCTCCCAAAGACTAGAAAATTGTCCCTTTAAAATACCTATAGCATGTTCAATTCGTACTCTTGATTGTGCAAGGTGATAATTAAATTTAGTTTTGGGGTCATTTTCTGAATTTGCACCACGGAAAGCAGGTATAATGTACTTTCAACTTGCATATGCTGAGTCTGCAAGGAGGTACTGAGATTCATCAAAGTATGAGTCAGGGGATTGAGAAATCCTCATTCTTTGGAAGACGGAAGAGTCATGACATGATCCAGGGCAGCCACTGTGAAAAGCAATAAATTTTTTATTGACATCGCATACAAGTTGAACAGCAATAGAGTATCTAGAAAGAAGATAAAAAGTTAGATTGTGAAAGATGAGAACTTGGAGGAGATTTTGAAGAAACCTTTTTTTGCGATCAAAATAATGGTTGCCATCATGAGCAGGCTTTTGACTCAAAGGGATGGTTGTGCCATCAACAAAACCTATACAGCCAGGGAAACCTTCAGCTTGCATTTCTTGAGAGGATTCAAGTCGCTGTTCTGGAGTTGGCCAAGCAAGAGTTTGAGACTTGAGGGAAAGGATAGCAATCATACAGCGCTTGGTGTATAATATCACGGTACCATATCCTATGTTAAAGAGATTATCCAAACGTCTTACAGCAGCACCATTTCCATTTGAGCCAAAGCGACATAGAGCAACAGCAAGTTGGATGGCAGGATTACACTGTTTGTTATGAGAATTTTTATGGAAGATAGGATGATCGGAGATGAGTTGATAAAGTTTGAAGAAAGAATCAGGAGAAGTTATAAAAAGTTGTGTGAAGTTTAAATGAGGAATGTTGAGAATGGAGGCCAGATCATATCGGGGATCATGATAAAGATTTGGCCCCCTGGTGATGATGTAACACTTTTTGGAAAGAAAACACATATAAGCTAAAGCATCTTCCAAATCAGAGTCATATTTATAGTAAAGAACTAAAAGAAAAGTGATAGCATTCATTGTTGAGTGAAGTAGCTTCCTAGTAGAGAGGTGTTTCATTGTTGCTGGTGGAAGGGTTATGTGATGAGGGAAGTGGGAATTCACCGCCAAATGTGCAGTTGGGGTGTGTAGATAGAAAAAAAACTTAAGTGTTCGCCACCAAAATTAAGTAGCATAGAGTGAGGAAATACTTAAGGATGGCATCAGCAATTATAAGTCATGTGACTTTCTTAAAAATCCATCATGGATGAGATGAGTTTGGGATCAGGAATTAGGAATGGAAATTGGGGTATAAGAGGCAGGATAATGCATTATCGTGGATTTCTTATCCACTAGCCCTGGGGCTAGTGGATAAGAATCTTCCGCAATTATTAATGTCTGATCCCGGGAAAAAAAATTCCTGATCCCTAATTGCGGATCCCTGAACATTGATACCCCCTATTAGGGGGATAAGGATTTTTATTCGCAATTAATTTAATTGCGGATCCCTGAACATTGTTACCCCCTATTAGCGAAAATAATTGCGGATGATAATTGGGGTATAAGGATTTTTATCCGCAATTAATTTAATTTCGGATTGGTCAACTTTGATAACCCCTATTAGGTATATCTTACTTGGTACGTAGTGATAGGGTATATTTCATTTTGGGCGTAGTGTCTTATCAACTAGACATCAAAAAGATTTCATTGTCACATTTTGTCACGCAGTGTAATATTTCCGCTCCGGTTGTGCATTAGGTGCCGAGATGGGATTGGGTAGGCAAGAAAACAATAAGTTGTAAGAATGTTTTGTTAGATACAAAGAAATGGGTTAATCATGTAACCAAACTCTAAAAACATCTTTACATAATCACTAATTCTAATTTTTTGAGCACCAAAAATAATTGTTCTTACACTATGACACATTTTTGCTTCGTCATGGAGCGCAACACTTACGCAACAGTTGTGAAACAGTTACGAAACAATTGTTTTTTGCACTTAGCAACCAATTAAGACCTTTAAAAGCTAAAAACAATTGTTGCTAAACTGATGCATAATTGTTGCGCCCCAAGACGAAATGAACATTTATTGTAGTGTTATTGTCACTATCATAATTCTCATCCTTCAAATTGCTTCTAGGAAGTAATCAAAATGACTTTTAGTATCAAAAATACTCTACTCGTATTATTTAATCTGCTTCTTTTATCTTCCAATTTAACTTGCGGAGCCGAAAAGGAAATAAAAAAACCTGAACTAGTGGATAATAATACAGGCAAAGCCCAAAACAAGGGAGGAAGCAAACGAGGTAATGATTCAAGCGACTACCCTGATATTCCTCCACCAGAGACGGTGGAGCATGCACTTCCAAAATGTTTTTTCCTCAAAGATTCAAAAAGTTGCATAGCCATAAAAGATATCTCAAAACACCAGGACAAGATTTTTAACAGTACGGCTGTATTCCCAAAAGAATTTTTTGACGTGATCAACTCCGACTTCATCAGTGGGGAATTATTGAGCAGATTTGTCGACTACTCTCTTGCAAAAGTTGAATGTGAAACCCAGTTAAAAAAGGACGCTGCCCAAATTAAAAATACTAAAACGGTGACTGGTCCGCCACAAGCTTCGGGATGCATTAGCTGGATAAAGACATCGTACCGTTTGATAGAGTATATCAAAGATAAAAGACATGACTCAATGGAAGGAAACCGGCTTATATCGGTACAGTTATATCAAGATTTGCCAAGTCTTCAAAAGCCATTTAAGTTAGTATTAAGTTCATATTTTAAAATATATATATAATGAGTGGATGTATTGTTCACAAACTATTTTTTAAATTTTAGAAAGTTTCTTACCACAAAGGTAAACGATTCCAGAAAACAGTATTATGATTTTATTAACGCAATAAACTACTTCTTGGATCTGCATACTTGTGAGTTATCTTAATATGGTAATATAAATTTACAAGTTTTTAAGAACCAAAAACATATTTATTTTATTTTTATTAGCGATATTAAAACAAGTGATTATAGTCGTCGATCCAGGTCAAAAACCCAAACATCCTGTTACAAAAAACTAGCGTATAAACCTAAATTCTCAAACTTCAATCAGTTGAAAGTTTTACAAAAAAAATAATAATAATAATAAACACAAATTTATACACACAAATTATCATAAAATAAGGGATTTTGGTGCAATATATAGCATCTGTCAGGGTTGGTCTAGAAGGTACGTTATAACTATTGGTATGAGTTAGATATTTAGAAGGATATATAGTAAAGCATGAAAGTCTTTATAATACACCACGCAATATTTGGGGGGGACTTGCTAGCAAGTCTTCAACTTGAAGTCAGATGGAATTCAGCTGGAACTCAGACTTAAGTGATACTGAACTTTCACTTGAAATAAGCTTGTGACCTCAAAAAAATAAGAATGAATCTTATTAAAAAAATAGTGAAACTGTCATGATAAATGAATGGAAACCAGAAAAACTCATTCCAAAAATCTACCCACATGTCGAGAAATTAGCCAACGATTCCACCTGCACGTCGTGCTAACGTAGCGGATGGGTATTCCAAAATGTTCTCAGATATGTCGGATAATTGTTTCCCATGGTATCCAAGATATTTTTTTTCACTTATCACTCAACTTAAGTCCCAAGACTTATGATAACATTTCAATACAATACTATTAGAATAAATATTAGATTCCGTTAATTATTTCATTTTTATTTTTACATGTATTAATTAAAAACATATGTATTAGCGTACCTGTTGTACTTTGTTTAGATTGTTTCTGTACTTATATGCCGCCTGTTTGTCTATAAAAGAGAGCCCCTTTTTATGCTTATTTGGTATCTCTTTTGTTACTCTTATTTCTCGAATCCTGTCCTTCGGACAGGTTTCTTACTCACTCATATTTACTTACTTATTCTCATTTCTTATTTTTATTATCATCATAGTTGTGGCAGCTATTTATCTTTCAGACTTTATCTTACTTTAAGACATCTCTGATTTATTGATTCCAGGTACTTATTTCATATGTTAGTATGCTCTTCTTGCTGCAATGCATTTCTATCTCTTTTGTTACTCTTATTTCTCAAATCCTGTCCTTTGGACAGGTTTCTTACTCACTCATATTTACTTACTTATTCTCATTTCTTATTTTTATTATCATCATAGTTGTGGCGGCTATTTATCTTTCAGACTTTATCTTACTTTAAGACATCTCTTATTTATTGATTCCAGGTACTTATTTCATATTTGTGGTGGCTATTTATCTTTCAGACTTTATCTTACTTTAAGACATCTCTTATTTATTGATTCCAGATTCCAGGTTCCAGTTTTTGAGCGTAAAATATACTACTCAATCTAGAAGGAAAAGTGTGGGAAAAGTATTTCTTTCAAAAGCCTTTAACATAATTTTTCAATTATTTAAAAGGAAGGGAATAAAGTTGATCGATAATATGTGTAATCAGGTGTACTTTAATTAGTAATTTTAATGAAAAATATAGAATTTGATAGTTGATGTTTTTTCCAAGTTTTGTAATGTACATAAGATCCATTAACTTCGTTACCTGCTTCATTGAGTACTTTGAACTTGCTGCACCTTGAGCAATCACAGATAACTAAAGAGTTAGAGTTAGAAGTGTCTGAATTTGTGTTGTCCATACTAGTAAAAGTGGTTGACTGGTGGTGATTGGTATGACAAGCAGCTTGACATGTAATAGTAAACCTAGACACTTAAGTTGAGGGATAAGTGAAAAAAACCTACCTTGGATACTGTGGCAAACAATTAGCCAAGATATCTGAGAATATTTTGGAATACCCATCTGCTACATTAGCACGACGTGGGGGCGGAATCATCAGCTAATTTCTTGATGTGCCAATTCACTGTATTTGTTGATGAATCTTATATGAATAATACTTTATTAATTTAAGTTGATCAATGAAAAGAAATAAAATCATAATATTTCCTTCTACAGTATCACATTTGTTAAATATGTTAATGTTGTTAAAACTTTCAGGTAACATTTAAAAAACAATCAGTGACTTTTTGTATTACATAAAACTATTATTCCAGAATTGAAAAATTGTAATTTTTCAATCAATACAATATATACTGAACTCTTCTTTTTTGTATTTCTTGCATTTCAAGATTACTCAATGATATATAACAATCTATTGAATTATTTAAATAAAAACATGAAATCAACAGAGACCTTAAATTTATTTATTATAGCATACAGTGAAAAACATGGAACACTTAATTTTAAAGTAAAGTAATTATTACTGAAAATTTTTAGCTAAATGAAGCACTCTCACAAATTTTTTACACTAATTAATTGTAATTGAAAAATATTTGATTGTATATTAAAAATGGCATATTTCTTTAGGTTTTAGACTTTAATGCATTTTTTGGGAAAAGTAAATGTAAGAAAAGGAAAAAAAATCAAAGAAATAATTTTCTCTTTTCAAAATTATACCAACTCCTCAGCTACTAAGACAATATATATAATATATCATGAATAAATAAAATAGCTATCTAAATTCTATAGTATCTTTTTTATTGGTTTCATAAATATTCTTTTTGAATACTTTCATTTTGTGAAGTGACCAAGTGTCAGTACAGTCTAGTATATAAGTATGATATAATAGTGTTATTATATGGTCCTACTACTTATTAATAAATGATTTAGTGATTAAACCTCAGGGGAAGACTAATAGAATAGTTATACTCAAATTAAACTCACAATACTTGGATTTAAATGCGTGCTAGTGGTGGAAAATAGAAGAATAAAATATAGTTATAGCTTTTATAAAGATAATATCAATTTATAAGGGCTTCATAATATATTTCTGAATGTTAATAATTGTAGTGTAATGTTTGTTTGAAGTGTAGTAATTGAATGATGATAATAAACCGTCAAAATCCCTTCTTACTTATACCCAAATCCACTGGAGTGCACAGACCTTCAATCCAGATGATGTCACTGCTATCCCCGGCAATTACAGCACTGTGAGGGCCCATCACCTCCCCATGGCGTCCACTTCAAGCAGTTTCAACACCCAGACCTCCAGTAAGGACCCTCCATCACTATTAATAATAACACAGAGTCATACCATAAATAGAAATCCCAGATAAAAGCGGATACCATAAAGAAACAGGTAAAATAAATGATCAAAAAGAGATTTAATGAAACTAAAAGCATATAAAGGAAACAAATAAAATTTCCAAGCCCCCAATAACATCCCCAAGCATCCACATTAACCCAAAAACATCTTTCCAACCCATAAATCCGTGAATAACCATCCAAGGAAGTAATTTTAGTTGTCCAAACTGGGTGTATGCGCCTGATATAGGTGTCTATGCTTCTGTAGGCGTTGTGAATCCACTGATTTCGTCCATATGACCTAAAATAAGCAGAAAAACAAAGGTTATAGGCTATTAAGGGGCTAAAACCCACTTATATACCTAAATATACATAATATACTGCATATTTCACTGAATATGAGATTTATGTATACATATAAGCTTATGTATGTCAATAATTACTTCATATCACTTAAGATAAGTATATTATGACTCCATTAACACCTTAATAAGTATTATTAGGCCATGGATAAGCTATTTAAACTATTATAAATTATATAATAGAATAATAATTATATATATATATAATAAAATAATATATATTATTATTTTAACCTTATTTTTAAGATATAAGCTTAATCTAATTAAGGTTATCTTATTTTAAGCATAAGAAATACTCAGTCCTAAGGATATTTAGGCTGACACTCCCTCACCCCAAAAAAACAATAAAAAAATGTTAAGACATTTTAATTAATCTTAAGGAATGAAATAATAAAATAAAAAATTTTTTATAATACATATACTGATGAACAGTATTATTTAGATTTAAATTTTTTCAAGAGATTTCTAAGATCAGAGATTTCATTTTCTGGAATCCACTGGTCATATTCACTTGATTTATTTTTAAATCTTAATAGATACTCAACTCCCTTTTCTTTAGTAAGGTGTCTCTTTTTAAGTATCTTTTCAATTTCTGCTTTTTCCACTATCTCTTCAGGTTGCTGTTTATGCCTTCCTGATCTTCTTGGAAAGAGAGCAGTATCATTAGAATGGTATGGTTTTATAAGAGAAATAGGAAATACTGGATGTTTTCTATCATAAGGTGCATATAGAATAACCTCAACAGCATTATTACCAACCATCTTTTTAACTACAAATGGTCCAATGAATGGATCCTTCAATTTAACATTACCATTTAAATTGAAATGTAGCGTTGAAATAAGGACTTCATCACCCTCTTTGAACATTTGTTCTTTATGGGCTTTATCCCATCTTTTCTTTTCATACTCAAAAGCCTTATTTATACATTCTTGAGCATGTTTTCTGCATAATTCTTGCATCTGAAGAAAAGATTTAGTACCTGGATGAATATCCAATCTAGGTAACTTATTAAGAGTTTTAGCAGGGGTATTAGGTACATAACCCAACCATAACTCAAATGGCTTTTTGCCAGTGACAGAATGTACTGTACTATTATATGCAAATTCTAAACCTGGGATAAGGGTTACCCAATCATGCGTGAATTTGTCATTGTCTTTAAAATTAAGACCAAAAGCACAGTATCTTCTTATCATATCTTCTAAGGTTTGTATCATTCTTTCTGCTAGCCCATCAGTTTGTGGATGGTGTGCTGTAGAAAGTTTTAATTGACACCCTGAAACATCCATAAGTGACGTCCAGAACTCAGAAGTAAATTTAGGATCTCTTTCAGAAACTATTGCTTTGGGAAAACCTGCTGTATTTACCATTTGTGTCCACCATAAAAAAGCTAAGTCCTTTGCAGAAACCTCTTTGTGGGTAGGAATAAATTTACACATCTTTGTAAATCTATCTACAATTACCCAGCAGGAGTTATAACTCTTATGCCCTGCTATTGGCAAACCTGTTACAAAGTCCATGTTAATGATTTCCCATGGAGCTTTTGGTTGCTCAATTTGTTGTAATAAACCAGCTCTTTTTCCTGTTAATCTTTTAGATTTTTGACAAGAATCACATGTTTCAACATATTTCTGAACATCCTCAGACATGTTAATCCACCAAGCTGTGTTTTTTACTCTGGTTAATGTTTTATGGTAGTCAAAATGACCTGCTAATATATCATCATGACATATACTTAACATTAACTCCTTCATTGAAGGGGGAATTACAATTACATTACTTAATTTTTTCCTGTAATATATAAAACCATCCTCAATGGAAAATTTTCCTTTCTCTAATGCCTCTTTATACTTATTTGGTAATGTTTTTATTAAAACATTCATTGAAGCATTAGATGGATCATTTAATATTGTAGTTAATTTACTTAAGTCAGGATCTGAATTATAATTATCAAGAATTGATTGCATAAATTCATCCTCAAGATCTACAATATAAATGCCATAAATTTTAATAATCTCTGACTCAGGAACATAAGCAGGATTATCATCATTATTAGGCAGAGGTACTCTAGATAACAGATCTACATTAGAGTGCAAGGTTCCTACTCTATGTGTAATAGTCATCCGTCATCTGTATTCTTGTACAGCTAATTGCCATCTAAACATGTGTCTATTAGGAGTTTTCATGTTTAAGAGTGACTTAACTGCACTACAGTCAGTTATTAACTCAAATTTTTGGTCTTCCAGGTAATAATGTAGCTTTTCAAGAGCCCATACTACTGCCAAACATTCAAGTTGAGTAGCACCATATTTCAATTCACCACTTCTCAGAGTACGTGAGATATAGCAGATTACTACTTCTGACATTTTACCTTCAATAAGTTGTTTTTGATGCAAAGCAGCACCCAGTCCAATAAAACTTGCATCTGTATATAATACAAAAGGTAATTGGAAATCTGGTAATCCCAAGATAGGAGCTGTCATTAAACATTCTTTCAACTTATTAAAAACTTGTTGTCTTTCATTGTTCCAAATGAAAGCTTCTGATTTCTTTATCAGTGTGGTCAGTGGTGCAGCAATTGATTGGTAGTTTTTTATATATCACCGCGCAATACGGGGGGCGGACTTGTTAGCAAGTCCACAACCTTGGACTCAAATTCACCACAGATTGAACACACATTGAGCTATTGACAAAGGAACCATACAATCAGGGATGAACACCACTAAGCATAACAGTTTTTGTGGGTCTTCAAGTAGAGTTCAGTATGAGTTCAGTATGAGTTCAGTCTGAGTTCCATCTGAGTTCAGTCTGAGTTCAGGTTGGGGACTTGCTAGCAAGTCCACCCCCTATATTGCGTAGTGTATTGTCTATAATAACCACACATTCCAAGAAAAGATTGTACATCCTTCACATTTTGAGGAATGCCAATATTCTTTATTGCAGCCACTTTATTTTGGTCTACACATATTTGTAAGCCAGATACAATATGACCAAGCACTTTTAAAGATTCAAACCCAAATTTACATTTTTTCAATGCAAGGGTCATTTTTATTTCATCCATTTTCTGAAATACTTTCCTTAAATGGATTAAGTGTTCATCAAAATTTTTAGAGAACACTATGATGTCATCAATGTATACCATTAACCATCCCTCAATCATTTCATTATGGAATGTTATATCCATTAACTTTTGAAATACTGATGGAGCATTCTTTGGTCCAAATGGCATTCTGACATACTTATAAATTCCCATGTGTGTTGTTATCAACAAAAAGTTCTGTGAATTCTTTTCAACAGGAATTTGATGGTACCCTTTATTTCCATCTAGGCAACTTATATATTTAGCACCTTTAAGGGTAGCATGTATAGAGGCAATCCTTGGCAAGGGATAAATATCATCTACTGTAAATGTATTTAATGCTCTATAATCACCGCACAGTCTTGCTTTATCTTGTTCATAAGAAATCAGCACTGGTGATATTACACAATATTTTGGTGTAGTTTCAACCTTCTCAAGAATGTTCATTTTTAATAACATCTTAATATTATCCTCTATGTCTTTCCTCTTCATTGGTGAAGCAGGGTATGGCTTCTTTTTAAGACTAGCAGGAATATTATCCATATCACAGGTTAAACTAATTTTCATTTCATGATCTTTTACAAGGCTAAGTTCATTTGTACCATGTGCAAAAGCCATTGGAAAAGCTTTAATTAATTCCAAAATATTATCTTTCTCAGTTTCACTTATCTGAGTGCCAAATGATGCTTTTGAAATTTCTGTTTCCAGAAGTTCCATCTCATTGGATTCTCTTCCTTTAGACGGGGAATTTGTTACTGACTCAATGTGTAAGACTGTGTTAAAAGAATTTATTTTAAATTTCCTTTTACCATTCATGCCAATTGTAAAATTGTTATTAGCAGGGTCTAATTTTACACCAAATTTAGTCAGAATATCATTTCCAATGATAAAACAGTTACTACAATTTGTATTATCCATTACTACAAAGTCACAAGTTACCCTTACATAACCATGTTGGTGTCTAAAGAAAACAGCAGCTTTGTATTTACCAATGGGGTGTAGTACTGATCCGAAACCTCTCCAATTTTTATTCTGAAGTGGTTCAAGCTTAAACTTATATTCACTATCAATTTTCTGTAATGTATTAGTGGAAACAACTGAACCAGCAGCTCCTGTATCCAATACTATATTAACATTTTCACCAGAAATGATAGCTGGAACCGTGATAGGTGTCATTCTAAAGTTATCAGCTTGTATATCCTTAATGATTTCAGCATCCTCAAAATTCATTAAAGATTCATTTGAGTCCATATTTAATATTGGATTTTCAAAGATGGACAAATCATCTTCCAACATACAGACTTCATTTTCATCACTATATGAGATATTGCTGTCATAATCACTTGATTCTTTACTTTTTTCAGTTTCAGTTTCAGATTCACGTTGATTTTCAACAATATTTATGTTTTTCTCACATTTGTGACCTTTTATCCAAGGTTTGTTACACTTATAACAAGTATTTGTTTCATACTTTTTAGGTACTACAGGTGCAGTAGGTTTTTTCTGCTTCTCCTGAAGTGATTTTGAATTCTGAGTTTTTACAGGTTCAACATTTTGCTTATAAGTGGAATACCTTGATTCATACTTATGGTTTAATAATATTTCATTGCAAATATTAATAAAGTCAGAATATTCAGTAACATTTAATGTCCTAGCTACAACAATGTCTCTGACAGATATAGGTAATTTGTATATTATCTTATCTTTCCATAAGTTAAAATCCATATGAGGCTCAATGGCTTTTAATATTTTGTTTAAATTCATTAAAAATACCATAGGTTTGTCACCATTCAACGGATTATACCTAGTCTTCTCATACAGTCTCTGCTGAGTAAGCCTGAATTTAGAACCTCCAAATTGTTTTTCAATAAGTTGTTTCCATTCAGCCCAAGAGTAGTCTCTACCCTCACTTAAGACAGCTTCAAACCATAATAAAGCAACATCCTTAAATAAAGAAATTAATTTTGATGTTATCTCTTCATCTGGTAACTTATATGAGAATTTCAAGTTGTCAATTCTTTGAATAAAATGTTGCCAATCAGAGCTGGCTTCCCCATCATAAGTTGGGTACTGATCTATTTTAGGCCAGTTCTTCTGATTGGATTTTATCTCACTAATCTTAGGTAAATTCAACAACTCATTCACTTTTGATAAATGGTCTTGTATTTCTTCCTGCACGGATTTGTGACTTACATTTTCAGATTTGACACTACCACCAGATGGTTTTAATTGTGGTGGTACAGGAAAGGAATGAGATTCACTTTTGCCAATGAAAGGATTATTATTATATTGATTATACTTATGATTATCCTGGTTCATTAGTAGATTGGCAGTTTCAATCTCAAATTTAGTTAATCTTTGTAGCAACTCAGAGACACTTTGATTTGTCTGTGCAAAAGATAACTTTGTTCTTGATTCAGTCTTTAATAAGTGTGTTTCATATAATTTTTCTAACTCACAAAATTTGTTTGAAAGGTCATTATATTTATTACTCAATGAATCATATTTAAGAGTTAGAGACAAATGTTCTTTCTCTAATTCTTTATTACGTGTTGCTAATTTAGAAATGTTCAAGGTCAAGGATGAAATTGTATCACTAGTGAGCTTAACTGTCTGTTCCTCACAATCAGTCATTCTATTCAACAATGCTGAAACAATTCTATGGACAGTTGGATTATTGTTAAAATATTCCATGTCCTCCTTTTCAATTCTCTCACTCTCCTGTGAACTTCTCATCTCACTAGTAGGTGGTTGCAACTGAGGATTAACTGTATTATCATTGTATATAGTACTGTTATTATGGACAAAAGACAAGTCAGGTGTATCTACTCTAAAACCTAAATTTCTTAAATCCTCCTCTATTTTTTGTACAGATTTAACATCAATAGAATTACCTATATTGTAATTATCAGTATTATGTCTAATCTGAGAGGGTAAGTTACTTACCAAGGGATGGTTGCCAGTCCTGATTTTTGGCGCTTTTTTCCCTTGTAAGGGTGAGCTGAGGAAGTCAGATGAGGGGGTGGATCCCTGTTGCAACTGTGGCTTGTCCACTGTTGGTGAAACCAGTCCCATTTCCATTTGTCTACCAGGATTTTCTCCTGGGAGTGAGTGGACCCTCCTTGGGTAGGGGGTTGCTGATTTGATTGACTGGGCTGGCCTCCCTTTAATTCTGCCATTGCCTGATTCATCTGCTGAAATCCTACCTTGCAATTGTTTTGCAACTGCTCTACTTCTTTGAACATGAGAGATTTTGATTCCTCTAGCTTCAGAACCTGTTTGGCCAGGTGGGACAGTTGATCCTGAAGAGGAGGAGACGTCTTTTTGATAGTTATCTTTTTTAAGAGGGCGTCCTTTTCATCTATACTCATGCTTTCTGGCTGGGGGTACTGTTGTCCCTCCATGGTGATGTCCTGGAAAGTTTTTATTAGCTTTAGACCTGGTATTATAAGCAGGCTGTTCACTTACACTATCCTGGGGAGCACTCATATTGTTCAGAATAACAATATTTTACGTCTACAAAAGGAAAAAACTCTGTGGAATTAGTAGACAAAAGATATTAGTAATTATATTACTAATAAAAAAGCAATGGAGCTTACCCTGAATTTATATCTTTATTTATTTAAATAAAATATAAGAAAAATTCGAAAAAATCTATTAAAAATATAATAATAAGTTTAACTAGACCACTATAAGGGTGAATAATTAGCTTACCAAGCTTTAGCCAAATACAAATTTAATTGGGTTTTATATTGGTGTCCAAATACCAAGTGAAATTGGGTTTATATTGGGTACAGTTACTACTGTAAATATCTAATTTTTATGATAAAAAATTAGTACAATTATTATAAGGGTTCTTTTCCGCAATCAATGAGTTATGATGACCCACTAATATGCAGCAGACCCAAATATTTGGTTAATTTTGAGTTTTACTAAGGTAAAAATCACGTCCCAAGGCTTATACTAAATAATAAGTAAAATATAAGGAAAGACCCCCAATTGTCAGTACAGTCTAGTATATAAGTATGATATAATAGTGTTATTTTATGGTCCTACTAATTATTAATAAATGATTTAGTGATTAAACCGCAGGGGAAGACTAATAGAATAGTTATACTCAAATTAAACTCACAATACTTGGATTTAAATGTGTGCTAGTGGTGGAAAAGAGAAGAATAAAATATAGTTATAGCTTTTATAAAGATAATATCAATTTATAAGGGCTTTATAATATATTTCTGAATGTTAATAATTGTAGTGTAATGTTTGTTTGAAGTGTAGTAATTGAATGATGATAATAAACCGTCAAAATCCCTTCTTACTTATACCCAAATCCACTGGAGTGCACAGACCTTCAATCCAGATGATGTCACTGCTATCCCCGGCAATTACAGCACTGTGAGGGCCCATCACCTCCCCATGGCGTCCACTTCAAGCAGTTTCAACACCCAGACCTCCAGTAAGGACCCTCCATCACTATTAATAATAACACAGAGTCATACCATAAATAGAAATCCCAGATAAAAGTGGATACCATAAAGAAACAGGTAAAATAAATGATCAAAAAGAGATTTAATGAAACTAAAAGCATATAAAGGAAACAAATAAAATTTCCAATCTCCCAATAACATCCCCAAGCATCCACATTAACCCAAAAACATCTTTCCAACCCATAAATCCGTGAATAACCATCCAAGGAAGTAATTTTAGTTGTCCAAACTGGGTGTATGCGCCTGATATAGGTGTCTATGCTTCTGTAGGCGTTGTGAATCCACTGATTTCGTCCATATGACCTAAAATAAGCATAAAAACAAAGTTTATAGGCTATTAAGGGGCTAAAACCCACTTATATACCTAAATATACATAATATACTGCATATTTCACTGAATATGAGATTTATGTATACATATAAGCTTATGTATGTCAATAATTACTTCATATCACTTAAGATAAGTATATTATGACTCCATTAACACCTTAATAAGTATTATTAGGCCATGGATAAGCTATTTAAACTATTATAAATTATATAATAGAATAATAATTATATATATATATAATAAAATAATATATATTATTATTTTAACCTTATTTTTAAGATATAAGCTTAATCTAATTAAGGTTAGCTTATTTTAAGCATAAGAAATACTCAGTCCTAAGGATATTTAGGCCGACACCAAGAGAACTCAAGAAAAATTACCACTCAGTGAAATCTTTTTGTAAAAAATACAGATATAATGTGCCTCAAGATATGAAAATATGTTTAAAGTAAATAAAGGGATATATATGGAAAATTTAAGCTAAAAACTTTGTTGTAGTTAATGTTGATATTTGAGATAAAAATACTGTTTCCCTGGAGATTCACTTCAAAATTTTAGCTTTGATCCCATGTAAGAATAGGTGCTCAAGATTAATTTTTAGTTTTTTTTAACATTCAATTACTCTATCAAAGAGATAGAACTATTATTTTTTATCATTCTATCATTTTATTCATAGAATAACTTCTATATAGCATTTTTTAAGAAGAATACAATAAATAATTTAGTCATAAAATCATAAAAACTTACCATTATATTAATCAATTTTTTCTTAGTATTATGTTACTAACATGCATTAAAATATTTGGCAAATATTTTATTTTTTTGTATTCAAGTTTGATAAATTAAAATTTCAGAGGCTCACATTCTTGGTTGGTGAGATAAATAATTCACAAGATTAATTCAAAGCTCTAAATTTTATCATTATTCTCAATTAAGAAATATAGTTTAATGGGTTTTCAATATTTTATTTTAAATACAATAATAAAAAATATGGGTAAAAATCAATTATTTTAGATATTAAATGAGTCAATATATTTCCTATTTTTACTAAGAAGAAATACTATATATGTTAACCTCATATATTCCAAGTATCAAAATTCATTACTGGAATAAGGAATTTTTTTATTTAAATTAATTTAAACTGATAAAATTATGAATTTAAAGTGAATAATTAATGAGAAAAACAACTTCATAAGTTAAATTTTATTTAAATTGAAATTTTTGAAATATATTTTTTCTTTCTATTTTAATTCACCACAGAAAATTTGGGGGGGGGTATTGCTATTAATATCTCATTTAAAAATGTTTGGAAATGGTTGAAAAGCTGTTGGGAATTCATTGTGAAACCAGATTTAAATTGATTGGACAAAGATTTGGTAATCAGTTAGACCTAGTTTCAACCCAACTCAATCACTAGTCTCTCAGAGCTTGGTGATTACTTTGATCTTCAGATGAACACAGATTGAGCGATTCTTGAACATATCACTTAAAATATCATAATATTCACTTTCTCATCTTGTGGAAAACAAAATTTGATATACAGCCTAAGAATATCTACAGATATTTTCTTGCCAAGTTGGTAACAGAAGGTTAAAATTTTGTATCTCAATTATTACATTAGGCCACAAAGATATTTGATAAAATATACAATTAAAATAAATTTTAATATTATTGAGATCACCATAAGTGTCTGCCCAAAGAATTACAAAAAAGTAAGTTAGTATCAAGACATTGTTCTAGGTAGTAGTTTCAATTTGGATTTTTAACTTCCATCTAAAGCCTTTTACTATTAGACAGAATCATAAATAAGTGAAATAAGAGTGAAATTATTCTATTTTGTGATTATAATGTAACAATAAAGCACATTTTTATTTAGAAAATTTTTCTTCTTCAACAAACCCAAATTTACCCTATAGGCTCAAGATTTATTTTTAAGCCATCTTAATCATTTCAGTTATCATTGATTTACTTCCAATATTTTTTAAAAAGATAATAGTAATTCATGTGAGAGAATTATGAGCTTAGCGTAGCAGATGCTAAAAAGTTATTTTGTCATTTTATTCAAAACTGATTATTCATTTTTTGCTTCAATTCATCTTTTAACAACCACTATCTTCAGATACCATTCTTATATAAGATTTCAAGTCTCAGATGTTTTGGACAGTTCTCAATAATGATTGATCAAATTTATATGAATGTAATATCAAGATTTCAAAACTCACCAACCCCCACAATTTTACAGTGAGGCCATTTGAATGTTCATATTTTTGGACTATTTGAAGAAAGAAAAACAACCCTTGTCAGTAATCTTTCTCAAGTTCAGAGTCAGCACATTTGACTACTATTGGGTGACATTGGGTCTGGATCTCACCATTTAAACCAAAAAAGTGCATTGAATCCTATGAAGTGATTCTATTTTCATGCTTACTTGGTTCCAGTTTTCAGTAATCAGTATCAACTTTGTGGATGCCTCTTTTCTTCAAGTACACTAATCAGTCTTGCTAAAGAAGCATTTTCTTCTGCTTAAATCAATTTATGTCACATCCTGAACTATGACTCCACTATCTTTTTTAATATCCCGCATGTAATTTTTAAAGGCTCTTTTCAAATATCTCAGTGCACTAAAGCTTGGAAAGCTGATAAACTTATCTGAGGAATCAAAACAGTTCTCAAAACACATCAGCTTCAAAAATAAATTTCATGTTTGAAAATGAATGAACGTTAAAGGAAAAGTTGGATATCATGTGGAGACACCAGGACAACCATTGGCTTAGAGCTGTATTCAATGACTATAATGATCTGTTTCCTAACAATAAATTAACCCCTGAAGGAAATGGGTCAATACTTGCTGATGATATGGGTTTGGGAAAGAAGATTTCAACTCTTTCTCTTATTAGTGAAACTCAAAGTTAAGCAAGACAATTCCAGGTTTCAGAAAACTAAGAACGTATTAATTGGAGTTCAGCCACACTGATTATATTCCCACTGGCAACACTATAAAATTGGATCAATGAAATAAGTGTGCACTTTGAATATAACACACTTCCTTTCAAGATTATTTATAGGAAGGATTGTCAAAATATTAACGTCAACAAGCCACAGGACACTGCTATTGTTTTAACAACATATGAAACAGCTAGCCCAACAATGTCAAAAATCAAAGCCAAAAAAAGATACCAGTGACTCAAAAGCTCTTTTTCTATAGAGTTTTTTTAGATGAAGCTCAGTTAGTATCCATTTATATATCTAAAACATGAAACTTAATTTTTATAATTAATTTTTATAAATATTCTTTTAGTTACATTAAAAATACTTACTGGAGGAGGGCTCAAACAATATTTGACTTGGAATCCCAACACCAACTATGCTTGACTGGAACTCCACTTCAGAACAGGCCCACTGACCTTCAAAGTCTCATATTTTTTCTTAGAATTGAAAATTGGCAAGAAGACTGGTTATGGAAAAATTTCCATTTTCCAGCTTTTCAAAAAGGAAAGGCTAATTCTATTAAATCAATCAATCACTTAATGAAAGTAATAAGCCTACATAGAACAAAGGATGCAATTTTGTCTCTTCCAAAAAAGATTCAAAGGGGGATATCAGTACAATTAGCAGATCCATGGAGGTCTAAACTTGATGTGCTTCAAGAAGGATTCACTGAGCGATATGGGCACTCCAGAAGTACTGACCTCCCTTGGGACTCATCTGAGTTTCTTAGAGAGCTGATTATTTTAAGAAAATTCTGCCACCATCCAATCTACAAAAATCTGAATGAAAATTCAGCTTTTGATTTCACCTTTCATCATTCCCCAAAGATTTATCATTTTATAGGCCACTTGAAAAACTTTTTGTCTGGTGAAAGGGGTGTAAATTTTCCAAAAGCTGTTATATTCTCAAACTTTGCAGACTTTTTGCAGATGTAAGTGATTCTATAATGAATTGTTTTACAAAATTGTGTTGGCTTATTAAAAACAATTTTCTAATATCTAAAAATAGAATAAAGATGGCTCTAGATGACCACAATATTAGGTATACCCAGATTATTGGTGAACTCAGCAGGACAAAACAAGACAAAAATATGCTTGAATTACATTTTAATAAAAATTGCCAAGTTTTGGTTAGAACAATTCAGGCTGCAGGAGTGGGTATAGATCTCAGGTGTGCTCAAAATGTATATATAATGGTGAGCTCAATGTTTTATATTTCATATTAAGAACAAAAATATTTAATTATTTATATGTTAAATGTTGAAATAGGAGCCAAATTGGAATCCAGCAGTTGAGCAGCAGGCTTATGATCAGCTGTATAGAATGGGGCAGCAAAATGAAGTAAATGTTTTGAATTATTTTTTACATGGAAGTATAGAATTCAGCATGTATGAGATTAAAAGGAAAAAATGGAGCTAACAATGTAAGCCAAATTTCAATTCTATAAATTTTAATGATAATATAAATGTTAAAATTATGTTTTTGTTTTCAAGGCTAAGTGTCCCAAAAAGAGAGAATGAGGAGTATGTGTATGAAAACCTATTATTAAGGGAGTTTTTCAATCACTCACATTAGAGGAAGCATGAATTTCAAGGAGAGCAGGTATATTTATGCGATTTTGAGGATTTAAAGGTTTGAGTTGTTGAGGATTTAGAGATGCAAGATAATAGGGAGAATAAAAGTCATTCGGCAAACCCCAGGGGACATGAGAAGGATTAAGGTTAGGTGATTATATTGAAACCAGACTTATTCTGTTGTTGAAGGCCAAGTCCTTTAGCACACTTCCAGAGTAGGTCAAAGTACCTTAAATATCAAAGTGTTGTTTGTCAAGATATTGTGCAACTTTAGAAAAATTTTCAGACCTCCATTGTATTAAGATATGTCTTAATGATCCCTCATTATCAATTTCTGTGTCTGAGCAACACTTGATGTTTGTGAAAAGGTTGTGGTAAGTTTCAAAACATGGAAGTTGTTTGAGAAGTTTAGTTTGTTTAACTGAATTCTAATAATCATTTTTATTTTAAATAAAGGTCATGAATAAAAATGGTTAAAATAAAGGGCATTTCATACTTTTTTTTTCTATATTTATGCTTTCTCACTTTGATTTTTTCTTGAGAGCTATCAGAATACTTCTTATGTCTTAATTTATCAGCATAACCCAAAAACCAACAGTGAAGAGCTCCCATTTGGTTTGAGAAGCTAATTTGAGTTGAGTCAATTGGATATGCAATCAAATTTTTGATTTTTAAGGCATTTCCCAATTTTTAATGAGAATATTTTCCAAGACCTGGTTGCATTTGTCAAACCAGTCAAGGTTCCAAGAAAAAGTTGACCCTGGGAAACCACAAATGCAAAAGTGGTCGATAAAAGATTCACATAAAATTGGTGGAAACTTTTCCAAAACAACTGAATTTTATTCTGGATGAGGTAGTTTGAAGGCAATGTTGCAAGAATTCATGTCAAATGATTAAAATCTTTTCTAATTGCTCTTTGGTAGGGTTTTGTTTCCATCCATTTGATTCTGGTGAAATATCCAAAAGTGGATGACAAAAATTGTGTATAGATCTACAAAAGTGAGAATTGAATGGGGGCAAAGTCTCAAGAAAAATTCTATTAAGTGCTTGTGTGTTTGTGGGCAGGTTTCCATGAGTAAAGTAAGAGCTACTTGGGTTTATAAACAATTAGATTAAGAAAGTGTTTAATTAAATTAAACAAACAGGAAGGATAAATTTTTGAGCTCCAAAACTTTATGATCAAAGTTGATTTAAGGAGAAATATCACAAAAATCAAGAATAAGAAATATTTCAATTTAAGGCATCATAATATGCATAAATTATATCTATATGCAATTTGAACTCAAAAAGAATGGCACAAAAGGAAGAGAATGATTATGTGATAAAAGCAGACTCATTTGAGAAAAGGATTTTTTTTCTTTTCAAAAAATGTTTCCACAATAATAATTTGATAAATGTGATGCTATGTTCATTTTTTAATTACCAAAAAATTATTTTTGGTCCAATATGATAGTAATGCATATTCCATTCAGTAATTTTTTTTCAACCTGAATAAATAGAATAGAGTTTCACTTCATCACATTTATGGATTAAAATCTATACAAGGTTTCAGCTTTTTTGTAATGCTTTAAGGTGTACACTTTTGTAGCATCTATTATTTGAGTATTTTGGATTTTTTATTTATAAAAAATTTTCCCTAGTACAGACCAATTTTAAAAGTGAAGGAAATATGTTTGTGATTGTTTTTTTACAAAATATTAACCTTATTTTCACATTAAACTTTGATTTTTGGGGTTATATTTTAAATAATTATGTTAAAAATATGGATTACTTTTCTTATAGTCAATAACTAAGAATTTTTACTAAATTCAAATAATTATAGGGTAGTTAGATATAACTCAGAATGCATTTGATGGAAAAATAATTAAGATGCTTGTATGTACAATAGAATTTTTTCTATGATAGAAAATATTCTGATAAAAATGCTCACGTTGTTGTACAAATGCAGAGAGTATACAGAATACAAATAAAGTAGACTGCATAGTTTTAATTAATATATAATTTATCTGATTAAAAAATAAACATTTTAACTTAAATAATGAACACATATTCCATAATATTCTTTTGATAAAAAATGTAGCTTATATTAGCTAGTGCTTTTCAAAAAAGAAATATGTCAAGGTACACTTATGGTCTAGAAGATTTGGTACGGAGTTTTTTCAAGGATTTTAAAGGTTTTAAATGGACTCTCAAAGATTTGTACATATTTCTTAATGTAATTGATTTATTACTCAAATAAAAGAGGTATATTTTTAATATTTTTATAATTTATTGATTTAGAATTATGCTATTGTAAATACTGATGTGATAAAATATAAAATATAAGTTTTGTGTTGTAATACGTGGTAATAAAAGTAAGGTGATAAAAGAATGGTTTGAAAAGCACAAAATCAGAGGCCTTTTTATAGGCAAAATATGAGAAAATAAAATGTAATGAATTTACACCGTCTACTGTGAGTGTGAGAGAAAAAAATGACAAGAAAAAGGAGTACATAAATGACATAAGAAAGTAATAAATTAGTACGTCAACAAGGGCATCAAATTTATTAGCAACAAAGTTTGAATTTCTTGGACTGTCACAATTATTACACAATAAATAATCAATTACATTACTTTCACGGGATTACAGATCTCTCACTGAGGTAATATAATTGTTTTAAAGTTTTTATATTATAAATTTATTATTAATTTTACTCCCTTTGACATATACTTTTGAGCACGGTTTTAGGGAGTAAAATTGTAAGGGACATTTTATTTATATTATTTATTTATACTACTTATTGTACTTAACTTTAGTTAATTTTAAGTACTACTTAAGTAAATAAATAAATAAATATTATTAAGAAGAAAGGTGTGGCTTCAACTCAGTAAAATAATTAATTATTTTACCGGGTAATTTTAGTAGCCTGGCTGACACTCCCTCACTCTAGAAAAACAATAAAAAAATGCTATGATTTTTTCTTTCTATACTTTTTTAGTAGAGTAGGAAGATTAGATATCTCCTTCCCAGGTATCCAAGAATCATATTCAGATGATTTATTATTGAATCTCAATAAGTATTCTGTACCTTTTTCAGCAGTGAATATTCTGTCATTTAGAATTTTTTCAATTTCTGCTGTTTCAGTGATTTCATTTGGGGGTTTCTTTGGTCTTCCCCTCCTTTTTGGAAATAAATCACTATTGGATGTGTAAGGTATCAAAAGAGATATTGGAAAAAGAGGATGTTTTCTGTCATATGGAGAATACAGAATAACCTCAACTGCATTATCTCCAATCATTCTTCTGACAACAAATGGACCAACAAATGGATCTTTGAATTTGTTATTACCTTGTAAGTTGAAGTGGACTGTAGAAATCAACACTTCATCACCCTTTTTAAAAGTGTATTCTTTATGGGATTTGTCCCATCTTTTCTTCTCATATTCAAATGATTTTTCAATACATTTTTGAGCATGATTTCTACATAGTTGTTGCATTTGAAGAAAACATTTTACACCAGGATGTATATCCAATTTAGGTATTTTGTTATTGAGAATTTGGGCAGGAGTATTGGGAACATATCCAAGCGAGAGCTAAAAAGCTTTCTTTGAGTAACAGAATGAAAAGTGCTATTATAAGCAAATTCTAACCCAGGAAGTAAAGTAACCCAATCATGAGTGAATCTGTCATTATCTTTATACTCAAGGCCAAAGGCACAATATCTTCTTATCATTTCCTCTAAAGTCTGAATCATTCTTTCAGCTAAACCATCAGTTTGAGGGTGATGGGCAGTAGAAAGTTTCAGATCACAACCACAAACATCCATCAGAGACATCCAAAATTCAGAAGTAAATTTAGGGTCTCTGTCAGAGATTATGGCTTTAGGAAAACCAGCAGTATTAAACATATGAGACCACCATAAGAAATCTAATTCTTTAGTGGAAACATCCTGGTCGGTAGGGATAAATTTACACATTTTTGTGAATCTGTCCACAATAACCCAACAAGAGTTATAACTGTCTTTACCAGCAATTGGTAATCCTGTTACAAAATACATGTTTATTATTTGCCATGGAGCATCAGGAGGTTCAATATGTTTCATTAATCCTGCTCTTTTACAAGTTAATCTTTTTGATTTTTGGCAAGAATCACAAGACTCAACATATAATTTTGTGTCTTCAGAAATATTAACCCACCAAGCAGTGTTCTTGATTCTGATCATTGTTTTGTCAAGATCAAAATGTCCAGCTAATATGTCATCATGACAAATTTTCAAGATGATTTCTTTCATAGAAGGAGGAATAATAATGAAATTACTCAACTTTCTTCTATAATATAGATATCCTTCATAAATTGAAAATTTACCTTTTTCCAAAGCTTTTTGGTACTTTGGTGGAAGGGTTTTAATTAATGCTTGTATTGAAGCATTCTTTGGATCATTTAATATGGTGCATAACTTTTTCAAGTCAGTGTCCTTATCATATGATTCCAGAATAAGCTTTAATAGCTCTTCCTCCATATCAACCACATATATCCCATGTATATGAATAATTTCGTCCTCAGGATCATACGCAGGATTAGAGTCATTATTTGGCAAAGGTAACCTAGATAACATATCCACATTTGATTGAACAATACCAGCCCTATGAATAATTGTCATTCTCCCTCTGTACTCTTGAACAGCCAACTGCCATCTGAACATATGTCTGTTAGGTGTTTTCAAGTTTAAAAGGGACTTAACTGCGCTGCAGTCAGTGACAAGTTCAAATTTCTGGTCATCTAGGTAATAATGAAGCTTTTCTAGAGCCCATACTACATCTAAACCCTCTAATTGAGTAGCACCATATTTCAATTCACTATTTCTCAAGGTTCTTGAAATATAACAAATTACTACTTCTGAAACTTTATGATTTATCACATTTTTGATGGAGGGCAGAACCAAGACCAATGAAACTGGCATCAGTGTACAAAACAAATTGTTGATTAAAGTCAGGTAAAGAAAGAATTGGTGCTGACATCAAAAAGAGTTTCATAGTGTCAAAGGCTCTTTGTCTTTCACTATTCCAGAAAAAAGCAACATCCTTTCTAGTTAATTGGGTAAGGGGTAAAGCTATGACTTGGTAATTTTTAATATACTGTCTATAGTATCCACAAATTCCCAAAAAACTTTGGAGCTCTCTCACTGTAGTAGGAGCTTTCACCTGTTGTATGGCTGCTACTTTGTTCTGGTCAACACATATCTGTAAGCCTGAAACAACATGACCAAGAACTTTTAAAGAATGGAAACCAAATTTACATTTCTTCAAAGCAAGTGTCATATTTATTTTATCCATTTTCTGGAATACTTTACAAAGGTGGTTAAGATGGTCCTCAAATGTTTTTGAGAATATAATGATATCATCAATATAAACCATCAGCCATCCTTCAATTATCTCTTGATGGAATGTGTTATCCATGACTTTTTGGAAAACTGAAGGGGAATTTTTAGGGCCAAATGGCATCCTAATATACTTATAAATACCCATATGAGTGGCAATCATCAGAAAGTTCTGAGAATTTTTCTCAACAGGTACCTGATGATATCCTTTGTTACCATCCAAACAGCTGATATATTTAGCACCCTTTAAAGTAGCATGTATAGAGCTAATTCTAGGTAAAGGGTAGATATCATCAACAGTATAAGTGTTTAGTGCTCTATAATCACCACATAACCTGGCATTATCTTTCTCATAAGAAATTAGGACAGGTGAGATAACACAATATTTAGGTGTTTCAACTACCTTTTCAATAATATTCATTTTCAAAAGGGTAGAGATATTGTCTTCAATATCTTTTCTCTTTGTGGGAGAAGCAGGATAAGACTTCTTCTTTAAACTAGGTGGTATATCAGT
Organism: Hemileia vastatrix; assembly: GCA_030280995.1. NCBI lineage: Eukaryota > Fungi > Basidiomycota > Pucciniomycetes > Pucciniales > Zaghouaniaceae > Hemileia > Hemileia vastatrix. Next base: position 21,772,813 of record JASXTE010000013.1, on the reverse strand, counting down.
TAATGGGCAAGACAATGAAAGTTTCATTTCCTCTTTAACTAATCCCAGTTCATGTGACCCATGAGCAAAGGCCATAGGAAAAGACTTTATCAAGTTAATGATGGAATCTTTATCCTCACCAGAAAGTTGTTCTCCAAAAGAAGCATTGTCAATTTCAGACATAAGGGCATGCATTTATTTTGTAGATCTTCCTTTATATTGAACCACAGAATTACATGTGTTCAATTCTGGTTTTAATAATTTTTTAAGGGAGGAAATCTTAAATTTTCTCTTCCCATTCATCCCCATTGTGAAACATTGGTTTGAAGGATCCAATTTCATGCCACACTTGGTTAAAATATCATTCCCTACAATAAACCAATTGCTCAAGTTAACATTTTTCATGACAACAAAATCACAAATAGCTCTTACAAAACCATGGTTATATTTAAAAAACACTGTGGCTTTGTATTTACCAATGAGGAAAAAAACAGAGCCATACCCTCTCCAATTTTCAGAAATTATAGGCATCAGTTTAGCTTTATAGTCTTGATCTACTGAAGCAAGTGCTCTTTCAGATACTACACTTCCTCCAGCTCCAGAATCCAGAACAACTTCAATGCTGGTTCCATTGATCAAGACTGGTGCCTTGAGAGGGGCAATAATAATTGAGCTATCCTCAATGTTCTTTATGATCTCAGCATCTTCAACTGTAGATAAATCATTATTATCAATATCAATAGTATTTAAATAATGGATATCCTCTTCCAGAATCAAGATTTCTTGTTGAGATTAATATGAAATATTGCTGGCACACTCACTTGAAGTATCCTCCAGTGCTACTGTGTCATCAGCATTCTCCTCTGTTTTTTCTACCAGATTTATCTTCTTGTCACAAACATGGCCCTTCTGCCAAGGTTTGTTTCACTTGAAACAAGTGTTTGTTGCATACTTTTTAGGTGCAACAGGGGCAGAAGGCTTCCCAACCTTTTCCAGAGGTTTCTGTTGAAACGTTGAGGGTTTTTCCCAAGTGGTTCTAGGAATGAATCTTCTGGCATCATACTTGTTGTTTAGAAGAATCTCATTACAAGTATTGATGAAAGAAGAAGGTTCACTGGTGAACTCAGTCCTAGCCACTATCAAGTCTCTCAAAGACATTGGTAATTTATAGAGGATCCTGTCCTTCCATAAGTCAAACTCCATTTTTGGGTCCATAGCTCTTAAGATTTTAGCAAGTTTCATTAAAAACTCAATAGGTTTATCAGTAGAAGAACTATATTTAGCTTCCTCATACTGCCTTTGTTGAGCCATCCTAAACTTGGAGCCCCCAAATTGTGCTTTAATTAATTTCTTCCAATCCTCCCATGAGTAATCATTCCCATCTAATAGGACAGATTCATACCAAATAAGAGCTACATTGGTCAATAAAGAAATTAACTTAGACACAACTTCCTCATCTGGGAGTTTGTAAGAATTTTTTAAGTTATCAATTCTGCAAATAAATTTTTGCCAATCAGAGGAAGAATCACCATCAAATGTAGGATATTGGTCAAGTTTTGGCCAATTCTTTTGATTTGAAGGAGTCTCCTTACTACTAGCTTGTTTCTGAGTAAGAATCAGCTGTAATTTCTCTAATTGGGCTGAAATCTCACTGTTTAATCCCTCTGTTGGAGATCCTGGTGCATCATCAGTCTTTGATAGTAACTCAGTGTTATCAACAGGTATTTCTGGATTTAATTTCACTTTAGATGAACTAGCCACAGGTAATATTTCAGCATCCTGCACTATATGTTCCTTCACAGAAATGTCATTCAACAATGAGTTCAATTTTTCTTCAATGGTTGTTAGTCTTGTTTTCACTCTTGGAAGACTAGATAAACTCTCATTGATAGTTGCAAAAGATAACTGAGTTTAATTTTGAAAAGATGAATAATGGTCATTCAAACTCTTCAGATTCATCTTATCTATCTCCACCTCCTGGCAACAGGTAGATACAGTATCTTTTAGTTTAGACAAATCATTTTTTATATTTTGCCATAAAGCAACTTTCTTTTCATGTTTTGCCTTTTAATGAGACAATTCATCAGAGACTCTCTGTGATCCCCTTTTTAATGCTTGATAACCCTGATCAGTTAACAAAGTATTATATCTCTGAGTCAATTGCATATTGTTCATTATATGATTTTGCTTGGCAATAATATCCCTCAAGTATTCATCATTAATTCTTGCTACATCTGGAGTGTTTCTCAATAAGGAAACTGAGTCACTTTCCAGACTTTCATAGAACTCAGGGTCAAGAGTTTCATCAATTACAGCCATATCAGGGTTAATCATTGAGGTAGCAATTAAAAGTAATGGATTAGATACATGAGTTATCTGTCTACTGCTCCCAGCCTCTACTGGTCTCAAGGTGTCTTCTTCCCTCTCAGATTTACCTGAAAGAACAGAATCAGCCACAAGAAAAGGCACTTGAGAATCAATAGAGGGATGTACCAGGGTTTGCTGGGTATCACCATATTGGGCTTTCTTCTTCTTTTGACTCCTTGATAAGGGTGGGGAGGAGTGGGGTTGACCTGGTTGGGCCTTTATGGACCTGCCTGAGGTAAGTGATGCTGATTTTGAGACAGGTAGTCCCACTGAGTGTTTAACCAGTCCCACTGCCACTTGGACACTTCCACCTTCTCTTGGGACTGGGGAGCCAATTGTTGTTGATCCCTGGGAGGAAGAGGTTTCTTCTTCTCTTGAAGAAGAGTATCTGTTCTTCTCACTTTTTCTTCCAGAGCATCTACCCTTGCCTTAAATATCAAGCTTTCTGCCTTCAACTCCTTTATGTGGGATGACAGATTCTTTATTTGTTGGGGCAATGGCATTTTTTTTATCTTGAAGCCTTTTGGAAGCTCTTCTGGTGGGTTTATTATAGGCTTCTGCTCCTGAATTTTGTCCACTAGGATTTCTACTTCTTCCATCTCTACATCCTGTTTGGGGCAAGTATTTATTAGTCTGAGATGTCTTTCTTGTTAAAGGAAGAACTTACAGAAGAAGGCTCATCATAGTCAATCAAGTCTAGTTCTTCTTCACGTGAAGCAGAACCACTTTGGTCTTTCATTTTAAGTTTCAACTGAAATGAAGAAAAAGGGATAATAGATGAATTAGTTTTTTTATTTTTATTTTTAATTTTTTCATTTAGCAAAAAAAAAAAATTTTTAGGATAAAAATCAACTAAATAAAATTAATTTATTAATTCAAAAATAATTTAAAACCAGGATTATAATATAATCAACTGAAGAAATGAATAAAAATTTATTAATAATTATTATTTTTAGGATTTAAATCAACTAGTTTATTACCAGGACTTATTGTCAACTGAAGTAATCCAATATAAATTTTTATTTAATTAAAAAAAGAAATTTTATTGCACTTAACTACCAGGACTTAATGTCAACTGAAGTAATTATATATAAATTTTTATTTAATTAAAAAAATATTATTGTCAGGACAATTTGTCAACTGGAACAATAAAATTTAAATTAATCAGGACAAAGTCAACTGAAAAATTATAATAAATAATATTAATATATAATTATTTTATTACTTCTGGGACTAAGAACCCTTAATTCTCTATTATGGTCAACCAGGAAAAATAAAAAAAAATATAATAATAAAATATATTCCAAATTACCAGACACCTCCCCTTGTAAAATGAGCAAATTAATGCCACTTACAGAGTGCTGAGTAAAAGGAAATACATAGCAAATGAAGAGTGAAGAGTAACCCACAGATAGTAATATCAATAATTAACATGATATATACAATGTTTAGTCAGTATATGAACTAAATTTTTGGAGTGTGGTTCGATTCCCGTTTGCAGCAAAAATGTTTGTCACATGACGTATGACATTCGTTGTTTTCTCGTTTTCTCGCTCTCTTGTCCTTTACAGGTACTCACACACCAATGGTCCCCTTGATTACCCCTCAAATATTGTTGCGCCGTCAATAATTGGGAAAGGTCCTCAATTGTCAAGCTACGCTTTTGGTCTAGAAGATTTGGTACAGAGTTTTTTCAAGGATTTTAAAGGTTTTAAATGGACTCTCAAAGATTTGTACTTATTTCTTAATCTAAGTGATTTATTACTCAAATAAAAGAGGTAGATTTTTAATATTGTTATAATTTATTGATTTAGAATTATGATATTGTAAATACTAATGTGATAAAATATAAAATATAAGTTTTGTGTTGTAATACGTGGTAATAAAAGTAAGGTGATAAAAGAATGGTTTGAAAAGCACAAAATCAGAGGCCTTTTTATAGGCAAAATATGAGAAAATAAAATGTAATGAATTTACACCGTCTACTGTGAGTGTGAGAGAAAAGAATGACAAGAAAAAGGAGTACATAAATGACATAAGAAAGTAATAAATTAGTACGTCAACAAGGGCATCAAATTTATTAGCAACAAAGTTTGAAATCCTTGGACTGTCACAATTATTACAAAATAAATAATCAATTACATTACTTTCACGGGATTACAGATCTCTCACTGAGGTAATATAGTTGTTTTAAATTTTTTATACTATAAATTTATTATTAATTTTACTCCCTTTGACATATAATTTTGAGCACGGTGTTAGAGAGTAAAATTGTAAGGGACATTTTATTTATATTATTTATTTATACTACTTATTTTACTTAACTTTAGTTAATTGTAAGTACAACTTAAGTAAATAAATAAATAAATATTATTAAGAAGAAAGGTGTGGCTTCAACTCAGTAAAATAATTAATTATTTTACCGGGTAAGTCTAGTAGCCTGGCTGACAGAATACCTTCGATTGGTAACTTTCAACAGCTAACTTATTCCTACATTTATCACAATTAAAATGCCTCCATTTTTTCATGTATGTCAATGTCAAGAGCTTGGATTTGTCAATAGAAAGTATCAAACCTCTTCTGGGTCCTTTGAAGTTGGTATGGCTTTTAAAAGCTCTAATTATTACGCAAAAAATCAAGAGGAAAGAAATAGGAAGGCCCAGATGGTAATTTCTTCCAACAATCCATTTAACATTGGAATTTCTAGCTCCATAGAAACAGTAAGCTTTATATCTATAGTTCAAATTGAGAATAAAATTCTTTATGATTTTTTGATGATTTATTATATAGGGGAAGAAGCTATTGGGGGAAAAAGTATCTTCAACAGTCTCTAGAAACTCAAATCTTGGGAAATGGTATAGCCAAAAAATTATGTGGCAGACAGACAAGCTTTCTCTGATTCATCATTTGAGCAAAGAAGTTTGTACTAAATTTTGGATGAAGAAATTAAGAAGCTTAAACTTCTATGAGATGTTGGAAAACTGGATTCTTATAGCATTGTCTTCCTGATCCCACACTCAATAGATATGGTTTTTAGTTGATTAAAGCTCAATCAATAATTTTTCACTAAAACATTCTCTCCTAAATGCTTTGCTCTTTATGAGTATAACTATAAATCTCAACAATATATACTATGTTTCAATCAACCATTTTCTTCATCATCAAAGCACTATTTAAAATGTTTGGAGCAGGACAAATTGTAGTTAAATGTGACAAAAGGCTGTATTTGATCGAGGAGCATCAAGAACATGTAAAATACTATTCTCTTAAAACATTTAATCACCATTGTTTTATTGACTTTCTTAAGTAAAAAATCAAACTGTTCAAATTTAAGCTCCTGATTAAGAAGAAAACCCCTGTGGCAGACAATGTAGAGTGTGATTTGATGAAGGATGTTTGTGATGGTTCAATTTGGAAAAACTTTCCCATTAACCATCCATCTCTGGGTGGCAATGAAGATTAATATACAATAACTTCAGGAAACTTAATGTTTAATTTATATTTCAACTGGCTTTGGCCTGGTGGTAATAGGATTGGAGGTCATTGGAAGTCTGTAGGAAATATTATGATGGTGTGTATGAACCTACCTAAAGAAGATAGATACAAAATGGAAAAGCTTTTTTTTTATGCTATTATACCTGGACCAAAAGAAACCACAAGTGAAAAACTTAATCACCTTCTAAAACCGCTGGTTAATGATCTACAAACTATATGGGATGTTATATTGATTTAAAAGACACATCTTTATCCTCGAGGCCAGAAATTAAGAGCTGCATTATTCTCTTTGATAGGTGACATTACTGCAATACAAAAATTGGCTGGCTTTTTGAGTCACTCTGCAAAAATGTTCTTCTCTTTCTGAAGTATCTCTAAAGATAAAATTCATGAAAAGAATATGGGAAATTTTTCATTACAGAATCATGAGGATCATATGTGCTGGGCAACAAAGTGGAAAAATTCTAAGTCACATTGGGAGTGTGTATCAATCATTCAGAATAATGGGGTATGATGGAGTGAGCAGAATAAACTTGAATATTGGCATCCAACTGAATATTGCTCAATTGATTTTCAGCATTCACATATGCTTGGCAACCTAAAAGATCACAGTCTAAGCTATTTTAAAACACAAAATGCAGCAAAAGATCTAGAAAGAAAGCTGGAAAAGGATATAAATTGGCATGTAAGAGAAGAAGATGACGATTTCCTTTCTGATACTTCACTGCATAAACATTTTAAAAAACGTAGAAGTAGCATAAGCACCACAAATAATAATGATGATGATATAGGACACAAAAGACAGCACAAGCAGCAAAGACTTACGAGTTCAAGACAGTCATCAAATCATCATGGACCAGATAGTGAAGGATTTGGAAAAAATTGATCAAGAAGCCAGAGTAGGTCATCCAGCTCAAAATTTATTCCTCCATATAGGGATTTGGCCTCATCACAGTCTCACATCAGTGGCAGTAGGAATTCCTTGTATAACTTAAGGCAATGGAGCACTAGCATATCACAGAGTGAAGGATTTCACTCATCAAATGAGACAGCTAGAGATGATGAAAATAAAAGAAAAGATAAGGAGAAATAAATTGAAGGTAGTAGTAATCCACAAATAACAGCAGCAGAGCTACAGGTTGTATGGAAGATGATTGATCAAGTAAGAATACCTTCCTGGCTAAAATGACTTTCAAAATCAGTAGGATCTAAAAAGGCAGGATCCCTTAAGGTAGCAAAATGGCACATGCTGTATACTCTCTACTTCCCTTTGTCACTTATACCCCTTTGTTTTGAAAATTTAAAGAATCTGGATCTTCAGCTTCCTCAGCTGAAAAACTGAGAGAATATTATCTTCTCAAGTCACTTGTAACATTATGCTCGATCACCAATCTTTTTGAAATTAAAAAATATGCAGAATAATGAGCTTAAAGATCTAGATCAATATCTGTTAGAGTATTGTGAGTGCCTGGAAGAGGGTTGGAAGAATATTAATGTAAAGCCAAATATGCATATCACTCAAAATTATCCTGAAATGATAAAGTGTCATGGTCCACCATCAGGTACAGCTACTTGGTCTGGATAACAGGTGAGACATATATTATCATTATTTACTAAATGGGTTAGTGCACAAATGGGAAAAGAAACTTCAAGATGGTCTTTGACACCATTGGAGAAAAGTGAGGATTGGGTAGTTGAAAATGTAGCAAGAATATTGATACATGAAAAGAGGTTTACTAGTTACCATCAACACATTGCTAATTTGACAATTGAATTCTACTACAGAAAAGATAGCCAGTTTGAGAAAATTGATGATCTTTTCAAGTCAAAAGAAGAGAATGATCAAATCTATTTAATAGTAAGTCCTTTCAAGGAGCTCCTTCCAGAAGAAACATGAAAGGATCCCTATGAGATTTTCCCACAAGTACATTGTCAGTTAGTAAGATTAGCCAAAGAAACTCAAATTGTGATTAAGAAAGATGCAATAATTGGACATGCAGCTACTTTTGAGCTCAAAAAAGGAATGTTTGGAATCAATTACAAGGTTGTCCCTGCCATTGGACTGCAGAGAATAGTGAGTGAAAAAATATATTGAATTTTTTTTCTGTTGACAAACATCTTTGTGTTAATATGGGATTGGAAAAATTTGTAGGATTGGTGATGTTTGTAAATGGTAAAAGAAATATTTCAATGCTCAATTAAAAAATGCAATGCATCCAACTTGCCTCATCTTAAATTGGTGAACAATAACATTGGTTGCTTTTATTGAAAGAGAGCCCATGCTTTGAATGAGTCATTTTTATCTTAAATGTAAGAATGAAAAAAAGAAAATCATGATAATTAGAAATACAATAAAATTGTTATTTAATGAATAATCTTCTTTCTCATTAATCTACTATAAATAGTTTGTCCTTCCCACTTTATCTGATAGCTATATATTATTCAATTTACTTTTCCCCAAGAGAACATACTTGTTAACAAGACTATAAACATAGTATTATTTTTTACATTAACTTTGATAGGTATAAATTTTAACAGCTGATAATTTTTTTTATTTTACTATAGCTCATTATGGATGATAATTTTGAAGGAATGTCTGTTTACCCAACTGATTCTGATTTTTTTCAACCTCAAAATACTATTACTGGAAATACTCTCCACAACCTGCTGCTGATCCACCTCCAGATGCATCCCAACCTGTACCATCTAATCCTAACCCACCTCCTAATCCCAATCCAGGCCAAGAGGCTCATGAAGAACCAAGAAATTTTAATCCCAATCATCCTTCTGCTCCTGAAAGTGCTGATCAGAAAGCCAATCAGCTAGTAAGATATTGGACTAGTGAAGTATTGAGGGAATTTTTTTGAGACCAATCATTGTCTGCTCAGCCTAACCAAGGAGCAAGCACAAGTGGAGCTAGTAAGTAAAACTTTTAGTGTATTCTTTTATTTAAAAATAACAAATTTAATTAAATTATTTTTATTGTTAGTGAATCCCTCAATCAATATGGGTATCAGTGATTACCACAGACTCAATTCAGCAGAGTCTCATGAAGGAGAACAGGGGTTAAGGGCTGTAAGAGGCTTAGTTCGAAGGAATGATGTTCTCAGGAGCTCCAACAGTCAAAATAGAAATATTTACCACTTTATTAAGTATTGTCTTGGGGGACCAACACAAATAGTGAAATATCCTGTGAGCCCAACACTTTTTGAGATTGACAATTGGAAAGCTTGGAAGCAATTCAAACTGTCCTCACCCAAGTCCAATCTTCTAACTGTGCCATTCTGCAGCTTATTGACAATTTATGATAACCAATCCTATTGCCTTCTTGAAATCCAAAATTAGAATACCCAAATTTATTCCAGCACCTGAGCCTCAGGGAATAAAAGGAGGAGCAATGATCTCACTTTCTGTCAAAAGAAACTTAGAGCGTGAATTTCAAGAAAAATGTTTTTGGAATTTTTCCTTTGATTGGACTTTCTGTGATTTTTCAGAATCAACTTGGAATCAAGTCATGGGAAGCATAGTATGCAACCACTGTACCAGGTGGCTCACCATCTTGAATACAATCAATCAGTCAAAACTTCAGTTCACTCAATGTGTTATTGAGAAATGGGTAGTTAATAAGGGGAAGAAGATGATAAGGTTGTTTGGGAAAGAAGAGGAAAGGGTGGAAAGAGAAAAGACGGAAAAGAGGGTAAGGGCACAAGTAAAATGTTATTGGACCAAGGTAAGTTTTTTATTTTACTTTTCTTTTTGATATTATAAAGCTTATTTAGTTAGAATTCAGATTGCTAGTGCATCTCAAAGAAAATCAGCATTAAAAACATATTCACGGTCATCAGAAAGGACAGTTGCACAAGATGGTATATTTAATGTTCCCAAGTACCTCCACAAGAAATGCTATTCAGCAACATTTTTGGCAGGATTATCTGTGAATGAACATGAATCACTTGGGGTTGGAGCTGATATTAATCTGAAAAAGATTCAGGAATCATTTAATAAAGCATCAACATCATCATAACTTGGGTATAACAGTGATTTTATGTGTAATATAGCTATCTTATATTGAATTTTATGTATTCCATTATTTTTTCAAAGAAACTTGGTAAATTTTATAAGGTGATAATGACAGAGAGTAAAATTTTATTTAAGAAAAACAAATAGTTAATGAGATATAAAAACATATTTTCAACAAATTGATGGTCCATACCTCTTCATGTCACATTTATGTATCTATATTAATTTCAATTGATATTAATATTGACCAATAAATAGTGAATACACACTATGCCACTTACCCTTTTCAGGCATAGCTACCATTAAATATGCTAGTATCAAGATTAATGAGCATGTTAATCATGAATTTATGGAGTCAACTGCTTATTTTTATGCATGGTGCCTTTCCAACATTAATTTCAATCCAAATAAATTTTGATACTGGCATATTGAATGGTAGCTATTCCTGGAAAATTTAAGTGGAATATTGTATATTCATTATGTATTGGTCAACATTAATTTTGATCAAATTTAATATTGACATTTGCATATTGAATCCAAACCAGAAAATGAGCCAAAAAACTCTTCATAAAGCTGCTCATTAATTTTGATCAAAATTAGGGTTGACCATATACATATTGAATGGTAGTTATATCTGGTGTGTATAAGTTTTGAAGCTTGTGTTCAATCTGTGTTGGTCAACAATAATTTTGATTGAAATTAATATTAATGTTTAAATGATATATACATGCTCAATATGCATTGTAATGTGTTTACTTGACAATAGAGGGCCCTAATTTGAATCTTACAGAAAAATGCTTGGTGCCATGTCAAATTCAAGTTTAATTAAAATTAATGTTGACATGTTACCATGCATAAAAGTAAAAAACTGACTGCAGAAATTGGTATTAATCATGAACCTTAATTTCAATCGAAACTAATGTTGCCTAATGCAGATTGAATAAAAGCTATTAAACTTACACTAGCCAGGAATATTTACTATTTATTATGTATTGGTCAACATTAATTTTGATAGAAATTAATATGGATATTTAAGTATTATATTTACCCTCAAAATGTATAGTAAGTTTCAATACTTTAAAATACTTTCTGTCCTTTACATTTCATGAAAATAATCATTAAATCATTTCAACATTAATCTTAATCAAAATTAATGTTGGCATGCCATTATGCATTGAAAAAACTAACTTACTGAAAAAATTGATGATCAAAATGCTCATTAATTTTGATCAAATTTAATTTTGACCAATACATATTTAATATAAGCTATCACCACTTACTCAGACCAGATATAACTACCATTCAATATGTATATGGTAAGCCTTAATTTTGATCAAAATTAATGGGAATTTTTATGAAGGAATTTTTGGGTCATTTACTGGTTTGGATTCAATATGCAAATGTCAATATTAAATTTGATCAAAATTGATGTTGACCAATACATAATGAATACACGCTATGCCACTTACACTTGCCAGGAATAGCTAAATGCAATATGCCAGTTTAAAAGTCAATTTCTATCAAAATTAATTTTGGAAAGGCATCATGCATAAAAATAAGCAGTTGCCTCCATAAATTCATGATAAAAATGCTCATTAATTTAAATTGAAATTAATTTTTAATAATGGCATATTTAATGGTTGCTATTCCTGGAAAGTTTAAGTGGAATAGCATGTATTCACTATTTATTAGTCAACATTAATTTTGATTGAAATTAATATGGAAATGGACTATGCATAAAATTCCAATAAGTATAGGTAAGCTAAGCAGTTGGATTAACTGGTTTGATCAAGTACACAATATAAAAAGTTATGTTTTAATGCCTTGATTAATTTTGATCAAAATTAATTTTAAGCGATGCATGTTGAATTTTATCTATGTCTGTGTAGTTCATGTGACATGGCTTGTATTCAATATTCAGGGGTCTAAATTAATTTCGATCAAAATTATGAGGTTCATTGCCTCATAAATTTTGTGGTTTCTGTCAGGGTTACATGGATGGTTCCATATGATACTTTTTAATTCCTATAAAAATTAATTTCAACACCAATATATTTAATACAAACCATTGCACTTACATTACTTAGTCATAGATAAAATTCAATATGCCTGTCTCAAAATTAATTTTGATAGAAATTAATCAGGATCCATAAAGTTTATCAATAGTGCATGAGTTAAGTTTCAAGTCATATGTTTCATCATTTTCTTGCACCCATTTCTAGGTTATCTCAACAATTTTTTTCAAGTTTTATTATATTAATCAAAACTGTAATAAGTGGTGATAAATTAGCTAATCCAAATCTCAAATTGAATATTAATGTTTTAATAATTTTGAATGTTGCTTAAGGTATTTCATTGGGTGATTCGTAATAGTACTTTATCAACTTAGTAGTCCTATAACTTTTGTAAAGTAACAATATTGGTATAGTTAGGGACAACAATGAAATATCTTGTGCAGACTATGATATATTGTAAAACAAAACTATTCAATTTTTTCCCATAGTTTCATCCATTTTTATTAATGGTTTGGTCACTGGGCCCACACCCTAGCCCAACACTCCTCCTGTAACTTAAAAAACAAATTCTTATCTTAAATTCTAATGTTCCAAATTTATATTTATAATTCATTTCTTGTTTAGTGAGGCATATCAGTATATTCATGAAGCTCTCATTGTTATCTGAAAGTAAATTTACCAAACAGTTATAAAGCATTATCCTTTGTTTTCATAAAATATACTAATTAAGTGTACCTCCATTGTTTAGGAGTAAATTATAATTAAAAAAAATTTTGTATTTACCCTTGGCAATTTACATATGGGAAATGCATTTTTTATTATTTGTTTTTCACACTAAAAGTCCACAAAGAATTCCTAGTATTTTCTGTTAGCTACATCAAATTTCGCTTTATTATAAACAGATTGTGATTTAGCATGTTACTCTGTTTACCCCACTATGAATAATTTATTTTAAAAAAAGTTCAAATAATATATAATCCCCCTCTTTATGTTTTCTGTTTCTTTCATCCTCACTTTAATTTTAATCTTATTCAATTTTTTATCCTATTAAATTATCAACTTCAATTTTGTAGAATAGAGTTTCTTATAATTATTCATCATTTTACATCATAATTTTTTGATATAGAATACTTAATCTTAATATTCATTAATCAATATGTCTAGTATTCATAATCCTAGACCTCCACTTTGTATGTGTATCATGTTCCCCTCTCTTAATTTATATATTTCTCTTACGTTCTATTTCTTTTTTTTTTCAAAAAATTGATTTTCCAGCTCCCAAATTTTTTTATATCCCACTCTCTGAATTATGCTTGCTTTGGAGCTTTTGAGCTTGCACCATGTCTGCCTCTGGCATGGCACCTAACCCTCCTGTACTTGAAAATGAGAGGCAAGAAATAACGAGACTTCAGTATTGCAATTTACTTGAATTGGCTAGAGATCAAATGGAAGAACTTTTCAAGATCCTTAACAATAATCCTTCTACTTCATATTTATCTAACCCTTGTAACGACGTACTCCAATATGTGAAAAGCCTTGAAAAATGTATGTTCTTCACTTTTTATGTCTCCTTTTAAATTAGTAGATAATTTTATTAATATTTTTTTTCATCATATATGTTTGTAGCATAGGAGGAGGGTATGATTCCTCCTGATGAAGTCATTGTCATTAGGGATGATGATAAGACAGAAGAACCATCAGCTTCAACTTCTAAGGAAAATATTGAAACACCTGTTATCCACTCCAAGAAAAAGAAATTATCCCAAGGCTCCTATTTTGCTTGAAGTATTGAACCTGTCAGTATGTCTAGTATATAAGTATGATATAATAGTATTTATTTATGGTCCTACTACTTATTGATAAATGATTTAGTGATTAAACCTCACGGGAACACTAATAAAATAGTTATACTCAAATAAAACTTACAATACTTGGATTTAAATGCGTACTTAGTGGTGGAAAATAGCTAAATAGAATATAGTTATAGCTTATATAATGATAATATCAACTTATAAAAGGCTTTACACTATATTTCTAAATGTTAATAATTGTATTGAAGTGTTTTATTGATTTGTAGTAAGTAATTTATGATAAATAACCGTCAAAATCCCTCCTTAATTATACCCAAATCCCCTGGAGTGCACAGACCTTCAATCCAGATGATGTCACTGCTATCCCAGGCAATTAAAGCACTGTGAGAGCCCATCACTTCCCCATGGCGTCCACTTCAAGCAGATTCAACACCCAGACCTCCAGTAAGGACCCTCCATCACAATTAATGATAACACAGACCCAAAACATAATTAGAAAATCCGGATTAAAGCGGATACCATAAAGAAACAGGTAAAATAAGTAATCCAAAAGAGATAAAATGAAACCCAAAACATATTTAGGAAACAAATGAAATGTCCAAGCCCCAAATAACATCCGCAAGCATCCATATTAACCCAGCAATGACCTCCCAACCCATAAATCCGTGAATATCCATCTAAGGAAGCAGATTAAGTTGTCCAAACTGAGTGTATGCGCCTGATAAAGATGTCTATGCTTCTTTAGGCGTTTTGAATCCACTGATTATGTCCATATTACCTAAAATAAGCAGAAAAACAAAGGTTATAGGCTATTAAGAGGCTAAAACCCACTTATAGACCTAAATATACATATTATACTGCATATTTCACTGAATATGAGCTTTATGTATACATTTAAGCTTATGTATGTCAATAATTACTTAATATCACTAAAGATAAGTATGTTATGACTCCTGTCACCGGACTACCTACGCACAAGGTCGAGGATGTTCCTGAAAGTGAGATGAGGGATTTAGAAACTTCTTCGAAGCACAGAGGAATGATTCGAGGAAATGATTTGAAGGTCACTAAAAGTAAGAGCTACAGGTTTGAGGTATGTTCGAGAAGAATTATAAGATAGTTTCAAAGGTAATAGGAATTCTTAAGATCTCACGAAGGGTTGGAAACTCAATAATCAAAGGTTTAGGATTTAGAAATGATTTATTGAGAAAATAAAAGAAAGATACAATAACAATGATTTAACTTAAAGATATTACCACTATTAAATGTAAATACGTTTTATAATTTAATTCTAAGGAATATCGAACCAAACACCCAACCCTTTTATATCCTTTATTCCTCCTCGCATTGACCTCCCTTTCATCACACCACTCCCATACCATTGACCATTACTAACATACACTTAGAACCTCTTCGGTAAATATCCGTCCATGCTCAATTTACCCCTTTTTATTAATTAACAAAATTTTTAATGAAAACTACTACTGTACTATTACGTTGATCCTAGCGCTGTGCGTCGCTTATTGAAAATGAGACTAAGGCACCCTATTGGGAGATTGACTAATTTAGATTTAGAGTTTAGGATAACGCAGTTAAATAGTAAGTACACAAAGGGGAATCGCAGTTGCTATGGAGAATTTCTTTCTGCGCTCCGAGTATAGATTTAGGACTCGATATTATTGATTTAATGAGCTGCTTTTGCGTCGAGTGTCACGTGGCGCGTGACAGATGCCCGGGTATAAGAATCGCGAGCTCCGTTGAGCTTGAGCCATCTTCTCACACTAGTTTCCCTTCTTCTATATATATATTTTCTTCCTTATTTATTAATTTCCCTGTAATGAATTGTCCTACTCCCACACCTACGCCTCCACACCCTAAAGCGGATGGGGGAATGATTACGCGACAGTTTTCCCGAGCTTGCAAGGCTTGTGAAAGTATGGAATACATCTGTGTCAAAAGTACGGCGACTCGAGGCCCTTGCCAGAAATGCGAGTTTTGCCGTTGGCAACGAGTGGCGTGCGATGCATTGACGAAGAATGCAGAGATCAAACAACGGTTTACCAAGACCAAGTTTTGGGTGATCCCTAAAAAAAAAGAGGTGGTCGAAGACATTTGGGATGTCTCGGTTGGAGATGATCAATCGGTGGGGGAGAATGATAAGGAGCTCAACAACGAGATCACAACCTGGGTAACCCAGGCCACGAGTTCAAAGCGGGGTGTTGGAGAAGAAGTCGACGAATTGGTGGAGGAAGATGAAGATGAAGTTCCTGTTCCAGGGCGGGCACCCAAGAAACGACGGGTGGTCATTGAAGATGACGAGGAGGAAAGAGAAGCAGAGGTAGAGGTAGAGGTGGCGCCAAGGTTATTCTTAGAACCTGACCCCATCTTCGAAGTAAGCTTTTTGTTGTTTTTTTTAAGGATGAGGTTACTGATGAGTTTTGTTTAGACATCGAATATCATTAAAGACCAGATTGGGGAGCCTGCATTGCTTTTACCAACTGAGGAAAACCCTCTGGTCACGGGTGGAAACGAAGAACCTGAAGACACGCTGGACCAGGTGTGGTCAAAGAAACCTCGTCAGGATCGACGAGTAAGGTTTGCAGAAGAGTTGTGTGGGGAGGTCGATACAATTATTGACGCTGCTTCCTTCGACGTGGCAGAGGAACTCTTGGATATTAGAGAGGTGGTTCCGGTAGGAGAGGAGGAGGTATTTGAGAAATGCAGGAAGGAGATAAGGGTAGTTTTGGAGAAGATGAAAAGATTGGTTCGAGAAAAATTAAAAAAGAAAAATTTGAAATGAAAAGGAGAGATGTAAAGGAGTAGAAAAATAGAATTGTAGTCTAGTTTTATTTTATTTTATTTATTTTTTATTATTGTAGGTGAATATTATTATTTTTATAAGATTTAGGAGAGAGAGAAAAAAAAAGAAGTTTTAAATAAAATTTTGCTTTAGAATTTGAAAGAAGAAATTTAAATAAGAAAGAAAGAAGTTATTTAATTGAAGGAAGTTTTAAGTTTTTAAAAGAAAAATTTATGTAAGAGAAGAGAGAAAAAAAAAACAGTTGGTGATTGAGATGAGTTTGTTGAATTGAGAATTTAATGAAAGAAGAATTTGTTTTTTGCGAAAAGTTGTTGATTGATTTTTTTAGGAAATTTTAGTTGAAAAGAGAGGAAGAAGAAAGAAAAGAAAAAAAACAGAATTTAGAATTTAATGAAAATTTGAAAAGAAGAATTATCTGTTCGAAGAATTTTTATAGGGAGATTTAGAGGTTGAAGTTAAGTTTGAGGAAATGGTCGTGTTGTACAAGATTTGATGATTCGAAGGAAAGAAAGTTTTTAAAGAGAGAATAAATTTTTAGAAAAGAAAATTTTAAAGAGAATTTCAAATTTAAGAAAAGAATGTATTTAGAGAATTGAAAAAGAAAAGAAAGAAAATATTTAGAGAGATTTAAGAGTTTTTTATTTTATTTTTTTATTTATGTTTATTCTATTTATTTTATTTTATTTTATTTTTATTTTATTATTTATGTTTATTCTATTTATTTTATTTTACTTTATTTTTATTTTATTTTATTTTATTTTATTTTATTTTAATTTTGATTTTACTTTTAGTTGGTTTTGGAGAAAATTTTATAGAAGGAGAAGAAAGAAAAAGAAGAGAGAAAAAAAAGAAAACAAGGCTAAGAAATTTAAGAGGTGTTTTAGATTTTTTATGAGAAAAAGAAAGAAAGAAAAAGAAAAAGAAATTTTAAAATAAAAGAAATTTTAAGGTTTTGGTTTTAAAGGATATTTCAAATGAAAAGATTTTAGGAGTTCAGGGGCGTTAGAAACATTGATGGCTGGTTCCCAGGATGTTTTGTCTGAGTCATTGAGGAAGCCTTCCCATTCCACGAGGTATTGAAGTTTCCCCTTGCGTATTCTTGAATCAAGGATACGACTTACTTCCCACTCTAGATGATCTTCTACTTCGACTGGTTCCAGAGGGGGTTGGTTCTTGCCCGGGTATATTTCTCGAGCCAGTTCCAGGAGAGATACATGGAAAACAGGTTGAATTGCCTGCTATTTAGGAGGTAACTTGAGTCGAAATGCAATTTTAGAGACTTCAGAGTCGATTTCTAATGGTCCCAAGCTCTTTTCAGCCAGTTTCTTTGATGATCATGTTGTTCGAATTTTTTGTGCGTCAAGCCATACTTTGTCGCCTGGTTTAAAGGAAGGAGCAGATTGTTGATGTTTGTCGGCCTGTTCCTTGTATCTTCGAATTGCTGATTCCAAATTTGTTTTAAGTTCTTCTTGGAGTCCTGATATAGTTCAAAGATAATGTTCCACAGGATGATTAGTTCCTACATGGATTGAGTTGAATCAAGGATGTTGTCCATAAATGGTTTCAAAGGGAGATTGTCGTGTCGAAGAATGAGTCGAGTTATTATAAGCAAATTCAGCCAATGGTAACCATGTGGTCCAATCGTCTTGTTGGTAACTGACATAAATTCAAAGATATTGTTTGAGGATTTGGTTAACTCTTTCTGTTTGACCATCGGTTTCAGGGTGATAGGCTGTGGAGAGGTTCCTCGTAATATTGAGTTGTCAACACAGTTGGGTCCAGAATGTGGATACAAACAATGAGCCTCTATCTGAAATAATATCATTTGGTAAGCCGTGTTTGGAGAATACATATTCTAGGAACAATTTTGAAAATCTTCTGCTGTAGCAGTAGTAGTGGTTTTAATGAAAATAGAATTTTTTGAAAATCTATCTACTATCACCACACAATATGGGGGGCGGACTTGCTAGCAAGTCCGCAACCTTGGACCCAAACTCACCATAGATTGAACACACATTGAGCTATTGATAAAGGAACCATACAATCAGGGATGAACACCACTCAGCAGAACAGTTTTAGGTGGGTGTTCAAGTAGAGTTCAGTATGGGTTCAGTATGAGTTCAGTCTGAGTTCCATCTGAGTTCCATCTGAGTTCAGGTTGAGGACTTGCTAGCAAGTCCACCCCCTATATTGCGTAGTGTATTACTAATATAGCATCAAAATCATTAGAAAAAGGAAGTTGAGAAATGAAATCCATTGATAAAGATTCCCAAGGTTTAAAGGGAATAGGAAGTGGTTGAA
Source organism: Hemileia vastatrix (assembly GCA_030280995.1). Classification (NCBI taxonomy): domain Eukaryota; kingdom Fungi; phylum Basidiomycota; class Pucciniomycetes; order Pucciniales; family Zaghouaniaceae; genus Hemileia; species Hemileia vastatrix. The sequence continues at coordinate 21,754,004 of JASXTE010000013.1, read as the reverse complement.
GCAACCCATGCTTACAGTGACGGGGAGCTTTATTCCTATTACATTTGTAACAAGCTTTAATATAGGGCTTGATTTCCCTGGTCAAACCTGGCCAGAAGAAATCCCTTGCTATTAACTGGTAGGTTTTATCGACCCCAAAATGAACAGCTAATGGAGAATCATGTCGACAGTTGAAAATCCATAATTTTATCTCATTGTTGTCGGGTATGACTACTCTACCTTTGAAGACTAATAGACCTGATTCAATACTAAATCTTTTGGCCCCTTGCTTCGAGAGTATTTTGTCTTTTAACCCTAAACAATAATCGTCCTTTGACTGAGCTTCGAGGATGTTGGATAGTGGGTTTTGAAAAGATTTAATTGTCATCGAATTAAGTTGATGAGCCGTTAACATTGATTCGTTGAAGATTGATTGCACATTTGCTGGGTTCTTGTCAGCAAATGCGTCCCCCCGCTGTGGGTAAACGTCGTCCCGACGTGACAAGATATCTGGGACAATGCAGTTTTTAACTGGGCGATAGGAAATAGAGAAGGAAACTTCAGACAAAAATTCAGCCCACCTGGCTTGACGCCTGGTTAACACTTTCGAAGACATGAAGTATTTAAAAGCATTATGATCTGTTAAAATTTGAAAAGGACTATCTAGGCTGAGAAGAAAAGAACACCATTTTTTAAGACAATGGATAATAGCTAAAAGCTCTTTGTCATGAATTTCATAATTTAATTCTGCTGAAATGAGTTTGCGTGATTCAAAAGCAACAGGATGAAACAATTTTGTTTCAGAATTTCATTGGGAGATGACCCCTGCAATAGCATAATCGCTTGCATCTGTCTCAACTATTTTCAAAGCAGAAGGATCAAAATGTCGAAGAATCGGGGCTGTGGTGAACGCCGTTTTTAGTTCTTTGAATTCCTTTCGTGCTGTGGAAGTAAAAACTAAAGGAATGTCTTTTCTAAGAAGAGATGTAAGATTGGAAACAGTTTTAGAGTAATCTTTAATAAATCTTCTATAGAAGTTTGCAAAACCAAAAAATCCTTGGAGCGATTTAATGTTTTTGGGCTCAGGCCATTCCAGGATTTTCTGGACTTTTTTGTCATCCATGACTAAACCGTCAGTGGACAACGTAAAACCCAAAAAATCAATTGATTTGAGGTGGAATTCGCATTTATTATGCTTGGCGTAGAGACCATGATCTCAAAGACGATTTAGGACCTGTCGAACATGATGAATATGTTCATCCAGTGTCTTTGAGAAAATTAAAATATCATCTAAATAGATGACTACAAATTGTTCAACAACATCTTGAAAGATGTCATTAACAAAAGTTTGAAAAGTTGAAGGTGTGTTACATAATCCAAAAGGCATAACTAAATATTCAAAACTACCAAATCTAGTGCGCATTTCAGTCAGTGGTTCATGACCTTCTGCAATGCAAATCAAATTGTATGCCCCTCTAAGATCAATTTTAGAAAAGAAATTAGCACCATTGAAAAGGGTAAGAAGTAATGACATAGGAGAAACAGGATATGCATTCTTCTTAGTGACTGTGTTGAGCTTTCTATAGTCAACACAAAACCTAAGACTTCCGTCCTTCTTTTTTAAAAAGAGGACAGAGGAGCCGGTTGGAGATTTACTGGCTCTGATGAAACCTTTGGCTACATTCTCTGCAATGTAGTCTCGAAGAGCTTGAGATTCGTCCTTCGACAAAGAATAGATGGGACCTGATGGAGGTACTGGGCCTATTAACTCTATTTGATGGTCGTAGGGTTGATGAGGTGGTAACCTATCGGCCTTGCGGATTGAGAAAACATCAAGGAAATCGTGATATATTTCTGATAGAGTTGATTTAATTGCTTCAACATTGATTTGGTTGTCCTCTTCATCTTTGAGAGAATCTGTCGAGGGGATACCTGTATTGAGAGAGCAGAATTTGATTACTTCGAGGCAATTTAAATCCTCTTCGAGTGAAGTCATTGAGCTAGAAGGGTTAGCCAATTGCTCATTTAGAGAAAGATCAGATGCTTGCAAGTCATCTGGCAGAGACTTGTCCTCTAGCAGGACGTTGTCAGGCGGGTTGTTTAACTCCCTATTGACCTGCATTGAAGAATCAGAAATATACTTAGAGCGTGGGGTGATCAATCCCTTAGTCCAATCGATTTCGGGATTCCAATGTGTTAAAAAGTCATGGCCAAGAATGGTATCGTCCATCTTTGGGGCGTCCAAGACTGATAATTCCCACTTGAAGGGGGGAAAGTTCGGAAAGTTGAAAACCCATAAAACTTTCTTACTTACCCAATATTTGGGTTCCTCTGATTCGACCAAATAGATTGAAGTTTGATCAACATCTGTAAATGTTAGTTGAAGCTTATCGGAAAAAGATAAACTAACAAAAGAAATTGAAGCTCCAGAGTCTATAAGACAACTGAAGGGGATATCCTCCTTAAAAAGAATGAATCTCAAGCGGTTTAAGGCAACTCCAGTCCTTAAGACATGGAGGTTCAGTGCACTGAGAGAGATAAGATGGTTTGCTTTGCACACAAGTAAACTATCTACTAGTTTTTTGACTTCCAACTAGTACCTTCTCTTTCCTTCAACTTTACACAGTCTTCCAACTTGTGCTTACCCCCACAATACATACATAACCCATTATCTTCTTGTCTCTTCCTCTCAGCTTCTTTAAGTTCCCCTTTAGGATCCAGTACTTTGCTGATATCTCCTGGGTTCGAGCCTTTTGGTCGAGGTTTATCCTTTCCCTTATTGGGTTTGGATTGAGTCGAGGAGGATTGATTTGGTCGTGGGTGTGAAGAAGGTCCCGATTTAAAATTTAGGCCTTGAGATTTGTTGGCATATCGACGATGTTGAAGTCGTCCTTGATAAAGGCCCTCAAGATCAAGGGTTTGATCCATTAAATCCGTTAAAGTAGTCATCTTCTGACCGAGAAGATTTAATTGATCCAGAATCCTCAAAGGAAGTCCTTTCTTGAAGTGATACTTAAGGGCAGCATCATTCCAACCTACTCGAGTTTGAAGTGCTCTGAAGTTTGAGATATATTCAGAGGCTTTACCATTATCACTCATGCGAAGAAAATCAAGTTCAATTTCTGCTTTGTCAGTTTCATTAGGGTCCCCAAACAACGTAAAAAGTTGGTCTTTGAACTTTTCCCAATTATTGATGAGTAAGTGGGTTTCTGTCAAAGAAAGCATGAGCAGATAAGGTTTGAACCATCTTGCTGCTTTTCCGGCTAGGAATGAAGAAGCATAAACGACCTTTGATCAGTCGCTATTAAAGGTTCGAGGGTCATTATAGAACAGTAGCTTGCAGGTTTGCAAGAAGGGTCGCAATCTGTTGGGGTGATCTCCTTTGAATTTGTCAGGAGATTTCATAGAAGGAGTTTTGAACTTAGATCCCTCCAAAGACGTTGGATTTGAAAGGGTTTTCATGAAAAGTCTCATGAAATCTTCCAGAGAGTTAGATGGTCCAGGTTCTGAGGATTGACCAGAAGGGTGATTGGCTGGGCCTGATGGTTCCTCGTGCATTGTATCCTCTCCTTCTTCTTCATCACTAGAATCCTCAAAATCTTGTGGGATGTCTTCTACAGATTGAACTGAATGTTGCCATTCCCTAAGGTCGAGTGGTTCCAAAGAGTAAGTGCGGGAAACAGACCTTGTGGCTGTTGGCCTGCCCCTAGCGCAAGCTCTAGTAGTAGCGCCCGGAGGAGGAGTGTGTTGAACAGGTGCCATTTTAAAACTTTAAAAACACCTAAAAGGAAGTAGTAGTGCAAAGAATGAGAACTACGGAGAATTAAATTATACTGTCACCGGACGACCTTCGCACAAGGTCGAGGATGTTCCTAAAAGTGAGATGAGGGATTTAGAAACTTCTTCAAAGCACAGAGGAATGATTCGAGGAAATGATTCGAAGGTCACTAAAAGTAAGAGCTACAGGTTCGAGGTATGTTTGAGAAGAATTATAAGATAGTTTCAAAGGTAATAGGAATTCTTAAGATCTCACAAAGGGTTGGAAACTCAATAATCAAAGGTTTAGGATTTAGAAATGATTTATTGAGAAAATAAAAAAAAGATACAATAACAATGATTTAACTTAAAGATTTTACCACTATTAAATGTAAATATGTTTTATAATTTAATTCTAAGGAATATCGAACCAAATACCCAACCCTTTTATATCCTTTATTCCTCCTCGCATTGACCTCCCTCTCATCGCACCATTCCCATACCATTGACCATTACTAACATACACTTAGAACCTCTTCGGTAAATATCCGTCCATGCTCAATTTACCCCTTTTTATTAATTAACAAAATTTTTAATGAAAACTACTACTGTACTATTACGTTGATCCTAGCGCTGTGCGTCGCTTATTGAAAATGAAACTAAGGCACCATATTGGGAGATTGACTAATTTAGATTTAGAGTTTAGGCTAGCGCAGTTAAATAGTAAGTACACAAAGGGGAATCGCAGTTGCTATGGAGAATTGCTTTCTGCGCTCCGAGTATAGATTTAGGACTCAATATTATTGATTTAATGAGCTGCTTTTGCCTCGAGTGTCACGTGGCGCGTGACAACTCCATTAACACCTTAATAAGTGTTATTAGGCTATAGATAAGCTATTTAAACTACTATAAATTATATAATAGTGTAATTATTATATATATATGTATAATAATCATATATATAATTGTTTTAACCTTATTTTTAATATATAAGCTTAATGTACTTAAGGTTATCTTACTTTAAGCATAAGAAATACTAAGTCCTGGGGATATCTAAGCTGACACTACCCCACTTAAAAAAAACAATAAAAAAATGCTAAGACATTTTAATTAAAAGTAAGTAGTGAAATAGAAAAATAATTTTTAAATTTTCTATAATACATATACTGAATAAACAGTATTATTTTGATTTATATTTTTTCAAGAGTTTTTTAAGATCAGAGATTTCATTTTCTGGAATCCACTGGTCATATACACTTGATTTATTTTTAGATATTAATAGATACTCAACTCCCTTTTCTTTTGTAAGGTGTCTCATTTTAAGTATCTTTTCAATTTCTGCTTTTTTAACAATTTCTTCAGGTTGCTGTTTATGCCTTCCTGATCTTCTTGGAAATAGAGCAGTGTCATTAGAATGGTATGGTTTTATAAGAGATATAGGAAATACTGGATGTTTTCTATCATATGGTGCATATAGAATAACCTCAAAAGCATTGTTACCAACCATCTTTTTTACTACAAATGGTCCAATGAATGGATCCTTCAATTTAAAAATTACCATTTAAATTGAAATGTAGTTTAGAAATAAGGACTTCATCACCCTCTTTGAACATTTGCTCTTTATGGGCTTTATCCCATCTTTTCTTCTCATACTCAAATGCCTTATTTATACATTCTTGAGCATGTTTTCTGCATAATTCTTGCATCTGAAGAAAAGACTTAGTACCTGGATGGATATCCAATCTAGGTAATTTATTAAGAGTTTTAGCAGGGGTATTAGGTACATAACCCAACCATAACTCAAATGGCTTTTTGCCAGTGACAGAATGTACTGTACTATTGTATGCAAATTCTAAACCTGGGATAAGGGTTACCCAATCATGCGTGAATTTGTCATTGTCTTTAAAGTTAAGACCAAAAGCAAAATATCTTCATATCATATCCTCTAAGATTTGTATCATTCTTTCTACTAGCCCATCTGTTTGTGGATGGTGTGCTGTAGAAAGTTTTAATTGACACCCTGACACATCCATATATGATGTCCAGAACTCAGAAGTAAATTAAGGATCTCTGTCAGAAACTATTGCTTTGGGGAAACCTGCTATATTTAACATTTGTGTACACCATAAAAAATCTAACTCCTTTGCATAAACCTCTTTATGAGTAGGAATAAATTTACACATTTTTGTAAATCTATCAACAACTACCCAGCAGGAGTGATAAATCTTATGTCCTGCTATTGTAAAACCTGTTACAAAGTCCATGTTAACTATTTCCCATGTAGCTTTGGGTTGCTCAATTTTTTGTAATAAACCAGCTCTTTTACCTGTTAATCTTTTAGATTTTTGACAAGAATAACATGTCTCAATATATTTTTGAACATCATTAGACATGTTAATCCAACAAGCAGTGTTTTTAACTCTGGTTAATGTTTTATGGAAGTCAAAATGACCTGCTAATATATCATCATGACATATACTTAACATTAACTCCTTCATTGAAGGGGAATTTACAATTACATTACTTAATTTTTTCCTGTAATATATAAAACCATCCTCAATGGAATTTTTTTTTCTAATGCTTCTTTATACTTATTTGGTAATGTTTTTATTAAAACATTCATTGAAGAATTATATGGATAATTTAATATTGTAGTGAGTTTACTCAAGTAAGGATCTGTATCATAATTATTAAGAATTGATTGCATAAATTCATCCTCAAGATCTACAATATAAATGCCATAAATGTTAATAATCTCTGACTCAGGAACATAAGAAGGATTATCATCATTATTAGGCAGAGGTACTCTAGATAAAAAATTTACATTAGAGTGCAAGGTTCCTGCTCTATGTGTAATAGTCATACATCCTCTGTATTCTTGTACAGCTAATTGACATCTAAACATGTGTCTATTAGGATTTTTCATGTTTAAGAGTGACTTAACTGCACTACAGTCAGTTATTAACTCAAATTTTTGGTCTTCAAGGTAATAATGTAGCTTCTTAAGAGCCCATACTACTGCCAAACATTGAAGTTGAGTAGCACCATATTTCAATTCACTACTTCTCAGAGTATGTGAAATATAGCAAATTACTACTTCTGACATTTTTCCTTCAATAAGTTGTTTTTGATGCAAAGCAGCACCCAGACCAATAAAACTTGCATCTGTATATAATACAAAAGCTAACTCAAAATCTGGTAATCCCAAGATAGGAGCTGTCATCAAAAATTCTTTCAACTTATTAAAAGCCTGTTGTCTTTCAATATTCCAAATGAAAGATTCTGATTTCTTTATCAGTTTGGTCAATGGTACAGCAATTAATTGGTAGTTTTCTATATATTGTCTATAATAACCAAACATGCCAAGAAAAGATTGTACATCCTTTAAATTTTGAGGAATGCCAATATTCTTTATTGCAGCCACCTTTTTTTGGTCTACACATATTTGTAAGCCAGATAAAATATGACCAAGCACTTTTAAAGATTCAAACCCAAATTTACATTTTTTCAATGCAAGAGTCATTTTTGCTTCATCCATTTTCTGAAATACCTTCTTTAAATGGATTAAGTGTTCATCATATATTTTAGAGAACAACTATGATGTCATTAATGTATACTATTAACCATCCCTCAATCATTTCATTATGGAATGTTATATCCATTAACTTCTGAAATACTGATGGAGCATTTTTTTGGTCCAAATGGCATCCTGACATATTTATAAATTCCCATATGTGTTGTTATCAACAAAAAGTTCTGTGAATTCTTTTCTACAGGAATTTGAATGTACCCTTTATTTTCATCTAGGCAACTTATATACTTAGTACCTTTAAGGGTAGCATGTATAGAGGCAATCCTTGGCAAGGGATAAATATCATCTACTGTAAATGTATTTAATGCTCTATAATCACTGCACAGTCTTGCTTTATCTTGTTCATAAGAAATTAGCACTGGTGATATTACACAATATTTTGGTGTAGTTTCAACCTTCTCAAGAATTTTCATTTTTAATAACATCTTAATATTATCCTCTATGTCTTTCCTCTTCATTGGTGAAGCAGGGTATGGTTTATTTTTAAGACTATAAGGAACATTATCCATATCACTGGTTAAACTAATTTTCATCTCATGATCTTTTACAGGGCCAAGTTCATTTGTACCATTTGCAAAAGCCATTGGAAATGCTTTAATTAAGTCCATAATATTATTTTTCTCAGCTTCACTTATTTGAGTGCCAAATGATGCTTTAGAAGTTCTTCTTTCTAGAAGTTCCATCTCATTGGATTCTCTTTCTTTGCACATAGAATTTGTTACTGATTCAATGTGTAAGACTGTGTCAAAAGAATTTATTTTAAATTTCCTTTTACCATTCATGCCAATTGTAAAATTATTATTAGCAGGGTCTAATTTCACACCAAACTTAGTCAGAATATCATTTCCAATGATAAAACAGTTACTACAGTTAGTATTGTCCATTACTACAAAGACGCAAGTTACTCTTACATAAGCTTGTTGATCTTTAAAGAAAACAGCAGCTTTGTATCTACCAATGGGGTGTAGCACTGGTCCAAAACCTCTCCAATTTTTACTTTGAAGGGGTTTAAGCTTAGACCTATATTCACTATCAATTTTCTGTAATGTATTAGTAGAAACAACAGAACCAGCAGCTCCTGTGTCCAATACTATATTAACATTTTCACCAGAAATGATAGCTGGAACCGTGATAGGTGTCATTTTAAAGTTATCAGCTTGTATATCTTTAATCATTTCAGCATCCTCAAAATTCATTAAATATTCATTTGAGTATATATTTAATATTGGATTTTCAAAGATGGTCAAATCATCTTCCAACATACAGACTTCATTTTCATCACTATATGAGATATTTCTGTCATAATCACTTGATTTTTTACTTTTTTCAGTTTCAGATTCTTATTCATGTTAATTTTCAACAATATTTATATTTCTCTCACATTTGTGACCTTTAACCCAAGGTTTGATACACTTATAACAAGTATTTGTTTCAAATTTTTTAGGTACTACAGGTGCAGTAGGTTTTTTCTGCTTCTCCTGAAGTGTTTTTGAATTCTGATTTTTCACAGGTTCAACATTTTTTTATAAGTGGAATTCCTTGATTCATACTTATGGTTTAATAATATTTCATTGCAAATATTAATAAAGTCAGAATATTCAGTAACATTTAATGTTCTAGCTACAAAAATGTCTCTGACAGATATAGGTAATTTATATATTATCTTATCTTTCCATAAGTTAAAATCCATATTAGGCTCAATGGCTTTTAATATTATATTTAAATTCATTAAAAATACCATAGGTTTGTCACCATTCAACTGATTGTGCCTACTTTTCTCATAAAGTCTCTGCTGAGTAAGCCTGAATTTATAACCTCCAAATTATTTTTTAAATAAGTTGTTTCCATTCAGCCCAAGAGTAATCTTTACCCTCACTTAAAACAGCTTCAAACCATAATAAAGCAACATCCCTAAATAAAGAAATTAATTTTGATGTTATTTCTTCATCTGGTAACTTATATGAGAAATTTAAATTGTCAATTCTTTGTATAAGATGTTGCCAAGAAGAGCTAGCTTCCCCATCATAAGTTGGGTACTGATCTATCTTAGGCCAGTTCTTCTGATTGGATTTTATCTCACTAATCTTAGGTAAATTCAATAACTCATTTACTCTTGATAAATGGTCTTGTATTTCCTCCTGTACGGATTTGTGACTTACATTTTCAGATTTGAAACTACCACTGTGGACAATCCTATAGTACTAGCTATAGGCGTTAGCCAAGGGAGTTGGAGAAAAACCAGAGAGAAAATCCCCTGTCCCTTTAGAAAAATAGAGTGAGATTTACTTGCTAAAGTAAGTTGGTTCCTGTTTTGCTAAAGCCCCTTTTAAACACACTTGACTGCTTTATGAGCCAAGAAAGTAGTCACCAGACAGACTACCAGACCAAAGAACTGAAATGTAGAACAATGTCCACACCAGAGACAGCAAAGATACTTGAAGTAGGCTGCAAATCCGCACCAGAGACAGCAATAATACTTGCTATAGCTTGCAAGACTATAACAGAGAAAACAGTTGCCAAAGTTAAGTTAAATGAAGAACTCACTTGCAACAAACACAGCCAAATTGTGGCCAGAAAACAGTGAAAACTGAGTGAGGAACAAGGATATCACCTCCGGATGGGTGTATGATAATTAAGGTTGCACCAAACTGTCTTATTCACTATTTACACACAGACCACTATCTAAGAGCCCATGCACACCCACCAAATTGAATAAAAAACCCTCCTGAAGCGCTCCCCAACCTTCTAAAACAGAGGCGGGCGGGCTGCCTGACGTCAGAGGTGCCGCCTGAAGCGGCCTGGCCTCCCTGAAGCCAGAAAACCAATAAAAACAACTAATCTACATAGAAAAATTAGCTACAACTACTAAAACCTTTAAAACACGGAATTTCACTATAAAAACATTGTGACATGAAATATAGAGAAAAATTAGATCTATCTAATGGTACTAAGCACTTAACCCTAAGACTTAAGGTTAGCCTGTAAAACACGAAAAACAAAATTAAACAGCTATTTTTTATAAATGAAAAATGAGGAAATTACCCCTTAAAACTTAGAATATGAAAAGTGTCTTCAATACATGAAATATAGAGAAAAACTGGGGCTATCCAATGATAGTACCCACATACCTGCAGACCCAATATCCACAGAATTAAATCAGAAAAATACCCAATTCCTTAACAGATGTCAATTAAGACATGCACAAACAGCGCCAAATCACGCAACAAAGGCCCATGCCAATGTTGGAAGACTAAATCCTCCCTCAAATTAAGAATGTCCACATTTTTTCTTCATCAAACCACCATGTTCAACCTTCTTCCCAAATCTGCCTCTGAAATGGGTCCTTGCCAATACTGCATCAACAATAATTTAATCTGCACCATGACACCACCTGTCCATCCATACAGAACGTCCTGCGATGTCTTCCAATCTAGAAAGAAGACCTGCTACAGACCTGGTCCATTATCTTCTGAAACAGATTCACCTCCCCCTCAACCTGGTCCATCTTCTGCCAGCACCAAAAGATCTAGGCCATCCATTCTGATACCCAAATTAATCAAAAAGCTTCACCCTTCCCAAAAGAGTGCCACAACCCATAAAACAACTAGTTCCACCATCCCTGGTCTTTCTGATGGTAAAGAACTTTCCTTCCTTCTTTCAACTTTTAAAACTGATGACTTATAAGTTCCCCCATCTTCTGATAGTGATGATAACAATGTAGGATCCATTGCACCACCAACACCAAACAACTTTCCCACTATCAAGTCCAAGTTCTAACAACACACATCTCAACAGAAACAACTTCTGCTTCACTACTTTGAATCCACTCCTGCTAGAGATCCACAGGACATTGAGAACAGAAGACACATCATTCACCAGTTCAAGGCTAATTCTGAAAACTTCATTTCATCTCTTGATTCCCTCTGTAATTACACTAGTACTTGAGTTTGATTAAGAAAAGAAAAATTGACCACACCCTCTATAGGATGTAACTACAAAACAACCCTCAGTTTTAAGTCTTGGGGGACCATCCTCATTTTATAGTCTTGAGGGACTCAAAAACCCTCAGTATAAAGTCTTGGGGGAGTCAAAAACCTAAATCATAAACCCAGAACCAGAGATCAACCACATTAAGACACAGAGAAAAAACTAACAATCTGGGGTAAATGTGAATAGAGCAGCCAGCCCATCAATTACCCCCAAAATTTCCTTTGCTAAATTTGGAGGCTCCCCCTGTGGATACCCTCCACCAATCTTTCAAAACCAACTTCAAAAACAAAACTCATTCCTTAGTTTATAGTCTTGGGGGACTCAACCAACAACAATCATCAGTTTAAAGTCTTAGGGGACTAACACAGTGTTCAGTGTAAAGTCTTGACGGACTAGTCTTGATAAAAAATATTGAAACCAGCCAGTTTAAAGTCTTGGAAGACTGACAGAAACCAGATTTCAGTTTAAAGTCTTGATGGACTGATCTTGATACCATATATTTTTAAGTTTAAAGTTTTGATGGACTAATCTTGATACCATAGATTTTTCAGTTTAGAGTCTTGATGGACTAACCTTGATACCATAGATTTTTCAGTTTAGAGTCTTGATAGACTAACAGAATTTTGCATAAAATAGACGCAGCCAATTTCATACAGAAAACCTCTACAGCCAACCTGCTGAACTTCCACCTTCACTTCATCATCTACCCATCACTGACAAAAAAATCTCCTCCTATCCCTTTCCATTATCTTTTCTCACCACAGATCATGGCTGGATCTCCTGATGTTAACCCTTCTACTCTCCCTTGCTTCACTGCTCACAAGGACTATTCCTGCAAACATTGCATCCACATGTGCAGACCTTGCACATTCACACTTCCAACTCCTGAAGCCAAATTCTACAACAGGGCTTGTGATTCTTGCTATTCCAAAAAGAAAATATGTGACAGAGATGCCAACTACCCTATTCCTCTTCCTTCACCTTCTCATACATACATCTTCAGATCCCCTACCAGATCCCCAGAGCTTGGTCATTCCTCTTCCTCTTTATCTTCAGCACCTTCCAGAAGATCCAGAAGCTCAGCTTCCAGAACACTTCCCAAAAGACCAGCCTAAGCTTTGCAAGAAACTGCTTTTATCTCTTCCAAACTAGCTCCAAAAGATTCAAGATCAGATCCCAGGCTTCTAGACTGCGTCCAGGCAGCCCGGCTGACGTCGGGCAGCCCGTCTGCCTCACTAGACAGTAAATATCCGGCTCAAAACCTCCATAAAACAACCCAAAAACAGCCAAATTCAATCAATCAATGAAAACAACTCTACACAATCACCTCCCACTGCTCCCAGAGCAATGCAGCCAACCCTTCCAAGGTCCAAAAACTCCAAATTTTCCCAAACTTCTAGGAGACCCGCCAGAGAACCCCAAGAAGAAACCAGAACACCCAACACTGCACCCAATCAACAACTTCGTCCCCAGCTAAGACAAAGAAACTACACCTGTCCTCTGTCAGCCAAATATTCTTCTGACAGTTCCATCTCTTCAAAAGCTCCATCCAGAAGAGATCAATCTGCTTCCAAATAACCCTCTCCTGCTCCATCTTTTAACAACCCTGGTACTCCATCACCAGCACCTCCTCCAGCTGAATCCAACAGAAATAACAACAACAACAACAACAACAATCCCACTGCTCCAACTAAGCCCCAGGAACATCAGCCTCCTAGTTCACCTTCTCAGGATCCTTCAGAGGAAGACCATGAGAATCCATATCTTTCCCTAGTTGATCCACCCACTATGACCATAACAAAATCGTCAGAGATCCAAATCCCAGCTGCTTACAGATTTGATGAGCTTCCAATCTGTAAGTACCAAATTAATTATTCCATTTCTTCAACAAAAAATAATTACTGATCCAATTCTTCTTGTCTAGTTGGCACCCCTCCTCCTGAATCTATTATTGGAGTTGGCCAAACTCTTGAAACTTCTTTGACCCTGGATTATGGAGACATGAAGAAACACCTAAGCACCATGTGTTCCAATATGCTAAAAGCCTTTGCCCTCCATGGACCCTTGAATGACTTTGAAAAATACCTGAGAAAGCGCCTACTGGACGACCACTGGAAAATGTCTAGGATCATTAAACACACCCTCCAGCACTCCATTCCTGCCTCTTCTTCTTCCTCCTCTGAACTTCCCTCTAATCCAATCCCTGATCATTACAATACCTATAATCTCTCCAGCAGGATGCACTTCAAATAACACAGTGCTTCCCACAATCCCAACAAAAAACAAAAACATCATCACAATCCGGACCAGCCTCCAGAAGCTTCATCATCCAGACAATGAGCTCCTGCACACAGATTAGAAACATAATAATAATATAAAACAATTAATAAAAATAATTTCAGAATTTTTTTTTATTTTTTTTATATGATGTATCTACTAATATACTAAAATTAAAAATAAATAACTAAAATGAAATGAAATAAAATAAATGAAATAAAATTAAAGTATAAAAAATAATACTAATGGTATCCCCCAGCCAATTGATGAGCTGATCCCCTGATACCTTACCCACATCCAAGTGCACCTTGATGTGGATACACAATTAAATCTTTTAAATGATTAACAGAAAACAAAATTCAAAAAAATTTAGAAATTCAGAAGAAAATAAATATAATGAAACACAGAAACACATGAAATAAATAATAAATATAAAAGAAAATAGCATTGCCCGGCCAATTGATGAGCCTTTCCCTACCAATGCTTGCCCACATCCAGGTGACCCTGATGTGGTAACACCCGATATTTTTGATTTTATGATTTTAAACAACCCGCATAAAAAAATTAAAAGAAAAAAAGAGAAAAAAGAAAATAATCTAAAACTGCTATCTAGCAAAAATCTAACTGCAAAATCAAAGACAGTCCAGCTCCATAGATGGTCCAATAAGGGAAAGTCCAATCCATAGAAATGATCACTGGGTGGGCTCCCTCCAATAAGTAAAAATGATGAGAGACCACCAGTGATCCACCACCAATCTGAAAGAACCAAAGATAAAGAAGCCAGTCCCAAACAAGTTTAAAGTCATAGTGGACTTGAAACCTGAATAATAAATAACAGAAATAGAAATCAACTAGGAAAAACAAAAGACTTGAGACAGAAATTCTGGGGTAACTGTTCTACAGAGCAGCCAGCTCATAAGTTACCCCCACACTTGCCAAAATAAAAATCTAGAAGCCCCCCCTGGGTACCTTCTAACAAAAACACAACATCCAACACAATAAACCCAAACCAATAAGAGTGAAGAGTCCAGCACATGAAAACCAAAAGAAATTCCAGTTTAAAGTCATAGAGGACTAAAAACTGTGAAAAGAAACCAATACTAGGGTTCAACCAAATTTAGAGAAAGGGTTGGAAACAGACAATCTGGGGTAACTGTTGATAGAGCAGCCATCCCATCAATCACCCCTACACTTTCCAAGATCAAATCTAGAAGCCCATCCATGGGTACCTTCTAAAAAAAAGTTTCCAACACAAAAGTTGCTCTGCAACACCAAAAAAAATTCCAAAACAAAAATAATGTTCCATAGTTTATCATCATTGCGGAGTCAATCTTCTTCATGCCTAGTGCCTCTGGGATAAAACCTCTTCACCTGGTCTGCAGCCAATCTCTTTTTCAAGACCGCACCATCCAACTCTTCCAAAAAATATGAACCTCCAGACACCTGAGATCTGACTCTGTAAGGTCCATTCCATCTGTCAGCAAACATTTTTCCCCACTGACTCTCCGAACTTCTATTATACACCAAAACCAAACAACCAGGTTTCAAGGGATTCCTAAGTCTATGAGCAAACTTCTTGTCCAAGTACCTGACTGATTGATTCCTAATCTTCATCATTCTAGAGTATGCCTTCTCTTGACATTCCTCTCTACATTCCAACTGTTGCATCCTGGCACAGAGCAAATATTCTGTTGAGTGCACGTCATCCCAATCAAATCCCAGATAAGAGACAGCTTCCAAGTCCACTGGTAGAATGGCTTTCTGACCAAACATTAACTCATAAGGAGAATGGCCAGTTGTCCTCTTCACAGTGACCCTATCAGCAAATAACACCAAGTGTAAATAATGCCTCCACTTTTCAGCACTATCTCTGCACATCTTCACCAAAGCATTCTTGATAACTTGATGGCCTCTTTCAACCATGCCTTTAGCTTCAGGATAATATGGTGTAGCCACTCTAACGTTAGAACCAACACTAGCCACAGCTTCTTTAATTTTGGCACCAAACTCTGGCCAGCCATCAACAGTCACCAACTTCATCAACCCATACCTATAAATCCACTCCTTCTTCAAAAACTCTGCCACATTCTTGGTAGTCAAATTAACCAGAGGCACTGCCTCAACCCAACCAAACAATTCATCCCTAGAAACAATCAAGTATTTATACCTGCCCTCTTTAATATGGACAGCATCCAGACTGACCCTTCCAAAAACAGTTGATTCACCAGTAGCACGGCCCACCTCTTTAGGTTTCAAGTGACTTCTTCTTTGACATTCTTCACAAGATTGAACCCAACCCTGCACAGCCAACTTCATACCTGGCCACCAAAATCTGTCTGCTACTCTTCTATAAGTCTCCCCAAAGCCTCTATAACCAAGGTCTTCATGCAAAGACTTCAAAACCAATTCTTGACCCTTCTTCTGAGTCACAACCAATTGAGGATTTGGATGCCTCCTCCTCATCAACCGCCTTCCACAGGGGGGAAAAAATGAGGACTTGTAGGCAAGTCGTTTTTTTGTATTTCTGACTAACCTTGCTGTAACCTGGTTAGAACTTCAAGTGATCCATATTCAAAACTGCCTCTCATAAATCAGGGAGTGAAATATGGAGTCCATACTTTTTACTTTTATTAGTTAGCTCAATCACTGGCAGTAAATATTTGTATATTTATTTATTGTCCACAAAAAATATACAATTCTAAAACCACATTAAAAATCAGAATAGCTGCTGGATATATTTTTTAATGATATCATACAACAAGTATTTGAGAAAACATTTTCAAAACCACTAGGATGTGTAGTTTTTGAAACATGACCAATAATTTCCTTGCTATTCATAACTACTTTTTTTGACCATTTATCATAACACAAAAAAACATTAAGCTCAGCTTTTAAATAATTATTTTCAATTTTAGGATCCAAAATGTCATATAAGCCAACTAAAATAAAATTTTGACCTGAAAATGTTGTTGACTGCCACATTTTCAATATAACCCCAAAAACATTTACTTTTGATGAATTTACCTCAACATTGCCATTTCCTTGATCTGTTGAATATAATGAGTAGTTTTTTCCATCCAGTAACAAGTTATCTACTTCAATAATTTGAGGTGATAGAATTTGAGATGAAACAGATGGTTGATTTTTCGTAAAAATACTGGAAAATATTTTTTTACCATCAATCATGTTGAGATACTCTATCCACAATTCATAGTATTCACACAGTAGTTGAGATGATTTCGAGGGAATTTTTCTTTTCTCTGAACTGAAGACATTTTTCATTTTATTCTCAAATCAATAATTAGTTCTGTCCATTAATGATTGAAGCTGACCTGTCAAAATAAAACTTTTCATAATGGTCTTGTCCATTTGATCTTATAAAAAAATGAAATTAATAAATTTAAGTAGCTTTGATTAATGAAAACATACATGTTTTCTTATTGGTTGGAATGGAGCTTAACATTCCATTTATACGCTTGTGGGCCCATGCTGCAGTTGATGGTGCTGGCCCAAATTGTCTCAGAACTTCAGGAAAATGTTGTGCTTAGTGGATTTTTGGCTTTATATTGATATCTGGCCAAAATTCCTTAAGACACTTCATATAATCTTTTAACTGACCTTGAAGAGATAAAATTTGAGCTTCACGTATCTCCAAAGAAGTCAGAATATTGATTATTGAAACCAGCAGTGAAAGACATTTAATCAACTTCTTCTCTCGTGCGTCAGAATTTTCAATAGCCCAAACTGGTATCAAAGCTGCCACATAGTAAATTTTACATAGTACAAACCATTCAGCAGCTTTAAGATTTGTATCAGCCTCTCCTAGACTACTAGGAACACGGGTTAGCCATGAAGGGGTCTAAGTATTGCGGATATAGGTTTGAACAATTAACAATTCACTCGATTGTAGACACAAATTATCTGTTGATGCATCAAAGGCTAGATGTGTTCAGTGTATAGAATAATATCACACTATATTTTAGTACATTTGATTAAATTTTACCTTATGAAATAGCTTATTAAAATTCAAAAACAGCTTTTAATATCCCAATGAAATTTTAAGGAATTTATATGTACCTTGATATTGGGAATCTTGAAAATTGATATCTTCAACACCAAAAAATTATACAAAAAATTTGACATAAAAAATTTAATTTTATAAAAACCAAAAAAAAAAAATTATTATTTTATATTTTAAGAACAGTATATTATTAATTTTACCTTCATTACCTCTGACTTACCCCTTTGAATCACTTATTTCAAACCTTTGAAGCCCCCCTTTAGCCCCTCTGTCACCCCCTGGGGCCAACTGGGGGTGGAAAAGGGGCTTAAAAAGTGCCAGGAAAGGCTGCGCAAAGGAGTTTCTCTCCAGTTAAATTCTGTTAAACCCCTCATAAAAACCTTTCTCAATTCCATAAACTTAAAGTCCTAAACCTTATATAAATATTATGTTTAATCTCTGCTTAATTTTTTTCTCTCTCTCCATGTTGCCAGTCACAAATTTATATATATGTTATTTCCCATCAAATATGTAGTAAAATGTAGTTGAAAAAAATAAATTTTTTGTTGATTTAGTCCTATGAAAATCCCCAATTACTCACTTTTCACATTGAAAAAAGAATTACCTATATACTTATTCCAAAGTCATCACCTGTCCCAGTTCCCTTATTCATGGTTTGATGGACCATAATGTTTAAATTATGGTGCATTGAACCTTTTTTTAAACTCACATTCTCTGATCACATGAAAAAAAATCCCACAATTATTTTTATTTTCATGGGACCACAGTATTTTAACTCACATATTTTTGCTATATCAATCAAACATTAAATTTCTTATGGCTCATTTTTGAGCCAGGATTGGTGCCTGCTACTTAGTCACATGCAGCAAAGTATTGCTGCGACAATTTGCTGCATGTGACCAGCAGCTAGCCACCAAAGTCTGGGTCAAATGAGCCATATTTGTTTTATTATATGGTCCATTTGACCTGGCCACCTAAACCATTACTTGTAACGTGCAGCAAAGTATTGCAGCAATACTTTGCTGTACGTGACCTTTTTTTTTCTTCGCTTTGGCATGATCAGATAGACCATAACTTAATGTTATGGTCTATCTGACCATATCCAGGGTGAAGGCGCTGTCATGTGCAGCAAACTGTCGCTGGGACTCTTTTCAGAACGTGACCAGCCTTCTCCTATTCCCCCTTGGGCAAATGGACCATAGTATCAAAGTACTATGGTCTATCTGACCCATAGTGTGGCCGGAGAGGGATGGTCACGTGCAGCAAAGAGTCGCAGCAACAGCTTGCTGCACGTGACAGCGCCTAATCTATATCTATATTAAAAGTGTAAACACTTTTCAGTTTTATTATTAATCTTACAAAAAAAAACAAAAAAAAAAACTTCTGAAGTAGGAGAAATAATGATATCAAAAAATTGATACTATCATTTGACTGAGGAAACATAAAAAATTTCTAACCTTTTGACATTAGCTGAAGGCAAATTGTCTTGATTAGAATAAGAAAATTAATCTTGATCAAAATTATAAAATAGCTCTTGGATTACGCTTGCTAGTTTGCAATTTGAAAAAACTTCAAATATTACTTAACACCAAATAAACTTTAGAAAAGATAAGGACATGGTCATTTTTATGGCTCAGATATAGTAAATTCAGTGCACAAGAATCTCTACCTTAATATATGTAATACATTTGTTTAATGAAAAAATAATAATAGTGCAAAATAAATTATGACAGGTTATAATATTTGACTTTTTTTTCTAATAAATCATAGCATGGCACTTTTTCCTGTTATTGGTCTTTTGATAGAAATAATTTGTGTTTTTCATGAAGAAAGTGCAGAATATTATTTGAACTTGTCTGAAATTTGATGATATCTGTTTTTTAGAGTTTCAAAGATTTTTCGATTCCAAAATCTGCATCCAAGAAAAAAAGTTTGGTAGTAGAGATTTCCCATAAATTATCAGATATTGATAACAAATTATATACCTATATCTAGACATCAAATTTAGCATCAAGATATTACTCCACAGATTACTCCAGGAAACCTGAAAAACGACTCGCCTACAAGTCCTCATTTTCTCCCCCCTGTGTTCCTGACACATAAAATCCAGGACTCTTCTTCTTGATTTCCAACCAAGTATCATAATCACAACTATCTGGCCTCTCAAAGGTCAACAGATATTCCAGCAAAATAAAATAAAACCCAGACTGACCCCAGGTCTCATCTTCAAAATCCAACAAAACAACATCCAAGGGTACAATTCTGTCATCAAAATAACCAGTGTGAACATGAGCCAATTAAGCAGCCCAACCAGGACACCAATCCTTAAATTTAAGCATGTCCTTCTCTTTCCACTGAACCTTGTGAGAATCCAGTTCACTAACAAAAACACCCTTTACCAAATTTGAGCTGTACCAAACAACAAGTCCATCTTCATCAACAAAAACATCCCGATCACCAGAATCAAGATCAGATCCAGCCAGTTTAGCCTCTTGGGGGAGGTCAGAAAAATATTCAGCACCCTTTGTGCTGGCCCTAACCACTGGAACATCTTCATCAAACTCTTCAGCCTCAGAATCTTCATCTGTAGGTGGCCTCCTTGATAATCCATCAGGCAAAGTAAAAGTTTTGCCTGGTTTGTGTACCAGGTCAAAAGAAAAATGTTGAATAAATGCCACCAACCTAGTCATTGGAGACTTTGGAAGACTAGGCGTATTGATCATCTGAACCAAAGATTTTGCATCCACCTGCAGCTCAAAATGCTGCCCCCAAAAAACCGTCTGCAGCTTCTTTAAAATTTTAGATACACCACACAATTCCAACATAGGTTGAGTATACCTAGATTCCACCTCATTAAACACCACAGACTCATATCTTATTGGCCTGACCCTCTCAGTCTTATCGTCCTGAGACAAAACAGCACAAGCAGCTATATAACTTGAGTCCACTGCCAGATAAATTTTTCTAGCACCAACACCATAATCCAACTTGTGAAGAACAATATCTTCACCAACAACCTTTTTCAACTTCTGAAAAGCCTCTTCACACTCTTCAGTCCATTCCCAATCTGCATCTTTTCTGGTCAGCCTCCTTAAAGGTGAAGCCAACAAAGAAAAATCCTTAATAAAAATCCTGAGATATACACATACACCTGAAAATCCCCTGACTTCAGTAGTATTTTTAGGCCTTGGCCATGACTGAATTTTCTTAATCTTCTTCTTCTCCATAATCCTTCCCTCTTTACATACCACATGACCCAGAATTTCCAAAGCAGGAACACAACAACAGAATTTCGACCCTGAAATGGTCAAACCATCCTCTTCAATTCTAAACAACACTCTCTCTAGAGTTATTGCATATTCCCACACAAACCTCCTTATGCCAGGGTTCTCCGCTAACAACTCATTACCATAATCGGTGGATGATCCTTTAATTCCACCATCATCAATAAAAATACCAGCATGAGTAGGAACCTCATCCTGCAAAATCCAAGCCATCTGTGCTTGATATACCGCCACTGAATTAGTTGCTCCTTGAAGAAAACTATTGAGCTGAAATCTTCCCAAAGGAGTCTCAAAAGTTGTGAGAGGCCTTGAATCCATATGGAGTTCCCTCTCATCATAACCACCCATAATATCACCCAAACCATAACACACCCTTCCAGCAAAAGCTTCAACAAAATCCTCTGCACTTGGTGGCATACCAGCATCCTTGATAGTGACTGTATTCAAGGCTCAAAGATCATGAACCACCCACAACTTTCCATTCTGCTTCTTTACACAGAACACTGGACTTGAGTAACTGGATGTCAATAGTTCGTATAACCCAGTCCTGACTCTTTTCCTAACAATCTCCACAAAATCCTCTCTGATAGCAACTGGAATCGGAATAGGTTTGATTTGCCAAGGTTCATGACAAACCACAGGAATCAAGTAAGGTTCCCCATAAGAGTTCTTCAATAAACCCCTTTCCTCCTCAAAGAACACCACAGCTTTTTCCCTTAGCACAATAACGTGCAACAACAACTTCTTTTCTTCTTCAGACAACCACCCATCAGGACCAAAATTAACAACTTTCAACTTTCCACGGTCACCCTAGCTGTTGTGGTGGCCTAAAGTTAAGTACGGCAAATAAATACGTAAATGGAGTTATTACGATGTAAAGATTGACAATGTTAATATTTTAAAAAAGTGTTTTATTTAATTTATTTGAGTTTTAAATATGAAGAAACGGGTCAAAAGAAAATTCCTATGCAAAAACAATTTATTTTACAGAGAAAACTTATTTTTACGGTCTGAAAAATTTATTAGTATCAAGTCAAGTCACTCAAGAACCTTGGGAAATTTTCCCAGAATTTTTACTATTTTTCCTATATTTTTAAATGAATTTTAAAGATTTATAGAAATATTTACGTTTTTAGAAACTACTTAACTTTGATAAATTTTCACGGGAGGATTAGAGCTGCGCAGACTACAAAAATTAATTTTTAATGTAAAGGGGAAATGGCTCTATCATGTGTGATTTTTCCAGATTTTTTATTATAGTTTTAAGGTTCTAATTGAGTCCGGAGGTCCAGACGGACTCCGTACAAGCTCCGGCTGAGCTCTGGAGGGGAAACTTAGGCACGTGACTAGGTATATTTAAGAGCCTTTCAGACTCAAAATTGAGCATCATCATACATCACACAGCTTAATTATAACCACCAGGGTCTCATTTTTTATTTCTCAACAAATTAAATAAAATTTTAATACCCTTATAACTTTATATTTTATATATAACATTTTAGAAATACTACTCAAAAATTTAAATCCAAATTTATGCAGGGTATATTTAGAAAGGTCTTCATCACTGGGACTTGATTATTGCTGTCGCTGTCTCATAAAAATTCAAATTATTATAAAAACATAAAATTCAATCTTTTCAGATCTTCACTGGTACACCTTAATTGTTGTAATCAGTATTTCTTTCTCAACAGCCACTTTTATTTAAATCTCAATAAGCATTAAATATTTTAGAGTTTCATAATATTAAATTACATCAGATCTAAATATACTGGGTAGCTTAGCGATTTAGAACACCTACTTTGTTATTTTTGTTGGAAGGATGGGGTTTTCAGCTAAATCCACACATCTCCTCCGCATTCTGCTTACAGAAAGGTGACTGTAAGAGTTTACCATACCATAGTTGGCGCCCAATGTGGGGTTAAAAACCTCTAGCTTTTTCTAGGACTTTTTTGGGTCAAGGTCTTTGTTAATAGCCTGCAAGAGGCTTATTTTTTGGAACTCTAATTGATCTTTGTTATTAGCCTGCAAGAGGCTTGTTTATTTTAACGGTTTTAACGCTTTTCTTTACTTATTGAGATGTCTTCTGATGCTGCTTCTGGATCTCCTCAAACTCCTACTCCCTCTGTTAGGATTGTTTCTTGGGATGGCCCAAAGTTTAATGGGGAGGAGGTTAAATGGTTCATTAGCAGGTATGAAGCTGCTGCAGCTGTTGATGGTGCTTCTCATGTGGACATGGTGAAGCAAGTTAGATTTTTTATTGCTGATAGGGAGGTGGAAAAGGAGGATATTGCTATGCAGGCATTTAAGGACAAGGATTGGGTTAAGCTTTCTAAAGCTATGGTTGATAGATGGGGTGTTAGGCTTACTTTGTTGGACCTCAATAAAATTGTTGGAGACTGGCAAGCAAAAGTTGGAGTTTCTTCTATGGCAGACTTCAAAAAGCTGTGTGTTCAGTTTGATGAAGTAGTTGAATATCTTCTTCTGGTGGATGAATTAGGGCATGAAAATCAAGCAAAAGATTTGTTTTGGTCAGCATGCAGCAGGGATAGTTGAATGGATGTCTTGAAGGATCTTTCAAGAAAAGATTTTATGAAGGAACTGCCGGCTCTGGAGGTTATCAAAGAGAACATTCAGGCCCATCTAAAGTTGTTAGCATTGGATAAATATCAAGAGTCCTGCACTCGATATGTTAGCAAGGTTAGCCAAGTTTTGGCCGAAAACAACGATATTATGGTCAAAGCCCAGGAGGCCATGAAGGCAAAAATGGGATTACCTGCTGCTAAAGTGGAGGGAAATGTAGATAATAAGATGGTCGTTCACTTGGCCAATTTAACGAAACAATTAAAAATATTTGTTAAAGAGACACAGAAGGCTAACAAGGCCCCAATCGCTTCTTCGTCAACGTCAACTTCTTATCAGTCCAGAGGTTATAATCGTCAAAGTTATAATGGCAATAATAATTAAAGCCGCTTCCCAGGCAATGGGAGAAACGGTGGGAATGGTGGTAATGGATATAGAGGTGGCTACAATGAGCCAAAGGTGTGCTCCTATTGTAATAAGAGGGGGCACAGAGCAACAGTTTGTTTTGCTCTTGATAAGGATATCAATGCTGGGCGAGATTTATTTGATGATAAAGTTTATAGATTTCCTGATGTTTCGTTCATCAAGCCCAGAGATGGACAGTCTCCTTCTGATTTGGTCAGAAGATATTTAACGGTATGGTAAGGTAAACTCTTACAGTCGCCTTGCTGTAAGCAGAATCCGGAGGAGATATGTGGATTTAGCTGAAAACCCCGTCCTTCCAATAAAAATAACAAAATGGGAATTCTAAATCACTAAGCTAACCAGTCTACTTGGTTCTGATTGATAAAAATAATGAAACTCTAAAATAATTAACGCTTATTGAGATTTAAGTAAAAGTGGCTGTTGAGAAAAGAAATACTGATAACAACAATTAAGGTGTACCAGTGAAAGATCTGAAAAGATTGACTTTTATGTTTTTATAATAATTTGAATTTTTATGAGACAGAAATAATCAAGTCCCAGTGGTGAAGACCTTTCTAAAGATACCCTGTATGAAGTGTGATTTAAATTGTTGAGTAGTATTTCTAAAATGTTATATATAAAATATAAAGTTATAAGGGTATTACAATTTATTTAATTTGTTGAGTAATAAAATATGAGACCGTGGTGGTTAAAGATTAAGCTGTATGATTTATCCCCCCCTCAATTTCGAGTTTGAGAGGCGCTTAAGTATTCCTAGTCACGTGCCTAAGTTTTCCCCTCCAGAGCTCTCCCAGAGTCAATCTGGAGCCGGTACGGAGTACATCCCGACTTCCGGACTCAATTAGAACCTTAAAACTATAATAAAAAATCTAGAAAAAATACACATGATAGAGCTACGTCCCCTTTACATACCAAACTAATTTTCGTAGTCTGCGCAGCTCTAATTACCCCATGAAAATTCATCAAAGTTATGTAATTTTTGAAAACGTAAATATTTCTATAAAAATTTAAAATTCATTTAAAAATATAAGAAAAATAGTAAAAATTCTGGGAAAATTTCCCAAGGTTCTTGAGTGACTTGACTTGATACTTATAAATTTTTCAGACCGTAAAAAAATTTTTTCTCCGTAAAATAAATTGTATTTGTGTAGGAATTTGCTTGTGACCAATTTCTTCATATTTTAAACTCCAATAAATTAAATAAAACCCTTTTATAAAAAATAATAATGCCAATCTTTCACGCCGTAATAACTCCATTTATGTACTTAGGTGCCATACTAAACTTTAGGCTACCAAATCCTCCCTCCAATCGAGAATGTCCCCATTCTTAAAACTTTGCATAAGTGGTTGAGCAATTCCAAAAGAATTATCTTTTCTAATAAAATAATTTGATAAATTTGTTTTTGCTGGTCTTCTTTTAATTCTTTATAATAAAAACGTTCTTTCTTCTTCTCTGGCTTGATATAACATAAAATAAAATAATATAAATCTTGTGATGATTCCACTACTGAGAGCAAGGTTTGAATCCCTTCAGACTCCCATATACCAGTCTTCCTTCTTGTCACAGCATTGAGAGAGTGGATCTTCCTATGAGCCAAATACTCCTGATTCCAACCCCATAGGGCCCCCCACTGAGCCAAATTCTATGATTCCAATCTTGCCATAAGGTCCTCCAAGCTTCACACCAAAAATGGCCTAACACTGAGGCACTAAAAAAAATCATTCCCTAAAATCCAACTACCATCCTAACTTCTGATTCCTTCATCACAATTTTCAAACTTTGCTATACAGCAAACCCATAAAATACTTTTGCCAGGCTTCCAATAATAATTTTCACTTTAGACCATGTTAAAGCGCCACAAATTTCACCTAATTAACCATTATGCTTTCATTAGCATCATCACCACCTAAAATTTTAACCTCCTAAAGCTTATCAGCACCCAATTCCAGAAATAATTGAATAACCAGTTTAGAGTCTTAGTGGACAGTGTTAAATTAAAAGATTGAATTGAGTTATCCAAACAAGATTGACATTCCAATTTAAAGTCTTGGTAGACCAAACATATAATTGATTGCCAGTTTATGGTCTTGGTGGACCAAAGATCGTTTAGGTGCATAAATAACTTGATAAATTCCTAAGTAAGGCCTAGGATTGACCAAAGATTGAATAAATTTGATAATCCAGTTTAATGTCATAGTGGACCAAACATTTAATCGACAAGTAATCCAGTATAAGGCCATAGTGGACCAATGAATGTTGAATTATCCTGCAGATATTAATTTTCCAGTTTAAAGTCATAGTGGACTAAACAATGAATGAACTACCAGTTTAAAGTCATGGTGGACCAAACATTTGATCAATATAAAATCCAGTTTAAGGTCATGATGGACCCAACAGCTTGATAATACTCCAGTTTAAGGTCTTGGTGGACCTAACATTTGATTGATAAAATTAAAAAAAAAAAATCCGTCTCCAAAAATATCCATAAAATCTTGAAAATCCTTGAAATTCAGTTTAAAGTCTTGAAGGACTAACAGCTCCAATATAAAATCTTTAATGAAAGTCTTGAAATTTAGCCAGTTTAAAGTCTTGGAGGACTAACAGCTCCAAAATTTGTATAAAACCTTAAGGAAAGTCTTGAACAGTAGCCAGTTTAAAGTCTTGGAGGACTAACAGATCCAAAATATGTGTAAAAAAAACCTTTAAGAACGTCTTGAACAGTAGCCAGTTTAAAGTCTTGGAGGACTAACAGATCCAAAATATGTATAAAAAAAACCTTAAAGAACGTCTTGAACAGTAGCCAGTTTAAAGTCTTGGAGGACTAACAGATGTCTTGAAGTAAAATCCCATAGGTATTGAGTTCCCCTAGACCCTTTTTCCCGTCTAAACTAAATGAATAAACTAAAAAGAATGAAGACTGAAAAATAAACTAAGAAATATAATAATAATTTTGATTTAATTAATTAATTTTTTTTATTTTATTATTTTATTTTATTTTTATTTCTTTATTTTTTATTTTATTTTTATTTATTTTATTTTTATTTCATTTCATTTTATTTTTTTTTTAATTTTTAATTTTTTTATTTTTAATTTTTTTATTTTATTTTATTTTATTTATTTTATTTTTATTTATTTTTTATAATTTTAATTTGTTTTTAATTTAAAATAAAAGATTTTAGAAAACATAGTTATGAAATAAAAGTTAAAATTTAATTATTAAAGAAAGATAAACAAATGTGAAAAGAAAGATAAAAAAAAGTAATAAAAAAATTTCAAAATAAAATTTTAAAAGATGCCCCCCGGCCATTTGATGAGCCGTACCCTCGACATCATACCCACATCCAAGTGCAACTTGATGTGGTTACACAATTTTGAGAAATTAAAAAGAAAAGAAATTAAATGAAAGTTTTTAGAAGATAAATTTTATAATGATGATCACTGGGTGGGCTCCCTCCAATTTATAAAAATGATTAGAGACCACCAGTGAGCATCACCTTTACAATAATTCATAATTTATATTAAAGAAAAGAAATCACAATCTAACATAAAAAAATCAAAAACAAAATAAAATAAAAAGAATCTTGAATCCGGCGTTGAGAGTGGTGCCTCTTGATTCTTTCCAGTTTATAGTCTTAGTGGACTTCCTATAATTAAAAGACAAAGCCAGGATTGAACTAGAAACAGGGAAAATTTTGAAAACGAACATTATGGGGTAATTGTGTATAGAGCAGCCAGCCCATCAATTACCCCCACACTTGCCAATATAAAATTAAGAAGGTTCCCCTGTGAACACTTCTTCCAAAAATTTTCCAACACTATCTTAACCCATATTTTAAGAATTTTAAGTTTTTGAAAATTTCAAAGAAGGTCTTCTTGAATTTTGTTAAGTTTCATCATAGTTTCGTTGCCCATATGCAGTGTAACGATAGTAAAGTATTTTTGATAAAAAAGAAAATAGTTTATCCTCGTTGCGGAGGTATTCATAAAATTTTGTTGATATCATAGTTTATCCTCATTGCGGAGGAATCCATAAAGTTTTGTTGATATCATAGTTTATCCTCATTGTGGAGGAATCCATATAATTTCATAAATGTCATTAAAAGTGTAGTTTATCCTCATTTTGGAGTTAGACTTTGGCACTCCTGGGGCCTCTAGGATAGAACCGTTTCACTTGATCGGCCGCTACCCTCTTCTTCAATACTACTCCATCCAACTCTTCTAGCACATATGAACCGCCGGAAACTTGCTCCTAGATTTTATACAGTCCATTCCACCTATCTGCAAACATCTTTCCCCACTGACTTTCCAAACTCCTATTATACACCAGGACCATATCTCCTGGGTTCAAAGGTTTCCTTAATCGATGTGCCAACCGCTCATCCCAATATCTGACTGATTGATTTCGGATATTCATCATCCGCAAATATGCCCTTTCTAAATATTCTTCTTTCTTTTCTAGCTGCATCATTCTTGCACACAATAATTCTTCAGTAGTTTTGACCGTGTCCCAGTCAACTCCAAGATATGATTCAGCTTCTAAATCAACCAGTAAAACTGCTTTCTGTCCAAAAACAAGTTCATAAGGTGAAAATCTAGTCGTCCTTTTGGCAGTGATTTGATCAGCAAATAAAACTAAAGGTAAATAGTGCCTCCACTTTTTGGCACTTGTCCCACACATTTTAACTAAAGCATCCTTAATAACTTGATGCCCTCTTTCAACCATGCCTTCAGCTTCAGGATAATATGGGGTTGCTACCCTAACCTTTGATCCAACTTTCAATACGGCCTCTTTAAACTCTGTCCCAAATTCAGGACCTCCATCTACCGTTACCAACTTCATCACCCCATACCTATATACCCAATTATTCAAAAAAAATTCTGCCACATTTTTGGCAGTTAAATTAATAAGAGGCACTGCCTCTACCCAACCAGATAAATCATCTCTGGCCACAATTAAATATTTACACCGTCCCTCTTTTATATGAACGGCATCTAAACTAACTCTCCCAAAGAGCGTATATTCACCGGTCGCACGTCCAGGTTCTTTCGGCCTTAAATAACTTCGTCTTTGACATTCTTCGCATGACTGAACCCACTGTTTAACAGCCATCTTCATGCCAGGCCACCAAAATTAATCAGAAATTCTTCTAAAAGTTTCTCCAACGCCTCTATGCCCAAGATCTTCATGCAGTGATTTCAAAACTAATTCTTGCCCCTTCTCTTGAGTTATAACTACTTGAGGATTTGGATACCTTCTCCTCATTAAACGTTGACCAGATAGGTAAAACGTAGATGACTTCCTCTTGATAGCCACCCATTCATCATCTTCACAATCTTCTGGCCTTTCTAAAGTCAACAAATATTTGACTAACAAAAAATAAAAACCAGTCTGACCCCAGAATTCATCTTGAAAATAGATTAATATAACATCAATAGGGACTTCTCTATCACCAATATCACCTGCACATGAATGAGCCAATAATCGTTGACCCCTAAATAAATCTTTAATTGAGCTATGTCGACGTTTTTCTTCTGACCTTTGGATCCTTCGTAAACCGTATTCGAAAATACCTCTTTTTCTTTATCCATTTTTTTATTTAAATGCTCTAATTCTCCAACATATACACCATTCCTTAATTTACTACTATCCCACACTACCAATCCATCTTCCTCTAAATACACCACATCTTCTTCTACCTCCTTTCTAACAAATTTATCTACACCTTTTCCAACTCCTTTATTAACATAAAAACTATTTTCCAGTTTATCCTCTTGGTGGAGGTCATCATCATCATAATCTAAACACAATAGTCCTGCCAGTTTAACCTCATGGGGGAGGTATGGAAAGTCTTCAGCTCCTTTAGTGCTGGCCTTGATAATAGGTATATCTTCATCGAACTCTTCTGAGTCTGAATCTTCTTCAGTGGGTGGTCTCCTTGATAAACCATCTGGCATAGTAAAAGTTTTGCCAGGATTATGATCTAAATTGAACAAAAAATGTTTAATAAAAGCTACCCATCTAGTCATGGGTGCGTTCGGTAAACTTGGGGAATTAATCATCTGGATTAACGATTTTGCATCCACTTGCAACTCAAAATGTTGCCCCCACAAGATATGCTGAAGTTTCTTCAGTATTTTTGCCACACCACATAATTCCAATTTTGGTTGAGAATATCTTGATTCGACCTCAGTAAATACTACAGATTCATACCTAACTGGCCTGATGTAACCAGCTTTATCCATCTGAGACAAAACCGCCCCAGCTGCAACCTGATTTGAATCAACTGCTAAATAAATTCTGCCAGCATCTTTTCCATAATCCAACTTTTGCAGGACTAAATCCTTCCCCACAACCTCCTTCAACTTCACAAACACCTTCTCACACTCTTCATCCCACTCCCAGTCTGCATCCTTTCTCATTAACCGTCTCAATGGAGCTGCCAATGAAGAAAAGTCCTTAAAAAACATTCTAACATATACTCAAACGTCTAAAAACCCTCTAACTTCGGTCGTATTCTTGGGTCTTGGCCAGGACTGAATTTTGTTAACTTTCTTCTTGGACATAATCCTACCCTCTCTACATACCACATGGCCTAATATTTCTAAGGCTGGCACACAACATGAAAATTTTGAACCTGAAATAGTTAAACCAGCCTCTTCAATTCGAAACAAGATTCCTTCTAAAGTAATTGCAAACTCCCAAATGAATTTGCGTATCCCGGGATTCTCTTCCAACACCTGGTTATCATAGTCGGTTGTTGGTCCCTTAATTCCTCCATCATCTATAAAGATTCCAGCATATTGTGGAATTTCATCTTGAAGGATCCAAGCCATCTGAGCTTGATAAACTGCAACCGAATTTGTTGCTCCTTGAGGTAATCTTGTTAACTGTAAATGTCCAAGTGGCGTATCAAATGTAGTGAGAGGCCTTGAGTCCCGATGTAACTCTCTCTCATCATATCCACCCATAATATCTCCCAATCCATAAAACACTCTCCCTGAAAACGGTTCAACAAACTCCTCAGCACTAGGCGGTATCCCAGCATCCTTTATTGTAACCCTATTTAATTCCCTAAGATCATGAACAACTCTAAGCTTGCCACTCGGTTTCTTGATACAAAATACGGGACTAGAATAACTTGACGTTGATTGCTCATACAGTCCAGTGTGTATCCGTTCTCTGACAACTTCAATATAGGCTTCTTTTAATGCAGCCGGAATAGGAATCGGTTTCTGCTGCCACGGTTCATGACATACCACAGGAATCTTGTAAGGCTCCCCATAGGAATGCTTCAACACACCCCTCTACTCTTCTACAAAAGCAATGGC
This sequence comes from Hemileia vastatrix, assembly GCA_030280995.1. NCBI lineage: Eukaryota > Fungi > Basidiomycota > Pucciniomycetes > Pucciniales > Zaghouaniaceae > Hemileia > Hemileia vastatrix. The sequence goes on along the minus strand of JASXTE010000013.1, from coordinate 21,722,769 downwards.
CTTCTCTCGCTTGACCATCACATCCAACAACAACTTCTTCTCTTCTCCAGACAACCAACCATCAGGTCCAAAATTAACAACACCCCGTCTCTCAAAAGTGATTCTTGATGTCTCAGAAAATTCAGGCGGATTCTTTACAAAGGGACTTTCATAAGGATCTCTTGATAACCTTGGTCTTCTCAAGGGTGGATTTAATTCAGCAGGTAGCGGTTCATTAATAGGTCGAACTTTATTTGCTACCTTCTTATATTTGGCTGCGTCCACATCTAAATAAACTTGAGGTAAAACATTTACTTTTGTATTGCCATTACATATTTCATCAAATGAATCTTCTTCATCGCCAGAATCGGAATAAGAAAAATTAGAAAAATATTTTATTTCATTTTTAAAATTTACCCTTTTCTCCTTTCCCTCCTCTAATTTATAAACAGATTTTCCAACACCTTTGCTTCCCTTATCCAACAGTAAGTCGCCTGTAAAGAAAGTTGGCAGTTTAACCTCTTGCTGGAGGACCGGAATTGAATTTTCACAAAAATTATTTTTTTGTGTTTTAATTATACTGAGATTTTTAATCAGATTTTGATAAGATTTTCGCAGTTTACCCTCTTGCTGGAGGTCCATAATAGAAGGAGATACTTGCAGTTTAACCTCTTGCTGGAGGCCCGGAAATGAATTTTCACAAAAATTTTTTTTTTGTGTTTTAATTATACTGAGATTTTTAATTGGGTTTTGATGAGTTAATTGCAGTTTTCCCTCTTGCTGGAGGTCATAAAACATACCCTTCCAATTTTTATCCAACCTAACTTGGCCCATTTTGCCTTTTTCACCATTTTTAAATTTAATAGAAAACCAGGATAAATCCAATAAACATATAAAAAAGTCCATAACGTATTTGCACTCCAAAGTAATATTAACAGAAAATAATTGAGAATCCACTTGAATTATCTCCAAGTGAGCTGACCTATTGCAATCCGGGATCTCATCCTGAGGAGAGATTACAACATTAGAGTGATCAGCCCCTGCTACCCAAAAAAATGAGGGCAACCATCCCTTTCCAACAAACATAATTCACCAGAAGCCGTCGGTTTTATATGCCGCTTCTTGGTGCAAACACAACACTGGCACAGTGTAGTAATCCCTGGCTGTGTTTCCCAACCTTCATCTCCAGGAGGCGCTAACCGCATATGTAACCTCCGCATATCTTCACCAGTGATTTCCAAACTAATCCCCATGCCAGCTTGATACTCTATCCTGGCCTCAAAATCCATCTAAAAAGGACCACCAAGAACAGTTTTGACTGCTCCTCTGGCCACATAAAAGTGAACCTTACCAACAGATCCACCAATGCCTAACCTGACATGCTCAGCTGTGCCCATCAGCTCTGTTGCATGCCCTCCAATGCCTCTGAGGTTTCCCCCAGTTCCACTTTTAATTGGCAAGCCTATACTCGTCGCTTGCTCCAATGAAATTAAATTAATTTGAGACCCTGAATCGACCAAGGCCTTTACTTCTTTACCCTTAAGAGTTACCACCAGGTAACCCAGGGGAGCGGAAAAATGTGTATCTACATCTTCCCCAAACTTTTCAGAATTTTCACAAATATATTCCACCTCTCCAGTGGAAACCCAACGCCTCGTCAAATGCTTCTTTTGCTTTTCAGCAAGCGCCAGACTAATCGTAAATAACTCCCCCAAAGATAAGGGAATCTGCAGTTGATTCACCCTATTCAAAACTGCGTCCATCGCATTAGCTTGACCAGAAACTACTGGCTGCTCATACTGGACCTTTGATTTAACAACCTTGGCCCTGGGTACCTCTTGAGGTCCAACCGAGCCATCTTCACCTCCCATAATAACATTTTCACTTTTTATAACCCTAACTCCGTCACCAGCTTCTTGCACTAATCCTGATCCATCGCTAGTCCTTCTTACACCCTCCATTGGGATGGGACCTCTAAAACTTGGTCTGGGTAGAGACGCCAACGGTACGTCCTCCTCAGAATCCGAATCATCCTCTGGCATAGGCTCACCATTTAAATCAAACTTGCCATAACTAGGGGGCCCCACATCAGCAATCCCCTTCTGCATTTTATATAATTTGTCCTTAGAGTAAGGGTTCAATTTGTTGACGGCAGTTTGAGCACTAGAATTCTTGTCCTTAGAGTAAGGGTTCACTTTGTTATTGGCCTTGCCAGGATTAGCCCTCAATTGGCTCTGAATGCTACTCTTCGCCTTAGTAGCAGCTGCTCTTCTAGCAGCATTAATATCGTATTCGCCAGCCATACAGCTACCCTCCACCTGGGCAACTGTCGCCAGCTCTAAACCACCAAAAGAAGTAGAAAATGTGGCTTTACTGACCTCTTTCTCCTTGCCCTTGTCATCTTTACCACCATTACCATTACCATTTTTGCCACTCTTGGCATTAACATCTTCATCCGTCACCTCTTCAAATCTGGCTCTCCTTTCAGCCGTTAAACTTCTTCTGACCAAATCAGAAGGAGACTGTCCATAACTGGGCTTGATGAACAAACCATCAGGAGATTTATAAACTTTACCATCAAATAAAACTCTCCCAGCATCCATATCCTTATCTGGAGCAAAACAAACTGTTGCTCTGTGCCCCCTCCTATTACAATAGGAGCACACCTTTGGCTCATCATAGCCACCTCTATATCCATTACCACCATTCCCACCATTTCTCCCATTGCCTGGGAAGCGGTTACCATTGTTATTGCCATTATAATTTTGACGTTCATAACCTCTGGACTGATAAGAAGTTGACGTCGATGAAGAAGCGATTGGGGCCTTGTTGTACTTCTGTGTCTCTTGAACAAATATTTTTAATTGTTTCGTTAAATCGGCCAAGTGATCTACCATCTTATTGTCTACATTGCCCTCAACTTTAGCAGCCAGTAATCCCATTTGTGCCTTCTTGGCCTCCTGGGCTTTGACCATAATATCGTTGTTCTCAGCCAAAACTTCGCTAACCTTGCTAACACATTTAGTGCATGACTCTTGATATTTGTCCAACTCCAATAACTTTAGATGGGCTTGAATGTTGTCCTTGATAAACTCCAGAGCCGGCAGTTTCTGCTCACCATTAGGCAGTTCCTTCATCAAATCTTTTCTTGAAAGATCCTTCAAGACGTCCATACGAATATCCCTGCTGAATGCTGTCCAAAACAAATCTTTTGCTTGTTTCTCATGCACTAACTCGTCCACCAATATGAGATATTCCACCACTTCATCAAACTGAACACACAGTATTTTGAAGTCTGCCATAGAAGAAACACCACCTTTTGCTTGCCAGTCTCCAACAATTTTATTGAGGTCCATCATAGTAAACCTAACACCCCATCTATCAACCATAGCTTTAGAAAGCTTAACCCAATCCTTGTCCTTGAATGCCTGCATAGCAATAACCTCCTTTTCCACCTCCCTATCAGAAATGAAAAACCTAACTTGCTTCACCATATCCACATGAGAAGCACCATCAACAGCAGCAGCAGCTTCATACCTGCTAATGAACCATTTAACCTCCTCCCCATCAAACTTTGGTCCATCCCAAGAAACAATTCTAACTGAGGGAGTAAGAGGGTTAGAAGATCCAGAAGCAACAGCAGAAGAAGACATCCCAATAAGTAATGAAAAGCGTTAACAATTGATAAAATAACAAGCCTCTTGCAGGCCAATAACAAAAATCCAATTAGAGTTCCAGAAAATAAGCCTCTTGCAGGCTAAGAAAGTCCTAGATCCACGTAAGTCCTAGAAAAAGCTAGAGATTTCAAACCCCACGTTGGGCGCCAACTATGGTAAGGTAAACTCTTACAGTCACCTTTCTGTAAGCAGAATCCGGAGGAGATATGTGAATTTAGCTGAAAACCCCGTCCTTCCAATAAAAATAACAAAATGGGAATTCTAAATCACTAAGCTAACCAGTCTACTTGGTTCGGATTGATAAAAATAATGAAACTCTAAAATAATTAACGCTTATTGAGATTTAAGTAAAAGTGGCTGTTGAGAAAAGAAATACTGATAACAACAATTAAGGTGTACCAGTGAAAGATCTGAAAAGATTGACTTTTATGTTTTTATAATAATTTGAATTTTTATGAGACAGCAATAATCAAGTCCCAGTGGTGAAGACCTTTCTAAAGATACCCTGTATGAAGTGTGATTTAAATTGTTGAGTAGTATTTCTAAAATGTTATATATAAAATATAAAGTTATAAGGGTATTACAATTTATTTAATTTGTTGAGTAATAAAATATGAGACCGTGGTGGTTAAAGATTAAGCTGTATGATGTATCCCCCCCCTCAATTTCGAGTTTGAGAGGCGCTTAAGTATTCCTAGTCATGTGCCTAAGTTTTCCCCTCCAGAGCTCTCCCAGAGTCAATCCGGAGCCCGTACGGAGTCTGTACGGAGTCAAAGCGGAGTCCGTACGGAGTCCGTCTGGACTTCCGGACTCAATTAGAACCTTAAAACTATAATAAAAAATCTAGAAAAATTACACATAAAAGAACTACTTCCCCTTTACATACCAAACTAATTTTCGCAGTCTGCGCAGCTCTAATTACCCCGTGAAAATTCATCAAAGTTAAGTAATTGTTGAAAACGTAAATATTTCTATAAAACTTTAAAATTCATTTAAAAATATAAGAAAAATAATAAAAATTCTGGGAAAATTTCCCAAGGTTCTTGAGTGACTTGACTTGATACTTATAAATTTTTCAGACCGTAAAAATAAGTTTTCTTGGTAAAATAAATTGTATTTGTGTAGGCATTCGCTTGTGACCAATTTCTTCATATTTTAAGCTCCAATAAATTAAATAAAACCCTTTTATAAAAATAATAACACCAATCTTGCACGCCCTAATTACTCCATTTACGTACTTAGGTGCCATACTAAACTTTAGGCTACCAAAACGGCTGAAAGGAGAGCCAGATTTGAAGTGATAAATGATGAAGATGTTAATGCCAAGGGTGGAAAAAATGGTAATGGTAATGGTGGAAAAGTTGACAAAGGTAAAGAGAAAGAGGTCAGTAAAGCCACATTTTCTACTTCTTTTGGAGGTTTAGAGCTGGCAACGGTTGCCCAAGTGGAGGGTAGTTGTATGTCCAGCGAATACGATGTTAATGCTGCTAGAAGAGAAGCTGCTACAAAGGCAAAGAGTAGCATTCAAAGCCAACTGAGGGCTAATCCTGGCAAGGCCAATAACAAAGTGAACCCTTACTCTAAAGACAAAAATTCTAGTGCTCAAACTGCCGCCAACAAATTGAACCCTTACTCTAAGGACAAATTATATAAAATGCAGAAGGGGATGCTGATATGGGGCCCCCTAGTTATGGCAAGTTTGATTTAAATGGTGAGCCTATGCCAGAGGATGATTCGGATTCTGGGGAGGACGTACTGTTGGCGTCTCTACCCAGACCAAGTTTTAGCGGTCCCATCCCAATGGAGGGTGTAAGAAGGACTAGCAATGGATCAGGATTAGTGCAAGAAGCTGGTGATGGAGTTAGGGTTATAGATAGTGAAGATGTTATAATGGGGGGTGAAGATGGCCCAGTTGGACCTCAAGAGGTACCCAGGGCCAAGGTTGTTAAATCAAAGGTCCAGTATGAGCAGCCAGTAGTTTCTGGTCAAGCTAATGCGATGGACGCAGTTTTGAATAGGGTGAATCAACTGCAGATTCCCTTATCTTTGGGGGAGTTATTTACGATTAGTCTGGCGCTTGCTGAAAAGCAAAAGAAGCATTTGACGAGGCGTTGGGTTTCCACTGGAGAGGTGGAATATATTTGTGAAAATTCTGAAAAGTTTGGGGAAGATGTAGATACACATTTTTCTGCTCCCCTGGGTTACCTGGTGGTAACTCTTAACGGTAAAGAAGTAAAGGCCTTGGTCAATTCAGGGTCTCAAATTAATTTAATTTCATTGAAGCAAGCGACGAGTATAGGCTTGCTAATTAAAAGTGGAACTGGGGGAAACCTCAGAGGCATTGGAGGGCATGCAACAGAGCTGATGTGCACAGCTGAGCATATCAGGTTAGGCATTTGTGGATCTGTTAGTAAGGTTAACTTTTATGTTGCCAGAGGAGCAGTCAAAACTGTTCTTGGTGGTCCTTTTTTGATGTATTTTGAGTCCAGGATAGGGTATCTAGCAGGCATGGGGATTAGTTTGGAAATTACTGGTGAAGATATGCGGAGGTTACATATGTGGTTAGTGCCTCCTGGAGATGAAGGTTGGGAAACACGGCCAGGGATTACTACTCTGTGCCAGTGTTGTGTTTGCACCAAGAAACCAAGAAGCGGCGTATAAAATGGACGGCTTCTGGTGAATTATGTTTGTTGGAAAGGGATGAAGGCCCTCATTTTTTGGGGTAGCTGGGGCTGATCACTCTAATGTTGTAATCTCTCCTCAGGATGTGATCCCGGATTGCAATAAGTCAGCTCACTTCGAGATAATTCAAGTGGATTCTCAATTATTTTCTGTTAATATTACTTTGGAGCGCAAATACGTTTTGGACTTTTCTATATGTTTTTTGGATTTACCCTGTTTATCTATTAAATTTAAAAATGGTGAAAAAGGCAAAATGGGCCAAATTAGGTTGGATAAAAACTGTAAGGGTATGTTTTATGACCTGCAGCAAGAGGGTAAACTGCAAATATCATATCAAAACCCGATTTAAAATCTCAGTATAATTAAAACACAAAAAAATAATTTATGTGAAAATGTTATTCCGGACCTCCAGCAAGAGGGTAAACTGCAAAAATCTTATCGAAATCCAATAAAAAATCTTGGTGTAATTAAAACACAAAAAAATATTTTTTGTGAAAATTTAATTCCGGTCCTCTGGCAAGAGATTAAACTGCCAACTTTCTTTACGGGCGATTTACTGTTGGATAAGGGAAGCAAAGGTGTTGGATAATCTGTTTATAAATTAGAGGAGGGAAAGGAGAAAAGGGTGAAATTTAAAAATGAAATAAAATATTTTTCTAATTTTTCTTATTCTGATTCTGACAATGAAGAAGATTCATTTGATGAAATTTTTAATGGCAAAACAAAAGTAAATGTTTTACCTCAAGTTTGTTTAGATGTTGATGCAGCCAAATATAAGAAAGAATCAAATAAAGTTCGACCTATCAATGAACTGCTACCTGCAGAATTAAATCCACCCTTGAGAAGACCAAGATTATCAAGAGATCCTTATGAAAGTCCTTGGTAAAGAATCTACCAGAATTTTTTTGAGACGTTAAGAATCACTTTTGAGAGACTGCGTGTTGTTAATTTTGGACCTGATGGTTGGTTTTCTGGTGAAGAGAAGAAGTTGTTGTTGGATGTGATGGTCAGGAGAGAGAAGGCCATTGCTTTTGTAGAAGAGGAGAGGGGTGTGATGAAGCATTCCTATGGGGAGACTTACAAGATTCCTGTAGTATGTCTTGAACTGTGGCAGCAGAAACCGATTCCTATTCCGGCTGCATTAAAAGAAGCCTATATTGAAATTGTCCGAGAGCGGTTACGCACTGGACTGTATGAAAAATCAACATCAAGTTATTCTAGTCCGATATTTTGTATCAAGAAACCGAATGGCAAGCTTAGAGTTGTTCATGATCTTAGGGAATTTAATAGGGTTACAATAAAGGATGCTGGGATACCGCCTAGTGCTGAGGAGTTTGTTGAACCGTTTTCAGGGAGAGTGTGTTATGGTTTGGGAGATATTATGGGTGGATATGATGAGAGAGAATTACATCCGGACTCAAGGCCTCTCACTACATTTGATACGCCACTAGGACCTTTACAGTTAACAAGATTACTTCAAGAAGCAACAAATTCGGTTGCAGTTTATCAAGCTCAGATGGCTTGGATCCTTCAAGACAAAATTCCACAATATGCTGGAATCTTTATAGATGATGGAGGAAGTAAGGGACCAGAACCGACTATGATAACCAGGTGTTGGAAGAGAATCCCGGGATACTCAAATTCATTAGGGAGTTTGCAATTACATTAGAAAGAATCTTGTTTCGAATTGAAGAGGCTGGTTTAACTATTTCAGGTTCAAAATTTTTATGTTGTGTGCCAGACTTAGAAATATTAGGCCATGTGGTATGTAGAGAGGGTAGGATTATGTCCAAGAAGAAAGTTAACAAAATTCAGTCCTGGCCAAGACCCAAGAATACAACTGAAGTCAGAGGGTTTTTAGGCGTTTGCATATATGTTAGAATGTTTATTAAGGACTTTTCTTCATTGGAAGCTCCATTGAGATGGTTAACGAGAAAGGATGCAGACTGGGAGTGGAATGAAGAGTGTGAGAAGGTGTTTGTGAAGTTGAAGGGGGTTGTGGGGAAAGATTTAGTCCTTAACAAGTTGGATTATGGAAAAGATGCTCACAGAATTTATTTAGCAGTTGATTTAAGTCAGGTTGCAGCTGGGGCGGTTTTGTCTCAGATGGATAAAGCTGGTTACATCAGGCCAGTTAGGTATTAATCTGTAGTATTTACTGAGGTCGAATCAAGATATTCTCAACCAAAATTGGAATTATGTGGTGTGGCAAAAATACTGAAGAAACTTCAGCATCTTTTGTGGGGGCAACATTTTGAGTTGCAAGTGGATGCGAAATCATTAATCCAGATGATTAATTCCCCAAGTTTACCAAACACACCCATGACGAGATGGGTAGATTTTATTCAACACTTTTTGTTTAATTTAGTTCATAAGCCTGGCAAGACTTTTACTATGCCAGATGGTTTATCAAGGATACCACCCACTGAAGAAGATTCAGACTCAGAAGAGTTCGATGAAGATATACCTATTATCAAAGCCAGCATTAAAGGAGCTGAAGACTTTCCATACCTCCCCCATGAGGTTAAACTGGCAGGATTATTGTGTTTAGATTATGGTGATGATGACCTCCATCAAGAGGATAAACTGGAAAATAGTTTTTATGTTAATAAAGGAGTTGGAAAAGGTGTAGATAAATTCGTTAGAAAGGAGGTAGAAGAAGATGTGGTGTATGTAGAGGAAGATGGATTGGTAGTGTGGGATAGTAGTAAGTTAATGAATGGTGTATATGTTGGAGAATTAGAGAATTTAAATAAAAAGGTGTATAAAGAGAAAGAGGTATTTTCAAATATGGTTTACAAAGGATCCAAAGGTTCAGAAGAAAAATGTCGACATAGCTTGATTAAAGATTTATTTAGGGGACAATGCTTGTTGGCTCATTCATTTGCAGGTGATATTGGTGATAGAGAAGTCCCTCTTGATGTTATATTAATCGGTTTTAAAGATGAAGTCTGGGGTCAGACTGGTTTTTATTTTTTGTTAGTCAAATATTTGTTGACTTTAGAGAGACCAGAAGATTGTGAAGACGATGAATGGGTGGCTATCAAGAGGAAGTCATCTACATTTTACCTATCTGGTCGATGTTTAATGAGGAAAAGGTATCCAAATCCTCAAGTAGTTATAACTCAACAGAAGGGGCAAGAATTAGTTTTGAAATCACTGCATGAAGATCTCGGGCATAGAGGTGTTGGAGAAACTTTTAGAAGAATTTCTGATTGATTTTGGTGGCCTGGCATGAAGATGGCTGTTAAAAAGTGGGTTCAGTCATGCGAAGAATGTCAAAGACGAAGTTATTTAAGGCCAAAAGAACCTGGACGCGCTACCGGAGAAAATACACTCTTTGGGAGAGTCAGTTTGGATGCCATTCATATCAAAGAGGGATGGTATAAATATTTAATTGTAACCAGAGACGACTTATATGGTTGGGTAGAGGCAGCGCCTCTTATAAATTTGACTGCCAAAAATGTGGCAGAATTTTTGTTAAATAATTGGGTGTATCGATATGAAGTGATGAAATTGGTGACGGTAGATGGAGGTCCTGAATTTGGGACTGAGTTTAGAGAGGCTGTATCTAAAATTGGATCAAAGGTTAGGGTAGCAACCCCATATTATCCTGAAGCTGAAGGCATGGTTAAAAGAGGGCATCAAGTTATTAAGGATGCTTTAGTTAAAATGTGTGGGACAAGTGCCGAAAAGTGGAGGCACTATTTACCTTTAGTTTTATTTGATGATCAAATCACTGCCAAAAGGACGACTGGATTTTCACCTTATGAACTTGTTTTTGGACAGAAAGCAGTTTTACTGGTTGATTTAGAAGCTGAATCATATCTTGGAGTTGACTGGGATACAGTCAAAACTACTGATGAATTGTTGTGGGCAAGAATGATGCAGCTAGAAAAGAAAGAAGAATATTTAGAAAAGGCATATTTGCAGATGATGAATATCCAAAATCAATCAGTTAGATATTGGGATGAGCGGTTGGCACATCGATTAATGAAGCCTTTGAACCCAGGAGATATGGTCTTGGTGTATAATAGGAGTTTGGAAAGTCAGTGGGGAAAGATGTTTGCAGATAGGTGGAATGGACCGTATAAAATCAAGGAGCAAGTTTCCGGAGGTTCATATGTGTTAGAAGAGTTGGATGGAGTTGAATTGAAGAAGAGAGTAGCGGCCGATCAAGTGAAACGGTTCTATCCTAGAGGCACCAGGTGTGCCGAAGTCTCCCTCCGCAATGAGGATAAAATATAATATCAATGAAATTTTATGGATCCCTCCACAATGAGGAAAAACTATAATATCAATGAAATTTTATGGATCCCTCTGCAATGAGGATGAACTATAATATCAATGAAATTTTATGGATCCCTCCGCAACAAGGATAAACTATGATGTTTATAAAAAAATCTTATTGACCTCCGCAACGAGGATAAAATATGATGTTTATAAAAAATCTTATCTACCTCCACAACGAGGATAAACTATCTTCTTTTTATCAAAATACTTTACTGTCGTTACACTGCATATGGGCGACGAAACTGTGATGAAACTCAACAAAATGCAAGAAAACCTTCTTTGAAATTTTCAAAATTTAGAATTCTTAAAATATGGGTGAAGATAGTGTTGGAAAAATTTTTTTGGAAGAAGTGTTCACAGGGGAACCTTCTTAATTTAATATTGGCAAGTGTGGGGGTAATTGATGGGCTGGCTGCTCAATACACAATTACCCCATAATGTTCGTTTCCAAAATTTTCCTTGTTTCTAGTTGAATCCTGGCTTTGTCTTTTAATTATAGGAAATCCACTAAGACTATAAACTGGAACAAATCAAGAGACACCGCTCTCAATGCCGGATTCAAGATTTTTTTTTATTTATATATTTTGATTTTGATTTTTTTATGTTAGATTGTTATTTCTTTCCTTTAAATATATATTATGAATTATTGCAAAGGTGATGCTCACTGGTGGTCTCAATCATTTTTATAAATTGGAGGGAGCCCACCCAGTGATCATCATTATAAAATTATCTTCTAAAAAATTTCATTTATTTTCTTTTCTTTTCAATTTCTCAAAATTGTGTAACCAGATCAAGTTGCACTTGGATGTGGGTATGATGTTGAGGGTACAGCTCATCAAATGGCCGGGGGGCATCTTTTAAAATTTTATTTTGAAACTTTTTTTATTATTATTACTTTTTTTATCTTTCTTTTCACATTTGTTTATCTTTCTTTAAAAATTAAATTTTAACTTTTATTTCAAAACTATCTTTTCTAAAATCTTTTATTTTAAATTAAAAACAAATTAAAATTAAAAATAAATAAAAATAAGAGTAAAAATAAAAATAAAAATAAAAATAAAAATAAAAATAAAAATAAAAATAAAAATAAAAATAAAAATAAAAATAAAAATAAAAATAAAAATAAAAATAAAAATAAAAATAAAAATAAAAATAAAAATAAAAATAAAAATAAAAATAAAAATAAAAATAAAAATAAAAATAAAAATAAAAATAAAAATAAAAATAAAAATAAAAATAAAAATAAAAATAAAAATAAAAATAAAAATAAAAATAAAAATAAAAATAAAAATAAAAATAAAAATAAAAATAAAAATAAAAATAAAAATAAAAATAAAAATAAAAATAAAAATAAAAATAAAAATAAAAATAAAAATAAAAATAAAAATAAAAATAAAAATAAAAATAAAAATAAAAATAAAAATAAAAATAAAAATAAAAATAAAAATAAAAATAAAAATAAAAATAAAAATAAAAATAAAAATAAAAATAAAAATAAAAATAAAAATAAAAATAAAAATAAAAATAAAAATAAAAATAAAAATAAAAATAAAAATAAAAATAAAAATAAAAATAAAAATAAAAATAAAAATAAAAATAAAAATAAAAATAAAAATAAAAATAAAAATAAAAATAAAAATAAAAATAAAAATAAAAATAAAAATAAAAATAAAAATAAAAATAAAAATAAAAATAAAAATAAAAATAAAAATAAAAATAAAAATAAAAATAAAAACAAAAACAAAAACAAAAATAAAAATTAAAAAAATAAAAATAAATAAAAATAAAAATAAAAATAAATAAAATAAATAAAATAATAAAATAAAATAAAAATTAATTAATGAAATCAAAATTATTATTATATTTCTTAGTTTTTTTTTTCAGTCTTCATTCTTTTTAATTTTATTCATTTAGTTTAGACAGGAAACAGGGTCTAGGGGAACTCAGAACCTATGGGATTTTACTTTAAGACATCTGTTAGTCCTCCAAGACTTTAAACTGGCTACTGTTCAAGACTTTCCTTAAGTTTTTTATACAAATTTTGGAGTTGTTAGTCCTCCAAGACTTTAAACTGGCTAATTTTCAAGACATTCATTAAAGATTTTATATTGGAGCTGTTAGTCCTTCAAGACTTTAAACTTAATTTCAAGGATGTTCAAGATTTTATTAATATTTTTGGAGATGGATTTTTTTTATCAATCATTTGTTAGGTCCACCAAGACCTTAAACTGGACTATTATCAAATGTTTGGTCCACCATGACTTTAAACTTGTAGTTCATTCATTTTTTTAGTCCACTATGACTTTAAACTGGAAAATTAATATCTGCAGGAAAATTCAACATTCATTGGTCCACTATGACCTTATACTGGATTACTTGTTGATTAAATGTTTGGTCCACTATGACATTAAACTGGAGTATCAAGTTTATTCAATCTTTGGTCAAGCCTAGTCCTTACTTATGAATATTTCAAGTTATTTATGCACTTAAACGATCTTTGGTCCACCAAGACCATAAACTGGCAATTGATTATATGTTTGGTCCACCAAGACTTTAAACTGGAATGTCAATCTTTTTTGGATAACTCAATTCAATCTTTTAATTTTTCACTGTCCACTAAGACTCTAAACTGGTTATTCAATCATTTCTGGAATTGGGTGCTGATAAGCTTTAGGAGGTTAAAATTTTAAGGTGGTGATGATGCTAAGGAAAGCATAATGGTTACTTAGGTTAAATTTGTGGCGCTTTAACATGGTCTAAAGTTAATATTACTATTGGAAGACTGGAAAAAGTATTTTATGGGTTTGCTGCATAGCAAAGTTTGAAAATTGTGATGAAGGAATCAGAAGTTAGGATGGTAGTTGGATTTTAGGGAATGATTTTTTTAGTGCCTCATTGTTAGGCCATTTTTGGTGTGAAGCTTGGAGGACCTTATGCCGAGATTGGAATCATAGAATTTGGCTCAGTGGGGGGCCCTATGAGATTGGAATCAGGAGTATTCGGCTCATTAGGAAGATCCACTCTCTCAATGCTGTGACATGAAGGAGGACTGGTTAATGGGAGTCTGAAGGGATTCAAACCTTTCTCTCAGAAGTGGAATCATCACAAGATTTATTTTATTTTATGTTATATCAAGCTAGAGAAGAAGAAACAATGTTTATATTTTAAAAAAATTAAATGAAGACCAGCTAAAACAGATTTATCAAATTAATTTATTAGAAAAGATAATTCCTTTGGAATTGTTCAACATCATTATCAGAGCTTTGCATTAAGAGTCTTCTTTTCATGAGATCTTCATGGTTATTATCTGGAGTTTCTTGAAAATAGGCCAGCTATTTTCGTTCCAATTCATCCGTAAAGTCAAGAAAAAGTTAGCCATGAAAATTTGGGTAATGATTAATATAGTCCCTCTTCACTTTGACAACGTCATCTGTGTTGGTTATTTCAACAGCTAGAAGTTCAAGTATATAAAAGTTATTATGTTTATTCAGATTTTATTAAAAAAAAGTTTTAGTAAGATAATAGGGTCTTACATTTGGAGCCAGGAAACATGGTCTCAGAAAAGTTGGTTGGGGGCACTGGCGTTATAGGATTAAGATCTTGTGAAGAAAAAATAAGGCCGGGATCCGATGATTAAGATTGAGCTTTTGACGATGAAGCTGTTTTTGATCTAATACGTTTTAAGAAGACAGGAATTTTATATCATTTTTTAGAGGTTGTAGGATCAGGGAGAGCTGATGGTCCAAGATAAAAATTTGTTCTTGAAGGAGCTATTGGCCGGTCGCATTTGACTTTCTTAACACGGCATAGGTCGCAGGCGGTTCTGCCAGGGAGATCAGGATTGGACATTAAGCAAGGTACCTGGTAGCGAGCACAGAGTTCGCATGGAGCGACAAGTTCTTTGAAAGACATATTGGATGAAGATGAATTTTAAGTTGATTAAAAGAAGATGGTGGTTGAAGGTTAAATATGAATAATGTGTTCAATCACTTATGCAAAGTTTGAAGAATGAGGACATTCTCAATTGGAGGGAGGATGTGGTGGCCTAAAGTTTAGTATGGCACCTAAATACGTAAATAGAGTTATTAAAACGTAAATATTGACAATGTTAATATTTTAAAAAGGGTTTTATTTAATTTATTTGAATTTAAGTATGAAGAAATGGGCTAAAAGCAAATGCCTACGCAAAAACAAATTTTTTTACAGATAAAACTTATTTTTACGGTCTGAAAAAATTATAAGTATCAAGTCGAGTCACTCAAGAACCTTGGGAAATTTTCCCAGAATTTTTACTATTATTCTTATATTTTTAAATGAATTTTAAAGATTTATAGAAATATTTATGTTTTTAGAAATTACTTAGCTTTGATGAATTTTTAAGGGGTAATTAGAGCTGCGCAGACTACGAAAATTAGTTGGATATGTGAAACGGAAGTGGCTTTATCATGTGTAACCTTTCAAGATTTTTTATTATAGTTTTAAGGTTCTAATTGAGTGTGGAGGTCCGGACGGACTCCGTACAAGCTCCGGCTGAGCTCTGGAGGGGAAACTTAGGCAAGTGACTAGGTATATTTAAGAGCCTTTCAGACTCGAAATTGGGCATAATCATACATCATACATCATACAGACATCATACAGCTTAATCTTAACCACCACGGTCTCATTTTTTATTACTCAACAAATAAAATAAAATTGTAATACCCTTATAACTTTATATTTTATATATAACATTTCAGAAATACTACTCAAAAATTTAAATCACACCTTATACAGGGTATCTTTAGAAAGTTCTTCATCACTGAGACTTGATTATTGCTGTCTCATAAAAATTCAAATTATTATAAAAACATAAAATTCAATCTTTTCAGATCTTCACTGGTACACCTTAATTGTTGTAATCAGTATTTCTTTCTCAACAGACACTTTTATTTAAATCTGAATAAGCGTTAAATATTTCAGAGTTTCATAATATTAAATTACATCAGATCTAAATAGACTGGGTAGCTTAGCGATTTAGAACACCTACTTTGTTTTTTTTGTTGGAAGGACGGGGTTTTAAGCTAAATCCACACATCTCCTCCGGATTTTGCTTACAGCAAGGCGACTGTAAGAGTTTACCATACCATAACTTCTCTACAAATTCGGGAGGATTCTTCACCAGAGGAGTAAATTACAAATCTCTTGTCAAAGGAGGTCTCTTCAAGGGCGGATTCAAACCCACAGGCATAGGCTCATTGATAGGCCTAATCTTCTGCGCCACCATCTTGTACTTTGCCACTCCACCTTCAACTTGAGGGATCTTCAGGAAATCTTCACCACCATACCTGGAACAAAAACCAAGGGTTTCCCCATTGCTCACATGTGTGGCCAAGGTAATGTTTTTGAATGGTGTAGAATAAACCCTAGCGGTGCACAATTGGAAGGACTTACTTTTAGACCCCAATCTTACCACTCCAAAACTTTTCCGCAATACCAAATCTTCATCCTCACTTCCGTCTTCCAAATCTTCAAATCTTGATTCATCTTCAGAATCAACTCTTTTAAATTTTTTCAGTTTAACCTAATGCTGGAGACCCAAAGATTGATCTTGATGATCTTCTTCCTTCATAATTTTCTGCAGTTTAACCTCATGCTGGAGGCCCAAAAATTGATCTTGACAATCTTCACAAAAATATTTTGAATCTTCTTTCTTCATTATCTTCAGATTTTTTTCTTGATTTTCTTGAATTATCTTGAAATTTTTATCTTCTTTTCTTGAGTTTCCTTCTGACCTACAAAAATAACCAGGGGTTTCCCCAATGCTCACAGGTGTGGCCCAGGTAATGTTTTTGAAAGGTGTAGAAGAAACCCTAGCGATGCACAATTGGGAGGACTTACTTTTAGACCCCAATCTCACCGCTCAAAAACTTTTCTGCATATCTTTCAATAAAGATATATAACCAATCTTCTTCCTTGAGCTTGAATTAAAATAATTAAGAATCTTGAGAGAGAACAGAGACTTGATAAAAAACTTGATGAATACATGCAGAGAAGAGAAACATTAAAAAGATAAAGTTGAGAATCCACTTGGTATATCTCAAAGGAAGCTGACCAACTACAACCTGGGATTTCCTCATCTTGGGGAGAGGTTGTAGCACTAGGGTGATCAGCCCTCATTACTCTAAAAAAGACAGGCTCTCAATAGAGCTTGAGCCACACTCCAAAAAACCAGAGGCAGAACCTACTTCCTTCTTTCTCCTGCAGCAGTTCATGCACTGACACATTGAAGATAAACCAGGCCTGGTCTCCCAACCATCCTCTCCAGGGGATGATAACCTCATGTGAATCCTCCTTTCATCTTCACCAGTCAACTCCAAACTGATTCCCAAATCAAATTGATAACAGATTCTTTCCTGAAAATTCATCAAGAATGGCCCACCCAAAACTGCTTTTACATTACCTTTAGCAATGTGAAAATGAACCTTTTCTGAGGCTCCACCAACATCTAACTTCACAAACTCTGAAGTTCTAACCAATTCAGTGACATGACCACCGATCCCTCTCAAATTCCCACCAATACCAGTTTTGATGGGGAGGCCCAAATGAGTTGCCTCAAACAAAGAGATCAGGTTTATCTGAGAACCTAAATCCACAAACGCCCTTGCCTCCCTGCCATTCAGAGTGATGTTGACATATCCCAGAGGAGCAGAAAAATGAGTTTCCAACCCCTCACAAAACGTTTCAGCAGAATCACAAATGTATTCTACCTCCCCAGAAGAAACTCTTCTCCTGGTCAACAACTTTTTCTGTTTATCAGCCAACCCTGGACTGATAACATAGAACTCCCCATAAGATAGGGAAACCTGACCCTGATTCATCCTTTCCAGGACAGAGTCCATAACATTAACTTGACCAGAAACTACTGGCCTCTCAAAATGAGCCCTTGGCTTCACCACCTTGGTCCTAGAAGCTTCTTGAGGACCAGCACCACCAACAGATTTACCATTAACATGAACCAAACCTGATCCCTCACCAGAACCTCTAACTCTAACAGGCTTTGGCAATGAAGCAATAGGGACATCCTCCTCAGAGTCAGAATCCACCTCCATTGGCATTGGCTCACCATTCATGTCCAATGCGCCAAAACTAGGGGGCCCATGTCAGCCATACCCTTCTGCATCTTGTACAGCTCCTCTTTTCTGTACTTCTTCGTAGCTTCACTTAGCTTAGGATCCACCTTTGAAGAATTTGGCTTTGGTTGGGCCTGAGAACTGCTCTTAGGCCTTCCCACCTTCCCTGCTTTCACATCATAAACACCAGCCAAGCATTATCCACTTGACTGTCCACCACAAGAATATAACTCCAAACCACCAAAGGAAGTAGAAAAAGAGACCTTATTGACCTCCTCCCCCTTCCCTTTAGTATCCTCATCCTCCTTACCAGAGGACCTCCCTTGATCAGGAATCTTCTCAAACCTTGGCCTCCTTTGATTGACACCTCCCCTTCTCCTGACCAAATCAACAGGAGCCTTCCCCCACTGGGCTTAACAAAAGAACCATCAGGGAACTTGAACACCCTGCCATCAAATTCCACCTTTCTTTCAGACACATCCCTGTTCAATGCCTAACAATCAGTGGACCTGTGCCCCCTCCTGCTGCAATAATAGCAGACCCAAGGATCACACCTACCAGCCCTCTTATCAAAATCTCTAGGCTGAGAAGGTGCCTTATTGACCTTCTTAGCCTCCTGAACAAAAATATGCAGCTGCTTTGTGAGATCAGACAACTGCTCCACCATTGGGTCACTCTTCTGTTTGGGAACCTGCACCTAATTCTTCTCCTCCTTCTTCTCCCTAATTTCCTTTTCAGCCAAAGCCTCACTGAATTTGCTGACATACTTGGAACACCCCTCCTGATAGGTGTCCACAGCCAATAACTTCAAATGGGCCTCAACAGCCTCCTTCACCTTATCCAAGGCAGGCAACTTCTGGTCCCCATTAGAAAGAGTCTTCATCAATTCATTTCTTGACAACTCTTTCAACACATCCATCCTGACATCTCTAGCCAGGGGAGACCAAAACAAATCCTTGGAAGCATTTTCATGTGCCAGCTCCTCCACTTCCACCAAATATTTCACCACAGGATCAAACTGTAGCAGAAACTTCCTGTAACTATGCAAGTTACCAAAACCAACATAAGATTTCCATTAACTGACAACCTTGTTCAGATCCACCATAGTGAACCTAACACCCCATCTATCTACCATCTCCCTACACAACAATTTCCAATATCTCTTCTTGTAGCCAGACATGGCCACAATCTCCTTCTCCACTGCCCTATCACCAATGAAGAAGATAATCTGCTTCACCATTTCCAGGTAGCAAGCACCATCCACTCCAGCAGCAGTTTCATACTTCTCTAGAAACCACTTGAAATCCTCCCCATTAAACTTGGTACCATCCCAAGTCTTAATCCTCACAAACTCCCTAACCATCACAGAAGGAGGACCATCTCCCCCACTGAAAGTCACCACAGGAATAGAGGAACCAGAAACCATTCCTCCAGACCAAAACACCAAAAAGAGCCAACCAAAGAAAAAAGAGATTCCAAAGAACCAGCAAGTTCTACCCCACGTTGGGCGCCAGAAATGTAGACAATCCTATAGTACTAGCTATAGGCCTTTACCAAGGGAGTTGGAGAAAAACCAGAGAAAAATCCCCTGTCCATTTAGAAAAATAGAGTGAGATTTACTTGCTAAAGTAAGTTGGTTCCTGTTTTGCTAAAGCCCCTTTTAAGCACACTTGACTGCTTGATGAGCCAAGAAAGTAGTCACCAGACAGACTACCAGTCCAAAGAACTGAAATGTAAAACAATGTCCACACCAAAGACAGAAAAAATACTTGATGTAGGCTGCAAATCCACATCAGAGACAGCAATAATACTTGCTATAGCTTGCAAGACTATAACAGAGAAAACAGTTGCCAAAGTTAAGTTAAATGAAGAACTCACTTGCAACAAACACAGCCAAATTGTGGCCAGAAAACAGTGAAAACTGAGTGAGGAACAAGGATATCACCTCCAGATGGTTGTATGATAATTAAGGTTGCCCCAAACTGTCTTATTCACTATTTACACACAGACCACTATCTAAGAGCCCATGCGCACCCACCAATCTGGCGCCTGTACCCACCAAATTGAATAAAAAACCCTCCTGAAGCGCTCCCCAACCTTCTAAAACAGAGGCGGGCGGGCCGCCTGAAGCAGCCCGGCCTCCCTGAAGCCAGCAAACCAATAAAAACAACTAATCTACTTAGAAAAATTAGCTACAACTACTAAAACCTTTAAAACACAGAATTTCACTATAACAACATTGTGACATGAAATATAGAGAAAAATTAGCTCTATCCAATGGTACTAAGCACTTAGCCCTAAGACTTAAGGTAAGCCCCTAAAACACAAAAAACAAAATTAAACAGCAATCTTTTATAAATGAAAAATGAGGAAATGAACCCTTAAAACTTAGAATATGAAAAATGTCTACAAGACATAAAATATAGAGATAAACTGGGGCTATCCAATGATAGTACCCACATACCTGCAGACCCAATATCCAAGAAATAAAACCAGAGAAATACAAAATTCCTTAACAGATGTCTATTACGACATGCAAAAACAGCGCCAAATCACACAACAAAGGCACCTGCCAATGTTGGAAGACCACACCACCAGATGTTTTTAGTTGTGGTGGTATAGGGAAGAAATGAGATTCACTTTTGCCAATGAAAGGATTTTTGTTATATTGAGTATACCTATGATTATCCTGGTTCATTAGTGATTGGCAGTTTCAATCTCAACTTTAGTTAATTTTTTTAGTAGCTCAGAGACACTTTGATTAGTCTGGGAAAAAGATAACTTAGTTCTTGATTCAGTTTTTAACAAGTGTGCTTCATACAATTTTTCTAACACACAGAATTTGTTTGAAAGTTCACTATATTTGTTACTCAATGAATCATATACAAGAGTTAAAGGCAAATGTTCTTTCTCTAATTCTTTATTACATGTTTCCAGTTGAGAAATATTTAATGTCAAGAATGAAATTGTATCACTAGTGAGCTTAACTGTCTGTTCCTCACAATCAGTCATTCTATTCCACAATGCTGAAACAATTCTATGGACAGTTGGATTATTGTTAAAATATTCCATGTCCTCCTTTTCAATTCTCTCACTCTCCTGTGAACTTCTCATCTCACTAGTAGGTGGTTGCAACTGAGGATTAACTGTATTATCATTATAAATAGTACTGTTATTGTGGACAAAAGACAAGTCAGGTGTATCTACTCTAAAGCCTAAGTTTCTTAAATCCTCCTCTATTTTCTGCACAGATTTAACATCAATAGTATTACTATATTGTAATTATCAGTATTGTGTTCAATCTGAGAGGGAAATCTACTTACCAAGGGATAGATGCCAGTCCTGATTTTTGGCGCTTTTTTCCTTTGTATGGGTGAACTGAGGAAGTCTGAGGAGGTGGAGGATCCCCGTTGCAGCTGTGGCTGGTCCATTGTTGATGGAACCAGTCCCACTTCTATTTTTCTACCAGGATTTTCTGCTGGGAGTGATATGACCCTGCTGGGATAGTGGGTTGCTGACTTGGTTGACTTGGCTGGCCTCCCTTTAGCTCTGCCAGTGTTTGATTCATTTTTTGAAACCCTACCTTGCAATTGTTCTGTAATTGCTCCACCTCTTTGAGCATGAGTGACTTGGATTCTTCCAACTTCAAAACTTGTTTGGCCAAGTGGGATAGTTGATCCTGAAGAGGAGGAGACATCTTTTTTATGGTCATCTTTTTTAAAAGGGTGTCTTTTTCTTCTATGCTCATCTTCTTTGCCTGGGGGTATGACTGACCCCCCATGGTTATGTCCTGGATAGTTTTTGTTAGCTTTAGACCTGGTATTATAAGCAGGCTTTCCACTTACACTTTCCTGAGGAGCACTCATATTATTAAGAATGACAATATATCACGTCTACAGAAAGGAAAAACTCTATGGAATTAGTAGACAAAAGTTATTAGCAATGTTATTACTAATAAAAAAGCACTGGAGCTTACCCTGAATTTATATCTTTATTTATTTAAATAAAATAAAACAAAAATTCAAAAAAAATCTGTTTAAATAAAATAATAAGTTTAACTAGACCTTTCTAAGGATGAATAATTAGCTTACCAAGATTTAAATAAATACCAATTTAATTGGGTGTTATATTGGTGTCCAAATAACAAGTGAAATCGGGTTTATATTGGGTACAGTTACTACTGTAAATACCTAATTTTTATGATAAAAAATTAGTACAATAATTATAAGTGTCTTTTACCGCAATCACTGAGTTATGATGAACCACTAATATTCAGAAGACCCAGATATTTGGTTTGTTTTTGAGCTATACTAAGTAAAAATCATGTCCTAAGGCGTATACTAAAAAATCAATAATAATCAAGGAAAGACCCCCAATCGTCAGTATGTCTAGTATATAAGTATGATATACTGGTATTTATTTTTGGTTCTACTACTTATTGATAAATTATTTAGTAATTAAACCTCAGGGGAAGACTAATAAAATATTTATACTTAAATAAAACTCACAATACTTGGATTTAAATGCGTGCTTAGTGGTGGAAAAAAGCTAAATAGAATATAGTTATAGCTTATATAATGATAATATCAACTTATAAAAGGCTTTACAATATATTTCTAAATTTTAATAATTGTATTGAAGTGTTTTACTGATTTGTAGGAAGTAATTGATGATAAATAACCTTCAAAATCCTTCCTTACTTATACCCAAATCCCCTGGAGTGCACAGACCTTCAATCCATATGATGTCACTGCTATCCCCGGAAATTACAGCACTGTGAGGGCCCATCACCTCCCCATGGCGTCCAATTCAAGAATATTAAACACCCAGACCTCCAGTAAGGACCCTCCATCACAGTTAATGATAACACAGACCCAGAACATAATTAGAAAATCCAGATAAAAGTGGATACCATAATGAAACAGGTAAAATAAGTAATCCAAAAGAGATAAAATGAAACCCAAAGCATATAAAGGAAACAAATTAAATTTCAAAGTCCCCAATAACATCTCCAAGCATCCATATTAACCCAGAAATGACCTCCCAACCCATAAATCTGTGAATATCCATCTAAGGAAGCAGATTAAGTTGTCCAAACTGAGTGTATGCGCCTGATAAAGAAGTCTATGTTTCTTTAGGCATTGTGAATCCACTGATTACGTCCATATGTCTTAAAATAAGCAGAAAAACAAAGTTTATAGGCTGTTAAGAGGTTAAAACCCACTTATAGACCTAAATATACATAATATACTGCATATTTCACTGAATAAAAGCTTTATGTATACAGTTAAGCTTATGTATGTCAATAATTACTTAATATCACTTAAGATAAGTTTATTATGACTCCATTAACACCTTAATAAGTGTTATTAGGCTATGGATAAGCTATTCAAACTACTGTAAATTATATAATAGTGTAATAATTATATATATATGTATAATAATAATATATATAATTGTTTTAACCTTATTTTTAAGATATAAGCTTAATTTACTTAAGGTTTCCTTATTTTAAGCATATGAAATGCTCAGTCCTAGGGATATCTAGGCTGACAGAACTGTCTTCTGCTAATGATTTTTCTGATTTATCAAGTAATAAATCTCAACAAAAAAGCAAAGGCTTTGGTAATCAGTATATTCTTGTTTCCTTTTTTCATTGTTATTCTTTTATCTTTAAAATTATATCTTATATCTCTATTTTTGCTTAAATATTTTACTTTTTATCTTTCTTTTGATATTTTGTACCAGAAATCACCTACTGTAGATTGTTCCATCCATAAATGCTTTCTCTGTGTTGAAGATGATGAAAAGAGCAATGAAAAAAGCAATGATGAACTGTTAGAACATGAAGCTATCCTTCCTCATCAAAAACAGAAAACTTTAAAATATTCTTCAAGACATGACGATATGTTTGATAAAGATGATGATTCAAACAGCTCATAACCAAATTCTTTCATTTCTAAGAAGCAATACCCATCACCTCCTAAATTACCTACTTTGACCTCTTTGTAAGCTTCTTTACCAATGAAATCATCTCCAATCAAGATATCAAACAAACTTCTAACTTATTCACCCTCAGTTCTAAAAGACTCTGATTTGTAGGAGGGATTCTGTAAAACTCATAAATTTTATAAAGGTAGAATCAGCATGTCAAAGGTCCTTAGGTTGTGGTTCAAAATTGTCAATCTCCAAAAATTATGCTTTTCTACTCACCACACAATATGGGGGGTGAACTTGCTAGAGAGTCCACAAACTTGGACCCAAACTCACCACAGATTGAACACACATTGAGCGATTGATAAAGGAACCATACAATCTGGGATGAACACCAAAAAGAAGAACAGTTTTAGGTGGGTGTTCAAGTAGAGTTGAGTATGGGTTCAGTATGAGTTCAGTCTGATTTCCATCTGAGTTCCATCTGAGTTCAGGTTGAGGACTTGCCAGCAAGTCCACCCCCTATATTGCGTAGTGACTTCTTCCTAAGAACCTATGTTAAATATTCCAATGTTTACTTTTCATTGGGAAAAATTTTATGGAGAAGATTGGCATTCAAAACTTACTGAGTTATGTAAGTTACCATAATTTTTAGTCTTAACTTTTTTCTTTTTCTTATTTTTTTCCTTTTGTAGCATTAATTTTTTTAGACATTGATAGCTCACAGCTATGGGTACTCAATAATATTGATTTCAAAAAAATTTATAATTTATGTGATCCTGATGGTTTAAATACAATAATTCTTTCAACAAAGAAAATGTATCACCCTGAATCCAATCTTATCTGAATGCTCATGAGATTGATAATCCCAAGTGATTACTGCTGTTCTTCATGGGTATCTCTTATATCATCTAAGGTTTTTCTGACCGCACATGAATTCATCCAGCTTCCATGACATCAAAAAATTAACTAATATTGTCCAATTTAATGTGGTCTTGAGCTTCTAGTTCACCTTTCAATTCTGAACAGTCCAATTCCTGATGGTTTAGAAGTTGGTTCCACTGCACTTCAAACCCGATATATATCAATGTCATTTCTTCTTCAAATCTGCAACATTATCATTGATATAAATATGTCAATTATCATTCTTAAATCAAGATATTGTGCTGCAACATTATCAAGTGGCAAGACTAGCAAAGCTCAACAATCAAGTTAGAAAAATGAAAATACTCAACTGACTATAATGAAACAGAAACAAAAGGCTGCTCTTAAAAAGATAAATTCTGAATACTCCCACCACCAATATCAATATTTCACGTTCTATATAATCGATGATGTTTGCAGTTTATTTCTGAGCTCTCAAAATCATAGATTGGCTTCAGAAGCTGATTTTTTGGAGGTGATATCAGAAATTGAGTTCCTTACTTTACATGAAAAAAAAATCATTTGATGGAAGAAAAAATTTTGAAAAATTTAAATAACTATATTTTAACATTAATAAAACCTTTTATAGGCAAGTGTGATCCATTTCCTTTAAAATTTGATACCCCAAGTCCTCTGGGAATTTCTAGGGCAATTTCTGCAGATTTTCTTAATCACTGGAGCTCCATTCAACCAGTATCAACTTTTTTTGCTAAAAATAGCCTTTCAATAAGTCTTTATTCCAACATGTAAATAGATAAAGTTCTGTGTACTTGATTTATCTTGTATAATTCAAGTTATTTCCCTTCAGATACGTCAAACATGTGACCATCTTTGAAATTTATTAAGAAACCTTGACATGATTTTTTAAATTAATTTTAAAAAAAAAATAACTGTAAGTCCAACAATAAGGAGGAATTTAAAATCTAATTATATTATTTCAAATACTTGTATTATATTCTTAAATATTTTATTGTTTATATAAAAATATGATAACTGCTCTAGTTTTGTTAATTTACCTTTAATATTGAATAAACTATTAATTTTTAAAAAAAATTTCATTGATTGTAACATTTTTAATCAGAAGTAGAACAATTTAAATAATTAAATAATTTTATTCTTAAAAAAACACAATTTAATCTATTATTGATTCAAAATTCTTTTATCAACTCTTTATTATTAACATTTTTATTAATAAGCCTTTTTGACCTAAAAAACTATACAGTTGATTTGGTAGCATTAAAAGAACATTTTTATGGCTAATATATTTCAAAATCTTTATTTTAGTTTTTTTATTTTAGAATTGCTACCAAGTTAATAAAAATGACATATAAAGATTTCACAACTTATTTATTTCTTCAAAAGTAAATCAAATTTTCCTATTATATTATGAAAAAAAATTATTCTAATTCACAAATAATAGAATAGATAATACTATAAAAATCACAACTGAAAATTTTACAGCTACTTCCAGTATTTATCATGTTTAATTTTGCATTAAGTTGTGTAAATATGATATAAATTTCTAATTTTTAAATTTTTAAATTTTTTAGATTTGTCTTAACATTAGATAAATGATACTTTTCTGATACTATTTCTTCCTCTATCAAGTCATCTCTTTTCAAAAAATCTCTAAAAGCACTAATCAAATAATCAAACATATCTTTTTCTTTGTTAATTTCCAAGTATTCTGAAATATCAATATTAAAAATATTAAGTTTTTCTATAGCATAAAAAAGTCTAGTGCTGATTTGAATAGAAGAACCTATCCTTGTGAAGCCAGGAATTTTTTGACATCTTGAGGTAAAATTCCTCAGTTGATTGGCAGGCCATAATGTCAATGTTATTCAATTAGTTACTTCAAAGTTGATTTTACTTCGAATTTTGGGTAACATTAGTTCTCCACCTGTTTGTTGTGGTTGGGTCTTATTGTCCTTCATATAAATGGTATTGTTTTCTATATCTTTAGGAAAAATATTCCCAAAGTATACTCACTCACATCCTTATCAAGATGAACCTCATTGGAGAACCCATTACTATTTTCTACAGATGTCCAAGTTAAATTACTAAAAAATGATACTCCCTCTTCTTCACTAGAATCTTTTGAAAATACAGGAATACTGTCAGCCTAAATATCCTTAGGAATGAGTATTTCTTATGCTTAAAATAAAATAACCTTAAGTAGATTAAGCTTATATCTTAAAAATAAGGTTAAAATAATAATATATATTGTTTTATTATATATATATATAATTATTATTCTATTATATAATTTCTAATAGTTTAAATAGCTTATCCATGGCCTAATAATACTTATTAAGGTGGTAATGGAGTCATAATATACTTATCTTAAGTGATATGAAGTAATTATTGACATACATAAGCTTATATGTATACATAAATCTCATATTCAGTGAAATATGCAGTATATTATGTATATTTAGGTATATAAGTGGGTTTTAGCCCCTTAATAGCCTATAACCTTTGTTTTTCTGCTTATTTTAGGTCATATGGACAAAATCAGTGGACTAACAACGCCTACAGAAGCATAGACACCTATATCAGGCGCATACACCCAGTTTGGACAACTAAAATTACTTCCTTGGATGGTTATTCAAGGATTTATGGGTTGGAAGGATGTTTCTGGGTTAATGTGGATGCTTGGGGATGTTATTGGGGGCTTGGAAATTTTATTTGTTTCCTTTATATGCTTTTAGTTTCATTAAATCTCTTTTTGATTATTTATTTTACCTGTTTCTTTATGGTATCCGCTTTTATCTGGGTTTTCTATTTATGGTATGGATCTGTGTTATAATTAATAGTGATGGAGGGTCCTTACTGGAGGTCTGGGTGTTTAAACTGCTTGAAGTGGACGCCATGGGGAGGTGATGGGCCCTCACAGTGCTGTAATTGCCGGGGATAGCAGTGACATCATCTGGATTGAAGGTCTGTGCACTCCAGTGGATTTGGGTATAAGTAAGGAGGGATTTTGACGGTTTATGATCATCATTTAATTACTACAATTAAAACAACCACTACAATAGAATTATTAAAATTTAGAAATATATTATAAAGCCATTATAGATTGATATTATCTTTATATAAGCTATAACTATATTTTATTCTTCTATTTTCCACCACTAGCACGCATTTAAATCCAAGTATTGTGAGTTTTATTTGAGTATAACTATTTTATTAGTCTTCCCCTGAGGTTTAATCACTAAATCATCTATCAATAAGTAGTAGGACCATAAAATAACACTATTATATCATACTTATATACTAGACTATACTGACAATTGGGGTTCTTTCCTTATATTTTACTTATTATTTAGTATATAAGCCTTGGGACGTGATTTTTACCTTAGTACAGCTCAAAATTAACCAAATATTTGGGTCTGCTGCATATTATTGGGTCATCATAACTCATTGATTGCGGAAAAGAACCCTTAAAATAATTGTACTAATTTTTTATCATAAAAATTTGATATTTACAGTAGTAACTGTATCCAATATAAACCCAATTTCACATGGTATTTGGACACCAATATAACACCCAATTAAATTGGTACTTGGCTAAAGCTTGGTAAGATAATTATTCACCCTTATAGAGGTCTAGTTAAACTTATTATTAAATTTTTAACTGATATTTTCGTATTTTTCTTACATTTTACTTAAATAAATAAAGATATAAATTCAGGGTAAGCTCCATTGCTTTCTTTTTATTAGTAATATAATTGCTAATATTATTTGTCTACTAATTCCATAGAGTTTTTTCTTTTGTAGACTTAAAATATTGTAATTCTGAACAATATGAGTGCTCCCCAGGACAGTGTAAGTGAAAAGCCTGCTTATAATACCAAGTCTAAAGCTAACAAAAACTTTCCAGGACATCACCATGGAGGGACAACAGTACCCCCAGCCAGAAAGCATGAGTATAGAGGAAAAGGACGCCCTCTTAAAAAAGATAACTATAAAAAAGACGTCTCCTCCTCTTCAGGATCAACTGTCCCACCTGGCCAAACAGGTTCTGAAGTTGGAGGAATCAAAATCTCTCATGTTCAAAGAAGTAGAGCAGTTGCAAAACAATTGCAAGGTAGGGTTTCAGCAGATGAATCAGGCAATGGCAGAATTAAAGGGAGGCCAGCCCAGTCAATCAAATCAGCAACCCCCTACCCCAGGAGGGTCCACTCACTCCCAGGAGAAAATCCTGGTAGACAAATGGAAATGGGACTGGTTTCACCAACAGTGGACAAGCCACAGTTGCAACAGGGATCCACCCCCTCATCTGACTTCCTCAGCTCACCCTTACAAGGGAAAAAAGCGCCAAAAATAAGGACTGGCAACCATCCCTTGGTAAGTAACTTACCCTCTCAGATTGGACATAATACTGATAATTACAATATAGGTAATTCTATTGATGTTAAATCTGTACAAAAAATAGAGGAGGATTTAAGAAATTTAGGTTTTAGAGTAGATACACCTGACTTGTCTTTTGTCCACAATAACAGTACTATTTACAATGATAATACAGTTAATCCTCAGTTGCAACCACCTACTAGTGAGATGAGAAGTTCACAGGAGAGTGAGAGAATTGAAAAGGAGGACATGGAATATTTTAACAATAATCCAACTGTCCATAGAATTGTTTCAGCATTGTGGAATAGAATGACTGATTGTGAGGAACAGACAGTTAAGCTCACTAGTGAAACAATTTCATCCTTGACATTAAACATTTCTAAATTAGCAACACGTAACAAAGAATTAGAGAAGGAACATTTGTCTCTAACTCTTAAATATGATTCATTGAGTAATAAATATAATGACCTTTCAAACAAATTTTGTGAGTTAGAAAAATTATATGAAACACATTTATTAAAAACTGAATCAAGAACAAAGTTATCTTTTGCCCAGACAAATCAAAGTGTCTCTGAGTTGCTACAAAGATTAACTAAAGTTGAGATTGAAACTGCCAATCTACTAATGAACCAGGATAATCATAAGTATAATCAATATAATAATAATCCTTTCATTGGCAAAAGTGAATCTCATTCCTTCCCTGTACCACCACAATTAAAACCATCTGGTGGTAGTGTCAAATCTGAAAATGTAAGTCACAAATCTGTGCAGGAAGAAATACAAGACCATTTATCAAAAGTAAATGAGTTGTTGAATTTACCTAAGATTGGTGAGATAAAATCCAATCAGAAGAACTGGCCTAAGATAGATCAGTACCCAACTTATGATGGGGAAGCCAGCTCTGATTGGCAACATTTTATTCAATGAATTGACAACTTGAAATTCTCATATAAGTTACCAGATGAAGAGATAACATCAAAATTAATTTCTTTATTTAAGGATGTTGCTTTATTATGGTTTGAAGCTGTCTTAAGTGAGGGTAGAGACTACTCTTGGGCTGAATGGAAACAACTTATTGAAAAACAATTTGGAGGTTCTAAATGAACTCAGAATTCAAAA
Source organism: Hemileia vastatrix (assembly GCA_030280995.1). Lineage (NCBI taxonomy): Eukaryota > Fungi > Basidiomycota > Pucciniomycetes > Pucciniales > Zaghouaniaceae > Hemileia > Hemileia vastatrix. Next base: position 21,692,696 of record JASXTE010000013.1, on the reverse strand, counting down.
ACACTTCAGGAGAAGCAGAAAAAACCTAATGCACCTGTAGTACCTAAAAAGTATGAAACAAATACTTGTTATAAGTGTAACAAACCTTGGGTCAAAGGTCACAAATGTGAGAAAAACATAAATATTGTTGAAAATCAACGTGAATCTGAAACTGAAACTGAAAAGAGTAAAGAATCAAGTGATTATGACAGCAATATCTCATATAGTGATGAAAATGAAGTCTGTATGTTGGAAGATGATTTGTCCATCTTTGAAAATCCAATATTAAATATGGACTCAAATGAATCTTTAATGAATTTTGAGGATGCTGAAATCATTAAGGATATACAAGCTGATAACTTTAGAATGACACCTATCACGGTTCCAGCTATCATTTCTGGTGAAAATGTTAATATAGTATTGGACACAGGAGCTGCTGGTTCAGTTTTTTCCACTAATACATTACAGAAAATTGATAGTGAATATAAGTTTAAGCTTGAAACACTTCAAAATAAAAATTGGAGAGGTTTTGGATCAGTGCTACACCCCATTGGTAAATACAAAGCTGCTGTTTTCTTTAAACACCAACATGGTTATGTAAGGGTAACTTGTGACTTTGTAGTAATGGATAATACTAATTGTAGTAACTGTTTTATCATTGGAAATGATATTCTGACTAAATTTGGTGTAAAATTAGACCCTGCTAATAACAATTTTACAATTGGCGTGAATGGTAAAAGGAAATTTAAAATAAATTCTTTTAAAACAGTTTTACACATTAAGTCAGTAACAAATTCCCCGTCTAAAGGAAGAGAATCCAATGAGATGGAACTTCTGGAAACAGAAATTTCAAAAGCATCATTTGGCACTCAGATAAGTGAAACTGAGAAAGATAACATTTTGGAATTAATTAAAGCTTTTCCAATGGCTTTTGCACATGGTACAAATGAACTTGGCCTTGTAAAAGTTCATGAAATGAAGATTAGTTTAACCTGTGATATGAATAATATTCCTGCTAGTCTTAAAAAGAAACCATACCCTGCTTCACCAATGAAGAGGAAAGATATAGAGGATAATATTAAGATGTTATTAAAAATGAACATTCTTGAGAAGGTTGAAACTACACCAAAATATTGTGTAATATCACCAGTGCTAATTTCTTATGAACAAGACAAAGCAAGACTGTGCGGTGATTATAGAACATTAAATACATTTACAGTAGATGATATTTATCCCTTGCCAAGGAGTGCCTCTATACATGCTACCCTTAAAGGTGCTAAATATATATGTTGCCTAGATGGAAATAAAGGGTACCATCAAATTCCTGTTGAAAGAATTCACAGAAATTTTTGTTGATAACAACACACATGGGAATTTATAAGTATGTCAGAATGCCATTTGGACCAAAAAATGCTCCATCAGTATTTCAGAAGTTAATGGATATAACATTGCATAATGAAATGATTGAGGGATGGTTAACGGTATACATTGATGACATCATAGTGTTCTTTAAATCTTTTGATGAACACTTAATCCATTTGAGGAAAGTATTTCAGAAAATGGATGAAATGAAAATGACCCTTGCATTGAAAAAATTTAAATTTGGGTTTGAATCTTTAAAAGTGCTTGGTCATATTGTATCTGGCTTACAAATATGTGTAGACCAAAATAAAGTGGCTGCAATAAAGAATATTGGCATTCCTCAAAATTTGAAGGATGTACAATCTTTTCTTGGAATGTGTGGTTATTATAGACAATATATAAAAAACTACCAATCAATTGCTGCACCACTGACCACACTGATAAAGAAATCAGAAGCTTTCATTTGGAATAATGAAAGACAACAAGCCTTTAATAAGTTGAAAGAATGTTTAATGACAGCTCCTATCTTGGGATTACCAGATTTCCAATTACCTTTTGTATTATATACAGATGCAAGTTTTATTGGACTGGGTGCTGCTTTGCATCAAAAACAACTTATTAAAGGTAGAATGTCAGAAGTAGTAATCTGCTATATTTCACGTACTCTAAGAAGTGGTGAATTGAAATATGGTGCTACTCAACTTGAGTGTTTGGCAGTAGTATGGGCTCTTGAAAAGCTACATTATTGCCTTGAAGACCAAAAATTTGAGTTAATAACTGACTGTAGTGCAGTTAAGTCACTCTTAAACATGAAAACTCCTAATAGACACATGTTTAGATGGCAATTAGCTGTACAAGAATACAGAGGACGGATGACTATTACACATAGAGCAGGAACCTTTCAATCTAATGTAGATCTGTTATCTAGAGTACCTCTGCCTAATAATGATGATAATACTGCTTATGTTCCTGAGTCAGAGATTATTAACATTTATGGCATTTATATTGTAGATCTTGAGGATGAATTTATGCAATCAATTCTTGATAATTATAATTCAGATCCTGACTTAAGTAAATTAACTACAATATTAAATGATCCATCTAATGCTTCAATGAATGTTTTAATAAAAACATTACTAATTAAGTATAAAGAGGCATTAGAAAAAGGAAAATTTTCCATTGAGGATGGTTTTATATATTACAGGAAAAAATTAAGTAATGTAATTGTAATTCCCCCTTCAATTAAGGAGTTAATGTTAAGTATATGTCATGATGATATTTTAGCAGGTCATTTTGACTACCATAAAACATTAACCAGAGTAAAAAACACAGCTTGGTGGATTAACATGTCTGAGGATGTTCAGAAATATGTTGAAACATGTGATTCTTGTCAAAAATCTAAAAGATTAACAGGAAAAAGAGCTGGTTTATTACAACAAATTGAGCAACCAAAAGCTCCATGGGAAATCATTAACATGGACTTTGTAACAGGTTTGCCAATAGCAGGGCATAAGAGTTATAACTCCTGCTGGGTAATTGTAGATAGATTTACAAAGATGTGTAAATTTATTCCTACCCACAAAGAGGTTTCTGCAAAGGACTTAGCTTTTTTATGGTGGACACAAATGTTAAATACAGAAGGTTTCCCCAAAGCAATAGTTTCTGACAGAGATCCTAAATTTACTTCTGAGTTCTGGACGTCATTTATGGATGTTTCAGGGTGTTAATTAAAACTTTCTACAGCACACCATCCACAAACTGATGGGCTAGCAGAAAGAATGATACAGACCTTAGAAGATATGATAAGAAGATACTGTGCTTTTGGTCTTAATTTTAAAGACAATGACAAATTCACGCATGATTGGGTAACCCTTATCCCAGGTTTAGAATTTGCATATAATAGTACAGTACATTCTGTCACTGGCAAAAAGCCATTTGAGTTATGGTTGGGTTATGTACCTAATACCCCTGCTAAAACTCTTAATAAGTTACCTAGATTGGATATTCATCCAGGTACTAAATCTTTTCTTCAGATGCAGGAATTATGCAGAAAACATGCTCAAGAATGTATAAATAAGGCTTTTGAGTATGAAAAGAAAAGATGGGATAAAGCCCATAAAGAACAAATGTTCAAAGAGGGTGATGAAGTCCTTATTTCAACGCTACATTTCAATTTAAATGGTAATGTTAAATTGAAGGATCCATTCATTGGACCATTTGTAGTTAAAAAGATGGTTGGTAATAATGCTGTTGAGGTTATTCTATATGCACCATATGATAGAAAACATCCAGTATTTCCTATTTCTCTTATAAAACCATACCATTCTAATGATACTGCTCTATTTCCAAGAAGATCAGGAAGGCATAAAAAGCAACCTGAAGAAATACTTGAAAAGGCAGCAATTGAAAAGATACTTAAAAAGAGACACCTTACTAAAGAAAAGGGAGTTGAGTATCTATTAAGATTTAAAAATAAATCAAGTGAATATGACCAGTGGATTCCAGAAAATGAAATCTCTGATCTTAAAAATCTCTTGAAAAAATTTAAATCTAAATAATACTGTTCATTCAGTATATGTATTATAAAAATTATTTTTTTAATTATTTCACTCCTTAGTTTTAATTAAAATGTCTTAACATTTTTTTTATTGTTTTTTTTGGGGTGAGGGAGTGTCAGCCTAAATATCCTTAGGACTGAGTATTTCTTATGCTTAAAATAAGATAACCTTAAGTAGATTTAGCTTATATCTTAAAAATAAGGTTAAAATAATAATATATATTGTTTTATTATATATATATATAATTATTATTCTATTATATAATTTCTAATAGTTTAAATAGCTTATCCATGGCCTAATAATACTTATTAAGGTGGTAATGGAGTCATAATATACTTATCTTAAGTGATATGAAGTAATTATTGACATACATAAGCTTATATGTATACATAAATCTCATATTCAGTGAAATATGCAGTATATTATGTATATTTAGGTATATAAGTGGGTTTTAGCCCCTTAGTAGCCTATAAACTTTGTTTTTCTGTTTATTTTAGGTCATATGGACAAAATCAGTGGACTAACAACGCCTACAGAAGCATAGACACCTATATCAGGCGCATACACCCAGTTTGGACAACTAAAATTACTTCCTTGGATAGTTATTCACAGATTTATGGGTTGGAAGGATGTGTCTGGGTTAATGTGGATGCTTGGGGATGTTATTTGTGGCTTGGACATTTTATTTGTTTCCTTTATATGCTTTTAGTTTCATTAAATCTCTTTTTGATTATTTATTTTACCTGTTTCTTTATGGTATCTGCTTTTATCTGGGTTTTCTATTTATGGTATGGATCTGTGTTATTATTAATAGTGATGGAGGGTCCTTACTGGAAGTCTGGGTGTTTAAACTGCTTGAAGTGGACGCCATGGGGAGGTGATGGGCCCTCACAGTGCTGTAATTGCCGGGGATAGCAGTGACATCATCTGGATTGAAGGTCTGTGCACTCCAGTGGATTTGGGTATAAGTAAGGAGGGATTTTGAAGGTTTATGATCATCATTCAATTACTACAATTCAAACAACCACTACAATACAATTATTAACATTTAGAAATATATTATAAAGCCATTATAGATTGATATTATCTTTATATAAGCTATAACTATATTTTATTCTTCTATTTTCCACCACTAGCACGCATTTAAATCCAAGTATTGTGAGTTTTATTTGAGTATAACTATTTTATTAGTCTTCCCCTGAGGTTTAATCACTAAATCATTTATCAATAAGTAGTAGAACCATAAAATAACACTATTATATCATACTTATATACTAGACTATACTGACAAATACCAAGTTTTTCACAAAGATCAGCTGCCTCATTGTACTTAACATATGATATTTTTTTAAAAAAAAATTCAAAGTACATTGCAATCCTCTTCATTTGTTCTTTATATTAATCTGTGTGTATAATATCATCAGTGTATTCATCTGCAAGGAAAGCATTCAAAAATTAAGTATTTAAATTAAAAAAGTGATACTTACAAATATATAAATATTTATTCCTATCCAAAATAAAGCCACCACCAAATATTTTTCCAAAACCACCAGCTCTTGTATGAGGACCATTATTTGTAATTTCATGTTTGCAGTAAGAAAGATCCTTAATGTATTGCACCGTAGCTTCTAACATATCTAGTTCTTTGAGCTCATGAATTTCAAAATTCTGCACAAGAACATTAGGCATTAAGACACCTTTTGGTTTATAAATACTACAACCAGGAAAATAATTGTAATAATTATTGCAATCTGTCATATTATTTGCATAAGATTGTGCATAGAAAATTGGCTTCTTCCCATTTTTATCCATTCCAAGATCATTTACAAGTTTCATTCCAGTAGAAATGTCTTTCGCCCACCTATTGTTAGAGCTCTTCCCTGGCCATTTTTTTTGAATTTTTAAACATTGATGGTTTGATTCTAAGAGAATAAAATTTTGATTTAAAATAGAAAAAAATTAAAAATTAGAAAAAAGTTACAGAATTTCAATCATCATTCAATGATAACTTTAACTTTATCATATCTTCAATATTAGAAATATAAAATTAGCATATCTACATATTAGTAAATTTATATAATTTTTATTTATTTCAGATATTAAGAAAGTGTTTCAAAAGGTATATTTATTAAATTATACATATAAAGAGTATAGCATTATCCTGTATGCATTCAGCAAGTACAAGATTTGGCTCTACACTTAATTTTAATAATATAATGAAAGTATAACTCCAATACACTATTTATATTAAAAAATTTACAGAATTATCATATCCAAATATGTAAAATGAAAAATCTTTCTCTGACTAATATATTGACTTGGAAAGTTATACTTCAATAAATTATTAATTTTTAAATTGTAGCATTGTCCTGTATGCTTTTGGCAAATACAAGACTTTGAAACAACTTCAAAATCAATAAAGTAAAGGTAAAGTACAAACAATCTAAATATAATTATGAAAAGCAAAAGATTATACTGTATTCTTTCAGCAAGTACAAGATGATGTTTTAATTTTCATATTAATAATATAATGCTTGAGATAGTATCAAAGAAATATAGAAAAATGATAAGCAAAACATGAACTTACGTTTCTATAAAGTCTTCTTCCATTTGTAGCTGAATGATCAAAATAAATTATAAAGTTTATTTTATAATCACTGTTTTTAAAAAAAAAATAGTTATATAAAAAAATTGAAAATTTTTGATAAGGAATAAAGAAAAGTAAATTGACAAACAAATTAAAAAAACTTCAAGTTAACCAAAAAAAATTTTTTTTGATAATGATTTGAAAGGGTACAGTAAAAGATAAATTAAAAATAAATTCAGAATTAGAATCATTAGATTAACTTTTAAAAAGTGTAAAAAAGAGTAACAAACCAAAATGATATGAAATAAAATAGCAAGAAAAACTTTCTTAATGGTAATCTGATAAGGTCAAGAAAATAGTGCCAAAAATTCAAAATGATAAAGCAAAAATATGATCGATAATTTTTGAAAAAGTTAAGTGAGACAGAGAAAGGAACAATAAATTTGGTGGCAAACAGATGTGGATATCATGAATTTTCACTGATCTCTTTTTAAAAAAAATGCAGCTCTCACAGTAATATGATAAACTTCACTTAAATTTCAAGAATAATGTTGCAAAAGCACTGTATGCAGCATGATCATATTTTCCTATGCATATAATAATTCCAGATAGAATTTACTTGGCTGCATGTTGTACAGATGAAGGTTTGTGGCACACTACATTTCACATCTAAAACAAATAGACACCACATAACTCAAGCTACCATGTTTCATGTAGAAAAAAAACATAAACTCATAACATTTAAATTTACATTGCATTGTGGTCTTCCAACATTGGCTGAGCCCTTTGTTTGTTTATTTGGTGTTGAGATGATATGCCTTAAATGGCATTGTTTAATAATTAGGTGTTTTTCTAGAATTAATCAGAAAATATTGGGACTACCAGGATGTGGATAATACAATTAGATAGCCTTGGTTTTTCTCTATATTTCATGTCTTGTGAAATTTTTCATATTCTAAGTTTTACGAAGATAATTTCTCATTTTTTCATTTAAAAAGATTGGTGTTGAATTTTGTTTTTTGTGTTTTATGGGCTAACATTAAGTCTTAGGGTTAAGTTCTTAGTACTGTTTGAATGAGTGAAATTTTCTCTAAATTTTATTTCACAATGTTTTTATAGCTTAATTACATGTTTTAAAGGTTTTAGTAGTTGTACTAGATTTTTATAAGTTGTTTGGGTATTTTTGGTGATTTTCTGACTTCAGGGTGGTTTGGCCACCTCAGGCAGGTCTCCTGAAGCCTGGCGGACTGCCCGCCTTTATGCTAGAGGGAAGGGAAGTGTTTCTAGAGAGGTTTTGTGCAATTTGGCGGTCAAGAACACCAAATTTGTTGGTGTGCATTGGCTCTTAGTTAGTGGTATGTGTGTATATAGTGAATAAGACAGTTTGGGGCAATTTAATTATCATACAACAATCTGGAGGTGATATCCTTGTTCCTCACTCAGTTTTCACTGTTTTTTGGCCACAACCGGCTGTGTTTGTTTCAAAGTGAGTTCTTCATTTAACTTTAACTTGGCAACTGGTTTATCAGGTATAGTCTTGCAAGATATATCAAGTATTATTGCTGTCTCTGGGGTGGATTTGAAACCTACATCAAGTATCATTTCTTTCTCTGGTGTGGAAATTGGTCTACATTTCAGTTACTTGGTTTAATAGTCTGTCTGGAGACTACTTTCTTTACTAATCAGAAAGTCAAGTGTGTTGGAAAAGGGGATTTAGCAAACAGGAACCAATTTACTTTAGCAGGTAAATATCACTCTATTTTTCTAAAGGGACAGGTGTTTTTCTCTCCAGTTTTACTTCAACTCCCTTGGTCAAGGCCTATAGCTAGCACTATAGGATTTTCTACATTTCTGGCCCCCAACATGGGGTTTGAACCTGCTAGTTCTTTGGAACCTCTTTTGTCTTTGGTTGGCTCTTTTTGGTGATTTGGTCTGGAAGAATGGTTTCTGGTTCTTCTATTCCTGTGGTTAATTTCTGTGGGGGGGAAGGTCCTTCTTCTGTGATGGTTAGGAAGTGTTTTTAGGAAAAAACTTTGGATGGTACCAAGTTAAATGGTGAAGATGTGAAGTGGTTTCTGGGGATGTATTAAACTGCTGCTGGTGTGGATAATGCTTTTTACATGGACAGGGTGAAGCAGATTATTTTCTTCATTGGTGATAGGGGAGGGAGAAGGAGGTAGTGCCATGCCTGGCTACAAGAAGAGGGACTGAAAGTTATTGTGTAGGGAGGTGGTAGATAGATGGGGTTTTAGGTTCACTATGGTGGATCTGAACAAGGTTATCAGTTAATGTAAGTCTTTTGGTGGTATTGATAACTTGCATAGTTACATGAAGTTTCTGTTACAGTTTGATCCTGTGGTGGAATATTTGGTGGAAGTGGAGGAGCTGGCACATGAAAATGCTGCCATGGATGTTTTTTGGTCGTCCCTGGTTAGAGATGTCAGGATGGATGTGTTGAAGGAGCTGTCAAGGAAGAAATTGATGAAGACTCTTTCTAATGGGTTTCAGAAGTTTCCTGCCTTGTCCAAGGTGTAGGAGGCAGTGGAAGCCCATTTGAAGTTATTGGCTGTGGACACCTATCAAGAGGGGTGTGCCAAATATGTCAGCAAAGTCTTTCAGTTTATTCTAGCTTCTAAGTATGATTTAATAGTAAATATTAATGGTCCTACTACTTATTGATAAATAATTTAGTGATTTAACCTCAGGGTAAGACTAATAAAATATTTATTCTCAATATAAACTCACAATACTTGGATTTATATGTGTGCTAGTGGTGGAAAATAGATCAATAAAATATATTTATAGCCTATATAAAGATAATATAAATTTATTAATACTTTATAATTTATTTATATATGATAATAATTGTGTTGTAGTGTTTAATTGATGTGTAGTAAGTAAGTGATCTTCAATAACCCGTCTAATCCCCCTTACTTATACAAAAATCAACTGGAGTGCACAGACCTTCAATCCAAATGATGTCACAGCTATACCCGGAAATAACAGCACTGTAAGAGCCCATAACCTCCCCATGGCATCCACTTCAAGAATATTCAACACCCAGACGTCCAGTAAGGACCCTCCATCCCAATTGATAATACCACAGAGCCATACCATAAGAAGAATAAACAGATAAAAGCAGATACCATAAAGAAAAAGGCAAAATAACTCATCCAAAGTGAGTATAATGAAAAACAAACAAAATAAAGGAACCAAATTTACTTTTGAAGCCCCCAATAACATCCCAAAGAATCCATATTAACCCAGTAATGATCTTCCAACCCATAAATCTGTGAAAATCCATCCAAGGAAGCAGATTAAGTTGTCCAAACTGAGTATATGCGCCTGAAATAGGTTTATATGCTTTTGTAGGCTTTGTGAGTCCACTGAATACGTCAATATGACCTAAAATAAGCAAAAAAACAAAGTTTATATGCTATTAAGAGGTTAAAATCCACTTTTAGACCTAAATATACATAATATAACTACATATTTCACTGAATATGAGGTTTATGTATACATATAAGATTATGTATGTCCAAAATTACTTAATATCACTTAATATAATTATATTATGACTCCATTAACAACTTATTAAGTATTATTAGGCTATGGATAAGCTATTTAAACTACTATAAATCATATAATAGTGTAATAATTATATATATATGTATTATAACCATATATATAAGTGTTTTAACCTTATCTTTAAGATATAGGCTTAATTTAATTTAAATTATCTTTCTTTAAACATAAGAAATACTCAGTTCTGGGGATATATAGGCTGAAAAAGTCATTGAGGCTTTGGCTGAAGAGGAGATTAGAGTGAAGAAGGAAGAAGGAAGAGAAGAATATGGTGAAGGTTCCCAAACAGGAGAGGAACACGGTGGTGGAGCAGTTTTCTGATCTGAAAAAACAGCTATATATATTTATTCAGGAGGCTAAGAAGTTAAATAAGGCTCCTTCTCAGCCTGGAGATTTTGATAAGAGGGCTGGTATGAGTGATCCTTGGGTCTGCTATTTTTGCAGCAGGAGGGGGCACAAGTCCAATGATTGTTGGGACTGAAAAGAGATGTGTCAGAGTGAAAGGTGGAGATTGATGGCAGGGTGTTCAAGTTCCCTGATGGTTTATTTGTGAAGCCCAGTTAGGGGCAGGCTCCTGTTGATTTGGTGAGGAGAAGGAGTGGTCTCAATCCAAGGAGGCCAAGGTTTGATGAGATTCCTGATCAGGGGAAGTCTTCTGGTAAGGAAGATGATGATGTCAAGGGAAAAGGGAAGGAGGTTAATAAGGTCTCTTTTTCTACTTCCTTTGGTGAATTGGAGTTGTATTCTTGTGGTGGACAGTCAAGTGGGGAATGCTTGACTGGATTTTATGATGTAGAAGGATGAAAGGTGGGAAGGCTTAAGAGAAGTTCTCAGGAATAAACAAAGCCTAAGGCTTCTAAAGTGGATCCTAAACTGAGTGCAGCTAGGAAAAAGTACAGCAAAGAGGAGCTGTACAAGATGCAGAAGGGGATCGCGGATACGGGCCCCCCTAGTTTGGTAAATTGGACATGTAAAGTGAGCCAATGCCTATGGAAGTTGACTCTGACTCCGAGGAGGATGTCCCTTTGACTTCATTTCCAAAGCCTGCTGGAGTTATAAGGTCTGGTGAGGTATCTGGTTTGACTTCTGTTGATGGTAAATCTGTTGGTGGTTCTGGTCCTCAAGAATCTTCTAGGACCAAGTTAGTGAAGCCAAAGGCTCACTTTGAGAGGCCAGTAGTTTCTGGAAAATTTAATGTTATGGACTCTGTTATGGAAAGGATGAATCAGGGTTTTGTTTTCCTCACTTATTGGGAATTGTATTCTATCAGTCCTGGGTTGGCTGATAGACAAAAGAAGTTGTTGACTAGAAGAAGGGTTTCTTTTGGGGAGGTGTAATACATTTGTGATTATGTTGAAAAGTTTGGTGAGGGGTTGGAAACTTATTTTTCTGCTCCTCTGGGTTATTTCAATGTCACTCTGAATAGTAGAGAGGCTAGAGCACTGGTGGATTCAGGTTCTCAGATAAACCTGATTTCTTTGTTTGAGGCTAATCATTTAGGCCTCTCCATCAAAACTGGTATTGGTAGCCATGTCTCTAAGTTGATGTGAAACTCCCAATTAGTGAAGTTGGATGTTTTTGGAGCCTCTGGGAAGGCTCATTTTTACATTGCTAAAGGTAATGTAAAAATCTGTGTTGGGTGGACCATTCTTGTTGGATTTTCAAGCAACAATTGGTTATCAATTTGACATGGAAATCAGTTTGGAGTTGACTGTTGAACATGAAAGAAGACTTCATATGAGTTTTTTATCTCCTGGAAATTATGGTTGGAAAACCAGGCCTGGTTTGTCTTCAATGTGTCAATGCATGGATTGATGTAGGAGGAGAAGGGAAGTGGGTGCTGCCTCTAGTTTTTTGGAGTTTGGCTCAGGCTCTAGTGAGAGTCTGTATTTTTTAGAGTAATGAGGGCTGATTTCCCTAGTGCTACAACCTCTCCCCAAGATGAAGAAATTCCAGGTTGTAGTAGGTCAGCTCCCTTGGAGATATACCAAGTAGATTTTCAACTTTCTCATTATAATGTTTCTCTTCTCTGAAAGTGTTCTGCAATTTTTTTATCAATTCTCTGTTTTCTCTTGAGATTTTCTATTAATTTTAATTCAATCTCAAAAAAGAAGATGGGTTATATATCTTTATTGAAAGATATGCTGAAAAGCTGTGGAGTGGTGAGATTTCGGTCTAAAAGAAAGTCCTCCCAATTTTTCACCACTAGGGCTTCTTTTACACCTTTCAAAAAAATTACCTTGGCCACGTCTATGAGCATAGGGAAAACCCCTGGTTATTTTTGTAGGAAAGAAGAAAACCCAAGAAAATAAAATAAAAAATTCAAGATAAAAATTTGAAGATAATGAAGAAAGAAGACAAAAATTATTTTTGTGAAGATCATCAAGATCAATTTTTGAGCCTCCAGAAAGAGGTTAAACTGCAAAAAATTTTTAATAATGAAGATTTTTAATATCAAGTTTTGGGCCTCCAGCATGAGGATAAACTCCACAATTTTATAAGATGTGATTCAGAAGATGAATCAAGATTTGAAGATGTGGAAGATGGAATTGAAGATGAAGATGTGGGATTGCTGAAAATTTTTGGATTGGTGAGATTGGGGAGTAAAAGTAAATCCTCACCATTGTACACTGCTAGGGTTTCTTCTACACCTTTCAAAAACATTACCTTGGCCACACATGTGAGCAATTGGGAAACCCTTGGTTTTTGTATCAAACCTATTCCAATTCTAGTGGCTATCTGTGATGATTTTGTGGAGATTTTTAGGGAATGAGTCAGGTAAGTATTGTATGAATAATCAACTTCTAGTTACTTAAGTCCGGGTTTCTGCGTTAAGAAGCAGAATGGGAAGCTGAGGGTGGCACATAATCTTAGAGCCCTGAATAGAGTCACTATCAAGGATTGAGGGATGCCTCCAAGTGCGGAGGACTTTGTGGATGCTTTTGCTGGAAGGGTGTGTTATGTTTTGGTTGATATTATGAGTGGTTATGATGAAAGGGAACTTCACCCACATTCACAGTCACTTACAAAGTTTGAGACTCCTCTGTGAAGATTTCAGCTCACTAGGTTGTTTCAAGGAGAATCTAATACAGTAGCAGTTTATCAAGCATAAATGGCTTGGATTTACAGGATGAGGTTCCTACTGATGCTGGACTTTAAATTGATGATGGTGAAATTTAAGGATCCTCCACTGATTATGTAAATGAGGTGCTGAAGGAGAACCCAGGTATAAGTATACTTCTTTGGGAATATTCAATCACTCTAGAGAGAGTATTGTTTAGTATTGAAGAGGCTGGTTTTACCATTTATGGATCAAAGATTTGTTGTTGTGTTCTGGCACTGGAAATTCTTGGTCATGTGGTATGTAAAGAAGGAAAGATTACGTCAAAATAGAAGGTTAAAAAAATTCAGTCATGGCCAAGGCCTAAAAATCCTACTGAAGTCAGGGGATTTTTTGGAGTTTGTGTGTATGTCAGGATTTTTATTAAAGATTTTTCTTTGTTGGCTTAACCTTCAAGGAGGCTAAACAGGAAAGATGCAGAGTAGGAATGGACTGAATAGTGTGAAGAGGTTTTTCAGAAGTTGAAGAAGGTGGTAGGTGAATATATTATTCTTCAAAAGATGGATTATGGAAGGGAAGCTGGAAAAATTTATCTGGCAGTGGGCTCAAATTATATTTCTGCTGGTGCTGTTTTGTCTCAGGAATATAAAGCTGGGAAGGTAAGGCCAGTAATGTATGAGTCTGTTATTTTAAATGAGGTGGAATCTAGGTATTCTCAACTGAAGTTGGAATTGTGTGGTGTAGCAAAAATTTTGAAGAAGCTACAAACTATTTTGTGGGGGAAGCATTTTGAGCTGCAGGTGGACACTAAATCTCTGGTTCAAATGATAAACACACCTAGTCTTCCAAATGCTCCAATGACTAGGTGGGTGGCATTTATTGAACATTTTTCTTTTCACCTGGTGTCCAACCCAGGTAAAACTTTATGATTCCAGATGGATTATCAAGAAGACTGCCCACAGATGAAGATTCTGATTCTGAAGAATTTGATGAATATGTCCCAGTGGTTAGGGACAGCACAAAGGATTCTGAATATTTTTCTCTCCTCCCCCATGAGGTTAAATTGGATGATTGTTCCCATCTCCCCCAAGAGGTTAAACTGGATGGTTCTGATATTGATTCTGGTGTTCAGGATGTTTTTGTTGATGAAGATGGGGATGTTGTTTGGGATGGCTCAAATTTAAAAAATGGTGTTTTTGTTGGTGAACTGGATTCTCATAAGATTCAGTGGAAGGGAAAGGATGTATCATATTTAGGGATTGGTGTCATGGTTGGGCTGCTCATGTTGCTCATGTGCACTCCAGTGATTTTGATGATAGAGCTGTAACCTTGGATGTTGTTTTGTTTGATTTTTAAGATGAGACCTGGGGTCAGACTGGGTTCTATTTTATTTTGGTTGAATATCTGTTAAATTTGGAGAGGCCATATATTTGTGATGATGATTTTTGGGTGGCAATCACAAAGAAATGTTCAGGATTATATGTGTCAGGAAGAAGGTTGATGAGGTGGAGACATACAAATACTTAAGTGTTGGTTACTCAGATGAAGGGTTAAGAGTTGCTGTTGAAGTCTTTGCATGAAGACCTTGGTCATAGAGGCTTTAGGGAGACTTATAGAAGAGTAGCAGATAGATTTTAATTGCCAGGTATGAAGTTGGCTGTGCAGGGTTGGGTTCAATCTTGTGAAGAGTGTCAAAGAATAAGTCACTTGAAACCTAAATAGTTTGGCTGTGCTACTGGTTAATCAACTGTGTTTGTAAGATTCAGACTGGATGCTGTCCATATCAAAAAGGGCAGGTATAAATACTTGATTTTTTCCAGGCATGATTCGTCTGGTTGGGTGGAGGCAGTGCCTCTGTGTCAGTGTATGCTAGGATCTAAGTATAATTTAATGGTAAATATTAATGGTCCTACTACTTTTTAATAAATGATTTAGTGATTAAACCTCAGGGTAAAACTAATAAAATAGTTATTTTCAATATAAACTCACAATACATAGATTTTTATGCATGCTAGTGGTGTAAATTAGATCAATAAAATATAGTTATAGTTTATATAAAGAGAATATCAATTTATAGATGCTTTATAATTTATTTCTATATGATAATAATTGTGTTATAAAGTTTTATTGAAGTGTAGAAAATAAGTGATGTCCAATAACCTGTCAAATCAATCCTTACTTATACCGAAATCCACTTGAGTGCACAGACCTTCAATCCAGATGATGTCATTCCTATCCCCCGAAATTACAGCACTGTGATGGCCCATCACCTCCCCATTCCTTCCACTTCAAGAAGATTCAAAACCCAGACCTCCAGTAAGGACCCTCCATCACAATTAATGATACCACATACCCATACCATTAATAGAATAAACAGATAAAAGCGGATACCATAAAGAAACAGGTAAAATAACTCATCCAAAGAAAATATATCAAAATCTAAAAGCATATAAAGGATTAAATTAGCTTTCCAAGCCTCCAATAACATTCCCAAGCATCAATATTGACCCAGTAATCATATCTCAACCCATAAATCTTAGAAAATCCATCCAAGGAAGCAGATGAAGTTGTCCAAACTGGATATATGCCCCTGAAATAAGTTTATATGATGTTGTAGACATTGTGAGTCCACTGAATATGTCTATAAGACCTAAGATAAGCAGAAAAACAAAGTTTAAAGGCTATTAAGAGGCTAAAACCCACTTATAGACCTAAATATATATAATATAACTACATATATCAGTGAATATGAGGTTTATGTAAACATATAAGATTATGTATGTCAATAATTACTCAATATCACTTAAGAAAAGTATATTATAACTCCATTAACACCTTAAAGATTATTATTAGGCTATTTATAAGCTATTTAAACTACTATAAGTCATATAATAGTTTAATAATTATATATATATGTATTTTAACCATATATATAAGTGTTTTAACCTTATCTTTAAGATTCAAGCTTAATTTAATTAAGGTTATCTTATTTTAAAAATAGGAAATACTCCGTCCTGGGCATACCTAGGCTGACATTCTGGTTAATTTGATTGCCAAGAATGTGGCAGAGTTTTTGAAAAAGGAATGGTTTTTTAGATATGGTTTGATCAATTTGGTGACTGTTTATGGTGGGCCAGTTTTTGGAGCTGAATTAAATGAAGCTGTGGCAACTATTAGTTCTAAATTCAGAGTGGCTACACCTTATTTTTCTGAATCTGAAGGAATGGTTGAAAGAGGCCATCAAGTTATCAAGAACTCTTTGGTGATGATGTTTCGAGATAGTGCTGAAAAGTGGAGGCATTATTTACCCTTGGTTTTATTTGCTGAAAGGGTCACTGTGAAGATTAAAACTGGCTATTCTCCTTATTAATTAATTTTTGGTCAGAAAGCTGTTCTACAAGTGGATTTGGAATCTGTCTCCTATCTTGGAATTGATTCAGATGATGTGTGCTCAACAGAAGATTTGCTCTGTGCCAGAATGCAACAGTTGGAATGTAGAGAGGAATGTAAAGAGAAGGAATACTCTAGAATGATGAAGATAAGAAATCAATCAGTTAGATTCTGGGACAACAAGTTGGCTCATAGACTCAGGAATCCATTCAAACCTGGTTGTTTGGTTTTGGTGTATAATTGAAATTTGGAGAGTCAGTGGGGAAATATGTTTGCTGACCAATGGAATGGACCTTACAGAGGCAGATCTCAGGTTTCTGGAGTTTCTTATTTTTTGGAAGAGTTGTTTTGTGCAGTCTTAAAGAAGAGAGTTGCTGCTGACCAGGTGAAGAGATTTTACCCCAGAGGGACTAGAAGTGAGGAAGATTGACTCTGGAATGAGGATAAACAATGGACCATCCTTAATTATGTATTTTTTTGTGGTGATTCTGTGCATCTGTTTTGTTGGAAACTTTTGTTAGAAGGTACCTATGAGTGGGGCTTCTAGATTTTATTTTGGCATGTGTGGGGGTATTTGAAGGGCTGGCTGCTCTATCGACAGTTACCACAGATTGTCTGTTTCCAACCCCTTGTCTTAATTTGGTTGAACCCTAGTATTGGTTTTTCTTCACAGGATTTAGTCCTCTATGACTTCAAACTGGAAATTCTTTTGGTCTTCAAGTGCCAGACTCTTCACATTTATTGTGTTGGATTTTGTTTTTTGTTAGAAGGTAACCAGGGGGGGGGATTCTAGATTTTCATTTGGAAAGTGTGGAGGTAACTGATGAGCCAGCTGCTCTGTAGAACAGCTACCTCATAATTTGTGTTTTAAGTATTTTGTTTGTCCTAGTTGAATTCTAGTTCTGGTTTTTGTTGTTCAGGTTTCTAGTCCACTATGACTTTAAACTGGCTTGGAATTGGCTTCTTAATTTATTTGGTTGGTAGCCAATCACTGGTTGTCTCTTTTCATTTTTACTTATTGGAGGGAGCCCACCCAGTGATCATTTCTTTGGACTGGACTTTTTATGGAACCTGACTTTTTCTTTTTCTTTTTTTTCCTGAATTTTGTTATTATGATTGTGGTAGTTATTAGTTTTAGATTATTTTCTTTTTTCTCTTTTTTTCTTTTAATTTTTTAAGGGGATTATTAGAATTTAATTAGGGAAACTTCACTAAATTATGGTGTTACTACATCAGAGTCACCTGGATGTGGGCAAGCATCAGTGGGGAAAGGCTCATCAATTGGCCGGGCAATGCTATTTTCTTTTTTAATTTATTTCATTTTTTTTCTGTTTCATTTTTTGATATTTTCATTAATTTCTATTTTTTTTTATCATAAATCATTTAAAATATTAAAAGGTGTATACACACTAAGGTGCACTTGGATGTGGGTAAGGTAATAGAAGATCAGCTCATCTATTGTCTGGGGGATACCTTTTGTAATAATTATTTATTTCATATTGTTTTATTCATTTCATTTTGATTCTCAGCTCTAATAATTTTTAGGGAAATTTTGGTTAATTATTTTCAAATTTTTTAGTATGTTAGTAGTTTAGTAGTTAAAAATAAAAATTTAAATTTAAATTTAAATTTAAAAAAATAAAAAATAAAAAAAAAAATAAAAAAAATAAAAAAAAAAAAAAAATAAAAATAAAAAAAAAAAATAAAAAATAAAAAAAAAATAAAAATAAAAATAAAAATAAAAATAAAAAATAAAATAAAAAAAAAAATTTTATATACCTGTTAGCTGTTATTATTTTTTTTCTATTTAGTGAATTTTTAATTCTTTTATTTAATGACGGGATGAAGAAGACTCTGGCGGTTGGTCTGGATGGTGTCCGAGTTTTTGTTTTTTGTTTGGATTAGAGGAAGAACTGTGTTCTTTGTAGTGCAGGCAGCTGTACAAAGTATATGGGTTATAGTGATCAGGTACTGGTTCAAAAGATAAACTTTAAAAAGTAGAGGAAGAAGAAGGAATGGAGTGCTGGAAGGTGTTCTTGATAAATCAAGACATCTTCTAGTGGTCATCAATGAGTTTTTTTCTCAGATTGTTCTCAAAATCATTGAATTGACCATGGAGAGCAAAGGCCTAGAGCATTTTAGAACACATCATGCTAAGGTATTGCTTCATATCAGCATAATCCAGCATCAAAGTAGTTTCTAGGGGTTGGCCAATTCAAAATTCAGCTGCAGGAGGCAGGGTCCCAACTAAGCAGAAAAATAGGATCAATAATTATTCTCTGATGAAGAAACTGGATTTTTGTTATTTTATTTTGGTACTTACAGATTGGGAGATGCTCAAATTGTATGCAGCTATAATCTGGACGGCTGAAGAACGTTGAATAGATGTGGTAGGAGGGTCCACCAGATGCAGGTATGGATTTTTGTGGTCATCATCTAAATGGTGTGAAGAAGATGTAGAAGAAGAAGGAGTTTCCTTTTACCTGGTCACTGGAGCAGGGCTGCTGTTGTTGTTTTTGTTTGTATTATTGCTTGGCGCAGGTTTGTTAGATACTGGAAGAGGAGTTCCAGGTTGGTGGAAGGAAAGACCAGGAGAAGGTGACCTGGTAGCTGATTGTGTTCTGCTGGATGAAGGTCTGGAAGAAAGAGAACTATCAGAGGAATAATTGGCAGCCAGAGGAGAGGTGAAGTTATTTCTTCTTGAAATAACAGGAGTTTTTTGTTTAGTGGCAGTATTGGGTGTTCTAGTGTTTGCAGTGGGTCCTCTAGCAGGCCTTCTAGAGATGTTGGAATCTCCTGCGTTTTCAGATGAAGAAATGAAGGTGGTAAGCTTTGCTCTAGGAGCCTTAGGAGGCTGTGGTGTAGAGTTGTTGGTGTTTGATGGAGAAATTTGGCTGTTATCTGTCAGATTTTGGTAGTTTTGAGCCTAATTTTTGCTCTCTGGAAAGGTGGGCAGGCTTCCTGGACGCCATATAGAAGCCTAAGAGCTTATTTAAAAGCCATTTTTACTGAATTTGTTGAGATAAAAGCAGACTCTTGAGAAGGCATAGCAGGTTTTTTAGGGATTGTTTTGGGTATAGAACAACATAATCTTCTGGAAGGAGCTGAAGATAAAGAAGAAGAAGCAGGTCCAAGTTCTGGTGACCTGGTAGGAGATCTTGAAATATATTTATGTAAATTTGAAGGCAGAAGTATTGGATAGTTGGGATCACTGTCTCAATTTTTCTTTTTAAAATTGCACAAATCACAGGCCATGTTATAGAATTTGGCCTGGTGAGTAGGAAGAGTGAATGTGCAAGGTCTGCACATGTGAATGCACTGTTTACAAGCATACTCCTTTGGAGCAGTGAAGCAGGGAAGGTCCAATGGGTAAAAATCTGGTGATCCAGCCATGATCTGTGAAGGAAAAATGATGAAGAGAAAAGAGTTGAATGAAAAATTTATCAGTGATGTGTAGATGGTGAAGAAAGAGTGAAGTTTAGCAGGTTGGCTGCAGAGCATTGTGCATGGAGGTGGCTCCCCCTTTGCTATGCAAAATATTTAAGTCTTTTTAGACTTTAAACTGAAAACTGGGGAAGTCTGTCAAGACTTTAAGCTGAAAATTGCAGAAGTTTGTCAAGACTTTAAACTTAACACTAGGGAAGTCTATCAAGACTTTAAACTGAAAATTTCACAATTTTGTCAAGACTTTAAAATGAACACTGGGGAAGTCTGTCAAGACTTTATACTGAACACTGCAGGAAGTCTGTCAGGACTTTAAACTGAACATTGTGGTTGAGTCTTTCAGGACTATAAACTGATAATGGGTGTTGGTGTGATTCTGGAAGAGGGCATCAAAGGGGGATTCTCTGAATTTTGTTAATGTAAGTGTGGGGGTAACTGATGAGCTGGCTGCTATGTAGAACAGTTACCCCAGAATATTTTTTTGTCTCTTTGGTCTTAAATGTTTTGATCTCTGGTTCTTTCTTCTTGATTTAGGTTTTAAGTCCCCCAAGACTATAAAATGAGGGTTTTTGAGTCCCCAAAGACTATAAAATGACACTGTGCAATATAGGGGGTGGACTTGCTAGCAAGTCCCAAAACTGAACTCAGACAGAACTCAGATGGAACTCAGACTGAACTCATACTTAACTCATACTTATCTCTACTTGGAGACCCACCTAAAACTGTTCTGCTGAGTGGTTTTAATCTCTGATTTTATGGTTCCTTTGTCAATAGCTCAATTTGTGTTCAATCTGTGGTGAATTTGAGTCCAAGGTTGCAGACTTGCCAACAAGTCCTCCCCCGAAATTGTGCAGTGTGAGGGCTGTTAGTACCCCAAGACTTAAAACTGAGGATTAGTCCCCAAAGACTGCAAACTGAGGAACATTTTTCTGATGATTGGCTACATTCAGGAAGTGTGGAGAGGTCAAGATTTTTTTTTATTTCTAAGTCAAGAGGCAGAAGATAATTAAGAGATGTAACAAAATGTTCAGCATTGGCTTTTAACTGGTTTATAAGGTTCTTCCTTTTCTCAAGATCCTGTGTATTCCTGGAAGGAGTGGATTGGAATTAATTTAGAATGAGATGCTTCTTTTGAGAAGAATTTTGTTGTAATTTGCCTTTGATGATGGGAAATGGATTAGGTGGGGGTGCTTCAATGGTTCCCACATTGTCATCATCAATGTCAGGAGGTAAATGAACTGGAAATTTGTCAGATTGAATTCCAGTATGAAGAAGTATTGGGCTTACCATGAGAAGGAACAGGGATGGTAGAGCTAGTGGTTGTAGCAGGGTTGGCACTCTTTTTTGAAAATTGTAATTTTTTGACCAGTATGGGGATTAGGATGGATGACTTGGATCTTTTGGTGCTGGTAGATGGTGGATCAGGTTGTGGAGGAGGAGAAGATGTTGAAGAGGAAAATGGACCGGGTCTGAGACAAGTTTTCTTCCTAGAGTGACAAGCATCACAGGAGGCTCTGTAGAAATGAGCCAGTGGTGTGATGGTACAGATGAGATTCTTGTTGTCACCGGACGACCTACGCACAAGGTCGAGGATGTTCCTGAAAATGAGATGAGGGATTTAGAAACTTCTTCAAAGCACAGAGGAATGATTCGAGGAAGTTATTCGAAGGTCACTCAAAGTAAGAGCTACAGGTTCAAGGTATGTTTGAGAAGAATTATAATATAGTTTCAAAGGTAATAGGAATTCTTAAGATCTCACAAAGGGTTGGAAACTCAATAATTAAAGATTTAGGATTTAGAAATGATTATTGAGAAAATAAAAGAAAGATAAAATAACAATGATTTAACTTAAAGATTTTACCACTATTAAATGTAAATACGTTTTATAATTTAATTCTAAGGAATATCGAACCAAATACCCAACCCTTTTATATCCTTTATTCCTCCTCGCATTGAACTCCCTCTCATTGCACCATTCCCATACCACAGACCATTACTAAAATACACTTAGACCCTCTTCGCTAAATATCCGTCCATGCTCAATTTACCCCTTTTTATTAATTAACAAAATTTTTAATGAAAACTACTACTGTACTATTACGTTGATCATAGCACTGTGTGTCACTTATTGAAATTGAGACTAAGGCACACTATTGAGAGATTGACTAATTTGGATTTAGAGTTTAGGCTAGCGCAGTTGAACAGTAAGTACACAAAGGGGAATCACAGTTGCTATGGAGAATTGCTTTCTGCGCTTTGAGTATAGATTTAGAACTCGATATTATTGATTTAATGAGCTGATTTTGCCTCGAGTGTCACGTGGCGCGTGACAGATGCCCGGGTATAAGAATTGCGAGCTCCGTTGAGCTTGAGCCATCTTCTCACACTAGTTTCCCTTTCCTCTATATATATTCTTTTTCTTATTTATTAATTTCCCCATTTATAATGAATTGTCCTACTCCAACACCTACGCCTCCACACCTTAAAGCGGATGGGGGAATGGTTACGCGGAAGTTTTCCCAAGCTTGCACGGCTTGTGAAACTATGGAATAATTCTGTTTCGAAAGTACGACGACTTGAGGCCCTTGCCAGAAATGCGAGTTTTGCCGTTGGCAATGAGTGGTGTGTGATTCGTTGACGAAAAATGCAGAGATTGAACAACGATTCACCAAGACCAAGTTTTGGGTAATCCCTAAAACAAAAGAGGTGGCCGAAGACATTTGGGATGTCTCCGTGGGGGAGAACGATAAGGAGCTTCACAACAAGATCACAACCTGAGTAACCCAGGCCACGAGTTCAAAACGGGGTGTCAAAGAAGAGGTCGACAAATTGGTGGAGGAAGATGAGGATGAAGTCACTGTTCCAGGGCGGACACACAAGAAGCGACGGGTGGTCATTGAAGATGACAAGGAGGAGAGAGAAGCAGAGGTAGAGGTGGCTCCAAGGTTGTTCTTAGAACCTGACCCCATCTTCGAAGTAAGTTTTAGTTGTTGTTTTTTAGGGATGAGGTTACTTATGAGTTCTTGTTTAGACATCGAATATCATTGAAGACCCAATTGGGGAACCTGCGTCGCTTTTGCCAACTGAGGCAAACCCTCCGGTCAAGGGTGGAATCAAAGAACCTGAGGAAACACTGGACCAGGTGTGGTCAAAGAAACCTCGTCAGGGTCAACGAGTTAGGTTCGAAGAAGAGTTGTGTGGGGAGTTCAATACAATTATCGACGCTGCTTCCTTCGAGGTGGCAGAGGAACTCTTGGAGATTGGAGAGGTGGTTCCGGTAGGAGAGGAGGAGGTATTTGAGAAATGAAGGAAGGAGATAAGGGTAATTTTGGAGAAGATGAAAAGATTGGTTTGAGAAAAATTAAAAGAGAAAAATTTTAAATGAAAAGGAGAGATGTAAAGAAGTAGAAAATTAGAATTGTATTTAGTTTTTTTTTTTTTTTTTGTATTATTGTATTGTATTTAAGGTGAATATTATTTTTTATAAGATTTAGGAGAGAGAGAAAAAAATTTTTAAATAAAATTTTGCTTTAGAATTTGAAAGAAGAAAAATAAGAAAGAAAGAAGTTATTTAATTGAAGGAAGTTTTAAGTTTTAAAAGAAAAAATTTATGTAAGAGAAGAGAGAAAGAAAAAACAAATGGTTGGTGATTGAGATGAGTTTGTTGAAATGAGGATTTAATGAAAGAAGAATTTGTTATTTGTGAAAAGTTGTTTATTGATTTTTTGGGAATTTCAGATAGTTGAAAAGAGAGAAAAAAAACAGAATTAGGATTTAAAGAGAATTTGAAAAAGAAGAATCATTTGTTCGAAGAATTTTATAAGGAGATTTAGAGGTTTAAGTTCGAGGAAATGGTCGTGCCGTACAAGATTTTGATGGTTCGAAGGAAAGAAAGTTTAAAGAGAGAATAAATTTTACAAAAGAAAATTTTAAAGAGAATTTTAAATTTAAGAAAAGAATGTATTTAGAGAATTGAAAAAGAAAAAGAAAGAAACACTTAGAGAGATTTAAAAGTTTTTTATTTTATTTTATTAGTTATGTTTATTCTATTTATTTTATTTTATTTTTATTTTTTAAATTTTATTTTATTTTTAATTTTAAATTTAAATTTAAATTTTTTTAATTTTAATTTTGATTTTAATTTTAGTTGGTTTTGGAGAAAATTTTATAGAAGGAGAAGAAAGAAAAGGAAGAGAAAAAAAAAAGAAAACAAGGCTAATAAATTAAGAGGTTTTTTAGATTTTTAAGAGAAAGAGAAAAAGAAAGAAAAGAAAAAAAGAAAAAGAAAATTTAAATAAAAGAAATTTTAAGTTTTTGGTTTTAAAGGATATTTCAAATGAAAAGATTTTAGAAGTTCAGGGGCGTTAGAAACATTGATGGCTGGTTCCCAGGATGTTTTGTCTGAGTCATTGAGGAAGCCTTCCCGTTCCACGAGGTATTGAAGTTTCCCCTTGCGCATTCTTGAATCAAGGATACGACTTACTTCCCACTCTAGATGATCTTCTACTCTGACCGGTTCCGGAGGGGGTTGGTTCTTGCCTGGGTATATTTCTCGAGCCAGTTCCAGGAGAGATACATGAAAAAAAGGGTGAATTGCCTGCCATTTAGGAGGTAACTTGAGTCAAAATGCAGTTTTAGAGACTTCAGAGTCGATTTCAAATGGTCCCAAGCGCTTTTCAGCCAGTTTCTTTGATGGTCTTGTTGTTCAAATTTTTCGTGCGTTGAGCCATACTTTTTCGCCTGGTTTAAAGGAAGGAGCAGATTGTCAATGTTTGTCGGCCTGTTCCTTGTATCTTTGAATCGCTGATTCCAAATTTGTTTTAAGTTCTTTTTGGAGTCGTGATATAGGTCGAAGATAATGTTCCGCAGGATGATTATTTCCTACATGGATTGAGTTGAATCGAGAATGTTGTCCATAAATGGTTTTGAAGGGAGATTGTTGTGTCAAAGAATGAGTCGAGTTATTATAAGCAAATTCGGCCAGTGGTAACCATGTGGTCCAATCGTCTTGTTGGTAACTGACATACATTCGAAGATATTGTTTGAGGATTTGGTTAACTCTTTCTGTTTGACCGTCGGTTTCAGGGTGATAGGCCGTGGAGAGGTTCCTTGTGATATTGAGTTGTCGACACAGTTGGGTCCAGAATGTGGATACAAAAAATGAGCCTCTATCTGAAATAATATCATTTGGTAAGCCATGTTTGGAAAATACATATTATAAAAAAATTTTGACAAATCTTCTGCTGTATCAGTAGTAGTGGCTTTAATGAAAATAGATATTTTTGAAAATCTATCTACTATTACTAATATAGCATCAAAATCATTAGAAAAAGGAAGTTGAGAAATGAAATCCATTGATAAAGATTCCCAAGGTTTAGAGGGAATAGGAAGTGGTTGAAGCAACCCATGCTTCCGGTGACGGGGAGCCTTATTCCTATTACATTTGTAACAAGCTTTTATATAGGCCTTAATTTCCCTGGTCATACCTTTCCAGAAGAAATCCCTCGCTATTAACTGGTAGGTTTTATCAACACCAAAATGACCAGCTAATGGAGAATCATGTCGACTGTTGAAAATCCATAATTTTATTTCATTGTTGTCGGGTATGACTACTCTACCTTCAAAGACTAATAGACCTGATTCAATACTAAATCTTTTGTCCCCTTGCTTTGAGAGTATTTTGTCTTTTAACCCTAAACAATAATTGTCCTTTGACTGAGCTTGGAGGATGTTGGATAGTGGATTTCAAAAAGATTTAATTGTCATCGAATTAAGTTGATGAGTCGTTAACATTGATTCGTTGAAAATTGATTGCGCATTTGCTGGGTTCTTGTCAGAAAATGTGTCCCCCCGCTGTGGGTAAACGTCGTCCCGATGTGACAAGATATCTGGGACAATGCAGTTCTTACCTGGGCAATGGGAAATAGAGAAGGGAAATTCAGACAAAAATTCAGCCCACCTGGCTTGACGCCTGGTAAACACTTTGAAAGACATGAAGTATTTTAAAGCATTATGATCTGTTAAAATTTGAAAAGGACTATCTAGGCTG
This sequence comes from Hemileia vastatrix, assembly GCA_030280995.1. NCBI lineage: Eukaryota > Fungi > Basidiomycota > Pucciniomycetes > Pucciniales > Zaghouaniaceae > Hemileia > Hemileia vastatrix. The sequence goes on along the minus strand of JASXTE010000013.1, from coordinate 21,666,681 downwards.
AGAAGAAAAGAACCCCATTTTTTAAGACAATGGATAATAGCTAAAAGCTCTTTGTCATGAATTTCATAATTTAATTCTGCGGCTGTAAGTTTGTGTGACTCAAAAGCAACAGGATGAACCAAATTTGTTTCAGGATTTAATTGGGAGATGACCCCAACAATAGCATAATTGCTCGCATCTGTCTCAAATATTGTCGAAGCAGAAGGATCAAAATGTCCAAGAATTGGGGCTGTGGTGAACACCGTTTTTAGTGCTTCAAATTCCTTTCGTGCTGTAGGAGTAAAAACAAAAGGAATGTCTTTTCTAAGAAGAGAAGTAAGATTGGAAATAGTTTTAGAGTAATCTTTAATAAATCTTCTATAGAAGTTTGCAAAACCCAAAAAACCTTGGAGCGATTTAATGGTTTTGGGCTCAGGTTATTCCAAGATTTTCTGGACTTTTTTGTCATCCATGACTAAACCATCAGTGGACAACGTAAAACCCAAAAAATCAATTGATTTGAGGTGGAATTTGCATTTATTATGCTTGGCATAGAGACCATGATCTCAAAGACGAGTTAGGACCTGTCGAACATGATGAATATGTTCATCTAGTGTTTTCAAGAATATTAAAATATCATCTAAATAGACGACTACGAATTGTTCAACAAAATCTTGAAAGATGTCATTAACAAAAGTTTGAAAAGTTGAAGGTGCGTTACACAATCCAAAAGGCATAACTAAATATTCAAAACTACCAAATCTAGTGCGCATTGCAGTCAGTGGTTCATGACCTTCTGCAATGTGAATCAGATTTTAAGCGCCTCTAAGATCAATTTTAGAAAAGAAATTAGCACCATTGAAAAGGGTAAGAAGTAATGACATAGGAGGAACAGGATATGCATTCTTCTTAGTGACTGTGTTGAGCTTTCTATAGTCAACACACAACCTAAGACTACCGTCCTTCATTTTTACAAAGAGGACAGGGGAGCCGTTTGGAGATTTACTGGCTCTGATGAAACCTTTGGCTACATTCTCTGCAATTCAGTCTCGAAGAACTTGAGATTCGTCCTTCGACAAAGAATAGACAGGACCTGCCGGAGGTACTGGGCCTATTAACTCTATTTGATGGTCGTAGGGTCGATGAGGTGGTAACTTATCAGCCTTGCGGATTGAGAAAACATTGAGGAAATCGTGGTAGATTTATGGTAGAGTTGATTTAATGGCTTCAACGTTGATTTGGTCGTCCTCTTCATTTTCAAGAGAATCTGTTGAGGGGATACCTGAATTGAGAGAGCAGAATTCGATTACTTCGAGGCAATTTAAATCCTCTTCGAGTGAAGTCATCGAGCTAGAAGGGTTAGCCAATTGCTCATTTAGAGAAAGATCAGATGCTTGCAAGTCATCTGGCAGAGATTTGTCCTCTAGCAGGACGTTGTCAGGCGGGTTGTTTAACTCCCTATTGACCTGCATTGAAGAATCAGAAATATACTTAGAGCGTGGGGTGATCAATCCCTTAGTCCAATCAATTTCGGGATTCCAATGCGTTAAAAAGTCATGGCCAAGAATGGTATCGTCCATCCTTGGGGCATCCAAGACTGATAATTCCCACTTGAAGGGGGGAAAGTTCGGAAAGTTGAAAACCCATAAAATTTTCTTACTTACCCAATATTTGGGTTCCTCTGATTCGACCAAATAGATTGGAGTTCGATTGTCATCTGTAAATGTTAGTTGAAGCTTCTCGGAAAAAATAAACTAACAAAAGAAATTGAAGTTTCAGAGTCTATAAGACAACTGAAGGGGATATCCTCCTTAAAAAGAATGAATCTCAAGCGGTTTAAGGCAACTCCAGTCCTTAAGACATGGAGGTTCTGTGCACTGGGAGAGATAAGATAGTTTGCTTTGCACACAAGTAATCTATCTACTAGTTTTTAGACTTCGAACTAGTACCTTCTCTTTCCTTCAACTTTACACAGTCTTCCAACTTGTGCTTACCCCCACAATACATACATAACCCATTATCTGCTCGTCTCTTCCTCTCAGCTTCTTTAAGTTCCCCTTTAGGATCCAGTACTTTGCTGATATCGCCTGGAGTCGAGCCTTTTGGTCAAGGTTTATCCTTTCCCTTGTTGGGTTTGGATTGAGTCGAGGAGGATTGATTTGGTCGTGGGTGGTAAGAAGATTTCAATTTAAAGTTTAGGCCTTGAGATTTGTTGGCATATCGACAATGTTGAAGTCGTCCTTGATAAACGCCGTCAAGTTCGAGGGTTTGATCCATTAAATCCGTTAAAGTATTAATCTTCTGACCGTGAAGATTTAATTGATCCAGAATCCTTGAAGGAAGTCCTTTCTTGAAATGATACTTAAGGGCAGCATCATTCCAACCTACTCGAGTTTGAAGTGCTCTGAAGTTCGAGATATATTCAGAGGCTTTACCATTATCACTCATGCGAAGAAAATCAAGTTCAATTTCTGCATTGTCAGTTTCATTAGGGTGCCCAAACAACGTAAAAAGTTGGTCTTCGAACTTTTCCCAATTATTGATAAGTAACTGGGTTTCTGTTGAAGAAAGCATGAGCAGATAAGGTTCGAACCATCTTGCTGCTTTCCCGGCTAGGAATGAAGAAGCGTAAACAACCTTTGATTGGTCGCTATTAAAGGTTCGAGGGTCATTATGGAACAGTAGCTTGCAGGTTCGCAAGAAGGGTCGCAATCTGTCGGGGTGATCTCCTTCGAATTTTTCAGGAGATTTCATAGAAGGAGTTTTGAACTTAGATCCCTCTGAAGACGTTGTATTTGAAAGGGTTTTCATGAAAATTCTCATGAAATCTTCATGAGAGTTAGATGGTCCAGGTTCTGAGGATTGACCAGAAGGGTGATTGGCTGGGGCAGATGGTGCCTCGTGCATTGTATCCTCTCCTTCTTCTTCATCACTAGAATCCTCAAAATCTTGTGGGATGTCTTCTACAGATTGAACTGAATTTTGCCGTTCCCTAAGGTCGAGTGGTTCCAAAGAGTGAGTGCGGGAAACAGACCTTGTGGCTGTTGGCCTGCCCCTAGCCCGAGCTCTAGTAGTAGCGCCCGTAGGAGGAGTGCGTTAAACAGGTGCCATTTTAAAACTTTAAAAACACCTAAAAGGATGTAGTAGTGCAAAGAATGAGAACTACGGAGAATTAAATTATACTGTCACCGGAAGACCTACACAAAAGGTCGAGGATGTTCCTGAAAATGAGATGAGGGATTTAGAAACTTCTTCGAAGCACAGAGGAATGATTTGAGGAAGTGATTCGAAGGTCACTTGAAGTAAGAGCTAGAGGTTCGAGGTATGTTCGAGAAGAGTTATAATATAGTTTCAAAGGTAATAGGAATCCTTAAGATCTCACGAAGGGTTGGATACTCAATAATCAAAGATTTAGGATTTAGAAATGATTATTGAGAAAATAAAAGAAAGATACAATAACAATGATTTAACTTAAAGATTTTACCACTATTAAATGTAAATATGTTTTATAATTTAATTCTAAGGAATATCAAACCAAATACCCAACCCTTTTATATCCTTTATTCCTCCTCCCATTGACCTCCCTCTCATTGCACCATTCCCATACCACAGACCATTACTAAAATACACTTAGACCCTCTTTGCTAATATCCGACCATGCTCAATTTATCCTTTTTAATTAATTAACAAACTTTTAATGAAAACTACTAATGTACTATTACGTTGATCATAGCGCTGTGCGTTGCTTATTGAAATTGAGACTAAGGCACACTATTGAGAGCTTGACTTATTTAGATTTAGAGTTTAGGCTAGCGCAGTTGAATAGTAAGTACACAAAGGGGAATCACAGTTGTTATGGAGAATTGCTTTCTGCGCTTTGAGTATAGATTTAGAACTTGATATTATTTATTTAATGAGCTGCTTTTGCCTCGAGTGTCATGTGGCGCGTGACACTTGTCAATGCAGTATTGGAAAGGACCCAATTTAGTAGCAGTTTTGGAAAGAAAGCTGAACATGGTGGTTGTGATGAAGAAAAATTTGGACATTGTCTATTGGAGGGAGGAAGACTGCCATTGAAGAGCCCTGGTTTTTCTCTATATATTATGTCTTAATGAAATTTTTCATATTCTAAGTATTAAGGGGATAATTTCTCATTTTTTCCTTCAAAATTATTGCTGTTGGATTTTGTTTTTCTTGTTTTACAGGCTAACCTTAAGTCTTAGGGTTCAGTGTTTAGTACTGTTAGAATGAGCTAAATTTTCTTCACATTAAATTTCCCAATGTTTTTATAACTTAATTACATGTTTTAAAGATTTTAGTAGTTGTAGTAGATTTTTATAAGTAGTTTAAGTCTTTTTGGTTATTTTCTGACTTCAGGATGATCCAGCTGCCTCAGGAGGGCCTCCTGACATCATGCAAACCGCCGGCCTTAGTGCTAGAGGCCTGGGAAGCGTTTCTAGAGAGGTTTTATGCAATTCCGCAGTCAAGAATGCCAAATTTGTTGGTGTGAATGGGCTTTTAGTTAGTGGTCTGGGTGTATATAGTGAATAAGACAGTTTGGGGCAACTTCAATTATCATACAACTATCCAGAGGAGATATCCTTGTTCCTCAATCAGTTTTAACTTTTTTTTGGCTACAATTAGCTGTGTTTGATGCAAAGTGATTTCTTCATTTAAATTTACTTGGCAACTGGTTTTCTGGCATAGTCTTTCATGCTATATCAAGTATTATTGCTGTCTCTGGGGTGGATTTTCAACCTACATCATGTATCATTGCTATCTCTGGTGTGGAAATTGGTATTTATTTCAGCTCTTTGGGTTGGTAGTCTTTCTGGAGACTACTTTCCTGACTAATCAGGCAGTCAAGTGTGTTGGAAAAGGGGCTTTAGCAAACAGGAACCAATTTACTGTAGCAGGTAAATCTCACTTTCTTTTTCTAACGGGACAGGGATTTTTCTCTCCAGTTTTACTCTAACTCCCTTGGTCAAGGCCTATATATAGCACTACAGGATTGTCTACATTGTCAAAATTATTTCATTTTTGATTTTTTTAAAGGGAAACTATAATGTGCACCACCTATTTCTTAAACATTTACCTCCCCACCATATTAAATTGGTAGAGTTTTAATGATGTGATTTTTTTGACTTGACCATTTTCCAGATCTTACTTGGCTCAAAATATTGAAACATGACCAGTGTTGGCAAAAGAAAAATTTGATTTTGTTTGTATGTGTAACTATGGAAGGCTGTTTCTAACCGGCTGCAGAGTGTTGTATATCGTATTTGAAAGCATGTTTATTTATTTATGTATTTTATTTTAAAAATTTACTATTTATTGTAGCCAGATTTCTACTGGCTACTTTTTGGAAACCTTAATTTATGACCCAAGCCTTTGAAATTGGCTTGCGTCCCTTACATTTCAATCTAGTACTTCAAGCAATGTTTCCCCGGCTGGAAGTGTTGCTTTTGGGCAACCAAAGTTGCTTTTAGCCACTTTGGTTGCTTGCTTTTACATTTTCCACCCTCCCAGCCAATTTACTAGGATGGGAGGTGGCCAAATATGTATGCAATGAGGATTGCACACTCACTTCCATATTTAATGCAGTACATTGCACAGCCGTTTTTTTCTGGCTGTGCAATGAAAACAGAGAAACCAAATTCCCTGAAAGGGTTTTTGGTTTCTAAAAGGTAAGCAATTTTCCCCACCAGGTGTGATCAGGTGGGGAAGTGAGAGACAACTTAGAACAAAGTTGTTTGAAAGAAAATTTGGTCTTAAAAACATTTAAAATCAATAAAAAAAAGGGAATCTTGGAAAAAAATGAGAAAGTTAGAAAACAAAACCAACAAAATTAAAATGTTACTATAAGAAAAATAATAAGTGCTAGGGATACCAAAAATCCAAGTGAATTTCACTTGGATTGGTTATTTAGTAATAATTTTTTTTTAAAATTAAATTAAAAATTCATACACCATAAAATTTATGAAATTTTTTTATATGAATATTATAAATTTAATTTACAGCTTTCTCATAATTATATTTGTAATAGGGGGTATCAAAGTTAAAAATTTGTAATTATTTAAAAGGTACTTTACAACACAACAATAAAGCCACATACTTGACATTAATTCTCAGTACAAAGGTGCTTTATGGGCACAATATGCAATATTTAAAAAAAATCATGTTTGATTTGGTGGAAGAAAGAGGTATTTTGCAAATGCAGATTTATAATTTTGATACCCCCAAATTTTGTTTTTTAATTTTTGACTTTGAAGTTAATTTTTTGGAAATTCAAAATTAAATTTTCAACTAACTTTTTAGTAAGGTAAAATAAATTATAAATTTGAAATTTTGTAATAAAATAATTAAAAAAAATTAAATTTATTTGAAAAATATTATTGTTAAAGGAATACCAATCTTTTAAGGCTAGAAATTCTGTGCAAATTGTAACTAAAAAAATATATATTTTTTTTGTGAGGGGTTATTACTATTTTAAGAAATATTTTTCAAAAACACTCATTAAATACTGAATTAAATTAATTTGTAACTTAAATTATTTGTAAAATAATTAAAATTGAAATAATAATATTGTTATATTTGATATAAAATTTTAATTGGTAATATTAATGTCTCTTTAAGTAAATTTAAAAATCAATAAAAAAACCATGTTGATAAGTACTTCATTTTTGATAATCAATGGTTAAGTCAGCCAGGCTACTAGACTTACCCAGTAAAATAATTAATTATTTTACTTAGATGAAGCTAGGCCCTCTTTTTCTTACTAACAATTAATTATTTACTTATGTATTACTTACAACTAACTAGTTAAGTATATGAAGTAGTGTAAATAATTAATGTAAGTAAATGTCCCATATATTTTTACTCCCTAAACACCCTGCTCAATAATGCAGTTAAATGGGAATAAAGATAAATAATAAAATTATAATAAAATAACCTTAAAATTATTATATCACTTAACTGAGAGATCTGGAATTCTGTGAAGTCAATATAATTAACTCAATTACGTTGTATTAATTGTGACATTCCAAGGAAACTCATGCTTTATTACCAATAAACATAATGCCTTGTTGATGTGCCAATTAATCTATCTTTTCTTTTATGTTATATATATACTCCTATTTAGTCAGCTTCTTTCTCACACCCTTGTAATAGAGGGTGAAATTTTTGTGTCTTTATGTTTCTCATGTTTGCTTATAAAAGGCCCTCACATTTCTACCTTTTAAAGTCATTCCTTACTTTACTCATTTTTTATAACTACATACAAAAATTGTTTATTTTTATAAAATTATTGTTTTAGTACTTACATTCACCTTAATTATAAACCTTTAAAAAATAATAGTACTCCACCCTTTTACCTCTTCTTATTTCAGTAAATAATCTTTAAAAGATAGGAAAATACGTACTAAGTTTTGAAATCCTTTAAAATCCTTGTTGCTGCCCTTGGACCTCCCTGAATAACCCTCTAGACTTGAAAGACCCCTTGACAGGTTATATGTATATCTTATATATATTTTTTGAGTGTTATATTTATATACACATGATGAAATTTGAAATTTACAATGCCATTCAATCATTAATTATTTGTCAACTTAGTTATAATAACTTCATATTTAATACCAGCCACTAGTATTTAGTTTTTAATTTAAAACTCCAATATAATATGATAGTATCCTTATTTTGTCTGGATTTAATTAACATCAATAACAGACCATAAATGAGTGGGTAATTAATTAAAATAAATAATTGAAGAATAACCTATAATATATAATAAGTTTATCAAAAAGAGTATATTATAAAAATATACTTTAAATTTTTTTTGATATAATTTGGGTATTTAAATGAAAATTTAAAATTATCAGACTTCAAAATTGGAAAAATCTAAAAGTGGTGTTTATATAATAAGCCTCACATAAAAAAAAGGATAAAAAATCTACTATGTAACTAAATTATTAAATATTAAAGTATTATTAAAATTATTGAAAAACTTATTTTGCAATTATAATAAAATCTAAATGTGAAATTAAGGGTGGAATAATAGTAAGACTATGTGGAAAAACATTAATTTATGCATAGTTTCAACTATGTTCAGATAAAATAATTTGTAAAATTTTATAATAACATCTATTTAATAGTGATGCAATTTTATTTAGATCAAGAATAAAGTTTTAGTGTCACCGGACAACCTACGCACAAGGTCGAGGGTGTTCTTGAAAGTGAGATGAGGGATAAAGTTTAGAGACTTCTTTGAAGCACAGAGGAATTTTTCAAGGAATTGATTCAAAGATCACTCAAAGAAAGAGCTACTGCTTTGAGTTATATTTGAGAAGAATCTTAATTTATTTTAAGGTAATACTAATATTCTTATAATATCACAAAGGGTTGTAACACTCAACAATAAAAGATTTAAATTTAGAGATTATTATTGAGGGAAAAGGAAATGTACAATAACTATTATTTAGCTTGCAGTTTTACCACTATTAACTATAAATATGTTTTATAATTTAATTCTAAAGAAACATCAAACCATAATCTAACCCTTTTTATATCTATTACTCCTCCTTGCATTGACCTCATACCCATCCATCATTCGGCACACCACAGACCACTAAAATTACACCTGTTACACCTGGACCCTCCTCACTCACATCAGTTAACCCCTTAATCCTCCACTAACCATTCCCTCCATGCCCACTATCCCTTTTTAATAACCCACAGATATTTAATAAACCTTTTAGCGGAATATTGCATTGACTATTGCGCTATGTGTCGCTTATCAAAGAAAAGCCTAAACAAATTTTTGAGGATTGACTAATTTAGTTTTAAAGTTTAGATTAGCGCAGTTGAAAAGTGATTACACAAAGGGAAGTTTCCGTGGCGAGATAGAAACGCTTTCTGCGCTTTGAGTATGGATTTAGACCTCTGTTTTATTGATTTAATGAGCTTCTTTTGCCTTGAGTGTCACATGGCGCATGACAGATGCCGGGGTATAAAACGCAAGCTCTGTTGAGTGTGAGACATATACTTCCCACACTACTTTCCCTTTATTTAATTCTTGATTATTTATTTTTTAATTATTATGTCAGCTGGACCTACTCCAACGCCCACACCTCCTCACCCTAAAGCGTATGGTGGGCTCATTACCCAAAAGTATTCCGAGGCCTGCACGGCTTGTGAGTCTATGGAATAGTTCTGCGTCAAAAGCACGGCCACACAGGGTCCTCACCAGAAATGCAAGTTTTACCGATGGAGACGGGTGATGTGCAATGCCCTCTCAAAGAAAGCCAACATTGAGAAACAGTTTACTAAAACTAAGTACTGGGTAATACCGAAGACCAAAGAAGTGGTCGAAGATATATGGAATGTGTTGGTTGGGGAAGATCAGTCAGAAGGAGTTGACAAGGAGGTCAAGGATACCATGGCTACCTGGGTAACCCAAGCCACGGGCAAAAAAATGGGGTGGAAGAGGAGGTGGATGAATTGGTGGAAGAAGATGAGGAGGAAGTCCCCATCTCAAGGCAGACACTGATGAAGCGGCGAATAGTCATCAAAGATGAAAATGAAGAAAAGGAAGTGACAGTGGAAGTCACATCAAACTTATTTCTAGAAGTTGATCTGGTCTTCGATGTAAGTTTGCCTTTTATTTTATTTTATTTTATTTTTGTTTTCAAAAGAAATTTTTTTACTGATGACGGTATGTTTTAGAATTCAGATGCCATTGCGGAAGACCCTATGGTGGAAGCCTCAAGTGTGGGAGCTCCTATTGTGGAAACAACTACTGTGGAAGTGGCCATTGTGGAAGCGGTGCCTTAGATCCCTACTGAAGAAAATTTACCAGTGATTTCCTTGAGGGAGGATAATGAAGAAACTCTTGACCAGGTATCATCAAAGAAACCTCGCCAGGGTCGACAAACTAGGTTCATTGAAGAGTTAAGTGGCGATGTCAACAAGATTATTGATTCTGCCTCCTTTAATGTGGCTGAAGAATTGCTGGAGATTGGGGAAGTGGTACCAGTAGGAGAGGAGGAGGTTTTTGAGAAATGCAGGAAATAAATAAGGGTGATTTTGGAGAAGATGAAGAAATTGATTCGAGAGAAAATACAGGAAAAAATTTAAAATGGAAGGAGAAAAAGAAAGAAAGAGGAAAAGAAAAGTAGAAACAATTTGAATATTTATTTACTTTATTTTGTTGTTTTAATTGAAATTTTAATATTTATTTTATAAGATTTTGAGAAAAAAATAAAAAGAAAAGAAAGAAAGAATATTTAAAATTTTGTTTTGAAATTTTGAAAGGAGAAAGAAAGAAAAAAATATATAATCGAGAAAAAATTTTGTTTTATGTTTTTGAAAAGAAAGAAAAAATTTTAAATAAGAAGAAGAAGAAGAAATATAGATGATTGAAACAATTTTGAAATGAAAATTTAATGAGGGAAAAAAATTTTTAATTAATGAAATTTTATTTATTGAAGTTTTTTGGTTATTTGAAAAGAAAGAACGAAAAGAAGAGAAGAAATAATTTTAAAAAAGAATTTGAAAGAAAGAAGTAATTTGTTTGAAGAATTTAAAAGAGAGATTTGGAGGTTGAAGTGAAGTTTGAGAAAGATTTTCATGTTGCGTTGTGGTGATCCAAACCTGGGTAGGCCTTTGGAGTGCATATTTGGAGGTATTTGGTATGTAGGGTGGTATTGAGGTTATGGTGTTATTAGTGGTTTTTTTTCATCTTTAGGTGATATTTAGTAGTGTTTATGGAGGCTTAAGCTAGGGTCACTTATTATGTCTCAGCTTAATGTCCTTTCTTTTCTCTTCATTTTGGTATCCCTTATGGGTGGTTACCTTGCTTTATAGGGTAGTTATGGTGTTGTTATTGGTATTTATCGGATGTTTATTACTTAGTGGTGCTTATGTAGGCTTAAGCTAGGGTCTCTTATTATGTCTCAGCTTATTTTCCTTCATTTTCTTTTCATTTTGGTATGTCTTATGTGTGTTTATCTTGTTTATTAGTGAAGTTATGGGTTTTTAGGATTTTTTAGGGTTTTTATGGGTTGTATGGGTGTTTTAGGGCCTAGAAGCGGCCCGACCGCCCCCAAGCGGCCTGCCCTCCCCTAAGTGGAGCCGCCTCCAAGCGGCCTGCCCGCCTGGGCACTGGGGAGGCGCTAAAATGCACTTTTATGCATGAAAAAGGCTGGGAAAGCTGGATTTTGGCTGGGGAATTGGTCAGGGTGGTCTATGCGCTGGCTGTATGATGCGTGTGTGGGAAGATTTTTTAGGGAATCATCTTATCTCTTTACTCATTGCCTCTCTGTTCCTCACTGTCTCATTGGATTGTGTTTTGTTGGAATATATTACTGTTCATTTCAACTCTTTCTAGTAGTCTGTCTGGGACTATTATCTTCACTTTTAAAGGGGTCAAGTGTGTTTAATTAGAGGGTCTAGCAAACAGATCTCCAAGTTGCTACAACAGGTCAATCTCACTTATTTTTCTAAAGGGACAGGGGTTATTCTTTCTGGTTTTTCTCCAACTCCCTTGGTAAAAGCCTATAGCTAATACTATAGGATTGTCTACAGCGTTTGTAATAAAATTTGATACACTACGCAATATAGGGGGTGGACTTGCTAGCAAGTCCCCAACCTGAACTCAGACTGAACTCAGATGGAACTCAGACTGAACTCATACTGAACTCATACTGAACTCTACTTGAAGACCCACAAAAACTGTTATGCTGAGTGGTGTTCATCCCTGATTGTATGGTTCCTTTGTCAATAGCTCAATGTGTGTTCAATCTGTGGTGAATTTGAGTCCAAGGTTGCGGACTTGCTAACAAGTCCGCCCCCCGTATTGCGCGGTGATAGTTCAAAGAAAAGAATTTTTTAAAGAAAGAATGTATATAGAAAATTGAAAGAAAAGGAAAGAAAATTTAAAGAAAATTGTAAAAGGTTTTTATGAATTTTTAATCTGTTTAATTTTATTTTTATATAAATTTAATTTAATTTAATTTTATTTAAAATATATTTTATTTTATTTTAAAGAAGGTTGAAAAAACTTTTGAAAGAACAAAGAAGAAAGAAGAAAAGAGAACAAAGAATAAGGAAATTTTTTAGAGGTAAAGATAATTTAGATTTTAAAGAGAAGAAGGAGAAGAGAAAGAAAATAAAAAAGAGAGGAGAAATATAAAGAGAGTTTTAAGGTTTTGGTTTTAAAGGATATTTAAGATGAAAAGATTTTAGGAGTTCAGGGGCCTTAGAAACATTGATGTCTGGTTCCCAGGATGTTTTGTCTGAATCATTGAGGAAGCCTTCCCATTCCACGAGATATTGAAGTTTCCCCTTGCGCATTCTTGAATCTATTATACGGCTTACTTCCCACTCTAGATGGTCTTCTACTTCGACCGGTTCCAGAGGAGTTTGGTTCCTGCCTGGGTATCTTTCTTGAGCCAGTTCCAGAGAGATACATGAAAAAAAGGGTGAATAGCCTGCCATTTAGGAGGTAGCTTGAGTTGAAATGCAGTTTCAGAGAATTCAGAGTCAATTTCAAATGGTCCCAAGCGCCTTTTGGCTAGTTTCTTTGATGGTCCAGTTGTTCAAATGTTTTGTGCGTTGAGCCATACTTTTTTGCCTGGTTTAGAAGGAGGAGCAGATTGTCAATGTTTTTTGGCCTGCTCCTTGTACATTCAAATTGCTTCTTCCAAATTTGATTTAAGTTCTTCTTGGAGTCGTGATATGGTAGGAAGATAATTTTCCACAGGATGATTAGTTCCTACACAAATTGAGTTGAATCGAGGATGCCTTCCATAAAAGTTTTGAAAGGATATTGTTGTGTCAAAGAATGAGTCCAGTTATTATAAGAAAATTCGGCCAATGATAACCATGTGTTCCAATCATCTTGTTGGTAACTGACATACATTTGAAGGTATTGTTCAAGGATTTGGTTAACCCTTTCCGTTTGCCCATCGGTTTCAGGATGATAGGCCGTGGAGAGATTCCTTGTGATATTGAGTTGTCGACACAGTTGAGTCCAGAATGTGGATACAAAAAATGAGCATCTATCTGAAATAATATCATTAGGTAAGCCATGTTTTGAAAATATATATTCTAGAAACAATTTTGACAGATCTTCTGCTGTAGCAGTAGTATTGGTTTTAATGAAAAAAGACATTTTATAAAATCTATCTACTATTACTAATATAGAATCAAAATTATTAGAAAGAGGAAGTTGAGAAATGAAATCCATCGATAAGGATTCCCGAAGTTTAGAGGGAATAGGAAGTAGTTGAAGCAACCCATGCTTCCGGTGACGGGGAGCCTTATTCCTATTACATTTGTAACAAGCTCTTAAATAGGCCTTGATTTCTCTGGTCATTCCTGGCCAGAAGAAATCCCTTGCTATTAAATGGTAGGTTTTATCAACCCCAAAATGACCAGCTAATGGAGAATCATGTCGACTATTAAAAATCCATAATTTTATTTCATTGTTGTTGGGTATGACTACTCTACCTTTGAAAACTAATAGACCTGATTCAATACTAAATCTTTTGGCCGCTTTCTTCAAGAGTATTTTGTCTTTTAACCCTTAACAAAAATTTTCCTTCGACTGAGCTTCGACGATGTTAGATAGTGGACTTTGAAATGATTGAATTGTCATCAAATTAAGTTGATGAGTCGTTAACATTGATTCTTTGAAAATTGATTTCACATTTGCTGGGTTCTTGTCAGCAAATGCATCCCCCCGCTGTGGGTAAACTTTGTCCCGACATGACAAGATATTTGGGACAATGCAGTTCTTACCTGAACAATAGGAAATAGAAAAGGGAAATTCAAACAGAAATTCTGCCCTACTGGCTTGACTCCTGGTTAAAACTTTGGAAGACATAAATTATTTCAAAGCATTATGGTCTTTTAAAATTTGAAAAAGACTATCTAGGCTGAGAAGAAAAGAGCACCATTTTTTAAGAAAATGAATAATAGCTAAAAGCTCTTTGTCATGAATTTCATAATTTAATTCTGCATCAATGAGTTTGCGTGACTCAAAAGAAACAGGATGAAACATTTTTGTTTCAGGATTTAATTGAAAAATGACCCCTGCAATAGCATAATTGCTCACATCTGTCTTGACGATTGTCAAAGCAGAAGGATCACAGTGTCGAAGAATTGGAGCTGTGGTGAATACAGTCTTCAATGCTTTGAATTCCTTTCCTGCTGTAGAATTAAAAACAAAAGAAATATCTTTTTTAAGAAGGTAAGTAAGATTGGAAATAGTTTTAAAGTAATCTTTAATAAATCTTCTATAGAAATTTGCAAAACCCAAAAAACCTTGTATGGAATTTATGGTTTTGGGCTCAGGCCATTCCAGGACTTTTTGGACCTTTTTGTCCTCCATGACTAAACCATCAGTGGATAACGTAAAACCCAAAAAATCAATCTATTTAAGATGGAATTTGCATTTTTTGTGCTTGGTGTAGAGACCGTGATCTCAAAGGCAATTTCAAGCCTTTTGAACATGATGAATATGTTCATCTAGTGTCTTCAAGATAATTAAAATATCATCTAAATAGACGACTAAAAATTGTTGAACAAAATCTTGAAAGATGTCATTAACAAAAGTTTGAAAATTAGATGGTGCATTACACAATCCAAAAGGCATGACTAAATATTCAAAACTACCAAATCTAGTGCCCATTGCAGTCAGTGGTTCATGACTTTCCGCAATGTGAATAAGATTGTAAGCGCCTCTAAAATCAATTTTAGAAAAGAAATTAGCACCATTGAAAAGGGTAAGAAGCAATGACATAGGAGGAACAGGATATGCATTATTCTTAGTGACTGTGTTGAGCTTTCTATAGTCAACACACAACCTGAGGCTACCATCCTTTTTCTTTACAAAAAGAACAGGGGAGCCGGTTGGAGATTTACTGGCTCTGATGAAACATTTGGCTACATTCTCTGCAATGTAGCATTGAAGAACTTGAGATTTTTCCTTCGACAAAGAATAGACAGGACATTCCGGAGGTACTGGACCTATTAACTCTATTTGATGGTCGTAGGGAAGATGAGGTGGTAACTTCTTGGCCTTGAAGATTGAGAAAACATTGAGGAAATAGTGATAGATTTCTGGTAGAGTTGATTTAATGGCTTCAACGTTGATTTGGTTGTCCTCATCATCTTTGAGAGAATCTTTCCAGGGAAAACCAGAATTGAGAGAGCATAATTCTTTACTTCGAGGCAATATAAATCCTCTTTGAGTGAAGTCATAGAGCTAGAAGGGTTAGCCAATTGCTCATTTAGAGAAAGATCAGATGCTTGCAAGTTATCTGGAATAGATTTGTCCTCTAGCAGGACATTTTCAGGCTGGTTTTTTAACTCCGTATTGACCTGCATTGAAGAATCAGAAAAATACTTAGTGGGTGGGGTTATCAATCCCCGAGTTCAATCAATTTCAGGATTCCAATGCGTTAAAAAGTCATGGCCAAGAATGGTATCGTTCATTCTTGGGGCCTCCAAGACTGATAATTCACACTCGAAGGGGGGAAAGTTCAGAAAGTTGAAAACCCATAAAAATTTCTTACTTACCCAATATTTGTGCTCCTCTGATTCGACCAAATAAATTGGAGTTTGATTGATATCTGTAAATTTCAGTTGTATCTTCTTGGAAAAAGATAAGCTGAAAAAATAAATTGAAGCTCCAGAGTCTATAAGACAACTGAAGGGGATATCCTTTTTAAAAAGAAAGAATCTCAAGCGGTTTAAAGCAACTCCAGTCCTTAAGACATGGAGGTTCTGTGCACTGGGAGAGATAAGATAGTTTGCTTTGAACACCAGTAAACTATCTACTAGTTTTTTGACTTCGAACTAGTACTTTCTCTTTCCTTCAACTTTACACAATATTCTAGCTTGTGCTTACCCCCACAATACATAAATAACCCATTATCTGCTCGTCTCTTCCTCTCAGATTCTTTAAGTTCCCCTTTAAGATCCAGTACTTTACTGATATGGCCTGGGGTAGAGCTTATTGGTCAAGGTTTGTCCTTTCCCTTATTTAGTTTGGATGGAGTTGAGGAAGATTGAGTTGGCTGTGGGTGTGAAGAAGGTCCCAATTTAAAATTTAGGCCTTGAGATTTGTTGGCGTATCGACAATGTTGTAGTTGTCCTTGGTAAACACTGTCAAGTTTGAGGGTTTGATCCATTAAATCCGTTAAAGTAGTCATCTTCTGACCATGAAGATTTAATTGATCCAGAATCCTTGAAGGAAGTCCCTTTTTGAAATGATACTTGAGGGCAGCATAATTCGAACCTACTCTAGTTTGAAGTTCTCTGATGTTTGAGATGTATTCAGAAGCTTTACTATTATCAATCATGCGGAGGAAGTCCAGCTCAATTTCTGTGTTGTCAGTTTTGTTAGGGTCACCAAACAACGTAAAAAGTTGGTCTTCAAATTTTTCCCAGTTATTATTAAGCAAGTTGGTCTCTGTCCAAGAGAGCATGAGAAGATAAGGTTCAAACCACCTTGCTGCCTATCCAGATAGGAATGAAGAAGAGTAAACAACCTTCAATTGGTCGTTATTAGAGTTTCGAGGGTCATTATGGAACAGAAGCTTGCATTTTTGAAAGAAAGGTTGCTATCTTTCTGGATGTTTTCAATCAAATTTATCCGGAGATTTCATGGTAGGAGTTTTGAATTTTGATCCTCCCAAAGACGTTGGATTTGAAAGGGTCTTCATGAAAAGTCTCATGAAGTCTTCCAGAGAATTAGAATTAGATGGTCCTGGTTCCGAAGGTTGACCCAAAGGGTGTGTAGCAGGGGCAGATGGTGCCTCATGCATAGTATCCTCTCCTTCTTCATCATCACTAGAATCATCAAAATCTTGTGGGATGTCTTCTACAGATTGGACTGAATGTTGACATTCCCTAAGGTTGAGAGGTGCCAGGGAGTGAGTGCGGGAAACAGGTGGTGTGGCTGTTGGCCTGCCTCTGGTGCGAGCCCTGGTAGTAGCACCTGTAGGAGGAGTGCATTGAACAGGTGCCATTTTAAGAATTTAGAAACACCTGGAAAAGGACATAGTAGTACAAAGAATGAGAACTACGGAGAATTAAATTATACTGTCACCGGACGACCTACGCACAAGGTCAAGGGTGTTCCTGAAAATTAGATGAGTGATAAAGTTTAGAGACTTCTTTGAAGAACAGAGGAGTTGTTCAAGGAAGTGATTCAAAGATGACTCAAAGGAAGAGCTACTGCTTTGAGTTATATTTGAGAAGAATCTTAATATATTTTAAGGTAATACTAATATTCTTATAATATCACAAAGGGTTGTAACACTCAACAATCAAAGATTTAAATTTAGAGATTATTATTGAGGGAAAAGGAAATTTACAATAACAATGATTTAACTTTCAGTTTTACCACTATTAACTATAAATACGTTTTATAATTTAATTCTAAAGAAACATCAAACCAAAATTCAACCCTTTTTATATCTATTACTCCTCCTCACATTGACCTTATACTCATCCATGATTCTGCACACCACAAACCACCAAAATTACACCTGTCACACCTGGACCCTCCTCACTTACATCTGTTAACCCCTTAATCCTCCACAAACCAATCCGTCCATGCTCACTATCCCTTTTTAATAACCCACAGATGTTTAATAAACCTTTTAGTGGAATATTGCATTGACTATTGTGCTATGCGTCGCTTATAGAAGAAAATCCTAAACACATTTTTGAGGATTGACTAATTTAGTTTTAAAGTTTATATTAGCGCAGTTGAAAAGTGAGTACACAAAGGGAAGTTGCCGTGGCGAGATAGAAACGCTTTCTGCGCTTTGAGTATGGATTTAGACCTCTGTTTTATTGATTTAATGAGCTGCTTTTGCCTTGAGTGTCACGTGGCGCGTGAAATTTAGGAAGAAAAACTAATAAAATTGAAATATGGCCATCTCCTTTCAAGAGATAGAGTAATTTTTTTAAAAAAAAAATTATAATAAGTATTCTTAATCACAATTTTTGAAAAGTCTTTTGAAAAATTCATTATAATATATCATTCATTTATTACATCATATGGAGATTCAAATTGAAGTAGTGATGGGCAGCTTTGAGCTTATGTTCTGAAAAAAAAATTAAAAAAATATATAGTTAACCTAATGAAAAAGCAAAAAATAAAAAGACTATTATAAATTAATAAAATAAAACTACATAAATATTATTCTGCTCTCATGATGCAAGGGTACTATGTATGAATTTCCATATGTTAAATCTAAACCTACTTTAAGGCTAGTTTACATGAAGAGATATAAAGTTTCTGTAAATTCTAAAAATAACTTATGCATTTTACTAATTATTTTTTCTTGTTTTCTTTCCAAAGCTGTTAGAGTTGCTTAATTAATACTTCTATCTTGATTGTAAGATATATAATTTTTTTTAAATACATGATTTATTGTTTCAAAAATTATATTATAAAGTTAAATCATTTATTTCATTTTTTAAAGCTTCATTGTCAAAGAAACTACTCCATTTTCTATTACTTAATAAATATATATAATTTGATAACAAGATTATTAGAATTTTCTTTTTGAAAGGGTCAAACTATTGATCCAGATTCAAGAATAAATAATCTAAATATGATTCTTGGATACCTGGGAAGGAGATATCTAATCTTCCTACTCTACTAAAAAAGTATAAAAAAAATCATATCATTTTTTTTATTGCTTTTTATTAGAGTGAGGGAGTGTTAGCCAGGCTACTAGACTTACCTGGTAAAATAATTAATTATTTTACTGAGATGAAGCCACACCTTTTTTTTAAAATTCTTACTATTAATTATTTAATATTTTACTTATGTATTACTTACAACTAACTAGATAAGTGTAAATAACTAATTTGAGTAAATGTCCCATACATTTTTACTCCCTAACACCATGCTCAATAATGCAGTTGATTGAGAATAAAGATTAATAATAAAAATATAATAAAAAACCTTAAAAATATTATATTAATTAATTGAGAGATTTGGATTTCCGTGAAATCAATATAATTAACTCGAATGTGTTGTATTAATTGTGACAGTCCAAGGGAACTCATACTTTATTACCAATAAAAATGATGCCTTGTTGATGCGCCAATTAATTTACCTTTTACTTTATGTCATATATATACTCCTACTTAATCAGCTTCTTTCTCACATCCTTGTAAGAGATGGTGTAAATTCTGTGTCTTTATTTCCCTAATTTTTGCCTATAAAAAGGCCCTCACTTTTTGTACCTTTTAAATCATTCCTTACTTACTCACTTTATTATAACTACATCCAAATTCTATTTATTATTATCAATTATTGCTTTAGTATTTACTTTTAATATATAGCACATTCTCCTCTTTCCACTTATGAAAAATTAAAAAAAAAATTAATTATTTTATTAATATTATTTTTTATTTCTTATTTTTATAATACATATAGATATATTAAGTTCACAGTTAGTTCTATTACAGGGTAAAATATAAGACAACTTCTAGGCAAGTTGTTTTTTGGCCCCTCAGACTACTCCCAGAGCAAACTCAGTAGTAACTCTTGTGTAGCTTTTTTTTAAGAGTGGTTCAAACATGAATCAGATATTAACATTTTGATTTTTAATTTATCAATTCCTCTTGTAAAAAAGCAAGTATTGAATTTTAGTCAAATAATTTTAAGTGAAAAGGGAAAATTTTTAACAAATTTCATATGAAAAAAGATTTCAATATTTTATTGAATGTTTTTTTAATCTCTTTAAAAATATTCTTTATTTAAAAGAAATTTTATAAAGTTTTATTGAATTTTTCAATTTTTTAAAACTTGCAAGATTTTTTTCCCAATTTATTTATTTTCTATTTATTTACAGTAATCATTTTAATTATATCTTAATTTTCAGGAGAATTTTGAGATTTTCTTGACTTTTTGGGGCATCTTTAAAATTATTTTGAATTTTCTAAATTTTTGGTGATTTTTTCTGATTTTTTCTAATTTTTAGTAATTTTTTTTGAACTTTTTTTTGAATTTTTTTGACTTTTTCTGATTTTTTCTGATTTTTTATTGAATTTTTAAATTTTTTAAATTTTTTTTAAGTGTTTCTTGACTTTTTTTCACATTAACACTACATGGAAAACAGCATTTCAAACTGTCCAGCAACAATCAGACTAAGGCATGTCGCAGCACAGAGCATGCGACTTTCAAGATTCAAAATGGCCAGAGACCATTTTTTGTTGCCTGAGACAGAAAATGTTGTCACTGCACACTTCTCTGCCTTTGATAATTATTTCTTTATTGTCTCTTTATTTTTTCAATTTTTCATTGCTCAAAATTTTCTATTTTTTTAAATCTATTGTTTTTTGATTTTTGAGCCTGACCCCTCCCTCCACTTACCAACCACCACCTGCTACCCCTACCACACCCACCACCACCTGCTACCACCACCACACCCACCACCACCTGCTATCAGCACCACCACACCCACCACCACCTTCTACCACCACCACCTGCCACCACCTCCACACCCACCACCACTTGCCCACCACCACCACCCACTACCACCACCACACCCACCACCTCCACCTACCAACCACCACTTGCGCACCACCCTCCACCACCACCTGACCACCACCACCACCACACCCACCACCACTCACCCATCACCACCACTGTCAGCCTAGGTATCCATAGGACTGATTAATTCTTATGTTTATAATAAGATAATTTTAAGTAAATTAAGCTTATAACTTAAAAATAAGGTTAAAATACTTATTTATATGGTTATGATGCATATATATATAATCATTACACTATTATATGACTTATAGTAGTTTAAATAGCTTATTCAGAGCCTAATAATAATTATTAAGGTGTTAATGGAGTCATAATATACTTATCTTAAGTGATATTAAGTAATTATAGACATACATAAGCTTATATGTATACGTAAATCCTATATTAAGTGAAAGATGTAGTTATATTATGTATGTTTAGGTCTATAAGTGGCTTTTAACCTCTTAATAGCCTATAACCTTTGGTTTTCTGCTTATTAAAGGTCATATGGACTTATTCAGGGACTCAAAAGGCCTACAAAAGCATGTACCTCTATTTCATATACATATATCCAGTTTGGTCAACTTCATCTGCTTCCTTGGATGGATTTTCACAGATTTATGGGTTAAGATATGATTACTGCGTTTATATAGATGCTTGAGGATGTTTTTGGGGGATTGGAAATTTAATTTGGTTCTTTTATATGCTTTGGGATTTTATTATATACTCTTTGGATGAGATATTTTACCTATTTCTTTATGGTATCCTCTTTTATTGGTTTATTCTATTTATGGTATGGGTCTGTGGTATCATCAATTGTGATTTCTGGAGGTCTGGGTGTTGAATCTTCTTGAAGTAGACGCCATGGTAAGTTTATGGGCCCTCACAGTGCTGTAATTTCCAGGGATAGCAGTGAATTCATCTGGATTGAAGGTCTGTGCACTCCAGTGGATTTTCGTATAAGTAAGGGAGGATTTGATGGGTTATTATACATCACTTACTTAATACATATCAAATAAACAATATAAAACAATTATTATCATATAGAAATATATTATAAAGCATTTTTAAATTGATAATATCGTTATATAAGCTTTAACTATATTTTATTTATCAATTTTTCACGACTATCCCTCATAAAAATCCAAGTATTGTGAGTTTATTCTGAGAATAACTCTTTTATTTGTCTTTCCCTGAGGTTTAATCACTAAATCATTTATCAATAAGTAGTTTTAAATTTAATATTTACTATTAAATCTACTTAGATACTAGCACACACTGACAATTGGGGGTCTTTCCTTAATTATTACTTACTTTTTAGTATAAGCATTAGGACATGTTTTTTACTCTAGTATATCTCATACAAACCAAATTTTTGGGTCTGCAGAACATTTGTGGGTCATCATAAGTCATTGATTGTGGAAAACAACTCTTATAATAGTTTTACTATTTTTTATAAGAAAAATTAGGTATTTACAGTAGTAACTGTACTCAATATAAATCCAATTTCACTTAGCATTTGGTCAACAATATAACATCCATATAAATTGGTATTTGGTTAAATCTTGGTAAGCTTATTATTCAACCTTATAAAGGTCTGGTTAAACTTATTATTTTATTTTAATAGATTTTTTCAAATTTTTCTTATATTATATTAAAATAAATAAAGATATAAATTTAGGATATATCCAGTGCTTTTATTAGTAATTATATTGCTAATAATTTCTGTCTACTAATGATTATATAGCTTTTCTCTTTTTTTGATGTGAAAAATAGTTATATAAAGGCAAAATGAGTTCTCCACAGGATTATCTAAACTGCTTTAAATAAATGTTCTTAAGCTAAAAACACTGTTACAGGACATCACTATGCAGGGCCAATCCCACTCAAAGCCAGAAGCAATGAGCGCAGAGGAAAAGGACACCTTATTAAAAAAGATAACTATAAAAAGGACTTCACCTACTCTACAGGATCAACTGTCCCATCTTTCCAAACAGGTTCTGAAACTAGAGAAGTCAAGATCTTCCATACTAAAGAAAGTAGGACAGCAGCAAAACAACTTCAAGGTGGAATTTCAGTATATGAACAAAGCTTTGTCAGATTTAAAGGGAGTAAAGCCAAATTAGAGACCCCCTTCACAAGGAGAATCAACTCAGTCCCAGGACAAGTTCCTGGTATATAAATGGAAGTGGGATTAGTTCCATCATCAGTGGTCATTCCACAATTGCAACAGAGATCCACCCCCTCACCAGACAACCTCAGCTCATCCCTACAGAGGAAATTAAAAGCACCAAAAGTTAGGGCTTGCTTCTATCCCTTGGTAAGTATATTACCCTCCTAGATTGAACGCAATACTAATGATTACAATGTAGGTAATGTTATTGATGTGAAATGTGTCCAGAAAATTGAGGAGGACTTAAGAAAATTTGTTTTTGATTTATATATGCCTGATTTATCTTTTTTTAATAACAATAGTACTATTAACAATAATAATACAGTTATACCTCAGATTCCACCACTTATTAGTGAGATGAGAAATTTAAAAAATAGTGAATAATGTGAGAAGAAAAACATATAGTATTTTAATAATAACCCAACTGTCTATAGAATTGTTCCAGAATTGTGGAATAGAAGGACTGAGTGTGAAGAACAGACAATAAAACTCACAAGTGAAACACTTTATTCCTTTACATTGAATATTTCTCAATTGGAAACAATAAATAAAGAATTAGAGAACAAACTCTTAGCTCTAACTCTAAAATATGATTCATTAAGTAATAAATATAGTGACCTTCCAAACAAATTCTGTGAGTTATAAAAATTAATGGTACACATTTCTTAAAATATGAATCAAGAACAAATTTATCTTTTTCAAAAACAAATCAGAGTGTTTCTGATCTTTTATGATGATTAAATTAGGTTGATATTGAAACTCCCAATCTACTAAAGAGTCAGGATATTCATAAGTATACACAGTATAATAAAAATCCTTTCATTTACAAAAATTAATATCAAACTTTTCAAATTCCACCACAAATAAATTCATCTGGTGGAAGTTTCAAGTCTGATGTCACACACCACATGACACTCGAGGCAAAAGCAGCTCATTAAATCAGTAAAACAGAGGTCTTATTCCAACCTCAAAGCACAGAAAGCGATTCTACCTAGCAACAGCAACTTCCCTTTGTGCACCCACTATTTTAATGCGCTAATCTAAACTTTAAATCTAAATTAGTCAATTTCTCAAAAGTGTGTTTAGGCTTTTTTTTTGATAAGCAATGCACAGTGCAATAGTCAATGCAATATTCCGCTAAAAGGTTTATTAAGTATCTGTGGGTTATTAAAAGGGGTAGTGAGCATGGATGGGTTGGTTAGTGGAGGATTAAAGGGGTAGCGGATTTTAGTGAGGAGGATCGAGGTGTAATGCGTGTAAATTTGGAGGTCTGTGGTGTGCGGAATGATGGATGGGTATGAGGTCGATGCGAGGAGGAGTAATAATTATAAAAGGGGTTGGATTTTGGCTCAAGGTTTCTTTAGAATTAAATTATAAAGCATATTTATAGTTAATAGTGGTAAAACTGCAAGTTAAATGATTGTTATTTTACATTTCCCTTTTCCCTCAATAATCATTTCTAAATTTAAATCTTTGATTGTTGAGTGTTACAACCCTTTGTGAGATTCTAAGAATACTAGCATTACCTTAAAATATAATAAGATTCTTCTCGAATATAACTTAAAGCAGTAGATCTTCCTTTGAGTCATCTTCAAATCACTTTCTCAAAAATTTCCTCTGTGCTTTGAAGAAGTCTCTAAACTTTGTCCCTCATTTCACTTTCAGGAACACCCTCCACCTTGTGTGTAGGTCGTCCTGTGACAGTATAATTTTATTTTCCTGTAGTTCTCATTCTTAGCACTACTAAGTGCTTTTTCAGGTTCTTTCTAAATTCTTAAAAATGGCACCTGTTCAACGCACTCATCCTACAGACGCTACTACCAGGGCTCACTCCAGAGGCAGGCCAACAGCCAAACAGTGTAGACAATCCTATAGTACTAGCTATAGGCCTTGACCAAGGGAGTTGGAGTAAAACCAGAAATAATAAACCCTGTCCCATTAGAAAAATAAGTGAGATTGACCTGTTGCAGAAACTTGGAGATCTGTTTGCTAGACCCTCTAATTAAACACTCTTGACCCCTTTAAAAGTGAAGATAATAGTCCCAGACAGACTACTAGAAAGAGTTGAAATGAACAGTAATATATTCCAACAAAACACAAGCCAATGAGACAGTGAGGAACAGAGAGGCGATGAGTAAAGAGATAAGATGATTCCCTAAAAATCTTTCCACACACGCATCATACAGCCAGCGCACAGACCACCCTGACCAATTCCCTGCCCAAAATACAGCTTTCCCAGCCTTTTTCATGTATAAAAGTGCATTTTAGTGCTTCCCCAGCACCCAGGAAGCCAGGCCGCTTAGAGGAAGCTCCGCCTAGGTGCAGGCAGGATTCTTGAGGGCGGGCGGGCCATTTCTAGACCCTAAAACACCCATACAACCCATAAAAACCCTAAAAACCCTAAAAACCCATAACTTCACTAATAAACAAAATAAACACACATAAGACATACCAAAATGAAAAAGAAAATAAAGGAAAATAAGCTGAGACATAATAAGTGACCCTAGCTTAAGCCTACATAAGCACCACTAAGCAATAAACATCCGATAAATACCAATAATAACACCATAACTACCCTATAAAACAAGGTAACCACCCATAAGGGATATCAAAATGAAGAGAAAAGAAAGTACATTAAGCTTAAATATAATAAGTGACCCTAGCTTAAGCCCTCATAAACACTACTAAATATCTCCTAAATATGAAAAAATCTACTAATAACACCATAAACCCAATAACATCCTACATACCAAATACCCCAAAATATGCACTCCAAAGGCCTACCCAGGTTTAAATCACCACATCCTCCATCAATCAAGAATTTCACCATTCTTCCTTCGCTAAAACCATGCTTGAACACCTATCCAGAATCTTTACAAACATCTTATTTCTCTCTTCCACCAGATCCTATTCCATCCTAAGTGAACATCTGAACCAGCAATCTAAGCTTCTTCTTTAAAACTTCTCTTACACCATGCCTTGAAATTAAATCTATCTTTTGGAAAATAATCTCTTTCTTCTGTTCCTGAATTTCAACTCTTGCTGTACCAGCCTCCAACAATGAAAAGTGATATCCAGTTGACAAGTCTTCCCGACTATAACCTTCTACCAGCATAAAAATTACCTCATTTAATAGTCTTGGGGGACTCACAACCCTCAGTTTAAAGTCTTGGGGGACTAAAAGCCCTCAGTTTAAAGTCTTGGGGGACTAACAGCCCTCAGTTTATTGTCTTGGGGGACTCCAAAAATCCTCAGTTTATTGTCTTGGGGGACTCCAAAAATCCTCAGTTTATAGTCTTGGGGGACTGCAAAAACCTGAATCACAGAACCCAGACCCAGAGATCAACCAGAAAAAGATTTAGAGAAGTAACTAACTTTCTGGGGTAACTTTATATAGAGCTTCCAGCCCATCAGTCACCCCCAAAATTGCCTTTACAAAATTCAGAAGTTCCCCCTTGGATCCTTCTGCCTTTAAACTTCCACATCACACTGCCTCCCATTCCACAGTTTATAGTCTTGGGTGACTTACCATCAACAATCCTCAGTTTAAAGTCTTGGGGGACTAACAATGTGTTCAGTTTAAAGTCTTGACGGACTACTTCTTGACAAAATCTTGAAACCAGCCAGTTTAAAGTCTTAGATGTCTACTAGATCAACAGTAGTAAAATTAAATTCTTAAATAAATCTTTAAAAACCATCCAGTTTTAAGTCTTGGAGGACTAACAGAATTTTCAGTTTAAAGTCTTGATGGACATCAAAAAATCTTGAGCCCTTAATTAAAAGATCAGTTTAAAGTCTTGAATGACTTTCCAAAAAAATTTTGAAGATATAGCCCATAAATAAAAGATCAGTTTAAAGTCTTGAAGGACCTTCCAGAAAAAAAATATTGAAGATATAGCCCATAAATCCCCAAACCAAGAACCATCAAATCCAAAACATTTAACCTCCTTTAAAAAATAAAACAAAATAAAACTGTATCCCCCAGAAAATTGATGAGCTAATCCCCTGATACCTTCCCCACATCCAAGTGCACCTTGATGTGGTCACACCTTAAATTTTTTTTTTTTATTTTGACTCCTCCTCTTCTACCAAAAACATTGCCAGAGCCCTATTATGAGCCTTTGAACAAACATAGCCTCCATAAAAAATTAAAAGAAAAAAAAGAGAAAAAAAAGAAAAAAATCTTGAATCCACCACTTTCACAGCCAACACCCTAGAACCACATATCAAAGCAAGCTCCAGGTCAACAGAAGAGATCACTGGGTGGGCTCCCTCCAATAAGTAAAAATGATGGGAGACCACTAGTGATCCACCACCAATCTAGAAGCACCAAGAGACATCCAAGGCAATCCAGTTTAAAGTCATAGAGTACTAAACACCTGAATCACAAAAAAACAACACAAGAATTCAACTAGAAAAAAACCAAAGACTTGAGACAGAAATTCTGGGGTAACTGTTCTACAGAGCAGCCAGCTCATCAGTTACCCCCACACTTGACAAAATAAAATCTAGAAGCCCCCCCTGGGTACCTTCTAACAAAAACACAACATCCAACAAAATTAAACAAAACCAATAAACATGAGGGGTCCAGCACTTGAAGACCAAAAGAATTTTTCAGTTTAAAGTCATGGTGGACTAAAAACCTGTTAAAGAAAAAACCAATACTATAATTCAACAAAATTAAGAGAAGGGGTTGGAAACAGACAATCTGGGGTAACTGTTGATAGAGCAGCCAGCCCATCAGTCACCCCCACACTTGCCAAAATAAAATCTAGAAGACCCACCCCTGGGTACCTTCTAACAAAAAGGATTGTCCAACACAAATCTTCTCCCATAAAAAACCAAAACCATTAAAAAACCATTAAAATTCTTTAAAGCCAAAAAAAATCCAATTTAGAAATAAAATTTTGCAGTTTAACCTCATGCTGGAGGTGAAAAAAAACCAATAATCTTCATTTTTATCTTCATTTTATTTTAAATAAAATATCCATCTTAACTTGAATTTTTCTTTTCTTCCATCTTCATTATACTAATTTTTTTTATTTTTTCATTATGGGCGGGCCGCCCGACGTCGGAGGTTCCGCCTGAAGCGGCCCGGCCTCTCATTTTTATATAGAGACTTGAACCAGAGAGACTGAAAAGATTTGGACAAAACAAAAAAAAAATCCTGACCAAATACATAGAGGCCAAATTAAGCAAAACCAAAACAAATTAAGTAGTTTATCCTCATTTTGGAGGAATCAAATTCTTAAAATCCCAAGGTTTAAACCAATAAGTTTGCCCCTAGGGCTTGAACCCCCTAAGCTCCTCTTTGAATTCTAATATCCCAACATCAGACCTCCATACACTGAGTCTACCATAGTTCACATTACCAGAATCCATAAATTCTCCACCCTGTGAAACATCTGGAACCTTCACCACATCTTTAAAATCAACCTCCATACCAGTGACATCCAAAAAAATCCCAATATTCCCCTTCCCTACAGGAATCTTGCTTAGTATCTGCAAAATCCTCCAGAATAACATCCATAACATCAAAATAAAAATCCTCCTTCAAGCAGAGAGATTCAGACTTTGAGGGAACCACCTGAAAATAATCTTCCTCTATTAGAAAAAGATCCAAGACAGAATCTTTCTGTCCATCTAAAAATTCAACTGATACATCCTCCTCCAATAAGCCATAATCTGAACTTGAGAAAGAAAAATAATCATTCCACAGAAGCCATTCATCCACCACAGATTCCTTCTCAATATCCCAAAATCCTTCTCCATGACCAGACAAGTCCTCCTTCCCACATCATTCACCCAAAAATGAGGAAATACACTGATCCTCCAGTGTGTACATTTCCAAAACATCCAGTGAAGCACATTCCTGAGATCCCATGGCATCTTTGGAAAAGAAAAATTAGTTTCACAAACATCATCAGAGTACCCATCTTCTAAAATTGATGGCTCCAACACTCCCCAGAAATTGAATTTTCCACCACAGTCTCTTGAACTTCTCCATCCAACAGGATTTCCTCTCCAGATTCCACAAACCTATCCATAATACCATCCAAATATCCCAAAATAACCTCCTTCAGAATAGCCATACCAGGAATCCTATTTTCCCCATTTGGAAGAGTCTTCATCAAGTCAGCCTTGAAAAGAATCTCCATAAACTCCACCTTTACATTCCTACCTATGGCACTCCAAAATACATACTTGGCCCCATCTTCATGTGGTAATATATCATTATATACCAGATAATCCAGAGCCTCCCCAAACTCCTCCATAAATTCCCCATACTGAGAAAGAGAAGTTAAACCACCTTTCAATTTCCACTTCCTCAAAATCCCATGAAGATCCAACATTGAGAAAGTAGTAGGCCACCTTTTAACCATTTCAATCTTCAACTTTTCCCAGTCCTGACTCCTATATCCTGCCATGCCAGAAACTTCCTTCTCCACCTCTCTATTACCAATTAAAAAGATTACTTGCCTAACCATGTCAAACAGTGAGTCCCTATCAATCTCAGCAGCAACCTCAAAACTAGCCAAAAACCCCTTTGCATCCTCCCCCAAAAATCTTGAACCATCCAAAGACTGAATCCTAACCATCCTAGGAATTCCAAGTTACAGCCTCCAATCTCCACCAAAGATAGCCAAAGTCCCCCCCAAGAGCCTTAGAGACCTAGGAGGGACCAAATCCAACATAAAAGAAGACCGCTAGACCAACCACAAAGAGATATAGCACCAGATCCAAAATCCACCAAAGGAGATCCACCAAAGAGAGAAGCCTAGATCAACAGAGATTCCAAAAAGCCAACAGATTCGTACCCCACGTTGGGCGCCAGAAATGTAGACAATCCTATAGTACTAGCTATAGGCCTTAACCAAGGGAGTTGGAGTAAAACCAGAAAGAATAACCCCTGTCCCTTTAGAAAAATAAGTGAGATTGACCTGTTGCAGAAACTTGGAGATCTGTTTGCTAGACCCTCTAATTAAACACTCTTGACCCCTTTAAAAGTGAAGATAATAGTCCCAGACAGACTACCAGAAAGAGTTGAAATGAACAGTAATATATTCCAACAAAACACAAGCCAATGAGACAGTGAGGAAAAGAGAGGCGATGAGTAAAGAGATAAGATGATTCCCTAAAAATCTTTCTAAACACGCATCATACAGCCAGCGCACAGACCACCCTGACCAATTCCCTGCCCAAAATCCAGCTTTCCCAGCTTTTTCATGCATAAAAGTGCATTTTAGCGCTTCCCCAGCGCCCAGGTGGCCAGGCCGCTTGGAGGCGGCTCCGCTTAGGGGCAGGCAGGCTGCTTGGGGGCGGGTGGGCCGCTTCTAAGCCCCAAAAACACCCATACAACCCAAAAAAATCCATAACTTCACTAATAAACAAGATAAACACACATAAGACATACCAAAATGAAAAGAGAATAAAGGACAATAAGCTGAGACATAATAAGTGACCCTAGCGTAAGCCTAAATAAGCACCACTGAGCAATAAACATCCGATAAATACCAATTATAACACCATAACTACCCTATAAAACAAGGTAACCACCCATAAGGGATATCAAAATGAAGAGAAAATAAAGGACATTAAGCTGAAATATAATAAGTGACCCTAGATTAAGCCTCCATAAACACTACTGACTATCTCCTAAATATGAAAAAATCCACTAATAACACCATAAACCCAATAACATCCTACATAGCAAATACCCCAAAATATGCACTCCAAAGGCCTACCCAGGTTTGGATCACCACAATGGTCTGTTTCCCGCACTCACTCCCTGGAACCTCTTGATCTTAGGGAACGGTGTAGAGTAGACTCCTACAGTCACCTTGCTGCAGGCAGAATCCGAGGGAGTTGGAAAAACAAAAATAAATCCCTGTCCCTCTAAGTAAACGTAAGATTCAATTAACTAAGCTTGAAGATCTGCTTGAAGAGTTGGATAAGTTGAAAATTTGAGAGAAAGAATTTGAAAGTGTTGGAAACCTAATACCAGATTACACTGATACCAGTCACAGCAAATACTTAGAGCAAGCCGCAACACTTTTCCCAGAGACTGAAAAGTACAGTAAAGTACCCCAGAAACTACCCTTGGGATGATCTGTTCAAAGGTGCCTTATTAAAGGTCTGCCCCAGATTTACCCAGTTTCCCACCAAAATTAAAGAGTGTTCTTTATTATATTTTTATTTTATAAATTTTATAAGAAAAGAAATTAATTTGAGTCACCAAGAATGAGAGCTATCCAATGGTACCCTATATGTTGATATTTTTTTATTATAATTGTTTTTATATGTTAAATATTGTTAATTATCAAAAAGACCTTTGTTATCAAAACTAAAAGACAAAAAAACATCTAGAAGACTAAGAATCCCTTTCTTCTATCTGACTCTCCTCCTCCAGACCTTTCCAACAATACCCTACATGCATAGGATCTACAATAAACTATTTATCTAACAAGCATGATAAATTCTAACCAAATTTTGCCACAAAAGCCAAACGTTTCTGCAGTGACCGACCTTTGCACTGGTGATCAGACTTTTCTACAGTGACCATACTTTACCACAGTGCCCAGAATTTTCTGCAGTGACCAAACTTTGCACTGGTGATCAGACTTTCCATTGTGAGCAAATTTTGCCACATAGAGCTCTTTTTGCCATAATGAGCTAATTTGGCCAGAGTGAGTTAATCTTTTAACCATAACCAAACTTTTGCACAATGACAGAATTTTTCCAGTACACTTCACTTTTGCACCAGAAAATCACGGAAGCGAACCGGAGCGCACCGAAAAAAAATGGCTACTCCATGAGCACACTGCATCCACCAAAAATACCAAGAGAGCCCTAGAAAATCCAGTAAAACCAATACCCAATCCATGAAAGCATCAAATAACAATAGGAATACCAACATATATCCATTCCAAAACACTATAAATCCTCCAAAAAAATCACCATAAATCCTCCAAAAATCACCATAAATCCACCCAAAAAAAAAACTCCAGTTAACTCCCTTCAACCAAATTAACATCTGCTAACACCATGATTTTCTTCCAACCAAGGTCCATTCAAATTTTCACCTAAGTAGCCTACCCAGATTTGGAATGCCACATCCTCCCTCCAATATGGAATGTCCCCATTCCATTCTGAATCACATAAAAACCTTTTCCACCATCATTTCAATAAAAATTTTGCTTCTAAAGTTGACTCCACTTGATTTTTGATGCTTAAATCTGCTGAGTATGGAAGAGTAGGCTTTAAACCCTACTGAGCTAGAACTGCAATGATCTAGACAACGCCATGTGGTCCTCCAAACTCCTCTACCATTCACCTCCAACAAAAAAAACAAAATTAAGAGAGTGGGCTTTCATCTCCAGTGAGCCAGAACTGCAATGATCTGGACATCGCCATGAGGTCCTCCGATTTCCAAAATCACCATCTACAGAAAAAAAAATTTAGAGAGGGGTCTTTCATTTCCACTGAGCCAGAAATGCAATGATCTGGACATTTCCATGAGGTCCTCCAATTTTCAAAAACGACCTCCACTTGAATTTTCTTGAGTCATCAAGCGCAAAAATCACCAGTTTATAGACTTAGAGGACTTTCACCTGCATCACAAAACCAATGCTAGAGATCAATCTATAAATAATAAATCATATAAACAAACTTTGTGGTGTAATTGTGTATAGAGTTTGCAACTCATCAATTACCCCCAAACTTGCCAATATAAAATCTAAAAGGTTCCCCAATGAACACTTCTAACTAAAAGAAATCCTCCTCAAATCTTGACCATTATAATTCCTAGTTTTATTGACATCTTCAGTTTTTCAAGGTCTTAAATTTTAGGAAAATCATAAATGATCTTGAAAAGAATTTCAGTTTTAAGTCTTGATGGACTAGCAGAATAAATAAAATAAATATATAATAAAAGAAAAAGATAAATAAAATTAAAGATAAAGAAAAAATAAAAGATGTCCCACAGCCATTTGGATGAGCTGAACCCCTGACATCATACCCACATCCAAGTGCACCTTGATTGTGGATATGCAGAAAAGCAAAATTAAAAATATAACATAAGATGAAATTTTTGAAAACAAATTATTTTTGAAAATTATAATTTTTTTTTTTGAATTTTTTTTTTTTTTTTTTTTTAAATTTTGAAAATTTGAAGATTTGAAAAATGATAAATTTAATGAAAATCAAGAAAAAAACCTAATGATCACTGGGTGGGCTCCCTCCAATTTGTAAAATTGATTGGAGACCACAAGTGATCATCCACCCCAATACAACAAAAAAAAATGAAACAAAACAAAATTCTTGAATCCAGACTTCCAAAAGATTGTGCTGTGTTGACGTAAGGTTCTAGTTTATAGTCATAGAGGACTACCTATATAACAAAAAAAAAGCCAGGATTCAAATAGAAACAGAGAAGGGTTGGAAACAAACATTATGGGGTAATTGTGAATAGAGCTGCCAACTCATCAATTACCCCCAAACTTGCCAATATAAAATCTAGAAGGTTCCCCTGTGAACACTCCTAACAAAATTTCTTTCCCATTCATATTTTCACCACATAATAAAATTTTAAAATTGAAGTAATGATTGATTTTTTGAAAGACTGTGAGATCTCCTAAAAGATTGATGTTGTAGTTTATCCTCATTTTGGAGTCAAACTTCAGCACTCTTTGTGCCCCTAGGGTAAAACTTCTTCACTTGATCAGCAGCTACCCTCTTCTTTAAGACAACACTATCCAGTTCTTCCAAAAAATATGAACCACAAGAAACCTGTTCTCTAATCCTATATGGTCCATTCCATCTATCAGAAAACATTTTCCCCCACTGACTTTCCAAGCTCCTATTATACACCAACACCATATCACCAGGACTCAAAGGCTTCCTGAGTCTATGAGCCAACCTTTGATCCCAATACCTGACACACTGATTCCTGATCTTGATCATCCTATCTTATGCCTTCTCCTAATATTCCTCCTTCTTTTCTAACTGTTGCATTCTAGCACAGAGCAAATATTCAGTAGTTTTGACTACATCCCAATCAACACCAAGATAAGATTCAGCTTCAAGATCAACCGGTAAAACAGCTTTCTGACCAAAAACTAATTCATAAGGAGAATAACCAGTTTTCCTCTTGGTTGTAATCCTGTCAGCAAATAAAACAAGGGGTAAATAATGCCTCCACTTTTCAGCACTTTTTCCACACATTTTAACCAAAGCATCCTTAATAACTTGATGCCCCCTTTCAACCATTCCTTCTGCTTCAGGATAATATGGGTATGCCACCCTAACCTTTGAGCCAATTTTCGAAACAGCTTTCTTGAAGTCTGCATCAAACTCAGAGCCGCCATTAACAGTTACCAACTTCATAACACCATACCTATACACCCATTACTTCATCAAAAATTCTGCTACATTTTTAGCAGATAAACTAATAAGAGGGACAGCCTCAAACCAACCAGACATATCATCCCTTGCCACAATCAAGTACTTATATTTACCTTCCTTGATGTGAACAGCATCCAAACTAACCCGTTCAAAGATAGTATTTTCACCAGTAGCATTTCCAGGTTCTTTTGGCCTTAAATAACTTCTTCTCTGACATTCTTCACATGACTGAACCCAAGATCTAACAGCCATCTTCATTCCAGGCCACCAAAACCTATCAGCAATCCGCTTATAAGTTTCTCCAAAGCCCCTATGCCCTAAATCTTCATGAAGAGATTTCATCACCAATTCTTAACCTTTTCTTTGAGATACAACAACTTGAGGATTTGGATGTCTTTTTTTCATCAACCTTCTACCAGACAAATAAAAACAAGGTGAATTCTTTTTGATAGCCACCCATTGAGCTTCATCACCTTCTTCTGGTTTTCCCAGAGACAACAAATATTTCACCATTATAAAATAAAACTAAGTCTGGCCCCAAATTTCATCATAAAAATCCAATAATATAACATCCAAAGGAACCTCCCTGTCCCCAATATCTCCCATTTGTGAATGAGCTGTCATTTTCTGAGCATTCGGCTGTTTTCTGAAATTCACATAATCCACCTCATTCAAACATTTTTCAATGCTACCACTATCCTCCTTCAGATCCCAAACATAAACACCATTAACCAACTTCCAATTATCCCAAACAACCACACCATCCTCATCTACAAAAACCTCATGATCAACTAGATTGTCAACTTAATCAAATTCAAAAAAATAGAACCAGCCAGTTTAACCTCATGGGGGAGGTATGGAAAGTCCTCAGCACCCTTGGTACTGGCCTTGATTATAGGTATATCTTCATCAAACTCTTCTGAATCGGAATCATCAACTGTAGGTGGTCTTCTTGACAATCCATCAGGCATAGTGAAAGATTTTCCAGGCCTGTGCACTAAATCGAATGAAAAATGTTGAATAAAAGCTACCCACCAGTCATTGGAGCATTAGGTAAGATAGGTGAATTAATCATCTGAATTAAAGATTTAGCATCCACTTGAAGTTCAAAATGTTGACCCCATAAGATATTTTGAAGTTTCTTAAAAATTTTTGCCACACCACAGAGCTCCAACTTTGGTTGTGAATATCTTGATTCCACCTTAGTAAAAACTACAGATTCATACCTAACTGGTCTAATATAACCATCCTTATCCATCTGAGAAAGCACTGCACCAGCCGCCAGCTGATTAGAATCAACAGATAAATAAATCCTACCAGCTCCTTCACCATAATCTAACTTATGAAGAATAATATCTTCACCAACCACATTCTTCAACTTAACAAAAGCTTCATCACAAGCTTTATCCCAATCCCAATCAGCATCTTTCCTAGTTAACCTTCTCAATGGAGCAGCCAATAATGAGAAATCCCTAATAAACATCCTAACATAAACACATACTCCCAAAAATCCTCTAACTTTAGTAGTGTTTCTGGGTCTCGGACATGATTGAATTTTGTTGGCTTTCTTCTTTGACATAATTTGGCCTTCTATACACACCACATGACCAAGAATCTCT
Source organism: Hemileia vastatrix (assembly GCA_030280995.1). Taxonomy (NCBI): domain Eukaryota; kingdom Fungi; phylum Basidiomycota; class Pucciniomycetes; order Pucciniales; family Zaghouaniaceae; genus Hemileia; species Hemileia vastatrix. The sequence continues at coordinate 21,630,944 of JASXTE010000013.1, read as the reverse complement.
AAAGCTGGAACACAACAAGAAAATTTAGAACTGGAAATAGTTAAACCAGCTTCTTCAATCCTAAACAACATCCTTTCCAAAGTTACTGCATACTCCCAAAAAAACCTCCTAATACCTGGATTCTCCTCCAACACTTAATTATCATAATCAGTTGAAGGACCTTTAATTCCACCATCATCAATAAATATACCAGCATACTGTGGAATATCATCTTGAAGAATCCAACCCATTTGTGCTTGATAAACAGCAACAGAATTAGTAGCACCTTGAGGTAATCTAGTCAGTTGTAACCTTCCAAGAGGAGTATCAAAAGTTGTTAGAGGTCTTGAATCCGGATGTAATTCTGTTTCATCATAGCCCCCCATAATATCACCCAAACCATAACATACCCTTCCAGAAAAATCATCAACAAATTCCTCCGCACTTGGAGGAATACCAGCATCTTTTATAGTCACCCTATTCAATTCCCTAAGATCATGAACCACTTTAAGCTTTCCATTAGGCTTCTTGATACAAAAAACTGGACTTGAATAACTTGATGACAATTGTTCATAAAGTCCAGTCCTAATCCCTTCCCTAACAACTTCAATATAATCATCTTTAAGAGCAGCAGGAATTGGAATTTGCTTGAGTTGCCAAGGTTCATGAAAAACAACTGGAATTTTGTAAGTTTCACCATAAGAATGCTTTAAAACACCCCTCTCTTCTTCCACAAATGCATTAGCCTTCTCTCTCAAAACCATCACATCCAACAACAAGTTCATCTCCTCACCAGATAACCAACCCTCTGGCCCAAAATTTACAACACCAATCCTATCAAAAGTAATTCTTGACGTTTCAGAAAATTCAGGCGGATTCTTTCTTAAAGGAGTTTCATATGGATCTCTTGACAAAATTGGTCTCTTCAACGGCGGATTTAATCCAGTTGGCAGCGCTTCATTGATTGGTTTAACTTTCACAGCAACCTTCTTATAATTTGCCGCTTCCACTTCCACATGTACTTGAGGATTTGAGCTCCTTTCATCAACAGAATCTTCATCTTCATCAGAATTAAGAGTAACAGAATTTTTACAAAAAGAATTATTAGAATTAGATAAAGAAATTTTATCAGTTTTATTTTTATTTTCATTTTTTGAAAAAGAATTAATAAAGTTTTTAGAAACAGAATTATTCAAATTTTCAAAAATATTTTTATCTAGTTTTTCATTATGCAGACAATTTTTAATTTGATTTTTATTTTTAGAAATAAGAAAAGAATAATCAAAATTATGAAAAGTTGGCAGTCTATCCTCATGCAGGAGGTTACCAGCATGCCAAGTAGGCTCAGCCCTATTGAAAATATCTTTACATAAATAATTTTTTTGTTGATTTTCATTTATCTTGAGATTTTTTTCTTGATTTTTGTCAAGTTTTTTCTTGCTATTCCTAGAAAATCAACCAGGGGTGTCCCCAATGCTCACATGTGTGGCCATGGTAATGTTTTTGAAAGGTGTAGAAGAAACCCTAGCAGTGCACTATTGGGAGGACTAAATTTTATACCCATTTTCCACCACTCAAAACATTTTCTGCTCCAACATAATTTTCCCTAAAACATCTTCAGAACTTGAAATAAAATTGAGAGAAAAACTTGAAGAAAAACTGAAACCAGACAAATAATTTGACAAAAATTGACATAATAAAGTAATATTATCTACAAAAAGTTGAGATTCCACTTTATATATCTCCACTTGAGCTGACCCACTGCAATCCCGGATTTCTTTTTGAGGAGAGATTACAGCACTAGACTGATCAGCCCTATCTACCCTAAAAAAAGAAGGGTCACCAACAAAATGATCACCACCATCCTCAAATACACCAGAAGATGACTTCAAATCTTTTCTCTCTTTAATGCAAGTGCAACACTGACAAGATGCAGAAATACCAGGCCTAGTTTCCCAACTTTCATCACCTGGGGGTGCCAACCTCATATGTAACCGCCTCATATCCTCCCCAGTAATCTCCAAACTAATACCGACACCGGACTGATAACCAATCTTGGCCTCAAAATCCATCAAAATTGGCCCTCCTAAAACTGTCTTCACAGATCCTCTAGCCACATAAAAATGAACTTTTCCAACAGCTCCACCTACTCCTAACTTTACATGCTCTGCTGTACCAATCAACTCAGTAGTATGCCAACCTATCCCTCTGAGATTTCCTCCAACACCAGCTTTAATTGTCAAATCAAGACTAGTTGCTTGATCCAATGAAATTAAATTTATTTGTGAGCCTGAATCAACCAATGCCTTCACATCTTTAGAATTTAAAGAAACCACCAAATATCCCAAAGGAGCAGAAAAATGAGTCTCCGCCTCATTACCAAACTTCTACACATTTTCACACATATACTCCACCTCACCAGTAGCCACTCTTCTCCTAGTCAAATGCTTCTTCTGCTTTTCAGAAAGGGCTGGACTAATAGTAAACAATTCACCCAAAGATAATGGAATCTGAAGCTGATTCACCCTTCCCAAAACAACATCCATAGCATTCTCTTGACCAGAAAACACTGGCCTCTCATAATGAGCCTTACTCCTAGCAAGCTTTGCCCTAGAAGACTCCTGAGGTCCCACATTACCAACAACATCACACATCTCCATGTCAGAATTATCCCCATGAACCTTTCCATCCACAGAGCCAAACCAGAACCATCAACAGTAGTTCTAACTCCCTCCATTGGCCCAGGCAAAGAAGCCAAAGGCACATCCTCCTCTGTATCTGAACCATCATCCAAAGGCATAGGATCACTATTAAGATCAAAAGCACCAAAACTAGGTGGACCCATATCAGCGATCCCCTTCTGCATCTGACGAATCTCTTCAGGCGTATAAATCTTCTTGGAATCTTCAGCATTCTTAGAATCCGCCTTTCCACCTCTTGACCTTAACTGATTAGAAATACTGCTTCTAGCTTTAGAAGCAGCTGCCCTCCTAGAAGCCTCCACATCATATACAACAGCCATACACTCACCATCCACCTTAACAACCTTTACTAACTGCAAATTACCATATGAAGTAGATAAAGTAGCCTTACTAACCTCTTTTTCCTTCCCCTTATCTCCAGAATAATTTCCAGTACCAGAAGAAGCTTCAGTAGGCAATTCCTCAAACCTAGCTCTCTTTTCACCCATACTATTCCTCCTCACCAAATCCAAAGGAGCCTGACCTTTACTGGGATTGATAAAAGATCTATCATGAAACCTAAATACCTTTCCATCAAATTTTACTCTACCAGAAGCCTGATCCCTATTCAAAGTCCAACAATCATTAGACTTATGTCCCTTCCATTTAGAGTAGGAACAAATCCAAATATCAACAGTACCACCATTCCTCCTATCATAACCTCTACTTAAATAAGATGATGAAGAAGAATCTGAAACCCTGCTGGACTTCTGAGTTTCTTGAACAAAAATTTTCAATTGCTTTGTTAAGTCATCCAATTGATCCACCATCTCCTTATCCACCTTCTTATCCACCTTAGGAACCGGTTTCCCCAACTGAGCTTTTCTTGCCTCCTGAGCCTTCTTCATAATATTGTCATTATCAGCCAAAACTTCATTAATATTGCTGACATACTGTTTACTGGTTTCTTGATAACTGTCCACAGCCAAAAGCTTGAGGTGAGACTCCACCGATTCTTTAACCACCTTAAGAGCAGGCAACTTCTTCTCCCCATTAGGTAAGGTTTTCATCAAACCCTTCCTAGACAACTCCTTTAACACATTCATCCTAACATCCCTCCCAAAAGCGGACCAAAATAAATCTTTGACTGAATTTTCATGAGCCAATTCCTCTACCTCCACCAGATATTCCACCACAGTTTCAAAACTACCAACAAATTTGCTATAACTCACCAAAGAAGTTATTCCACCCTGCACTTTCCATTCTCCTACAACCTTATTTAAATACACCATTTAATATCTGACTCCCCATCTGTCCACCATTTCCCTACTAATCCTTTTCCAATCCCTAGTCTTATAACCCTCCATACCAGTAATCTCATTCTCAACTTCCCTATCACCAATGAAAAAGATTACCTGCTTCACCATATCTAAATGAGAAGCCCCAACAATTCCAGAAGCAGCCTCATATCTGCCTAAAAACCACTTTACATCATCACCAACAAACTTGGGCCCATCCCAATTTTGAATCCTTACTTAAGGCCTGACACCATCAGCAGCAGCAGCAATAACACCAGCACCAGATGGAGAAGAAATCCCAAATAGCACCAGAAACCAATAAAATCTGCAAGGTTTCAGCCCTTTACCAGACAACTGACAATATCCTACAAGGGTTCAGCCCTTTAATAGGATAAAACAACATATCTAGCAAGGGTTCAGCCCTATACCTAGATACCTACTACCACAGATCCTGTACTGGTTCAGCCAGTTACAAGAATCACCAAATAACCAACCAATCAAAATCCAACAACCAGAAAACCAAAATCCAGAAGTCCAACAAGTAAGTTTCTTAAGAAGCTAGAGAATTTGAACCCCATGTTGGGCACCAAAAATGTAGAGTAGACTCCTACAGTTGCCTTGCTGTAGGCAGAATCCAAGGGAGTTGGAAAAACAAAAAGAAATTCCTGTCCCTCTAAGCAAACGTTGTGGTAGCCTAAAGTTTAGTATGGCACCTAAGTATGTAAATAGAGTTATTATGGCATGCAATATTGGCGTTATTATTTTATAAAAGGGTTTTATTAAATTTATTTGAGTTTTAAATATAAAGAAAATTGGTTAAAAGCCAATGCCTACGCAAAAACAATATATTTTACAGAGAAGACTTATTTTTTACGGTCTGAAAAATTTATAAGTATCAAGTCGAGTCACTCAAGAACCTTGGGAAATTTTTCCAGAATTTATACTATTTTTCTCATATTTTTAAATGAATTTTAAAGTTTTATAGAAATACTTACGTTTTTAGAAAAATACTTAACTTTGATAAATTTTCAAAGGGTGATTAGAGCTGCGCAGGCTACGAAAATTAGTTGAAAATGTAAAGGAGAAGTGGCTATATCATGTGTAATTTTTTTATATTTTTTATTATATTTTAAAGGGTTTTAATTGAGTCCAGAAGTCCGGATAGACTTCGTTTGGACTCTGGACGGACTCCACTTGGACTCCGGAGGCTCCAGATTGACTCTGGGTGAGCTCTGAAGGGGAAATTTAGGCATGTGACAAGGTATACTTAAGAGCCTTTCAGACTCAAAATTGGGAATCATCTTAGAATCATCAGAAAACATACAGCTTTATCTTTAACCACCAGGGTCTCATTTTTTATTACTCAACAAATTAAATAAAAATTTAATACCCTTATAACTTTATATTTTATATATAAAATTTTAGAAATACTACTCAAAAATTTAAATCACACTTCATACAGGGTATCTTTAGAAAGGTCTTCTTCACTGGGACTTGATTATTGCTGTCTCATAAAAATTCAAATTATTATAAAAACATAAAAGTCAATCTTTTCAGATCTTTCACTGGTACACTTTAATTGTTGTAATCAGTATTTCTTTCTAAACAGCCACTTTATTAAAATCTCAATAAGCGTTAAGTATTTTAGAGTTTCATTATTTTTAACAATCAGATCCTAGTAGACTGGTTAGCTTAGTGATTTAGAATTCCCATTTTGTTATTTTTGTTGGAAGGACAGGGTTTTCAGCTGAATCCACACATCTCCTCCCGATTCTGCTTACAGCAAGGCAACTGTAAGAGTTTACCTTACCATAGTTGGCGCCCAACATGGGGTTCTATTTCTCTAGCTTTCTTTAAAGACTTACTTGGATCAAGAACGTTCTTAGCCTGCAAGAGGCTTATTTTCTGGAACTCTAATTGGGTTTTTGTTATTGGCCTGCAAGAGGCTTGTTATTTTAACGGTTGTTAAGGCTTTTTTTATGTTTTGGGATGTCTTCTACTATTGGAACTGCTTTGTTGGCTGCTGGTGTACCTGTTAGGGCATCAGTAAGGATTCTATCTTGGGTTGGGCCCAAGTTTTCTGGAGATGGTTTAGAAGGATTTTTACATAGGTAAGAAACTGCAGCTGCGATTGATGGTGCTTTACCTTTGGATATGGTGAAGCAGATTAGGTTCTTTATTTTGGACAGAGAGGTGGAAAAGAAGGTTATTTCTATGGATGGTTATAAAGATCAAGATTGGAGAAAGCTCAAGATGGAAATGGAAAAAAGGTGACCAAAAGTTTATTCATTGGAGGATCTAAAGGATATAGCTAGGAAATGGGAATCAAAAGATGGTGTAACATCTCTGCATCAGTATCATCAATTTATGGTTGAATTTCAGGTGGTTCTGGATTAATTGTTGGGTTATGAAATTTTATTTCATGATAATGCATCAAAGTATGTTTTTTGGGATGCTATAGGGGAAAAAGTTAAGAAAGATGTTTTGATGGTGCTTATTAATGCGAATTTAATGAAGGATCTCCCAGATGGAGAAACTAGGATTCCTGGTATGGAGGTGCTAAAGAAGGCTATTTTAGAACATATGGATACTCATAATTCTGTTGATTTGGACTCTGGAAAAGAGGTTTTTCTTGCTCAAGAGATAGAAGAGGGCGGTTTAGAAGAATTAGCTTCTGTTGAATTTTTGGAATCAGCCATTCCTGAAGATTTTGTCCAGCCTGAAGATATTATTTTTGTTAAAAATTCTGTTGGGAAAGAAGATATTTTTGAAGATGAAGATATTGTTGTCATTAATGGCAAAATTTTGGATGATGGGGATAATTTTGTGTTGAATGATTCAAAATTGGATTTAGAGGATTTTTTGCCTCAGGTTTTGTCTTCAAAAGCAGAGACTGTCTGCAATGAAGATATGGATATGGTGGATTTGTTACAATCTCAGGGAGAGATTGTTAAGAAGGATATGGTTTTTCCTGCACTAATAAAGGGTGTAGTGGCATTTGCTAATAGAGTGCATAAATTGGATGCACTCATATTTTGGAAAAGGGTTGTTTATTTTTTATGTCCAATGGTAGGACAAATTATGGGGGTTTATTTTTGGGTTTTATGGAATCGGTGGATAAGCCTTTGGGGCAAAATTATGGATTATCTTCAGGGGATATCAAGAATTTAATTCCTCCGAAATGAGGATAAACTACCTAAACTGGGCTGACATTTTCTTTTATCGTTATGTCTTCAATTTATTCAGGATTCAAATTATTATGGAAGCCCTCATTTTTTGGGGTAGCAGGGGCTGATCACTCTAATGTTGTAATCTCTCCTCAGGATGAGATCCCGGATTGCAATAGGTCAGCTCACTTGGAGATAATTCAAGTGGATTCTCAATTATTTTCTTTTAATATTACTTTGGAGTGCAAATACAATTTGGACTTTTCTATATGTTTATTGGATTTACCCTGTTTTTCTATTAAATTTAAAAATGGTGAAAAAGGCAAAATGGGCCAAATTAGGTTGGATAAAAATTGGAAGGGTATGTTTTATGACCTCCAGCAAAGAGGCTAAACTTCAATTATCTCCTTCTATTCCGGACCTCCATCAAGAGGCTAAACTGCAAGTATCTCCTTCTATTCCGGACCTCCAGCAAGAGGGTAAACTGCAAAAATCACATCAAAACCCGATTAAAAATCTCAGTATAATTAAAACACAAAAAAATTATTTTTGTGAAAATTCAAATCCGGTCCTCCAGCAAGAGGTTAAACTGCCAAATTTCTTTATAGGAAATTTACTGTTGGATAAGAGAAGTAAAGGTGTTTGAAAATCTGTTTATAAATTAGACGAGGGAAAGGAGAAAAGGGTAAAATTTAAAAATGAAATAAAATATTTTTCCAACTTTTCTTATTCCGATTCTGACAATGAAGAAGATTTATTTGATAAAATTTTTAATGGCGATACAAAAGTAAATGTTTTACCTAAAGTTTATTTAGATGTGGAGGCAGCCAAATATAAGAAAGTAGCAAATAAAGTTTGACCTATTAATGAACCGCTACCTGCCAAATTAAATCCACCCTTGAGAAGACCAAGGTTATCAAGAAATCTTTATGAAAGTCCCTTGGTAAATAATCCGCCTGAATTTTCAGAGATGTCAAGAATCACTTTTGAGAGACTGGGTGTTGTTAATTTTGGACCTGATTGTTGGTTTTCTGGTGAAGAGAAGAAGTTGTTGTTGGATGTGATGGTCAAGGGAGAGAAGGCCATTGCTTTTGTAGAAGAGGAGAGGGGTGTGTTGAAGCATTCCTATGGGGAGCCTTACAAGATTCCTGTGGTATGTCATGAACCGTGGCAGCAGAAACCGATTCCTATTCCGGCTGCATTAAAAGAAGCCTATATTGAAGTTGTCAGAGAACGGATACGCACTGGACTGTATGAGAAATCAACTTCAAGTTATTCTAGTCCGGTATTTTGTATCAAGAAACCAAATGGCAAGCTTAGAGTTGTTCATGATCTTAGGGAATTAAATAGGGTTACAATAAAGGATGCTGGGATAATGCCTAGTGCTGAGGAGTTTGTTGAAGCGTTTGCAGGGAGAGTGTGTTATGGTTTGGGAGATATTTTGGGTGGATATGATGATAGAGAGTTACATCCGGACTCAAGGCCTCTCACTACATTCGATACACCACTAGGACATTTACAGTTAACAAGATTACCTCAAGGAGCAACAAATTTGGTTTCAGTTTATCAAGCTCAGATGGCTTGGATCCTTCAAGACAAAATTCCACAATATGCTGGAATCTTTATAGATGATGGAGGAATTAAGGGACCAACAACCAACTATGATAACCAGGTGTTGGAAGAGAATCCGGTGATACGCAAATTCATTTGGGAGTTTTCAATTACATTAGAAAGAATCTTGTTTCAAATTGAAGAGGCTGGGTTAACTATTTCAGGTTCAAAATTTTCATGTTGTGTGCCAGCCTTAGAAATATTAGGCCATGTGGTATGTAGAGAGGGTAGGATTATGTCCAAGAAGAAAGTTAACAAAATTCAGTCCTGGCCAAGACCCAAGAATACGACCAAAGTTAGAGGGTTTTTAGGCATTTGCGTATATGTTGGAATGTTTATTAAGGACTTTTCTTCATTGGAAGCTCCATTGAGACGGTTAAAAAGAAAGGATGCAGACTGGGAGTGGGATGAAGAGTGTGAGAAGGCGTTTGTGAAGTTGAAGGAGGTTGTGGGGAAGGATTTAGTCCTGCACAAGTTGTATTATGGAAAAGATGCTGGTAGAATTTATTTAGCAGTTGATTCAAGTCAGGTTGCAGCTGGGGCTGTTTTGTCTCAGATGGATAAAGCTGGTTACATCAGGCCAGTTAGGTATGAATGTGTAGTATTTACTGAGGTCGAATCAAGATATTCACAACCAAAATTGGAATTATGTGGTGTGGCGAAAATACTGAAGAAACTTCAGCATATTTTGTGGGGGCAACATTTTGAGTTGCAAGTGGATGCGAAATCGTTAATCCAGATGATTAAATCCCCAAGTTTACCGAATGCACCCATGACAAGATGGGTAGCTTTTATTCAACATTTTTTGTTTGATTAAGTTCATAAGCCTGCAAAACTTTTACTATGCCAGATGGTTTATCAAGGAGACCACCCACTGAAGAAGATTCAGACTCAGAAGAGTTCGATGAAGATATACCTATTATCAAAGCCAGCACTAAAGGAGCTGAAGACTTTCCATACCTCCCACATGAGGTTAAACTGGCAGGACTATTGTGTTTAGATTATGGTAATGATGACCTCCACCAAGAGGATAAACTGGAAAATAGTTTTTATGTTAATAAAGGTGTTGGAAAAGGTGTAGATAAATTCGGTAGAAAGGAGGTAGAAGAAGATGTGGTGTATGTAGAGGAAGATGGATTGGAAGTGTGAGATAGTAGTAAGTTAAGGAATGGTGTATATGTTGGAGAATTAGAGAATTTAAATAAAAAGGTGGATAAAGAGAAAGAGGTATTTTCGAATAAGGTTTACGAAGGATCCAAAGGTTCAGAAGAAAAACGTTGACATAGATTGATTAAAGATTTATTTAGGGGTCAACACTTATTTGATCATTCATGTGCAGGTGATATTGGTGGTAGAGAAGTCCCTATTGATGTTATATTAATCGATTTTCAAGATGAAGTCTGCATTCATACTGGTTTTTATTTTTTTTAGTCAAATATTTGTTGACTTTAGAGAGGCCAGAAGATTGTGAAGACAATGAATGGGTGGCTATCAAGAGGAAGTCATCTACATTTTACCTATCTGGTCAATGTTTAATGAGGAGAAGGTATCCAAATCCTCAAGTAGTTATAACTCAACAGAAGGGGCAAGAATTAGTTTTGAAATCACTGCATGAAGATCTCGGGCATAGAGGTGTTGGAGAAACGTTTAGAAGAATTTCTGATCGATTTTGGTGGCCTGGCATGAAGATGGCTGTTAAACAGTGGGTTCAGTCATGCGAAGAATGTCAAAGACAAAGTTATTTAAGGCCAAAAGAACCTGGACGCGCGACTGGTGAATATACGCTCTTTGGGAGAGTTAGTTTAGATGCCGTTCATATAAAAGAGGGACGGTATAAATATTTAATTGTGGCCAGAGATGATTTATCTGGTTGGGTAGAGGCAGCGCCTCTTATTAATTTAACTACCAAAAATGTGGCAGAGTTTTTGTTGAATAATTGGGTATATAGGTATGGGGTGATGAAGTTGGTGACGGTAGATGGAGGTCCTGAATTTGGGACAGAGGTTAAAGAGGCCGTATTGAAAGTTGGATCAAAGGTTAGGGTAGCAACCCCATATTATCCTGAAGCTGAAGGCATGGTTGAAAGAGGGCATCAAGTTATTAAGGATGCTTTAGTTAAAATGTGTGGGACAAGTGCCAAAAAGTGGAGGCACTATTTACCTTTAGTTTTATTTGCTGATTGAATCACTGCAAAAAGGACAACCGGATTTTCACCTTATGAACTTGTTTTTGGACAGAAAGCAGTTTTAATGGTTGATTTAGAAGCTGAATCATATCTTGGAGCTGACTGGGACACGGTCAAAACTACTGAAGAATTATTGTGTGCAAGAATGATGCAGCTAGAAAAGAAAGAAGAATATTTAGAAAAGGCATATTCGCGGATGATGAAGATCAGAAACCAATCAGTTAGATATTGGGATGAGCGGTTGGCACATCGATTAAGAAAACCTTTGAACCCAGGAGATATGGTCTTGGTGTATAATAGGAGTTTGGAAAGTCAGTGGGGAAAGATGTTTGCAGATAGGTGGAATGGACCGTATAAAGTTAAGGAGCAAGTTTCTGGAGGTTCATATGTGCTAGAAGAGTTGGATGGAGTAGTATTGAAGAAGAGGGTAGCCGCCGATCAAGTGAAACGGTTCTATCCTAGAGGCACAAGGAGTGCCCAAGTCAACCTCCGCAATGAGGATAAACTATGATATCAACAAAATTTTATGGATTCCTCCACAATGAGGATAAACTATGATGTTTATAAAAAACTTATCGACCTCCGCAACAACGATAAACTATCTTTTTTTTATCAAAAATACTTTACTGTCATTACACTGCATATGGGCGACGAAACTGTGATGAAACTTAACAAAATGCAATAAAACCATCTTTAAAATTTTCAAAATTTAAAATTCTTAAAATATGGGTGAAGATAGTGTTGGATAAATTTTAAAAAATTTATTGGAAGAAGTGTTCACAGGGGAACCTTCTTAATTTAATATTGGTAAGTGTGGGGGTAATTGATGGGCTGGCTGCTCTATACACAATTACCCCATAATGTTCGTTTCCAAAATTTTCCCTGTTTCTAGTTGAATCCTGGCTTTGTCTTTTAATTATAGGAAGTCCTTTAAGACTATAAACTGGAACAAATCAAGAGACACCGCTCTCAACGCCGGATTCAAGATTCTTTTTATTTTATTTTATTTTTGATTTTTTTATGTTAGATTGTGATTTCTTTTCTTTAATATATATTATGAATTATTGTAAAGGTGATGCTCACTGGTGGTCTCTAATCATTTTTATAAATCGGAGGGAGCCCACTCAGTTATCATCATTATAAAATTATCTTCTAAAAAAAAACTTTCATTTATTTTCTTTCTTTTCAATTTCTCAAAATTGTGTAACCACATCAAGTTGCACTTGGATGTGGGTATGATGTCAAGGGTATGGCTCATCAAATGGCCGGGGGGCATCTTTTAAAATTTTAATTTTGATAATTCTTTTTACCTTTTTTATCTTTCTTTTCCTGTTCATTTATCTTTCTTTAAAATTAAATTTTAACTTTTATTTCTAAACTATCTTTTCTAATATCTTTTATTTTAAATTATAAAAAAAAAAACAAATTTAAATTAAAAAATAAATAAATAAAGATAAAATATAAATATAAATAAAATAAATAAATAAAAAATAATAAATAAAAATAAAAAAATAAAATAAAATAATAATAAAAAAAATAATAATAATAATAATTAATTAAATCAAAATTATTATTATATTTCTTTGTTTTATTTTTCAGTCTTCATTCTTTTTGGTTTATTCATTTAGTTTAGACAGGAAACAGAGTCTAGGGGAACTCAATACCTATAGGATTTTACTTCAAGATATTTGTTAGTCCTCCAAGACTTTAAACTGGCTACTGTTCAAGACTTTCCTTAAGGTTTTATACGAATTTTGGAGCTGTTAGTCCTCCAAGACTTTAAACTGGCTAATTTTCAAGACTGTCATTAAAGATTTTATATTGGAGCTGTTAGTCCTTCAATACTTTAAACTGAATTTTAAGGATGTTCAAGATTTTATGGATATTTTTGGAGACAGATTTTTTTAATTTTTTTTTATCAATTAAATGTTAGGTCCACCAAGACCTTAAACTGGACTATTATCAAATGTTAGGTCCACCAAGACCTTAAACTGGACTATTATCAAGCTGTTGGGTCCACCATGACCTTAAACTGGATTTCTTATCGATCAAATGTTTCGTCCACCATGACTTTAAACTGGTATTTCATTCATTGTTTAGTCCACTATGACTTTAAACTGGAAAATTAATATCTGCAGGATAATTCAACATTCATTGGACCACTATGTCCTTATACTTCAAATGTTTTGTCCACTATGACATTAAACTGGATTATCAAATTTATTTAATCTTTGTTCAAGCCTAGGCCTTATTTAGGAATATATCAAGTTATTTATGCACCTAAATAATCTTTGGTCCACCAAGACCATAAACTGGCTATCTATTATATGTTTGGTCCACCAAGACTTTAAACTGGAATGTCAATCTTGTTTGGATAACTCAATTCAATCTTTTAATTTATCACTGTCCACTAAGACTCTAAACTGGTTATTCAATCATTTCTGGAATTGGGTGCTGATAAGCTTTAGGAGGTTAAAATTTTAGGTGGTGATGATGCTAAGGAAAGCATAATGGTTAATTAGGTGAAATTTGTGGCGCTTTAACATGTTCTAAAGCTAATATTATTATTGGAAGCCTGGCAAAAGTATTTTTTGGGTTTGCTGTATAGCAAAGTTTGAAAATTGTGATGAAGGAATCAGAAGTTAGGATGGTAGTTGGATTTTAGGGAATGATTTTTTTATTGCCTCAGTGTTAGGCCATTTTTGATGTGAAGCTTGGAGGACCTTATGGCGAGATTGGAATCATAGAATTCGGCTTAGTGGGGGGCCCTATGAGGTTGGAATCAGGAGTATTTGGCTCATAGGAAGATCCACTCTCTCAATGCTGTGACAAGAAGGAAGACTGGTATATGGGAGACTGAAGGGATTCAAACCTTTCTCTCAGTAGTGGAATCATCACAAGATTTATATTATTTATTATTTTATGTTATGTTAAGCCAGAGAAGAAAGAAAACAACATTTATTTTAAAGTTAAAGAAGACCAAGAAAAAACAAAATTTTATCAAGTTATACTGTTAGAAAAGATAATTTCTTTGAAATTGTTCAACATCATTATCAAATCTTTGCATTAAAATTCTTCTTTTCATGAGGTCTTCATGGTTATTAGCTGGAGTTTCTTGAAAATAGGCTAGCATTTTTTGTTTCAACTCATTCGTAAAGTCAAGAAAAAGATAGCGATGAAAATTTGGATAATGATTGATATAGTCCGTCTTCACTCTGCCAAGTCATCAGTGTTGGTTATTTTGACAGCTAGAAGTTCAAATATTTTATTAAGTTATAGGTTTAGTCAATTTTGATTAAAAGTTTTTTTTAGTAAGATAATAGGGTCTTACATTTAGAGCCTGGAAACATAGTCTCAGCAAATTTGGTTGGGGACACTGGCGTTATAGGATTAGGATCTTGTGAAGGTAAAATTAGGCTGGGATCCGCTGATGAAGATTGAACTTTGATGTTGAAGCTGTTTTTGATCTTATTCGTTTTAAGAAGACAGGAATTTTTGATCGTTTTTTAGAAGTTGTGGGATCAGGGAGAGCTGCTGGTCCTAAATATATGTTTGTTTTAGAAGGAACTATTGGCCAGTTACATTTGACTTTTTTTACACGGCATAAGTTGCAAGCTGTCCTGCCAGGAAGATTAGGGTTGGACATTAAACAAGGTACCTGGTATCAAGTGCAGAGTTCACATGGAGCGACAAGTTCTTTGAAAGACATATTGATGAAGATGAATTTTAAAGTTGATTAAAGAAGATGGTGGTTGAAGGTTAAAAGATGAATATTGTGTTCAACCACTTATGCAAAGTTTTAAGAATGGAGACATTCTCAATTGGAGGGAGGATGTGGTAGCCTAAAGATTAGTATGGCACCTAAGTAAGTAAATGGAGTTATTATGGCATGCAAGATTGGCGTTATTATTTTATAAAAGATTTTTATTAAATTTATTTGAGTTTTAAATATAAAGAAAATTGGTTAAAAGCAAATGCCTATGCAAAAACAATATATTTTACAGAGACGACTTATTTTTTACGGTATGAAAAACTTATAAGTATCAAGTTGAGTCACTCAAGAACCTTGGGAAATTTTCCCAGAATTTATACTATTTTTCTTATATTTTTAAATGAATTTTAAAGTTTTATAGAAATATTTACGTTTTTAGAAAAATACTTAACTTTTATGAATTTTCCCAGGGTGATTAGAGATGTTCAGGCTACAAAAATTAGTTGGGAATGTAAAGGAGAAGTGGCTCTATCATGTGCAATTTTTCAATATTTTTTATTATAGTTTAAAGGGTTTTAATTCAGTCAGGAGGTCTGGACAGACTCCGCTTGGACTCCGGAGGGACTCCATTTGGACTCCGTACGGACTCCCGAGGCTCCGGATTGACTCTGGGTGAGCTCTGAAGGGGAAATTTAGGCACATGACAAGGTATACTTAAGAGCCTTTCAGACTCGAAATTGGGAATCATCTTAGAATCATCAGAGAACATACAGCTTAATATTTAACCACCACGGTCTCATTTTTTATTTCTCAACAAATTAAATAAAATTGTAATACCCTTATAACTTTATATTTTATATATAACATTTTAGAAATACTACTCAACAATTTAAATCACACTTCATACAGGGTATCTTTAGAAAGGTCTTCTTCAATGGGACTTGATTATTGCTGTCTCGTAAAAATTCAAATTATTATAAAAACATAAAAGTCAATCTTTTCAGATCTTTGACTGGTACACCTTAATTGTTGTAATCAGTATTTCTTTCTCAACAGCCACTTTATTAAAATCTCAATAAGCGTTAAATATTTTAGAGTTTCATTATTTTTAACAATCAGATCCAAGTAGACTGGTTAGCTTAGTGATTTAGAATTCCCATTTTTGTTATTTTTGTTGGAAGGACGGGGTTTTCAGCCAAATCCACACATCTCCTCCGGATTCTGCTTACAGCAAGACGACTGTAAGAGTTTACCTTACCATAACGTAAGATTCAATTAACTAAGCTTGAAGATCTGCTTGAAGAGTTGGATAAGTTGAAAATCTGAGAGAAAGACTTTGAAAGTGTTGGAAACCTATAATATAGAAAAAAAATAAGTGCAATAAATGATTACACCCCCAAAACAAATACGTAATACCAGATTACACTGATACCAGTCACAGCAGATACTTAGAATAAGCCACAGCACTTTCCCCAGAGACTGAAAAGTACAGTAAAGTACCCCAGAAACTACCCTTGGTATGATCTGTTCAAAGGTGCGTTATTAAAGGTCTGCCCCAGATTTACCCAGTTTCCCACCAAAATTAAAGATTGTTCTTAATTATATTTTTATTTTATAAATTTTATAAGAAAAGAAATAAATTTGAGTCACCAAGGATGAGAGCTATCCAATGGTACCCTATATGTTGATATTTTTTTATTATAATTGTTGTTATATGTTAAATATTGTCAATTATCAAAAATACCCTTGTTATTGAAACTAAAAGAAAAAAAACATCTAGAAGACTAAGATTCCCTTTCTTCTATCTGACTCTCCTCCTCCAGACCTTTCCAACAATACCCTACATGCATAGGATCTACAAAAAACTATTCATCTAAAAAGCATGATGAATTCTAAACAAATTTTGCCACAATAGCCAAACTTTTCTGCAGTGACCAAACTATGCACTGGTGATCAGACTTTTCTACAGTGACCAAACTTTACCACAGTGCCCAGACATTTCTGCAGTGACCAAACTTTGCACTGGTGATCAGACTTTCCCATTGTGAGCAAATTTTGCCACAATGAGCTCTTTTTGCCATAACGAGCTAATTTGGCCAGAGTGAGTTAATTTTTTCACCATAACCAAACTTTTCCACAATGTCAGAATTTTTTCAGTACACTTTGCTTTTGCACCTGAAAATCACCGGAGCGAACCAAAGCACACCAAAGCGCACCGGAAAAAAAATGGCTACTCTATTAGCACACTGCATCCACCAAAAATACAAAGAGAGCCCTAGTAAATCCAGTAAAACCAATACCCAATCCATGAAAACATCAAATAACAATAGGAATACTAACATATATCTATTCCAAAACACCATAAGTCCTCCAAAAATCACCATAAATCCACTCAAAAAATAAACTCCAGTTAACTCCCTTCAACCAAATTAACACCCGCTAACACCATGATTTTCTTCTAACCAAGGTCCAATCAAATTTTCACCTAAGTAGCCTACCCAGATTTGGAATGCCACAAGGGCAACACTCAGTCAAATCTGTAGAAGACATTCCACAAGATTTTGATTATTCTAGTGATGATGAAGAAGGAGAGGATACAATGCACGAGGCACCATCTGTCCCTGCTACACACCCTTCTGGTCAACCTTCAGAACCTGGACCATCTAATTCTCTGAAAGACTTCATGAGGCTTTTCATGAAGACCCTTTCAAATCCAATGTCTTTGGAGGGATCAAAATTTTAAACTCCTTCCATGAAATCTCCTGATAAATTCAATGGAAAACATTCAGACAGATTGCGACCCTTCTTGAAAACATGAAAGCTCCTGTTCCATAATGACCAATAGAAGGTTGTTTACGCTTCTTTATTCCTAGCCGGAAAGGCAGCAAGGTGGTTCTAACCTTATCTTCTCATGCTCTCTTTGACAGAGACCCACTTACTTATTTATAACTTGGAAATTTTTGAAGACCAACTTTTTACGTTGTTTGGTGAACCTAATGAAACTGACAATGCGGAAATTGAACTGGACTTCCTCCACATGAGTGATAATGGTAAAGCTTCTGAATACATCTCCAACTTCAGAGCACTTCAAGCTCGAGTAGGTTGGAATGATTCTTCCCTCAAGTATCATTTTAAAAAGGCACTTCCTTTGAGGATTCTGGATCAATTAATTCTTCATGGTCAGAAGATGACTACTTTAACGGATTTGATAGATCAAACCCTCGAACTTGACGGTGTTTACCAAGGATGACTACAACATTGTCGATACGCCAACAAATATCAAGGCCTTCTTCACACCCAGGGCCAACTCAATCCAGACCCAACAAGGGAAATGACAAACCTCATCCAAAAAGCTCAACCCGAGGTGATATCAGTAAATTACTGGATCCAAAAGGGGAACTTAAAGAAGCTGAAAGGAAGAGACGAGAAGATAATGGGTTATGTATGTATTGTGGGGGTAAGCACAAGCTAGAAGATTGTGTAAATTTAAGGAAAGAGAAGGTACTAGTTCGAGGTCAAAAAAATAGTAGATTGTTTACTTGTGTGCAAAGCAAACTATCTTATCTCTCCAAGTGCACAGAACCTCCATGTCTTAAGGACTGGAGTTGCCTTAAATTGCTTGAGATTCATTCTTTTTGAGGAGGATACCTCCATCAGTTGTCTTATAGACTCTGGAGTTTCAATTTCGTTTGTCAGTTTATCTTTTGCCATAAAAATACAACTGACATTTACAGATATTGATTGAAATCCAATTTATTTGGTCAAATCAGAGGAACCCAAATATTAGGTAAGTAAGAAAGTTTTATGGGTTTTCAACTTTCCGAACTTCCCCCCCTTCAAATGGGAATTATCAGTCTTGGATGCCCCAAGGATGGAGGATACCATTCTTGGCCATGACTTTTTAACCAATTGGAATCCTGAAATTTATTGGACACAGGGATTGATTGCCCCACGCAATAAGTATATTTCTGATTCTTCAATGGAGGCCAATAGGGAGTTAAACAACCCGCCAGACAATGTCCTTCTAGAGGACAAATCTCTGCCAGACAACTTGCAAGCATCTGATCCTTCTTTAAATGAGCAATTGGATAACCCTTCTAGCTCAATCACTTCACTCAAAGAGGATTTAAATTGCCTCGAAGTAGTTGAATTATGCTCTCTCAATTCTGGTCTTCCCTTGACAGATTCTCTTGAAGATGATGAGGACGACCAAATCAACGTTGAAGCCATTAAATCAACTCTACCGGAAATCTATCACAATTTCCTCTATGTTCTCTCAATTCTAAAGGCCAATAATTTACCACCTCATCAACACTACGACCAACAAATAGAGTTAATAGGTCCAGTACCTCTGGCAGGTCCTTTCTATTCTTTGTCGAAGGAAGAATCTCAAGTTCTTCAAGACTAAATTGCAGAGAATGTAGCCAAAGGTTTCATCAGAGCCAGTAAATCTCCAACCGGTTTAGAAAATCCTATAGTACAAGCTATAGGCCTTGACCAAGGGTGTTGGAGAAAAACAAGAGAGAAAATCCCCTGTCCCTTTAGAAAAATAAGTGAGATTGAACTGTTGCAGAAAATTGGAAATCTGTCTTCTAGACCCTCTAATTAAACACTCTTTAACCCTTTAAAATTGAAGATAATAGTCCCAGACAGACTACTAGAAAGAGTTGAAATGAACAGTAATATATTACAACAAAACACAAGCCAATGAGACAGTGAGGAACCGAGATACAATGAGTAAAGAGATAAGATGATTCCCCTAAAATTCTTCCCACACACGCATCATACAGCCAGTGCACAGACCACCCTGACCAAATCCCCACCCAAAATCCAGCTTTCCCAGCCTTTTCATGCATAAAAGTACATTCTAGCGCCTCCCCAGAGATCAGGCGGGCACACCGCTTCAAGGTGGGATTCCGCTTAAGGGAGGGCAGGCCACTTCTAGGCCCTAAAACACCCATACAACCCATAAAAACCCATAACTTCACTAATAAATAATATAAACACACATAAGACATACCAAAATGAAAAGAAAATAAAGGAAAATAAGCTGAACATAATAGGTGACCCTAGCTTAAGCCTAAATAAGCACCATTAAATAATAAACTTTCGATAAATACCAATAACAACACCATAACTACCCTATAAAACAAGGTAACCACCCATAAGGGATACCAAAATGAAGAGAAAAGAAAGGACATTAGCCTGAGACATAATAAGTGACCCAAGCTTAAGCCTCTATAAACACTACTAACTACCACCTAAAGATGAAAAAATCCACTAATAACAACATAACCCCAATAACACTGTATATACCAAATACCTCCAAATATGCACTCCAAAGGCATACCCAGGTTTGGATAACCACATCCTCCCTCCAATCAAGAATGTCACCATTCTTCCTTCGCCAGCAGCCATGTTTGAACACCTCTCCATAATCTTTACAAACAGCCCATTTCTCCCTTCCACCAAATCCTATTCCATCCTAAGTGAGCTTCTGAACCAGCACTCCAAGCTCCTTCTTTAATACTTCTCTTGAACCATGCCTTTAAATTCAACCTATCTCTGTGAAAAAAATATTTTTTTTCTGTTTCTAAATTCCAACTCTGGAAGTACCAGCCTCCAACAATGAAAAGTGATATCCAGTTGACAAGTCTTCCTGACTATAACCTTCTACCAGCATAAAAATTTCCTCATTTTATAGTCTTGGGGGACTCCAAAAATACTCAGATTATAGTCTTAGGGGACTGCAAAAACCTGAATCACAGAACCCAGAACCAGAGATCAACCAGAAAAAGATTTAGAGAAGTATCTAACTTTCTGGGGTAACTGTATATAGAGCTGCCAGCCCATCAGTGACTGCCAAACTTGCCTTTACAAAATTCAGAAGTTCCCCCTTGGATCCTTCTGCATTTAAACTTCCACATCACACTGCCTCCCATTCCTCATTTTATAGTCTTGGGGGTCTTACCATCAACAATCCTCAGTTTTGAGTCTTGGGGGACTAAAACAGTGTACAGTTTACAGTCTTGACAGACTACTTCTTGAAAAAATCTTGAAACCAGTCAGTTTTAAAGTCTTTGAGGACCACTAGATCAACAGTAGTAAAATTAAATTCTTGAATAACTCTTTAAAAACCAGCCAGTTTTAAGTCTTGGAGGACTAACATAATTTTCAGTTTAAAGTCTTGATGGACATCAAAAAATCTTGAGCCCTTAGTTAAAAGATCAGTTTAAAGTCTTGAAGGACTTTCCAAAAAAATCTTGAAGATATAGCCCATAAATAAAAGATCAGTTTAAAGTCTTGAAGGACCTTCCAGAAAAAAAAATTGAAGATATAGCCCATAAATCCTCAAACCAAGAACCATCAAATCCAAAACATTTAACCTCCTTTAAAAAATAAAACAAAATAAAACGGTATCCCCCAGCCAATTGATGAGCTGATCCCCTGATAACTTACCCACATCCAAGTGCACGTTGATGTGGTCACACCTTAAATTTTTTTTTTATTTTGACTCCTCCTCTTCTACAAAAAAAATTTCCAGAGCCTTATCTTGAGCCTTTGAACAAACATAGCCTCCATAAAAAAATTAAAGAAAAAAAAGAGAAAAAAAGAAAATAATCTTGAATCCACCACTTTCACAGCCAAAACCCAAGAACCACATAGCAAAGCCAGCTCCAGTTCAACAGAAGAGATCACTGGGTGCCTCCCTCCAATAAGTAAAAATGATGGGAGACCACCAGTGATCCACCACCAATCCAAAATCACCAAAAGACATCCAAGGCAATCCAGTTTATAGTCATAGAGGACTAAAACCTGAATCATAAAAAACAACACTAGAATTCAACTACAAAAAAACCAAAGGCTTGAAACAGACATTCTGGGGTAACTGTTCTACAGAGCAGCCAGCTCATCAGTTACCCCACACTTGCCAAAATAAAATCTAGAAGCCCCCCCTGGGTACCTTCTAACAAAAACACAACATCCAACAAAATTAAACAAAACCAATAAACATGAGGGGTCCAGCACTTGAATACCAAAAGAATTTCCAGTTTAAAGTCATGGTGGACTAAAAACCTGTTAAAGAAAAAAAAACCAATACTAGAATTCAAAAAAATTAAGAGAAGGGTTTGGAAAAATACAATCTTGGGTAACTGTTGATAGAGCAGCCAGCCCATCAGTCACCCCCACACTTGCCAAAATAAAATCTAGAAGACCCACCCCTGGGTACCTTCTAACAAAAAGGATTTTCCAACACAAATCTTCTCCCGTAAAAAACCAAAACCATTAAAAAACCATTAAAATTCTTTAAAGCCAAAAAAATCCAATTTAGAAATAAAATTTTGTAGTTTAACCTCATGCTGGAGGTTAAATAAAACCAATAATCTTCATTTTTATCTTCATTTTATTTTAAATAGAATATCAATCTTAACTTGAATTTTTCTTTTCTTCCATCTTCATTATACTAAGATTTTTTTTATTTTTATTATGGGCGGGCCTACCGATGTTGGAGGTGCCGCCTGAAGCGGCCAGGCCTCCTTTTTTTATATAGAGACTTGAACCAGAGAGATTGATGAGAATTGGAAAAAAGAAAAAAATCCTGACCAAATACATAGAGGCCAAATAAAGCAAAACCAAAACAAATTAAGTAGTTTATCCTCATTTCAGAGGTATCAGATTCTTGAAATCCCAAGGTTTAAACCAATAATTTTGCCCTTAGGGCCTGAACCGCCTAAGCTCCTCTTCCAATTCTGATATCCCAACATCAGACCTCCAAACAAATTGTCCATCCTCCTCCATACACTGAGCTTACCATAGTTCACATTACCAGAATCCATAAATTCTCCACCCTGTGAAGCATCTGGAACCTCCACCACATCTTTAAAATCAACCTCTATACCAGTGACATCCAAAACATCACAATTTTCCTCTTCCCTATAGGAATCTTGCTTGGAATCTGCAAAATCCTTCAGAATAACATCCATAACATCAAAATAAAAATCCTCCTCCAAGCAGAGACCTTCTGATCTTGAGGGAACCACCTGAAAATAATCTTCCTCTATTAGAAAAAGATCCAAGACAGAATCTTTCTGTCCATTCAAAAAATCTACTGATAAATCCTCCTCCAATAAGCTATTATCTGAACTTGAGAAAGAAAAATAAACATCCCTCAACAACCATTCATCCACCACAGATTCCTTCTCAATATCCCAAAATCCTTCTTCATGACCAGACAAGTCCTCCTTCCCACATAATTCACTTAAAATTAAGGAAATACACTGATCCTCCAGTGTGTACATTTCCAAAATATCCAGTTAAGCACATTCCTGAGATCCCGTGGCATCCTTTGGAAAAGAAAAATCAGTTTTATATACATCATCAGAGTACCCATCTTACAAAATTGATGGCTCCAAAACCTTTCCAGAAACTGATTTTTCCACCAGAGTCTCCTGAACCTCTCCACCCAACAGGATTTCCTCTCCAGATTCCACATCCCTATCCTTCAAACCATCCAAATATTTCCCAAAATAACCTCCTTCAGAATAGCCATACCAGGAATCCTATTTTCCCCATTTGGAAGAGTCTTCATCAATTCAGCCTTGAAAAGAATCTCCATAACCTCCACCTTTACATTTCTACCCATAGCAATCCAAAATACATACTTGGCCCCATCTTCTTGTGGTAATATATCATTATATAACAGATATTGCAGAGCCTCCCAAAACTCCTCCAAAAATTCCCCATACTGAGAAAGAAAAGTTACATCACCTTTCGATTTCCACTTCCTAGCAATCCCATGAAGGTCCACCATTGAAAAAGTAGTAGGCCAAATTTTAACCATTTCAATCTTCAACTTCCCGCAGTCCTGACTCCTATATCCTGCAATACCAGAAACTTCCTTCTCCACCTCCCTATTACCAATGAAAAAGATTACTTGCCTGACCATGTCCAACAGTGAGGCCCATCAATCGCAGCAGCAACCTCAAACCTAGCCAAAAAATCCTTTTCATCCTCTCCCAAAAACCTTGAACCATCCCCAGACTGAATCCTCACCATCCTACCAACTCCCAGTTACAGCCTCCAATCTCCACCAAAGATACCCAATGTCCCCCCAAGAGCCTTAGAGACCTAGGAGGGACCAAATCCAACATAAAAGAAGACCCCTAGACCAACCACAAAGAGATATAGCACCAAATCCAAAAATACACCAAAGGAGATCCACCAAAGAGAGAAGCCTAGATCAACAGAGATTCCAAAAAGCCAACAGATTCTACCCCACGTTGGGCACCATAAATGTACACAATCCTATAATACTAGCTATAGGCCTTCACAAAGGGAGTTGGAGAAAAACCAGAGAGAAAATCCCCTGTCCCTTTAGAAAAATAAGTGAGATTGACCTGTTGCAGAAAATTGGAGATCTGTTTTCTAGACCCTCTAATTAAACACTCTTGATCCCTTTAAATGTGAAGATAATAGTCCCAGACAGACTACTAGAAAGATTTGAAATGAACAGTAATATATTCCAACAAAAAAAAAGCCAATGAGACAGTAAGGAACAGAGAGGCGATGATTAAAGTGATCAGATGATTCCCCTAAAAATCTTCCCACACACGCATCATACAGCCAGTGCACAGACCACCCTGACCAAATCCCCACTCAAAATCCAGCTTTCTCAGCCTTTTTCATGCATAAAAGTGCATTCTAGCGCCTCCCCAGCGCCCAGGCGGGCACACCGCTTCAAGGCTGGATTCCGCTTAGGGGCGTGCGGGCCGCTTCTAGACCCTAAAATACCCATACAACCCATAAAAACCCATAACTTCACTAATAAACAAGATAAAAACACATAAGAAATACCAAAATGAAAAGAAAATAAAGGAAAATAAGCTGAGACATAATAGGTGACCCTAGCTTAAGCATACATAAGCACCATTGAATAATAAACTTTCGATAAATAACAATAACAACACCATAACTACCCTCTAAAACAAGGTAACCACCCATAAGGGATACCAAAATGAAGAGAAAAGAAAGGACATTAAGCTGAGACATAATAAGTGACCCAAGCTTAAGCCTCTATAAAAACTACTAACTACCACCTAAAGATGAAAAAATCCACTAATAACACCATAACCCCAATAACACCCTACATACCAAATACCTCCAAATATGCACTCCAAAGGCCTACACAGGTTTGGATCACCACATCGGCTCCCCTGTTATTTTTGTAAAGAGAAAGAATGGTAGCCTTAGGTTGTGTCACCACGGGAAATCTAGGGGTGAATTGCTAGAAATCCCCTCTCTTGAAATTTAGAGTGTCCCTTAATTATTCCAGGTTTATGAATACTTTATAAACATAAGTAAATTAGAGTTAGATTTACATTTATTCTCAGATTGATTATAGACAGAATATCAACTGATTCCAAATTATGCACAAGTTGATCCTCCAGAACTTGATTTTGGTCCTCTGATGAGAACAAATTGAGCACAAATTGATCTAACCTAAGCTTATGCATATATTACAATTCAGGATACTTGCTCTATTATATTTGTTAATAAAATAAAATATTGATGAATTTATATAAAAAAAATTATTATGTAAGATATTAAATTATAAATTTAGGCATCATAGGAGGGCACGTAATAGAACTTAATTATACTATGTGACACCCTAATAGTGTATCACCCAGTTTGAAACATTTAAAACAAAATGAGTCATAATGGGCAATGAAATTGCTTGGACAGACTCTTTCAAAATTAATACTGACCATAATACACAAGTATGAAACCTTGGCATCTATCCAATAAAAGATTTTCCTTCTGATAAATGGATTTTTCTCAGTTACTACCTGCTAAAAAGTGTCCTTCTGTGGTTTGTCTGACCTTCAGGGGGGTAATTTGGCCACATCACACTACTTCTATTTCCATGATTGACCAAAACATCATCCTCATTCCCATCTAAAGAGTTGATCTCATCTGACTGTGGCTGATCAAAGGGGTGCACCACAAGTTTAGCCAAAATTTTGGTGAACACTTTTTTGATGGATAGTGACTAACTGGTGCTTTCCGAAATTGTCCACCTCAAGTTAGGATAAACTTCAGGAGGATAAATTTATTATGAATACCAAATTAACTGAAGAATACTTTTGCCTTAGCTACTCTGCATCATAAAAGTGTCCAACTGAGGTTTAGCCATAATTCAGGTAGACACTTTTGGAAAGGCACAGTCTGATGGGTTTAATATCTATATATGACAATAAGTATCAGTTTTTTATCAACATGGAGCTAGAATTAATTTAATATGGCCAAAGTGTCCACCTGAAGTTTGGCCAAAATACAGGTGGAAATTTTTATGAGGATTACTTGATGAAATGAAGAAGACTTGCAATTACTTTCCATCATAAAATTTTCAAACTTAAGTTTATCAAAAATTGTGGTGACACTTTTTCCAGATCCAGTCATATGTGATCAACTCTCTATATGGCAATAAGAATCAAT
Source organism: Hemileia vastatrix (assembly GCA_030280995.1). Taxonomy (NCBI): domain Eukaryota; kingdom Fungi; phylum Basidiomycota; class Pucciniomycetes; order Pucciniales; family Zaghouaniaceae; genus Hemileia; species Hemileia vastatrix. The sequence goes on along the minus strand of JASXTE010000013.1, from coordinate 21,604,815 downwards.
TTTTAGTCAATCGTGGCATTAGAAGTAATTTTATATGGAAAAACTTTCCACCTGATTTTTGGCCAAATATAAGTTGGAAATGTTTATGAGGAATACTAGATTAACTAAAGAAGACTTGCACCCTACTACTGTCCATCATAAAAGTTTCCACCAGAAGAATTCTCAAACTTGTGGTTGACACCTTTGGCCTGGTCCAGCCATATGGGATCAATTCTAGATATGGAAATGAGGATTTAATTTGGTCAATCATGGTACTAGAAGTAATTTGATATAGATAAAGTTTCCAACTAAATATTGGAAAAAAATCAGTTGAAAACTTCATTTAGTTTATCAAAAAATCAAATTAAGTAAAATTTTATTCCTGATGATGCCCATTTTATCCGACACCTCTTCTGAGCCTTGAAAGTAGGCATTTAGCTTGAATTTTGAATTTCATATAAAATCCCTATTATTCAACCTATTTCTTTTTATCCCTTTTTTTTCTTTCAGATATCAATTAATTTTATGTAAAACAAATCATTTTCATAATTTTTTACCTGTATTTAATAGAATTATTAAAGGTTTAACATCACCGTGTAAGAATTTGGCACATGTTTTTTTGCTATACTAATAAAAATAATAATATACTGGTAACAAAAAATTGATCAAATGATAAAATATTAATAAAACAGAAAGATCAAATACCAGTGGATATGTTTTAAAAAAATACCAGTTGCACTGAAGAAGAGCTGCACCCTAGATACTCACCATCAAAAAAGTGTCCAGCAGAAGTTCGGCTGAACTTGTGCTGGACACTTTTGGTCAGTTGCAGTCATATGAGATCAATTCTCGCTATGGCAATGAAAAAAAATTTTTGGATAAAAAACTTCACTAGAAGTAGTTTTACATAGCCAAATTTTCTACCTAGATTTCATCCAAACCACAGGTGCACAATTTTTTATCTTTGAAAAAAATTCAATTTAGTACAATTTATCCCTGATGGCTCTCATTTGCTTCAACACCTCTACTGGCCTTTGATAGTAGGAATATTACTTGGATTTCTTTTTTCATATTTGATCCCTTTAACTTAATTTTTTATTCCTAATATTGCTTTTGGATATCAATTAATAATTTTTATAATAAATTATTTTCATATTTTTATACATTTATTTAATAATATTATAAATGGCATAAAATCACCTGGTATGCATTTGGCACATGAGTTTTTTCTATACTTATAAAATTAATAATATAATGGCGACCAAAAATTAATCAAATGATATTAATGAGTGAGGAACAAATATAAAATACCAGTAGACATGTTTGTAAGAAATACTAGGTGAACTGAAGAAAAATTCTACCCTAGCTACTCTACATTAAAAAGTGTCCAGCACAAGTTCGGCCGAACTTGTGCTGGACACTTATGGTCAGGTGCAGTCAGATGGGAGAAATTCTCTCTATGGAAATGAAGATAAATTTTTGATAAAAAATTACACTAGAAGTAGTTTGATATGGCAAAATTTTCATGCTGAAGTTTTGGTAAAGCTCTAGTGGATTTTTTTTTATTTTTACAAAAAAGAAAATTTAGTGCAAGTTTAGCCCTGATTGTTCTAATTTAATTCAACATCTCTTTTTTCTGTTTATGGCAGGAATTTAACTTGATTTTAATTTTTATCTTTGATTTCTTTTATTTTACTTTATTCCTCTCATATTGCTTTTGGATAGAATTTTATTTTTTGTAAAATAAATCATTTTCATATTTTTTTACATTTATTTAATAATATTATAAAAGGTGTAACATCACCCAGTATTCATTTGAAACACAATTTTTTGGCTATACTGATAATATTAATAATATAATGGTGACAAAAAATTAATCAATTGATAAATATGAGTGAGGCACAAAGATTTAATAACAGTGGAAAGGTTTATAAGAAATTTCAGATGGTTAAAAATGACTTGCACCCTGGATACTCTTCATGATAAAATTTTCCAGCACAAGTTTTGCCAAACTTGTGATGGACACTTTTGGTTGCATGCTGTCAGACGCAATCAATTCTTTTTATTGAAATGAGACTGATATATCACTTCATCATTGCACTGAAAGTAGTTTTACATAGAAAAATTGTCCCCTGGAAGTTTTTCCAAACCTAAGGTAGACAATTTTTTCCTTTGTTAAAAAGTAAATTTGATCCATGTTAATCTATGATGGTGCCCATTTTTTCTGAAGCCTCTACTGGCTCATGATAGCAGAAATTATACTTAATATCTTTATTTCATGTTTGATCTCTTTAATTTTAATCTTACCCTTTTATTTATCCTTTAGCTTTTAAATATCAGTTTTATTTTGGTAAAACTGATAACTTTCACATTTTTTTATATTTATTATATTATATTATTAAAGTTGTAAAATCATCCAGTGTACATTCATTACACATTTTTTTGCTATACTAAAAACATTAATAATATAATGGTGACTATAAAATGATCAAATAATAAATATGGATGACACAGAAAGATCAAATACCCATAGACATTTTTAAAATGAATATAAGATTAACTGAAGAAGACTTGCACCCTAGCTACTCTCCATCATAAAAGTGTCCAGCACAATTTCAGCTGAGCTTTTTCTGGACACTTTTGGTTGCATTCAGTCAGATGGGATAAATTTACTCAATGGAAGATAAAATGAATTTTTTTTCAATCATTGAACAAGAAGTAGCTTTATACTGCTATACTATCCTCCTAATTTTTTGGAAAACATCAGGTGGACATTTTTATTCATTTTAAAAAAAAGAAAAAATATTCCAAATCTAGAACTGGTGGTGCAAATTTGGTCTGAAAACTCAAATTATCTTTGATGGCAGAAATTTTATTTGAATGTTTAATTTCATATTTAATCACTTTTATTTTACTTTTTTATTCCTGTTTTTGCTTTCAAATATCAATTTATTTATTGTAAAACTGATAATTTCAATATTTTTTTTACTTTTATTTAATAAGATTATGAAAGATGTAGCATCTCCCAGTATGCATTTGGCTTACAAATTTTTTCAATACTAATAACATTAATATTATAATGGTGAAAAACAATGAATCAATGATAAATATGAATGACACAGAAAGATCATATACAAGTGGATTTGTTTATAAGGAATACCTGATGAACTGAAGAAGACCTGCACCCTAGATACTCACCATCATAAAAGTGTCCAGCATAAGTTCTGCCGGAATTGTGCTGGACACTGTTGGTTGCATGCAGTCAGATGGGATAAATTACTCTATGGAAATGAAAATGACATTTTGCTCAATCATTTCACAATAAGTAGTTTGATATTGCCAAAATTTCCTCCTGATGAATTTTCAAAACTCATCTAGACACTTTCTTTGGTTTAACAAAAAAGAAAATATAGTGCAAGTTTAGCCCTGGTGGTGCACATTTGATCTAACACCTCTACTTGTTATTGATAGTGGGAATTTTCCTTAGATTTTTTTTCTTATTTTATCCCTTTTATTTTACTTTTTTATTTCTCATATTGCTTTGGATATCAATTTTTAATTTTTAAAATAAATAATTTTCATATTCTTATACCTTTATTTAATAATATATGATTAAAGCTGGAACACCACCTGGTATGCATTTTTCACACAAGTTATTACTATAGTAATAACGTTAAAAATATAATAATGACAAAAAATTAATTAAATGGTAAATTTAAATGAAACAGAAAGATCAAATTCCAGTGGAAATGTTTATAAGAAATCCCTTTTGAGGTTAAGAAGATTTGCTGTATGCCTACTCTCAATTATAAAAGTTTCCAGCACAAGCTCAGCCGAACTTGTGCTGGACACTTTTGGTTGCATGAAGTCATATGAGATAAATTATCTCTATGGCAATAAAAAATGATATTTCACCCAATTATTGAAGTAAAGAATGTTTAATATTGTAAAATTTTCCCCTGGATGTCTGTCCAAACCTCAGTTCAAAATTTGTTAGCTATACATAAAAGTAAGTTTAGACCAAGTCTTGACCTATGGGTCCCCAACTGTCCCAACACCACTTCTGGCTCTTGATAGTAAAAATTTTACTTGTATTTTTTATTTCGTATTTGATCCCATTTATTTTCATTTTACTTTTCTATTACTCTTTTTAATTTTAAATATCAATTTATTTTTTTAAAAACTAAACATATTCATATTTTTTTAACTTTATATAATAATATTATTAAAGTTGTAACATCACCGATTTTGCATTTGGCATGCAGGTTTTTGCTATACTGGAAACATTAATAATATATATGGTGACAAAAAATTAATTATAAGATAAATATGAATGATAAAAAAAAGTTAAAAACCCAATAGAAATGTGAAAAACAAAAAACTGATGTACTGAGAAACACTTCCACCCTAGCTACTCTCCATCATAAAAGTGTCCAGCACAAGTTTGGCCGAACTTGTGCTGGACACTTTTGTTCAGGTGCAGTCAGATGGGATCAATTCTCTCTGTGGAAATTAAATTAAAAAAAATTCTAAATAATTACATTAGGGGGTGTCAGTTCTGGCAAATCCGCACTTACAAATACGCACTTAAATAAGTGCCGATTTCCAAAACACACTAGCCCCAATACTGGTGGATTTCAAAATGAAATAAGTCACTTATTTCACTCAAATCGGCACTTTCTCAACCAAAAGTGCTGATTTCACCATCAAGTCCCATTTCACTGATTTTTCAGCATCATCCCATTCATATGCAGCACTCCGCAGCATAACACTTCATAACTCAAAACATCGTACATCACTTACATCTTCATATCATATCATATAAGAGTTATGCCTTCCTCACTTTCAAATTGTGATAAATTACATACAGCAATGACTTTCATGGCTCTTGAACTGCTCTTGGACTCTGATTGCGATTCTGACTCTGATCTAGAAGAAGATTTTGTCTTTTTATCAAAAATGGCCACGAAACGTTACCTTCTTCCCAGAAAGCCTCAAGTACTTCATACCACCAAGTACACCATCCAAACACTTCTTAAACTATCTACACCCAGTTTTAGACAGCTGTTCAGGACTTCTCAGGAATGTTTCCTTAAATTGCTTGAGCTTATTCAGGATCATCCCATATTTCACAATAATTCTCAAAAAGAACAACAACATCCTTCAATTTAATTGGCCATCACACTATGTCATTTGGGTTCAAATGGTAATGGAGCCGCTTTGAAATGTTTAGAAAATGTCTTTGATTTAGGGTATGGTTCAGTTAACACTTATACCAAAAAATGTATCACTGCCATCAACTCCTTGTAATCTCAACTTCTCACCTGGCCAACAAAAGAAGAGCAACTTGAATCATCTCAGGTTATGCAAGCAGAGGGCTTCCCAGGATGTATTGGTTTTGTTGATGGTACTGCTATTCCTTTGAGCCAGAAACCTGCTCAAGGTGGAAACAATTACTTTCACGTTCTTGTCAAAAATTTTCACCAAAATATTTACAAGTCAAAAAAATTCTATATCTGTTTTAAAAAATTGGAAATACTCTCCCCTGCATTTTATTGAAGCAAGGGGTGGATATCACCAAAATTTTTCTAAGTCATCAATTTCACATGTCAGATTTGAAAATTTGGCAATACCCCCCCCCCCTGCATTTTATTGTAGTAAGTGGTGGAAGTCATCTAAATTTAATATAATTAGGTAAATTATTAAATAAGTATCTAATATATATCACTTTCCCTAGTTTAAAGTAATGACAATCCCTCAAGCCAAAATGCAGATCAAATCTAGAAACAAAAGTTTGGGACTTTCCACAGGTATAGGCTAGAGGAACCCCATGAAACAAATAAATTTTATCATGATTACCATTTATACAACACAAGGTCGTGGGCCCATTACTTTAGTTGAGGAAATTGATACATAAAAAATATTTATTAAAAATTTACGAAAAAATATAAAATTTTCGATGCCAACTCTAATCCCCATACTTTTTGGATCTAAATAAAGTTTTTTTAAATAGATTAACTTTACCTTCTTTCATTACCTTATTGATTCTTTGAATCAACTTATGACCGATTTGAAATGAGCAACCAAAATGTGTTAAATCTTGACAGGATTCCAAACCAGGAGGAGCTTTGGTGATTTGATGATTATCCTTAGAAGAATTCCAAATAGTTTTGATGATACCATTTCCCAAACCAAAATCAATGATGCACCAGTGGTCTGGAAAATATAAACCATGTCATTTGATTTTATCTGGAGATGGTATTGGTTGGCCAGTAATGAGAATATACCAAAAAGAAGAAAATTGGTGTCCTTGGTATCGGTGTGAATTTTATTGTGAAATCCAGAATGAGTAATAATAACATTAGAAAATAAAAGATATTTGTGGCTGATATCTTCCCATTCGGAGTCACACCAATTCGGTATTCCAACTTTGGTTGCAAGTTCATGATTTTTTTCAAATGCTTTATTACAGTGCTTTTTGAGTCAAAGAGTAAGAAAAGAGTTAATGGAAGGTAGAGTGTCCAATAAGCAAAAATCTTCATCTTTTTGAGCTTTAGTGATATTCTTGAGCAATGAATATATGCCTATATAATTGAAATGCCTAGATAATAATCATATAAGAGTTTCAGAATCCTTATCCTCTAAATATGCAATATAAAAATGTGAAGTAAGACAAGTGAAATTTGGAAAAAAGGCTCAACTTCAAAGGTCAAAATCTCAGCAACCACTGAACCTAATTCAAACCTGTTTGAGGGAAATGAAAGATATGCTTTAGTAGAATCTTCAGTTCAAGGACATTTGATTTAAATAAAACTAACCCTAATTTGTTACAAAAAAATGAAATAAAAACTTAATTTGGGAAAAAAAAGGCTTAACTTTAACAGTCAATATCTCAGCAACCACTGAATCAAATTCAAATCTGTTTGTAGGAAATGAAAGGTAGCCTTCAGGAGAATCTTCAGTAAAAAGAATATTAGATTTGAATAAACCTAACCCTAATTCCAAGTCTGATTTTCAAAATTTTACAAAAACTTGAAAAGTGGTAATGAGGATGAGATCAAAAGGAGTTTTATAAGTTCACTGTTATCCAGATAAGAGTCATACATATATTTAAGTATGAACTTTTCATAAAAGTAATGAGATATCATATAGGCATGAAAAAAAGGAGATGAAACGTACCTTGATTGAAAAGTAGGAAAAATAGAGTGAGAAAGATTGATGTTGGAATTGTGGGGAAATTGAATATGGAGTAAGTGAAATGCATAAAGAATGTGCAATGTATGTGTTTCAATGAAATGGAGCCAAAAAAAGTGAAATAAGGGAAAGGGGGGATAATGACCATGCCAAGGAGGGATGAAGAGTAGGTTGATGGAGCTAAATAAGAAAGTAAAGAGGGAGAGAAAAAAAGGTTAATTATACCATTGAAATATAAAATAACCACTTACAAAAAAAATTTAGATAAAAAAAAAAATAAACAGAAAAAAACAAAAAAAAATATAATTAGTAATCAAAAAATCAAAAAAAAGAATAAAGTGACTTACCTGGAGAGATGAGATGACAAAATGAATGAAACCAAATTTTTTGAGGGATGTTGGAGGAGAATAGGAAAAGGATATGAGGGATGAATGAAAAAAAAAATCACTGACAAAATATGCGATTTCAGAAATATGCGATTTCATGTTGAGCTGGTGAAAGAAAACCAATGAGCCATCCAAAAAAAAATTTCACCGTAAATTCCAAAAAAAATGAATATGCAACAAACCAAAATACCAACCCAAGTGAATGAAGTACACAAAGAGGACATTTAGAGAGTACAAAATGGTATGGGAAAGAAAGGGATAATGTGGCCAACATGTGGTTTTGAAAAACAAAACACGAAAAAAGTGCTGATTTGAGGTCAGAACTGACACCCATAGAAAAAAGATTAAGAAGTGGAAGAAATAAGTAAAAAAGAATGTAAAAATGCCTGGTCAAAATATTGAAAATGTCAGGAAGGAGTGTGTGCCGAGGATTGATGGGTAGGTAGCGAGGAAGGTCAGTGTGTCACATGTGACAGGGATGTTTTGTGGCCAAAATGTGGTTGTGAAAAAAAACGGGGAAAAAGTGCTGATTTGAGGTCATAACTGACACCCTTTTTTGAAATAAGTGACTTTTTTGCAAAATTTAAGTGCTGATTTGGTTTGAAATCCGCACTTAAGTTAAGTGCGGATTTGCCAGAACTGACACCTCCTATTAGAAGTAGTTTGGTATGGCTGAATTATCCACCTTGAGTTTTTTCAAACCTCAGGTGAAAAATTTTTTATCTTAAAAAAAAATTAAATTTTATCAAATTTATCCCTGGTGGCACCCATTTGTTTCAACACCTCCACTGGCTCTTGAAGGCAGGAATTTTTCTTGAATTTTTCTTTTTCATATTTGATCTCTTTTACTTTACTTTTTATTCACTCATGTTACATTTGGATATTAATTTATAATTTTGGAAAAGAAATCATTTTCATATTTTTTTAAAATTTTTTAATAATATTATAAAAGGTGTTATATAACATGGCATGCATTTGGCGCACAAGTTTTTTCTGTACTTATAAAATTAATAAAATTCTAATGACAAAAAATTAATCAGATAATAAAATATGAATAACACAGAAAGATCAAATACCATTTGACATGTTTTAAAAAAATAACAGTTGCACTGAAGAAGACCTGCACCCTAGCTACTCTCCATCATAAAAGTGTCCAGCACAAATTAGGCCGAGCTTGTGCTGTACACTTTTGGTCAGGTGCAGTCAGATGGGATCAATTCTCTCTATGGAAATGAAAAAAATTATTTGATAAGAAACTTCACTAGATGTAGTTTGATATAGCTGAATTATCCACCTAGAGTTCATCAAAACCATGGGTACACAATTTTTTATCTTTAAAAAACAATCAATTAAGTACAATTTATCCCTGACGGCTCTCATTTGCTTCAACATCTCTACTGGCCTTTGATATTAGCAATAATACTTGGATTTCTTTTTTCATATTTGATCTCTTTAAATTAATTTTTTATTCCTCATATTGCCCTTGGATATCAATTAATAAATTTTAAAATAAATTATTTTAATATTTTTATACATTTTTTTAATAATATTATAAAATGTGTAACATCACTCAGTATGCATTTGGCACACAATTTTTTGCTATACTTATATAATTAATAATATAATTAAGACAAAAAATTAATCAAACAATATGTATGAGTGAGGCACAAAGATAAAATACCAGTAGACATGTTTGTAAGAAATACCAGATGAACTGAAGAAAAATTCTACCCCAGCCACTCTCCATCATAGAAGTGTCCAGCACAAGTTCGGCTGAACTTGTGCTGGACACTTTTGGTCATGTGCAGTCAGATGGGATCAATTCTCTGTATGGCAACAAAAAATTTTTTTTATCAAATTTCACTAGAAGTAGTTTGGTTTAGCTGAATCATCCACCTGCTTTTCTTCCCAATATCAGGTGTATAATTTTTTATCTTTAAAGAAAAGGTCACTTATTACAATTAAGCCCTGATGGCTCCCATTTGCTTTAACACCTCTACTGGCTCTTGATAGCAGGAATTTTACCAGTATTTTTTTCATATTTTAACTCTTTGAATTTTATATTTTACTCTTTTATTCCTCTTTTTACTTTTAAATTTCAATTTAATTTTTGTAAAACTATTCCTTTCCATATTTATTTACATCTATTTTAAAAAATTATTGAAGGTATAACTTCACATGGTATGCATTTGGCACACAAGTTTTTGCTATACTAATAACATTAATAATATAATGGTGATAAAATATTAATTGGATGATAAACATGAAAGATACAGACTGATCAAATACCAGTAGACATGTTTATGAGAAATACAAGATGAACAAACTGAAGAAAATTTCCACCCAAGCTACTCTCCATCATAAATGTGTCCAGCACAAGTTCGGCCGAACTTGTGCTGGACACTTCTATTCACGTGCAGTAAGATGGGATCAATTCTCTATATGACAACAAAAAAACATTTTTTTATTAAACTTCACTACAAGCAGTTTTGTTTAGCTAAATCATCCACCTGTTGTTCTTCCCAACCTCAGGTGCATAATTTTTTATCTTTAAAAAAAAGGTCACTAATTACAATTTAGCCCTGATGGCTCCCATTTTTTTCAACACTTCTACTGGCTCTTGAGAGCAAGAATTTTACTAATATTTTGTTTTTCATAATTGATCTCTTTGAGATTAATTTTACCTTTTTATCCCTCATATTGCTTTTGTATATCAATTTATTTTTTGTAAAACAAATCATTTTCATATTTTTTTACCTTTATTTAATAATGTTATAAAAGGTGTAACATCACCGGGTATGCATTTGGCACACGAGTTTTTGCTATACTTATAATATTAATAATATAATGGTGACAATAAATTAATCAAATGATATATATGAGTGAGGCACAAAGATCAAGTACCAATGGACATGTTTATAAGAAATACCAGATTAACTGAAGAAAAATTCTACCCTAGCTACTCTCCGTCATAAATGTGTCCAGCAGAAGTTCGGCCGAACTTGTGCTGGACACTTTTTGTCACATGCAGTCTGGTGTGATCAATTCTCTCTCAATCATTGAACTAGAAGTTGTTTGATATGGCTAAATGGTTATGCTGAAGTTTTTTTAAACCTCAGATTGGCACTTTTTTGTTTTTCAAAAAAGCAATTATAGTCCAAGTTTAGCCTCACTGGTGGACATTTGCCCCAACATGTCTACTTGCTCTTGATGGCACTATATTTATTATAATTTTTTATTTCATATTTGATCCCTTTAATTTTGTCTTTTTATCCCTCATATTGCTTTTGGATATCAATTTATTTTTTGTAAAACAAATCATTTTCATATTTTTTTACTTTATTTAATAATATTATAAAAGGTGTAACATCACCCGGTATGCATTTGGCACACAAGTTTTTGCTATACTTATAATATTAATAACATAATGGTGACAAAAATCAATCAAATGATAAATATGAGTGAGGCACAAAGGTCAAATACCAATTAATCAATAGTTCTTTTTAATATTATATATTTTTTGATTAAATAAAATGGTAATAATGAATTATATTTTTCATCCACAAATCCACTCTAATGATTCCCACTGCACAAAAAGGGTTCACTTGGTCCTTTCTTTACTGCTTGTGCATATATTTTATTGCCCACAGTACTAAAATTTTTTGTAGTCATTATCCCACATCTGATTCAGGAATATTTTAAAACAATATAAGTTTTTTTTAAAAAAGACCTTATCATATCCAATATCCCACAAAAAATACAGCCTGTTTTTGTATTAAAGCCCGTTAATTATTAAGAAATTGTTAAAATAATTAGATTAGACCCTGGCACAGCTAGATCCATACCAACCGACCTAAAGTCTTTTCAATATTGAAAACAATTAAATAAAATTATGATATCATACTAAATTATGGGCACCAACCATAATTCAGCACTTCTCATTTGCTCTGCTACAAAATGAGTGCATGTAGCATTTTTCTAACATCGGACTGTTTTTCTTCCTTCCCTCACACCTTTAGTCCAGAATGAAAATTTAGTATGAGTTTTGGTCAAAATGGTTTGCCAGTGTTATCTGTATGCAATATGAATTCATATTGCATATTTCTATTTATGCATAAAATATACTCGTTAAGCATCATTTTTTTGCATTTTTCAATCATTATGCATATTTATGCATATTCATATGCATATTCATTATAAAGATTTATATGCATATTAAGATATTTTATTCATATACATATATGCACCTTTTTTTTGCATATTCAATATGCTTATTTTTAATGCATATTCAATATGCATATTTTTATGCATATTTTTATGCATATTCAATATGCCTATTTTTTATGCATAATCACTATGCATATTTTTTATGCATGTTTTTATGCATATTTTTTATGCATATTTATTCTTCATAGTCATTATGCATACACTTTGGATAGGCAATTCACATCAATTTTTAGCATGCAATAAGTATCCACCATGCAAATTCAAATGCATATGCATCTATATCATACATGTAACATATATTCAAGTTTAATATTTGAATATTAAGGTATGCTAAGTGATGTTGTTCAACCTTTTGCCAAACACCACACAATATGGGGGGCGGACTTGCTAGCAAGTCCGCAACCTTGGACCCAAACTCACCATAGATTGAACACACATTGAGCTATTGATAAAGGAACCATACAATCAAGGATGAACACCACTCAGCAGCACAGTTTTAGGTGGGTGTTCAAGTAGAGTTCAGTATGGGTTCAGTCTGAGTTCAGTCTGAGTTCCATCTGAGTTCCATCTGAGTTCAGGTTGAGGACTTGCTAGCAAGTCCACCCCCTATATTGCGTAGTGAAACCTGAGATTAACTGATGTTCAATGTGGTTCTTAAGCTCTGCTCAAGGAGGGATTGTTCTGGATTCAATCTGTGACAGTTTATTTTTTCAATGTTTTTTAATCAGATTTAAAAACATCTTTCTGACAGTTTCAGGATGGTTTCCCAACAGTTTCCTGACAAATTCCTAATAGTTTTAAAAAGAAGGAACTGCTAGCAGTTCACCCCCAGATTTCCCGTGTTGTGTGTTGACTATAGAAAGCTCAACACAGTCACTAAGAAGAATGCATATCCTTTTCCTCCTATGTCATTGCTACTTACCCTTTTCAATGGTGCTAATTTCTTTTTTAAAATTGATCTTAGAGGCCCTTATAATCTTTTTGGCATTGGGGAGGGTCATGAAAAACTGACTGCGATGCGCACTAGATTTAGAAGCTTTGAATATTTAGTTATGCCTTTTAGATTGTGTAACGCACCATCTACTTTTCAAACTTTTGTTAATGACATATTTGAAGATGTTGTCAAACAGTTTGTTGTTGTCTATTTAGATGATATCTTAATTTTCTCAAAGACATTAGATGAACATATTCATCATTTTCGACAGGTTTTAAATCGCCTTCGAGATCATGGTCTCTACTCCAAGCAAAATAAATGCGAATTCCATCTTAAATATATCTATTTTTTGGGTTTTACGTTGTGGTACGCGCCTCGCAGGTAGCATATTTTTAGACCAATCAGCCCGTGTAGTCCAGGAAGAAGAAAGGATGTTAGCGCAGTTGGAAGTGCTAAAATATAATATGTATTTGCGTGTTTCAAAGAACAAAGGAAATGGAAGCGCAGAAAAGGATTAACAGTCTGTGCGCTTGGATTTTGTAGCGAGATGTGCCACACAACGGGGAGTTGTGTGTTATTGACATAGGACTGTAAAGCGCTAAACAATACGGATTTGGAATTTCCAATAATTATGTTTTATGCATTAAGAAAATAGTTATGACTTGAGGACAATTCAAGTTCATAGTATACTGTACTGCAGCTAGTCGGGTAACTTACTGAAACAGGTAATAAGGGAGGCTAACTAGTTAAGCGAATTGTCAAGACTATGAACCTAGTATTAATGAAAGAAGATTGGGGACTCGATCGCAAAACTACCCAAGAGTCAAGGCAGCTAGGATCAGCATTAGGGTGGGTCAAAACTGAAAATAGCACTGAAACAAAAACAAAGGTAGAGTCAAAAACGCATATGTGGAGTAAGAGTAAAACAAGTTAATACTAGTGTTAGTAATCATAGGGTATATTTTAGGTGCCATAGTTATTACAAGAGGTGTACGTAGTTACTAATAGATTAGCTATTGTATTACTAATATGGCGCTAGAGCCAGCGCTGAAGATCCACTAGAGAACTGTGTCTGAGTACAAGAAAAAAAAGGGAGGACTATTCGATAGAGATAAGGAGTTTTTGAGAGATAGAGAGAAGAGATATATATATATAAGTAAAATAGAATAGCGAATTAAAGATATTTTCTGAGTCTTTTATCATTTTGTGCGTCTGTGTGTGATTCATATAGTATAGTGAAAGAGCGCAACATAAAGAGAATATATAGATTTAGTAGGAGTAACTATTATTAGAGTTATTTTTTTGCTATAATAAGGCATATTCAAAGAGAGCGCTTCAAGAGGGAGTAGCTGTGGATATTAGCGCTAATTAAGAATAGAAATATCCAGATAGTAATACTTGTTTTTCTGATCTCTAAGACTCATCTCTCATCTTATAAAGTTTCTAATCAAATATTAGTGTTACACATTATTGTGCTGTCTTTAAAATAAGAGTGGCAGGCGCTTATTTTTAAAAAATTGAAGAGGAGAACCAACCCATCTCGCATTGTGTCTACTGCTTACTACTTTAGAACAGTCTACAATTGGTGTCCCAACAGTTGCATAATTGTAACTAGTAATTTTTTTTTATTAGATTAATTGGTTTTTTTTCGGCTTTTGTCAAGAGGATGTAATCAAGCCGGCGCTTCAGCGGAAGAGTCATAGGGTCTACAACAAGTGGATCAATAAGACATTATCAGAAGATAGCATAGGTCTGTATTGTGAATATAGTCAGGTTTAATTACCAAGAGTGTATTTTTGTGATCTCTGTTTCGATTTTATCTTTCGGGAATGGATCCTACTGCAACTACATCTAGGGGATGTCAGGAGAGGGTTAAATCGCCCAATTCTTCTACATTGTTGCCAAATACGGTAACTACGATCATTAGGTGTAAAGATGAAAGCTTTTGTTTTGCAGGCATTAATGCCAAGAAGTTTTTACGCAGGTTTGAACAGGCAGCTGAAGTTCATGGAGCGGCTGAATACAACATAGTGCTTCAAGTACTATTTTTTGTAACTAATGAGTGCAAAGACGATTTAGAGGATTTAAAAGGGGATAAAGAGGGAGATCGGCCAGCGCTAAAAGAAACGATGCTCAAGAGATGGCCAAAGGTTACCGAGGAAACTAGGTACACAATGAAGGACCTGGATATCTTGGTAAAAAGAGTCTAAGCTAAAGGGGGTGTTTGAGACCCTAAGGAATTTAAAAGTTTCAGGGAAGACTTTGACCAAATAGTGGAATATTTAGTTAGTAATGAAGATTTTAGTGATGCTAATGCTTCTTTACCTTGGTTTTGCGAAGCGTTAGTTCAAGAAGTTGAAGACTGGGAAAAAAGGCGCTTGGATAATGAAGGAAAACTGGTTAAAAAAGGGACAGAAATTATAAGTACCCTATATTAGAAGAAGTAGAAACGGCGGTGGAAGCTGAAATGAAGTTGCATCAAGTTGAGCGTCACTCAGCTAAGGTTGCTTTGGATAATGAGGAGATGAATGAAGATGTGTCTGGTGTAAGATTGCCTCCTCAGATGTTGTCACCCAAAGATAAAGTTTTAACTAAGGAGCCAGATTCAGTTATGGCAAGGATTGATGACTTGGAGAAAAGATAATTGAAGAGGCAAAGGCAAAAAAATTGTTTGTTCCCAAGAGTTCTCATCAACCTTTGAGTTTTTCTGCTATGGTGTGCTATTATTGTAATAAAGAGGGGAATACTAGGATGAGGTATAATGCGCTTCAAAGGGATAAAGAGGAAAAGGTAGTTTACGAGGACGGGACTACGCTTATGTTAGAAGATGGCACCAAGCTTGTTAAAGACAAAGATCAAGGGATGCGAGCCATGGTCATTGATCATAGTAATAAAAAGTCTATGGAAGGCAGGTTGAACAAGGGCAATGAGCCTGAAATTAAAGAAAAAGGCAAGGATGCCAAGTCAGTCAATTTCGCAGTTACTTGCGCAGTGCTGGATTTTAAAGTAAAAGAGGGAGCAGTTGCAGCTCCACTCACCGCAGTGCATTTGGAGATGTTCGCAGCAAAGCACAAGAAAATGGTCCCACCTACAGTTGCTAGGCCAAGAAGGACTGGCTCTAGGTATGCGAATCCAGAGGATATGGAGGAAGTAGGATATACTACTAGA
The DNA here is from genome assembly GCA_030280995.1 of Hemileia vastatrix. Classification (NCBI taxonomy): domain Eukaryota; kingdom Fungi; phylum Basidiomycota; class Pucciniomycetes; order Pucciniales; family Zaghouaniaceae; genus Hemileia; species Hemileia vastatrix. The sequence goes on along the minus strand of JASXTE010000013.1, from coordinate 21,588,927 downwards.
GAGAATACACCTGCGCCTATGGAGGATGTTGAAATGGAGGGTATGAAACCAGGTGGTTATGGCATGGATCACCAGGTAGAAGATCAAACAACAATGTTGAAGGAGTCAGAGGTAGTACAGCAAAGAGCGGTACCTGCTGAAGGAATGCCAGGAGCAAGACACAATACTCCAAAGAACCCACCTGGAAGAGCAAAACCTGGTGCAAAGGTGACTCAACCTAAATGGAGAATTCAGCGCCCAGTTCACTCTGATTTTCCTAATGCGGCAGAGGATTTAGTTGCGCAATGTTTGAAGACTACAGTCTCTGTTCCATTGGGGATGCTGACAGCAGTAGCGCTGGATGTAGCGAATGGAATTGTGGATAAATGTAGGAAGCAAAGAATTGCTAATTGTGCTTAGTTTGATGTTAAACAGCAGACATTTCAGCCAATTTTTGGAATACCTAGGGCGCCACATTATGCAGGATTCTTAGTTTATTTAACAATTACTGTAAATGGTAAGCAAATTAAAGTGTTAGTGGATACAGGTTCACAAATCAACGTGGTGTCAGTGGGTGATGCAGTGGAGTTGGGTCTTCCTGTTAAAGACGGTGAAGGCACTGTCGCAGGAATTGGTGGAGGTAGGTTACTTGATATAGGTGTAGCAGAGTATGTACGCACTAGAGTTTCAGGAGCAATGAGGGATATGAATTTTTATGTTCCAATGGGTGTAGTAAAACCAGTTTTAGGCACGCAATTTTTATGGATTATTCTGCAACTATAGATTATTTTTTGAATAAGACTATTGGAATAAGGATTATGGGTGATGATGGTGTTCCAATGACAGCGGTCTTAGTAGTGCCCAAGGATGGTGGCTGGGAAACTAAGTACTCTGGAGCTGCACGGTTAGAGAAGAAAAGAGAATTTTATGAGGAAGTCTCAGATGAAAATATAGGGCGACCGTCAGGAAGGCACCAACATTTTCATTAGTGACTGGAATTTTAGGTGTTACTATCTCCCAGGATATGAGGAACCCGGATAGTGACCAGTCAGTCCAACAAGAAGGGATAGGTAAAGCAGTACTTCATAGGTGTCTTGGGAATATTACTGTAGAATGTATTATACCTAAGCTTTTTAATTTCTTTGATTACGGATATTGTTATAGTTGTATTAAAAAGAAAAGACAAAAACAGGATTTAGGTGCAACCTGTAGTTATATTAAAAAGGGTTTTATTTTAATTAATGAAGAAAGCAGAAAGAGCTGTTTTGCATCAAAGTATTAAGCAGTAGCTGTTAAGGTTAAATAAGTGAATGTATAAACGTCTGATTTGAATCCTCCTTTGCAGAGGCCAGTGCTGTCTAGTAATTCTTATGATACCCCTTTAATAAAGTTTCCGCCTGATTTCGCGCCTACTGGTAAGATTACGATGGAAAGGCTTCAGATGGTTAATTTTGGACCAGAGCATTGGTTATCGCAGGAATAAAAGAAGTTGTTGTTACATGTTATGGTTCTTAGGGAAAATTCTATTGCATTTTCAGAAAATAAAAGAGGTTTGTTAAAACACTCTTATGGTAAACCTTATATTGTTCCAGTTATACCTCATGCGCCGTGGCAGAAGAAGCCTTTTCCAATACCAGCGGCCATAAGAGAAGAGTATACGGAATTAATTAGGGGATGGTTAAAGTCTGGCTTGTATGAACAGTCTATGTCTAGTTACTCAAGTACAGTGTTTTGCGTTGTTAAACATAATGGTAAATTAAGGGTTGTTCATGATCTTAGGGAAATGAACAAGGTTACAGTAAAGGACGCAGGGATGCAACCAATGCCAGAGGAGTTTGTGGATTCTTTTGCAGGTCGTGCATGTTATGGATTAGGTGATATTATGGGAGGATACAATGAGTGCGAATCTGACAAATCATCCAGACCCATGACAACGTTTTAAACACCACTGGGGCGCTTCACGTTGACAAGGTTACCGCAAGGCACAACAAATTCTGTGGCGGTATACCAAGCACAGATGATGTGGATATTGCAGGATGAAATTCCAGAACATGCGGGAATTTTCATTGATGATGGCGGTATAAAAGGAACAGAAAGTGATTACAATGGGGAAGTGTTAGAAGAGAATCCGCATATTAGAAAGTTTGTTTGGGAATATGCAATTACTCTGGAAAGAGTGCTATTTAGGATAGAGGAGGCAGGATTAATGATTTCTGGGTCCAAATTTGCTTGTTGTGTTCCAGCGCTAGATATAGTGAAACATGTGGTATGCAAGGAAGGGAGAATTGTTGCTGAGAAACAGAAGAATAAGGTACTTAGGTGGCTGAGACCAAGAAATACTATGAAGTTAGAGGGTTTTTAGGTATCTGTACCTATGTAAGAATGTTTATTCGAGATTTTTCTTTGTTGTCTTCACCTTTATGGTGCTTAACGAGAAAAGATGTTGTATGGGATTGAAAAGAGGAATGCAAGGAGTCATTCAAGTTATTGAAAAGGATTGTAGGGAAAGAAATTCTTTTGAACAAATTGGAGTATGGACCAGGCGCTGGGAAAATTACTCTAGCGGTAGATTCCAGTGTGTCTGTGGTGGGCGCAGCTTTGATGCAGGAGGATGAGGAAGGTTATGATAGACCTGTCCTTTATGAGTCTAAGACTTTTACCAAAGTGGAGTCCATGTACTCTCAGTCCAAGTTGGAGTTATGTGGGGTAGCGAAGATTCTTAAGAAGCTACAATGGATGCTTTGGGGGCAGCATTTTGAGCTGCAGGTTTATGCGCTATCTTTGGTGCAAATGATTAGTAGCCCAAGTTTACCAGATGCCCCCATGACAAGGTGGGTAGTGTAGATGAATTTGTTTTTTTTGATTTAGTCTATAAACCGGGAAAATTGTTCAATATGGCGGATTCATTTTCAAGAAGACCACTGTGTGAAGAAGACTCTACAGCAGAAGAATTGGAAGAAGATAAGAAATAGGTAAATGGGATAGATTATTGTTATGAAAGATTTAACAGTAATGTCTGCAATGACAAGAAACTAGCAGGCAGTATTGTCCGTGATGACAATAAACTAGTAATGGGGAAGGTCTGTAAAGACATAAAAATGGATATTGACAATGATGTTTGTAGCAAGGGTAGTCTGCAACTGGATTTATGGGATTCTTAATTTAATGTAGCAACAAGAAGTGTGCAAGGCGAGGTAGTGGAAGAGTCAGATGATGAAGATTATTCAAGTGGAAGTCAAGACAGTAGTACTCATCTCGAAGAAGGGGAGTATTCTGAAGACGACGCATCTACTGATGAAGGAGTAGAGTTGTAAAGGTTATATTTGGAAGGTAGTAGTCTACCAGATTTTTGCAATAAAAAGAGTTGGTGCAACATTAAGAAGCCGGCTAAAGGTTATTTTATTAAAAATGGGAAGTTATGGAAGAATCGAGCTTTGACTCCTCAGTTAGTTGTTCAAACTAGGGAAGGGAAGGAGAAGATACTCAGCAATTTACATGAGAATTTAGGACATAGAGGTCAAGATGAGACGTATCGCAGAGTTAGGGAAAGATTCTGGTGGCCCAATATGAAAAATGATGTAAGATATTGGGTTAAATCTTGTCCTGAATGTCAGAGCAGGAGTAACAGAAAGCCAAAAGAGAAAGGAAAAGCGATGGGCAAAGATACTGTTTTTGGTAGGGTCAGTTTAGATGCAGTTCATATAAAAAAAGGACGCTTTTAATACTTGGTAGTAGCCAGGTATGATCTATCAGGATGGATTGAAGCAGCATTATTGGTAAATCTCAAGGCAATTAATGTAGCTGAATTTTTGAAGAAAGAATGGATTTACAGGTATGGGGTAATGAAGATGGTAACCGTAGATGGTGGTGCTGAATTTTCTGGAGAATTCCAAGAGATAGTAAAAGGTATTGGCACAAAGTTACGAGTTGCAACACCATATTATCCTGAAGCAGAGGAAATGGTAGAAAGAGGGCATCAAGTTATAAAAGATGTGCTAGTTAAACTATTTGGAAATAATGGGGCAAAATAGAAGAACTATTTTCCATTAGTTTTTTTTGCAGACAGTATTTCTGTTAAAAGGACAACAGGTTTTTCACTGTATGAACTGATGTTTGGTCAAAGGGTGGTATTACCTATTGATCTGGAGGCTGGATCATTTCTAGGATGTGACTGGGATCAAGTGCGCTTGACTGAAGATTTAATTCCTTCGAGGGTAGCGCAGCTTAAAAGAAAGGACAAGTTTGTGGAGAAGGTATATGATAGAATGATGCAGATCCGTGACAAGTCAGTTAAATATTGGGATGAGAGTTTAGCACATAGGTTAAGGAAGCCATTGAGCCCAGGAGATTTGGTTTTTTTTTATAATAGAAGTTTAGAAAGCCAATGGGGCAAGATGTTTTCTGACAGATGGAACGGTCCATATAGGATAAGAAAGCAGATAACTGTAGGGTCTTATTTACTGGAGGAATTTGATGGTACTGAGTTGAAGCGACATGTGGCTGCAGATCAGATCAAAATATTCTACCCGAGGGGTGTTCCAGTGATACAAGATAACCTCCGGAATGAGGAAAAACTACCAGAATAATACCTCCGGGAAGAGGTTAAACTAACAAGTTATGTTTAGTTTTGTTTTTCTAAGAGTACTCATAGGAGGCTTTGAGACAGTTGTGATAGATAGAGGGCGCTAACTGGAAGCTAGGCGGACTATGGCTGAACAGGCAACTGGCATAAGCGCTTAGATGAGGGTGTAGAGGAAAATGAAATCTTATATTTTCATCGTTCGAGGGGGCATGATTAAATAGGTAATTTTATTAAAGGAGATGTGTATCATGTAAACACAAAAGACGCTGGGGATTTAGCTAATGGGTTAACTAACCAGGAGTGGAATAGCGATTTATAGATGAGGCGCTCTATAGTTCAATTCTTATTTTACATGGTATATCGCGGTATTGCAGTAAAGGCGGTAAAGTTTTACGATATGAAGGTTTATTTATGAATTTTTTAGGGTTTACAGTCTTTTAAAGAAAGTAGAGAGAGCAAAGTTAGGCACTCTAAAGTATGGGAGACAAGTGTAATAAAATAGCGCGATGTCTAAAAAGATTATGTGAAGGCATAGCATGAAAAATAAACAAAGACCATGTACAGGGAGAATGGACAGAGGAGGCACATAAGCAAAAGCGCTAGTGTGCTATTCAGTATCAGAGTGAAAGCTAATAGGATATCCTTTCCAGTCTTCAGGCATGACAAAGAAACCGGGATTGGCGGGGAATCCAAGAATAGTTGATGAGCTGATTTCGTTCATTAGCTGACCTATACTTTCTATATGGGTATAGCAAGCTTCAAGTTCAGTGTCAGAAAAATCTGGTGCGTTAGAGTAGGATAGAGACATAGTGTCATATATAAGAGGAAGTCTGGAAAACATTTGCATGGAATGGACGAAGGGTAAAAGAATAGGAACCCATCTCACGGAGATGGATTCATTGAAGCCTGAAAAAGAGTCAGTGGGTAAAGGAAGCATAAGTATAATAAAGGATACTTACTTGCTAATAAGTTTTGTTGGCACGCTGATGGAGAAGTAATGGTAACCGCGTCAGGAGCAGCTGCAGTGGAGCCTGAATGCATAGAAGCATTAGAGCTCGGAGTGGAAGAAGGTGTAGCGCTAGACTAAATAGATATTTTGCGCCTGGGAAAACTAGGAAGCAATGGAGATTCATAAGGAAAAATATTATTATTGGAAATAGTGGGACTAGTGGTTGTAGCTATGGGAGCGCTACTAGTAGAGCTAGGTGGAAAGCGGATATAAACAGCAGGCGGAGGAGTATTCTGGTTTAAAGAGATATTTTAAGTTTTGAAGTATCTAAAGCAAATATCACAGGCAGGTCTAAAGGAGGAATACCCCTGAGGTTTAGAAAATGTACAATGAAAGTTGCGGCTTTACAAAACAAGCACGCTTGATCTTTTGGGACGGTATGATATTGAGTCATAATATTTGGATGAAAGAGATCTAGGTTATTAGAAGGTTTATTTATAAGATAACATGGCATTATAGAGAAGTCACCAGTGCCCCATGTCTGACTTGATCACTGGATGGTTTCTAAGAAGATAAGGAAAATTTTTGTCATAATGAAGGACCCAAGGAAAGGCAAATCTGTCACAGTCAAGGGAAAGTCATACATTGCGAATATCTGAAGATTACAATAGAGCGCATGTATGTTCAACGCAGGGGAAGTATTTGCTGCTATAGAAAGTAGCAACAATCTCAAGTTGTTATTTTTTATTTTATTTATTATTTTTTTATTTTTATTTTTTATTATTGTCTCTTCATCATTCATAAACATTTAGTAGAAAGGTGCTGCTTAAAAAAAGGATGATAATTTCTGAAGGCAACTTATCTTGCAGTTGTAGAATTCTCACAGGAAATAAAGGGAAAATAAAATAATAATATTACAGTTTTTTTACAAGGTAATATACAATTTATAGGTACTATATACAAGGAAGATTTTTTTTTTTAGTAATCTGCCTCCTCAAAGATTGGAACGCAGAAAGCCCAGCCGTAAAAAGCCTCTTGCATGTTATGTTGCAAGGTGGTTATTAGCTGTTTTCGTTTTCTATACTTTGCGCAAGTATAAACCAGGACCTACTCAAGGAATCCTTTGACAAAAGTTAGCATGTTGTTCATACAACGCATGGTCGCATAATATGGAGCACAGGCGATTTGCTCGGCTAATTCCCAGTTTTGAGCGGCGGCGGGCTCTTCATCATCAATGTCCAGAGTAGTTTTGATGGGCCATTCGTCCGGGATGATGGTGTTGAAGACCGGCTGCATAATTGTCCAGTCAGGGGTGGGTATACAAGAAGTACACCCTGGAATAGGCACGGTATCCCAGATGGGATCTTCTTCCAAGGCTGGAAGGAATAGAGGAACGTTCAGAGGTGGAGGTGTTTCAGAGTAAGGTTTTCCTGGCGCATTCTAAAAGATTCAAAAAAAAAAAAAAAAAAAGAAGAAGAAGAAGAAATGTTAGGAATAAGAAAGGAAGAAGTAGGAGAAGAAGACTTACAGTACTCTCCTCTGAAAAGAGAGATCTTGGGACAGAAGCGACGCTACTGGGTGTAGGTTGGTGGTAACCAACCTTGGCTCATTTGTTACCAGGTGAGATAACAGGAGCAGGTGCCGGGCGCTTGATGGTCATTTGACTCATCATGTTAGTAGTGGAGGTGTTAGGGTCTAGGCCTGCAACAGTGGGCAGCCCATTGTAACTACACTTCTTTTTGTGTGTCTTGCAGTAATCACATGACTAAAACAAAAAAAAATGGGGAAAGAAAATAAAGGTTAGTAACAACAAGGAAGGATAGTGAAGATGACTTACAGTGAAGAAATTATTTCCACGACAGGTTTTGAAGAAACGACAAGGAGTTATGCCATTTTCGATGCAGTGGGGGCATCTTGTCCCACCCATCAGTGTAGTTACTACGTTGTTGGTGAAGCAGCAGGGAGCTGAGTGCGCATGAACTGTCGAATTGTATCCACGACGTTGGTGGTAGTTTCAGTGTTAGGATCGGTACTTCTAGTATTCATTATAAGAAAAGAATATGAAAAATAAGAAGAGAAGAGGAAGATAGATAAAAGAAGAAGACAGAAGATGGAGGAAGAAAATACTGTGAGACGCAGGTATTTATGGGCTCATGGGGACAGTGGCAAGTAGAGGGAGGATGTGGTACACGCCTTTCAGGTAGCATAATTTTAGACCAATCAGAATGTGTAGTCCAGGAAGAACAAAGGATGTTAGCGCAGTTGGAAGTGCTAAAATATAATATGTATTTGTGTGTTTCAAAGAACAAAGGAAATTGAAGCTCAGAAAAGGATTAAGGGTCTGTGCGCTCGGATTTTGTAGATAGATGTGCCGCACAATGGGGAATTGTGTGTTATTGATTTAGGACAGTAAAGCGCTAAACAATATGGATTTGGACTTTCCAATAATTATGTGTTACACATTAAGAAAAGAGATATGACTTGAGGACAATTCAAGTGCATAGTATACTGTACCGCGGCTAGTCAGGTAACTTACTGAAACAGGTAATGAGGGAGGCTAACTAGTTAAGTGAATTGTCAAGACTATGAACCTAGCTTTAAATAAAGGAGATTGGGGACTCGATTGCAAAATTACCCAAGAGTAAAGGCAGCTAGGATCAGCATTAAAGTGGGTCAAAACTGAAAATAGAGCTGAAACAAAAACAAAGGTAGAGTCAAAAACGCATATGTGGAGTAAGAGTAAAACAAGTTAATACTAGCGTTAGTAATCATAGGGTATGTTCTAGGCGCCGTAGTTATTACAAGCGGTGTACGTAGTTACTAATAGATTAGCTATTGTTTTACTAATATGGCGCTAGAGCCAGCGCTGAAGATCCACTAGCAAACTGTGTCCTGAGTACTGGAAAAATATAAAAGGGAGGACTATTCAATAGAGATAGAGAGAAGAGATATATATATATAAGTAAAATAGAATAGCAAATTAAAGATATTTTCTGAGTCTTTTATCATTTTGTGCGTCTGTGTCAGTATAGTCTAGTATATAAGTATGATATAATAGTGTTTATTTATGGTCCTACTACTTATTGATAAATGATTTAGTGATTAAACCTCCGGGGAAGACTAATAAAATAGTTATACTCAAGTCAAACTCACAATACTTGGATTTTAATGTGTGCTAGTGGTGGAAAATAGATGAATAAAATATAGTTATAGCTTTATATAAAGATAATATCAATTTATAATGGCTTTATAATATATTTCTAAATGTAAATAATTGTATAGTAGTGTTTGTTGGAGTTGTAGTAATTGAATGATGATAAATAACCGTCAAAATACCTCCTTACTTATACCCAAATCCACTGGAGTGCACAGACCTTCAATCCAGATAATGTCACTGCTATCCCCGGAAATTACAGCACTGTGAGGGCCCATCACCTCCCCATGGCGTCCACTTCAAGCAGTTTCAACACCCAGACCTCCAGTAAGGACCCTCCATCACTATTAATAATAACACTGATCCATACCATAAATAGAAAATCCAGGTAAAAGCAGATACCATAAAGAAACAGGTAAAATAAATAATCAAAAAGAGATTTAATGAAACTAAAAGCATATAAAGGAAAAAAATAAAATGTCCAAGCCCACAATAACATCCCCAAGTATCCACATTAACCCAGAAACATCCTTCCAACCCATAGATCCATGAATAACCATCCAAGGAAGTAATTTTAGTTGTCCAAACTGGGTGTATGCGCCTGATATAGGTGTCTATGCTTCTGTAGGCGTTGTGAGTCCACTTATTTCGTCCATATGACCTAAAATAAGTAGAAAAACAAAGGTTATAGGCTATTAAGGGTCTAAAACCCACTTATATACCTAAATATACATAATATACTGCATATTTCACTGAATATGAGATTTATGTATACATATAAGCTTATGTATGTCAATAATTACTTCATATCACTTAAGATAAGTATATTATGACTCCATTAACACCTTAATAAGTATTATTAGGCCATGGATAAACTATTTAAGCTATTATAAGTTTTTTAATAGAATAATAATTATATATATATATAATAAAATAATGTATATTATTATTTTAACCTTATTTTTAAGATATAAGCTTAATCTACTTAAGTTTATATTATTTTAAGCATGAGAAACACTCAGTCCTAAGGATATTTAGGCTGACACTCCCTCACCCCAAAAAAAAACAATAAAAAAATGTTAAGACATTTTAATTAAAACAAAGTAGTGAAAAAATAAAAATAAAAATAAAAATTAATTTTTATAATACATATACTGAATGAACAGTATTATTTAGATTTGAATTTTTTCAAGAGATTTTTAAGATCAGAGATTTCATTTTCTGGAATCCACTGGTCATATTCACTTGATTTATTTTTAAATCTTAATAGATACTCAACTCCCTTTTCTTTAGTAAGGTGTCTCTTTTTAAGTATCTTTTCAATTTCTGCATTTTCAACTTTTTCTTCAGGTTGCTGTTTATGCCTTCCTGATCTTCTTGAAAATAGAGCAGTATCATTAGAATGGTATGGTTTTATAAGAGAAATAGGAAATACTGGATGTTTTCTATCATATGGTGCATATAGAATAACCTCAACAGCATTATTACCAACCATCTTTTTAACTACAAATGGTCCAATGAATGGATCCTTCAATTTAACATTACCATTTAAATTGAAATGTAGCGTTGAAATAAGGACTTCATCACCCTCTTTGAACATTTGTTCTTTATGGGCTTTATCCCATCTTTTCTATTCATACTCAAAAGCCTTATTTATACATTCTTGAGCATGTTTTCTGCATAATTCCTGCATTTAAAGAAAAGATTTAGTACCTGGATGGATATCCAATCTAGGTAACTTATTAAGAGTTTTAGCAGGGGTATTAAGTACATAACCCAACCATGAATCAAATGGCTTTTTGCCAGTGACAGAATGTACTGTACTATTATATGCAAATTCTAAACCTGGGATAAGGGTTACCCAATCATGCGTGAATTTGTCATTGTCTTAAAAATTAAGACCAAAAGCACAGTATCTTCTTATCATATCTTCTAAGGTTTGTGTCATTCTTTCTGCTATCCCATCAGTTTGTGGATGGTGTGCTGTAGAAAGTTTTAATTGACACCCTGAAACATCCATAAGTGACGTCCAGAACTCGGAAATAAATTTTGGATCTCTGTCAGAAACTATTGCTTTGGGGAAACCTGCTGTATATAACATTTGTGTCCACCATAAAAAAGCTAAGTCCTTTGCAGAAACCTCTTTGTGGGTAGGAATAAATTTACACATCTTTGTAAATCTATCTACAATTACCCAGCAGGAGTTATAACTCTTATGCCCTGCTATTGGCAAACCTGTTACAAAGTCCATGTTAATGATTTCCCATGGAGCTTTTGGTTGCTCAATTTGTTGTAATAAACCAGCTCTTTTTCCTGTTAATCTTTTAGATTTTTGACAAGAATCACATGCTTCAACATATTTCTGAACATCCTCAGACATGTTAATCCACCAAGCTGTGTTTTTTACTCTGGTTAATGTTTTATGGTAGTCAAAATGACCTGCTAATATATCATCATGACATATACTTAACATTAACTTCTTCATTGAAGGGAGAATTACAATTACATTACTTAATTTTTTCCTGTAATATATAAAACCATCCTCAATGGAAAATTTTCCTTTTTCTAATGCCTCTTTATACTTAATTGGTAATGTTTTTATTAAAACATTCATTGAAGCATTAGATGGATCATTTAATATTGTAGTTAATTGACTCAAGTCAGGATCTGAATTATAGTTATCAAGAATTTATTGCATAAATTCATCCTCATGATCTACAATATAAATGCCATAAATGTTAATAATCTGTGACTCAGGAACATTAGCAGGATTATCATCATTATTAGGCAGAGGTACTCTAGATAACAGATATACATTAGAGTGCAAGGTTCCTGCTCTATGTGTAATAGTCATCCGTCCTCTGTATTCTTGTACAGCTAATTGCCATCTAAACATGTGTCTATTAGGAGTTTTCATGTTAAAGAGTGACTTAACTGCACTACAGTCAGTGATTAACTCAAATTTTTGGTCTTCAAGGTAATAATGTAGATTTTCAAGAGCCCATACTACTGCCAAACATTCAAGTTGAGTAGCACCATATTTCAATTCACCACTTCATAGAGTACGTGAAATATAGCAGATTACTACTTCTGACATTTTACCTTCAATAAGTTGTTTTTGATGTAAAGCAGCACCCAGTCCAATAAAACTTGCATCTGTATATAATACAAAAAGTAATTGGAAATCTGGTAATCCCAAGATAGGAGCTGTCATTAAACACTCTTTCAACTTATCAAAAGCTTGTTGTCTTTCATTATTCTAAATGAAAGCTTCTTATTTTATTTATTGGTGTGGTCAGTGGTGCAGCAATTGATTGGTAGTTTTTTATATATTGTCTATAATTACCACACATTCCAAAAAAAGATTGTACATCCTTCACATTTTGAGGAATGCCAATATTCTTTATTGCAGCCACTTTATTTTGGTCTACACATATTTGTAAGCCAGATACAATATGACCAAGCACTTTTAAAGATTTAAACCCAAATTTACATTTTTTCAATGCAAGGGTCATTTTTATTTCATCCATTTTCTGAAATACTTTTCTTAAATGGATTAAGTGTTCATCAAAAGTTTTAGAGAACACTATGATGTCATCAATGTATACCATTAACCATCCTTCAATCATTTCATTATGGAATGTTATATCCATTAACTTCTGAAATACTGATGGAGCATTTTTTGGTCCAAATGGCATTCTGACATACTTATAAATTCCCATGTGTGTTGTTATCAAAAAAAATTTCTGTGAATTCTTTCAACAGGAATTTGATGGTACCCTTTATTTCCATCTAGGCAACTTATATACTTAGCACCTTTAAGGGTAGCATGTATAGAGGCAATCCTTGGAAAGGGATAAATATCATCTACTTTAAATGTATTTAATGCTCTACAATAACTGCACAGTCTTGCTTTATCTTGTTCATAAGAAATTAGCACTGGTGATATTACACAATATTTTGGTTTAGTTTCAACCTTCTCAAGAATGTTCATTTTTAATAACATCTTAATATTATCCTCTATGTCTTTCCTCTTCATTGGTGAAGCAGGGTATGGTTTCTTTTTAAGACTAACAGGAATATTATCCATATCACAATTTAAACTAATCTTCATTTCATGATCTTTTACAAGGCCAAGTTCATTTGTACCATGTGCAAAAGCCATTGGAAAAGCTTTAATTAATTCCAAAATATTATCTTTCTCAGTTTTACTTATCTGAGTGCCAAATGATGCTTTTGAAATTTCTGTTTTCAGAAGTTCCATCTCATTGGATTCTCTTCATTTAGACGGTGAATTTGTTACTGACTCAATGTGTAAGACTGTGTTAAAAGAATTTATATTAAATTTCCTCTTACCATTCATGCCAATTGTAAAATTGTTATTAGCAGGGTCTAATTTTACCCCAAATTTAGTCAGAATATCATTTCCAATGATAAAACAGTTACTACAGTTAGTATTATCCATTACTACAAAGTCACAAGTTACTCTTACATAACCATGTTGCTGTTTAAAGAAAACATCAGCTTTGTATTTACCAATGGTGTGTAGCACTGATCCAAAACCTCTCCAATTTTTATTTTGAAGTGGTTCAAGCTTAAGCTTATATTCACTATCAATTTTCTGTAATGTATTAGTGGAAACAACAGAACCAGCAGCTCCTGTGTCCAGTACTATATTAACATTTTCACCAGAAATGATAGCTGGAACCGTGATAGGTGTCATTCTAAAGTTATCAGCTTGTATATCCTTAATGATTTCAGCATCCTCAAAATTAATTAAAGATTCATTTGAGTCCATATTTAATATTGGATTTTCAAAGATGGACAAATCATCTTCCAACATACAGACTTCATTTTCATCACTATATGAGATATTGCTGTCATAATTACTTGATTCTTAACTTTTTTCAGTTTCAGTTTCAGATTCACGTTGATTTTCAACAAAATTTATGTTTTTCTCACATTTGTGACCTTTGACCCAAGGTTTGTTACACTTATAACAAGTATTTGTTTCATACTTTTTAGGTACTACAGGTGCAGTAGGTTTTTTCTGCTTCTCCTGAAGTGTTTTTGAATTCTAAGTTTTTACAGGTTCAACATATTGTTTATAAGTGGAATACCTTGATACATACTTATGGTTCAATAATATTTCATTGCAAATATTAATAAAGTCAGAATATTCAGTAACATTTAATGTTCTAGCTACAACAATGTCTCTGACAGATATAGGTAATTTATAAATTATCTTATCTTTCCATATGTTAAAATACCTATGAGGCTCAATGGCTTTTAATATTTTGTTTAAATTCATTAAAAATACCATAGGTTTGTCACCATTCAACGGATTATACCTAGTCTTCTCATAAAGTCTCTGCTTAGTAAGCCTGAGTTTAGAACCTCCAAATTTTTTTTCAATAAGTTGTTTCCATTCAGCCCAAGAGTAGTCTCTACCCCCACATAAGACAGCTTCAAACCATAATAAAGCAACATCCTTAAATAAAGAAACTAATTTTGATGTTATCTCTTCATCTGGTAACTTATATGAGGATTTCAAGTTGTCAATTCTTTGAATAAAATGTTGCCAATCAGAGCTGGCTTCCCCATCATAAGTTGGGTACTGATCTATCTTTGGCCAGTTTTTCTGATTGGATTTTATCTCACTAATCTTAGGTAAATTCAACAACTCATTTACTTTTGATAAATGGTCTTGTATTTCTTCCTGCACAGATTTGTGACTTACATTTTCAGATTTGACACTACCACCAAATGGTTTTAATTGTGGTGGCATAGGGAAGGAATGAGATTCACTTTTGCCAATGAAAGGATTATTGTTATATTGATTATTCTTATGATTATCCTGGTTCATTAGTAGATTGGCAGTTTCAATCTCAACTTTAGTTAATCTTTGTAGCAACTCAGAGACACTTTGATTTGGGTGGGCAAAAGATAACTTTGTTCTTCATTCAGTTTTCAATAAATGTGTTTCATATAATTTTTCTAACTCACAGAATTTGTTTGAAAGGTCAGTATATTTATTAATCAATGAATCATATTTAAGAGTTAGAGACAAATGTTCTTTCTCTAATTCTTTGTTACGTGTTGCTAATTGAGAAATGTTTAATGTCAAGGATGAAATTGTATCACTAGTGAGCTTAACTGTCTGTTCCTCACAATCAGTCATTCTATTCCATAATGCTGAAACAATTCTATGGACAGTTGGATTATTGTTAAAATATTCCATGTCCTCCTTTTCAATTCTATCACTCTCCTGTGAACTTCTCATCTCACTAGTGGGTGGTTGCAACTGAGGATTAACTGTATTATCATTGTAAATAGTACTGTTATTGTGGACAAAAGACAAGTCAGGTGTATCTACTCTAAAACCTAAATTTCTTAAATCCTCCTCTTTTTTTTGTACAGATTTAACATCAATAGAATTATGTATATTGTAATTATCAGTATTATGTTCAATCTGAGAGGGTAATCTACTTACCAAGGGATGGTTGCCAGTCCTGATTTTTGGCGCTTTTTTCCTTTGTAAGGGTGAGCTGAGGAAGTCAGATGAGGGGGTGGATCCCTGTTGCAACTGTGGCTTGTCCACTGTTGGTGAAACCAGTCCCATTTCCATTTGTCTACCAGGATTTTCTCCTGGGAGTGAGTTGACCCGCCTTGGATAGGGGGTTGCTGATTTGACTGACTGGGCTGGCCTCCCTTTAATTCTGCCGATGCCTGATTGATCTTCTGAAACCCTACCTTTAAATTGTTTTGCAACTTCTCTACCTCTTTGAACATGAGAGATTTTGATTCCTCCAACTTCAGAACCTGTTTGGCCAGGTGGGACAGTTGATCCTGAAGAGGAGGAGACGTCTTTTTTATAGTTATATTTTTTAAGAGGGCTTCCTTTTCCTCTATACTCATGCTTTCTAGTTGGGGGTAATGTTGTCCCTCCATGGTGATGTCCTGGAGAGTTTTTGTTAGCTTTAGACCTGGTATTTTACACTGTCCTGGGGAGCACTCATATTGTTAAGAATTACAATATTTTACGTCTACAAAAGGAAAAAACTCTATGGAATTAGTAGACAAAAGATATTAGCAATTATATTACTAATAAAAAGCAATGGAGCTTACCCTGAATTTATATCTTTATTTATTTAAATAAAATGTAAGAAAAATCCGAAAAAATCTGTTAAAAATATAATAATAAGTTTAACTAGACCTCTATAAGGTTAAATAATTAGCTTACCAAGCTTTAGCCAAATACCAATTTAATTGGGTGTTATATTGGTGTCCAAATACCAAGTGAAATCGGGTTTATATTGGGTACAGTTACTACTGTAAATATCTAATTTTTATGATAAAAAATTAGTACAATTATTTTAAGGGTTCTTTTCCGCAATCACTGAGTTATTATGAGCCACTAATATGCAGCAGACCCAAATATTTAAATATTTTGAGCTGTACTAAGGTGAAAATCACGTCCCAAGGCTTATACTAAATAATAAGTAAAATATAAGGAAAGACCCCCAATTGTCAGTATAGTCTAGTATATAAGTATGATATAATAGTGTTTATTTATGGTCCTACTACTTATTGATAAATTATTTAGTGATTAAACCTCCGGGGAAGACTAATAAAATAGTTATACTCAAGTCAAACTCACAATACTTGGATTTTAATGTGTGCTAGTGGTGGAAAATAGATGAATAAAATATAGTTATAGCTTTATATAAAGATAATATCAATTTATAATGGTTTATAATATATTTCTAAATGTAAATAATTGTATATTAGTGTTTGTTGGAGTTGTAGTAATTGAATGATGATAAATAACCATCAAAATCCCTCCTTACTTATACCCAAATCCACTGGAGTGCACAGACCTTCAATCCAGATAATGTCACTGCTATCCCCAGCAATTACAGCAATGTGAGGGCCCATCACCTCCCCATGGCGTCCACTTCAAGCAGTTTCAACACCCAGACCTCCAGTAAGGACCCTCCATCACTATTAATAATAACACTGATCCATACCATAAATAGAAAATCCAGGTAAAAGCAGATACCATAAAGA
Source organism: Hemileia vastatrix (assembly GCA_030280995.1). Classification (NCBI taxonomy): domain Eukaryota; kingdom Fungi; phylum Basidiomycota; class Pucciniomycetes; order Pucciniales; family Zaghouaniaceae; genus Hemileia; species Hemileia vastatrix. The sequence goes on along the minus strand of JASXTE010000013.1, from coordinate 21,572,193 downwards.
AACAGGTAAAATAAATAATCAAAAAGAGATTTAATGAAACTAAAAGCATATAAAGGAAACAAATAAAATGTCCAAGCCCACAATAACATCCCCAAGCATCCACATTAACCCAGAAACATCCTTCCAACCCATAGATCCGTGAATAACCATCCAAGGAAGTAATTTTAGTTGTCCAAACTGGGTGTATGCGCCTGATATAGGTGTCTATGCTTCTGTAGGCGTTGTGAGTCCACTTATTTCGTCCATATGACCTAAAATAAGTAGAAAAACAAAGGTTATAGGCTATTAAGGGGCTAAAACCCACTTATATACCTAAATATACATAATATACTGCATATTTCACTGAATATGAGATTTATGTATACATATAAGCTTATGTATGTCAATAATTACTTCATATCACTTAAGATAAGTATATTATGACTCCATTAACACCTTAATAAGTATTATGAGGCCATGGATAAGCTATTTAAACTATTATAAGTTTTATAATAGAATAATAATTATATATATATATAATAAAATAATGTATATTATTATTTTAACCTTATTTTTAAGATATAAGCTTAATCTACTTAAGGTTATCTTATTTTAAGCATAAGAAATACTCAGTACTAAGGATATTTAAGCTGAAAGTCTGTGTGTGTATTTCATATAGTATAGTGAAAGAGCGCAACATAGAGAGAATATATAGATTTAGTAGGAGTAACTATTATTACAGTTAATTTATTTCTATAATAAAGCATAATCAAAGAGAGCGCTTCAAGAGGGAGTAGCTGTGGATATTAGAATAGAAATATCCAGATAGTAATACTTGTTTTCCTGATCTCTAAGACTCATCTCTCATCTTATAAATTTTCTAATCAAATATTAGTGTTACACATTATTGCGCTGTCTTTAAAATATGAGTGGCAGGCACTTCTTTTTAGAAATCGAAGAGGATAACCAACCCATCTCAAATTGTGTCTACTGCTTAGTACTTTAGAACAGTCTACAACATTGTCCACTGATGGTTTAGTCATGGACAACAAAAATGTCCAAAAAGTCCTGGAATGGCCTGAGCCCAAAACAGTTAAATCCCTACAAGGATTTTTGGGTTTTTCCAATTTCTATAGAAGGTTTATTAAAGATTACTCTAAAACTATTTCCAATCTTACTTCTCTTCTTAGAAAAGATATTCGTTTTGTTTTTACTTCTACAGCACGAAAGGAATTTGAAGCATTGAAAACTGCGTTCACCACAGCTCCAATTCTTTGGCACTTTGATCCCTCTGCTTCGACAATAGTAGAGACAGACACTAGCCATTATGCCATTGCAGGTGTCATTTCTCAATTAAATCCTGAAACAAAATTGTTCCATCCTGTTTCTTTTGAGTCACGCAAACTCATTGCGGCAGAATTAAATTATGAAATTTATGACAAAGAGCTTTTAGCTATTATTCACTGTCTTAAAAAATGGTGCCCTTTTCTTCTTAGCCTAGATAGTCCTTTTCAAGTTCTAACAGACCATAATGATTCAAAATACTTAATGTCTTTCAAAGTGTTAACCAGGCGTCAAGCCAGGTGGGCTGAATTTCTGTCTGAAGTTTCTTTTTCTATTTTCTATCACCCAGGTAAGAACTGCATTGTCCCAGATATCTTGTCACATTGGGACAATGTTTACCCACAGCGGGGGGACACATTTTCTGACAAGAACCCAGCAAATGTGAAATCAACTTTCAACGAATCAATTTTAATGACTCATCAACTTAATTTGATGACAATTCAATCTTTTCAAAATCCACTATCCAACATCCTCGAAGCACAGTCAAAGGACAATTATTTTTTAGGGTTAAAAGACAAAATACTCTTGAAGCAAGGGGCCAAAAGATTTATTATTGAATCAGGTCTATTAGTTTTTGAAGGTAGAGTAGTCATACCCAACAATAATGAAATAAAATTATGGATTTTCAACAGTTGACATGATTCTCCACTAGCTGGTTATCTTGGGGTTGATAAAACCTACCAGTTAATAGCAAGGGATTTCATCTGGCCAGGAATGAACAGAGAAATTAAGGCCTATGTAAGAGCTTGTTACAAATGTAATAGGAATAAAGCTCCCCGTCACCGGAAGCATGGGTTGCTTTAACCACTTCCTATTCCCTCTAAACATTGGGAATCTTCATTGATGGATATTATGTCTAAATTTCCTCTTTCTAATAATTTTGATGCTATATTAGTAATAGTAGATAGATTTTCAAAAATGTCTATTATCATTAAAACCACTACTACTGCTACAGCAGAAGATTTGTCAAAATTGTTTCTAGAATATGTATTTTCCAATCATTGCTTCCCTAATGATATTATTTCAGATAGAGGCTCATTGTTTGTATCCACATTCTCTACTCAACTGTGTTGACAACTCAATATAACGAGGAATCTCTCCACGGCCTATCATCCTGAAACTGATGGGCAAACGGAAAGGGTCAACCAAATCCTCAAACAATACCTTCAAATGTATGTCAGTTACCAAAAAGACAATTGGACCACATGGTTACCATTTTACGAATTTGCTTTTAATAAATCGACTCATTCTTTGACATGTCAATCTCCTTTTGAAACTGTTTATGTAAGACATCCTTGATTCAACTCAATCCATGTAGGAACTAATCATCCTGCAGAAAATTATCTTCAAACCATATCATGAGTCCAAGATGAACTTAAATCAAATTTGGAATTAGTGATTCGAAGGTAAAAGGAACAGGCCGACAAACATCAACAATCTGCTCCTCCCTTTAAACCAGGCGACAAATAATGGCTTGATGCACAAAAAATTTGAACAACTTGACCATCAAAGAAACAAGCCAAAAGGCCCTTGGGACCATTTGAAATTGACTCCAAAGTCTCTAAAACTGCATTTTGACTCAAGCTACCTCCTAAATGGCACTCTATTCACACTGTTTTCCACGTATCCCTCCTGGAACTGGCTCAAGAAACATACCCGGACAGGAACCAACCTCCTCCAGAACCCATCAAAGTAGAAGACCATCTAGAGTGGGAATTAAGCCATATCCTTAATTCAAGAATGCGCAAGGGGAAACTTCAATAACTAGTGAAATGGGAATGCTTCCTCGATGACTTAGAAAAAACATCCTAGGAACCAGCCATCAATGTTTTTAACGCCCGTGAACTCCTAAAATTTTTTCATCTTAAGCACCACAGAAAATTTGGGGGGGTATTGCTAGCAATACCCCTCATTTAAAAATGTTGGGAAGTGGTTGGAAAGCTGTTGGAAGGCTGTTGGGAGTTCATTGTGAAACCAGATTTAAATTAATTGGACAAAGATTTGGTAATCAGTTAGACCTAGGTTCAACCAAACTCAATCACAGGTTTCTTGGAGCTTGGTGATTACTTTGATTTTGAGCTGAGCACAGATATAGCAAAGCTTTAACATATCACTTAACATATCATAATATTCACTTTCCCATCTTGTGGAAAGCAAAATTTGATATTCATTCTAAGAATATCTACATATATTTTCTTGCCAAGTTGGCAACAGAAGGTTAAACTGTAGTATCTCAATTATTACACTAGACTACATAGATATTTGATAAAACATACAATTCAAATCAATTTTAATATTATTGAGATCACCATAAGTGTCTGTCCAAAGACTTACAAAAAGTATGTTAGTATCAAGACATCGTTCTAGGTAGTAGTTTCAATTTGTATTTTGAACTGACATCTAAAGCATTTTACTATTAGACAGAAACATAAATAAGTGTAATAAGAGTGAAATTATTCTATTTTGTGATTATAATGTAACAATAAAGCACATTTTTATTGAGAAAATTTTTCTTCCTCCACAAACCAAAATTTACTCTATAGGCTCAAGATTTATTTTTAAGCCATATTATTCATTTCAGTTATCATTGATTTACTTCCAATATTTATTAAAAAGATAATAATAATACATGTGAAAGAATTATGAGCTTAGCATAGCATATGCTAAAAAGTTATTTTGTCGTTTTATTCAAAACTGATTATTCATTTTTTGCTTCAATTCATCTTTTAACAACCACTATCTTCAGATACTATTCTTACTTAATATGTCAAGTCTCAGATGTGTTGGACAGTTCTCAATAACAATCGATCAAATTTATATGAATGTAATTTCAAGATTTCAAAACTCACCGACCCCCACAATTTTACAGCGAGGCCATTCGAATGTTCATATTTTTGGACTATTTGAAGAAAGAAAACCAACCCTTGTTGGTAATCTTTCTCAAGTGCAGAGTCAGAACATTGGACCACTATTGGGTGACATTGGCTCTAGATCTCACCATTTAAACCAAAGAAGTGCCTTGAATCCTATGAAGCCTTTCAATTTTCATGCTTACTTGGTTCCAGTTTTTGGTAATCAGTATTAACTTTGGGGATACCTCTTTTCTTCAAGTACACTAATCAGTCTTGCTAAAGAAGCATTTTCTTCTGCTCAAATCGATTTATGTCCAATCCTGAACTACGACTCCACTATTTTTTTTAATATCCCACATGTAATTTTTGAAGGCTCTTTCAAAATATCTCAGAGTACTCAAGATTGGAAAGCTGATCAACTTATCTGAGGAATCAAAACAGTTCTTAAAACACATCAACTTCAAGCAATAAATTTTATGATTGACAATGAACGAATGTTAAAGGAAAAGTTGGATATCATGTGGAGGCACCAGGACAACCATTGGCTTAGAACTGGATTCGATGACTATAAAGATCAGTTTCCTAACAATCAATTAACGCCTGAAGGAAACGGGTCAATACTTGCTGATGATATGGGTTTGGGAAAGACACTTTCAACTCTTTCTCTTATAAGTTCAACTCAAGGTGAAGCAAGACAATTCCAGGTATCAGAAAATCAAGAAGGTATTAATCGGAGTTCAGCCACACTGATTATATGCCCCCTGGCAACACTATCGAATTGGATCAATGAAATAAGTGTGCACTTTGAAGATAATGCGCTTCCTTTCAAGGTTCTTTATGGGAAGGATTGTCAAGATACTAATGTCAATGAGCTACAAGACACTGCTATTGTTTTAACGACCTATGAAACAGCTAGCCCAACGATGTCAAAAAATCAAAGCCAAAAAAAGATACCGGTGACTCAAATGCTCTTTTGGTAAAGAGTTGTTTTAGATGAAGCTCAGTTAGTGCCCATTTCTATATCTAAAACTTAAAACTTAATTTTAAAATCAATTTTTATAAATATTCTTTTAGTTACATTAAAAATCCTTACTCGCAGAGGGCTCAAACAATATTTGACCTGGAATCCCAACACTGACTATGCTTGACTGGAACTCCACTTCAGAACAGGCCCACTGACCTTCAAAGTCTCATATTTTTTCTTAGAATTGAAAAGTGGCAAGAAGACTGGATATGGAAGAATTTCCTTTTTCCAGTTTTGCAAAAAGGAAAGGCTAATTCTATTAAATCAATCAATCACTTAATGAAAGTCATAAGCCTACGTAGAACAAAGGATGCAATTTTGTCTCTTCCAAAAAAGATTCAAAGGGGGATATTGGTTCAATTAGCAGATCCATGGAGGTCTAAACTTGATGTGCTTCAAGAAGGATTCACTGAGCAATATGGGCCCTCCAGAAGCACTGACTTCCCTTGGGACTCATCTGAGTTTCTAAGAGGGCTGATGATTTTAAGAAAATTCTGCAACCATCCAATCTACGAAAATCTGGATGAAACTCCAACTTTTGATTTCACCTGGCAGCATTCCACAAAGATTTGTCATCTTATAGGCCACTTAAAAAACTTTTTGTCTGGTGAAAGGGGTATAAATTTTCCAAAAGCTGTTATATTCTCCAACTTTGCAGACTTTTTGCAGATGTAAGTGATTCTATAATGAATTGTTTTGCAAAATTGTGTTGGCTTATTAAAAACAATTTTCTAATATTTCAAAATAGAATAAAAATGGCTTTAGATGACCACAATATTAGGTATACCCAGCTTACGGGTGAACTCAGCAGGACAAAGCGAGACAAAAATATGCATGAATTCCATTTTAATAAAAATTTCCAAGTTTTGGTTGGAATGATTCAGGCTGCAGGAGTGGGTATAGATCTCAGGTGTGCTCAAAATGTATATATAATGGTGAGCTCAATGTCTTTTATTTCATATTAAGAACAAAAATATTAAATTTTTTATATGTTCAATGTTGAAATAGGAGCCAAATTGGAATCCAGCAGTTGAGCAACAGGCTGTTGATCAGCTGTATAGAATGGGGCAGCAAAATGAAGTAAATGTTTTGAATTATTTTGTACAAGGAAGTATAGAATTCAGCATGTATAAGATTCAAAGGAAAAAAATGGAGCTAACAATGTAAGCCAAATTTCATTTCTATAAATTTTAATGATAATAGTAATCATTAAAATTATGTTTTTGCTTTCAAGGCTAAGTGTCCCAAACAGTGGAAATGAGGAGTATGAGTGTGCAAACCTATTATTAAGGGAGTTTGTCAATCACTCACATTAGAGGAAGAAAGAATTTCAAGGAGAGCAGGTAAATTTATGGGATTTTGAGGATTTAAAAGTCTGAGTTGTTGAGGATTTAGAGATGCAAGATATAAGGGAGAATAACAGTCATTTGGCAAACCCCGGGGGACATGAGAAGGATTAAGGTTAGGGGATAATGTTGAAACCAAACTGATTCTTTTGTACAAGGCCAAGTCCTTTAGCACACTTCCAGAGTAGGTTGAATTATCTCAAATATCAAAGTGTTGTTGGTCAAGATATTGTGCAACTTTAGAAAAATCTTCAGACCACCATTGCATTAAGATACGTCTTAACGATCCATCATTATCAATTTTGGTGTCTGAACAACACTTGATGTTTGTGAAAAGGTTTTGATAAGTTTCACTATGTGGAAGTTGTTTAAGAAGTTTAGTTCGGTTAACTGAATTCTAAGAATCTTTGTTATTTGAAATAAAGGTCATAAATAAAAACGGTTGAAAAAAAGGAGATTTTCATACTTTTTTTTTATTCTATATTTATGCTTTCTCACTTTGATTATTTCTTGAGAGCTATGAGAATCCTTCCCAAGTCTTAATCTATCAGCATGACCTAAAAACCAACGGTGAAGAACTCCTATTTGATTTGAGAAGCTAATTTGATTTGAGTCAATTGGATATGCAATCAAATTATTGGCTTTTAAGGCATTGTCCCAGTGCTTAATGAGAATATTTGCCAAGACCTGGTTCCATTTGTCAAACCAATCTTGGTTCCAAGCGAAAGTTGATCCTGGGAAACCACACATGCGAAGGTGCTCAATAAAAGATTCACGGAAAATTGGTGGAAACTTTTCCGAAACCGCTGAATTTGATTCTGGATGAGGTAGTTCAAAGGCAATGTTGCAAGAATTCATGTCAAATGATGAAAATCTGTCTGATTGCTCTTCAGTAGGGTTTTGTTTCCATCCATTTGATTCTGGTGACATATCCAAAAGTGAACGACAAAAATTGTGTATAGATCTACAAAAGTGAGAATTGAATGGAGGCAAAGTCTCATTAAAAATTCTATTAAGTGTTCTTGTGTTTGTGGGCAGGTTTCCATGAGGAAAGTAAGAGCTACTAGGGTTCATAAATAATTAGATTAAGAAAGTGTTCAATTAAATTAAACAAAGAGGAAGGATAAATTGTTGAGCTCCAAAACTTTATGATCAAAGTTGATTTAAGGAGAAATATCCCAAAAATTAAGAATAAGAAATATTTCAACTTTATGGAATTATAATATGCATAAATTATATTTTTATATGCAACTTGAACTCAAAAGGATGGTATAAAATAAAGAGAATGATTATGTGATAAAAGCAGACTCATTTAAGAAACAGATTTTTTTTTCTTTTCAAAAAATTCTTCCACAAAAATAATTTGTTAAATGTGAGGCTATGTTCATTTTTTGATTACCAAAAAATTATTTTTGGTCCAATATGATAGTAATACATATTCTATTGAGTAATTTTTGTTCAACCTGAATAAATAGACTAGAGTGTCACTTCATCACATTTATGTATGAAAAGTTATACAAGGTTTCAGCTTTTATGTAATTCTTTAAGGTTTACACTTTTGTAGCATCTATTATTTGAGTATTTTTGATTTTTTCTTTATAGAAAATTCTACCTAGTACAGACCAATTTTCAAAGTGAAAGAAATATGTTTGTGATTGTTTTTTACAAAATATTAACCTTATTTTTGGGTTTAACTTTGATTTTTGGGGTAATTTTTTAAATAATTATGTTAAAAATATGGATTACTTTTCTTATAGTCCATAACTAAGAATTTTTATCAAAATCAAATAATTATAGGGTAGTTAGATATAACTCAGAAGGCATTTGATAGAAAAATAATTAAGATGCTTGTGCGTACAACAGAATTTTTTCTATGATAGAAAATATTCTGATGAACATGCATGCATTGTTCTACAAAGGCAGAGAGTATACAGAATACAAATAAAGTAGACTGCATAACTTTAAATTAATATATAATTTATCTGATTAAAAATTAAACATTTAAACTTAAATAATTTCAACACATATTCCATCATATTCTTTTGATAAAAAAATGTAGCTTATATTAGCTAGTGCCTTTCAAAAAAAGGAATACCTTCAATTGGTAACTTCGAATAGCTAACTTATTCCTACAATTATCACAATTACAATGCCTCCATTTTTTCATGTATGTCAATGTCAAGATCTTGGATGTGTTAATAGAAAGTATCAAAATTCTTCTGGGTCCTTTGAAGTTGGTATGGCTTTCAAAAGCTCTAATTCTTATGCAAAACATCAAGAGGAAAGAAATAGGAAGGCCCAGATGGTTATTTCTTCCAACAATCCACTTAACATTGGAAGTTCCAGCTCCACAGAAACAGTAAGCTGTATATCTATAGTTCAATGTGAGAATAAAATTATTTATGATGTTTCAATGATTTATTACATAGGGGCAGTTGCTATTGGGGGCAGAAGTATCTTCAACAGTCTCTAGAAACTCAAATCTTGGGGAATGGTATAGCCAAATAATTATGTGGCAGGCAGCAAAGCTTTCTCTCACTATGCAGTATAGAGGGTGGACTCGCTAGCAAGTCCCCAACCTGAACTCAGATGGAACTCAGATGGAACTCAGACTGAACTCATATTAAACCCTTACTGAACTCTACTTGAACACCCACCTAAAACTGTTCTGCTGAGTGGTGTTCATCCCTGATTGTATGGTTCCTTTGTCAATAGCTGAATGTGTGTTCAATCTGTGGTGAGTTTGGGTCCAAGGTTGCGGACTCGCTAGCAAGTCCGCCCCCCATATTGTGTGGTGTCTTATTCATCATTTGAGCAAAGAAGTTTGTACTCAATTTTTGGATGAAGAAATTAAGAAGCTCAAACTTCTAGGTGATAGTGGAATACTGGATTCTGATAGCATTGTCCGCCTGGTCCCACGCTCGATAGATACAGTTTTTAGTCGATTAAAGCTCAATCAATCATTTTTCACTAAAACATGCTGTCCTAAATGCTTTTCTCTTTATGAGTATAACACTGAATCTCAACCATCTATACTATGTTGCAATCAACCGTTTCTTTCATCATCAAAGCGCTATTTAAAAATGTTTGGAGCAAGACAAATTGCAGTTAAATGTGATGAAAGGCTGTATTTGATGGAGAAACATCAAGAACATGTAAAATACTTATCTCTTAAAACATTTCATCACCATTCTTTTATCGACTGGCTTAAGGAAAAGATCAAACTGTTCAAATTTGAGCTTCTGATTGAGAAGAAAACCCCTGTGGCAGAACGTGTAGAGTGTGATTTGATCAAGGATGTTTGTGATGGTTCAATTTGGAAAAACTTTCCCATAACCACTCCAGCTCTGAATAGCAATGATGATGAATATACGATAACTTCAGGCAACTTAATGTTTACTTTATATGTCGACTGGCTTAGGCCTGGTGGAAATAGGATTGGATGTCATCAGAAGTCTGTAGGAAATATTATGATGGTGTGTATGAACCTACCTCAAGAAGATAGATACAAAATGGAAAATCTTTTTTTGTATGCTATTATACCTGGACCAACAGAAACCACAAGTGAACAGCTTAATCACCTTCTAAAATTACTGGTTAATGATCTACAAACTCTATGGGATGATATATTGATTGAAAAGACACATCTTTATCCATGAGGACGGAAATTAAGAGTTGCATTGTTCTCTTTGATAGGTGACATTCCTGCAATACCAAAATTGGCTGGCTTTTCGAGTCACTCTGAAAAAATGTTCTGCTCTTTCTGTAATATCTCTAAAGATGAAATGAGTGAAAAGAATGTGGGAAATTTTTCATTACAGAATCATGAGGATCATATGTGCTGGGCAACAAAGTGGAAAAATTCTAAGTCACATTGGGAGCGTGTATCAATTGTTCAAAATCATGGGGTACTATGGAGTGAGCTGAATAACCTTGAATATTGGCGTCCAACTGAATATTGCTCAATTGATGTTATGCATTCACATATGCTTGGCAACCTAAAAGATCACAGTCTAAGCTATTTTCAAATCCAAAATGCAGCAAAAGATCTAGAAAGAAAGCTGGAAAAGGATAAAAATTGGCATGTAAGAGAAGAAGATGATGATTTCTTTTCTGATACTTCACTGCACAAACATTCAAAAAAACGTAGAAGTAGCTTAAGCACCACGAATAAGGATGATGATGATACAGGACACACGAGACAGCACAAGCGGCAAAGACGTACGAGTTCAAGACAGTCATCAAGTCATCATGGACTAGATAATGAAGGATTGGGAAAAAATCAATCAAGAAGCCAGAGTAGGTCATCCAGCTCCAAATTTATTCCTCCATATAGCGATTTGGCCTCAATACAGTCTCACAGCAGTGACAGTAGGAATTCATTGTATAACTTAAGGCAAAGAAGCATTAGCATATCACAGAGTGAAGGATCTCACTCATCAAATGAGACAACTAGAGATGAAGAAAATAAAAGGAAAGGTAAGGAGAAAGAAAATGAAGGTAGTAGTAATCCACGAATCACAGCAGCAGAGCTACAGGTTGTATGGAAGATGATTGATCAAGTAAGAAGACCTTCCTGGCTAACACAAGTTCCAAAATCAGTAGGATCTAAAAAGGCAGGATCCCTCAAGGAAGCAGAATGGCACATGCTGTATACTCTCTACTTCCCTTTGTCACTTATACCCCTTTGGTTTGAAAAATTTAAATAATCTGAATCTTCAGCTTCCTCAGCTGATAAACCAAGAGAATATTATCTTCTCAAGTCACTTGTAACATTATGCTCGATCACCAATTTTTTGACATTAAAAAATATACAGACTAAGGAGCTTAAAGATCTAGATCAATTTCTGTTAGAGTATCATGAGTGCCTTGAAGAGGGTTGGAAGAATATTAATGCAAAGCCAAATCTGCATATCACTCAACATTATCTTGAAATGATAAAGCGTCTTGGTCCACCATCAGGTACAGCAACTTGGTCTGGAGAGCGGGTGAATCATATATTATCTGAAATTCCAAACAATCACCATCCACGTATGTAATGTTTGTAAGCAATGATTTAAAAACTCAGCTGTGCTAATTTATTAATATTTACCACAGGAGAGATACGGCTAACAATGCTCAAACATTGGTATCAGAAGTCTAGGGTATTAGATCTTGGTGAAGCTGAAGATAATGATCAATGTGTGACTAAAAAATCCATATTGATCTCGATAAACAAAACAAATGGATCCATCTAAGTATGGCATTATTTACTAAATGGGTAAGGGCACGAATGGGAAAAGAAACTTCAAGACAGGCTTTGACACCATCGGTGAAAAGTGGGGATCGGGTAGTTGAAAATGTAGCAAGCATATTGATACATGGAAAGAGGTTTACTAGTTACCATCGACACATTGCTAATTCAACAATTGAATTCTACTATGGAAAAGATAGCCAGTTTGGGCAAATTGATGATCTTTTCAGATCAAAGGAAGAGAATGATCAAATATATTTAATAGTAAGTCCTTTCAAAGAGCTCCGTCCAGAAGAAACATCAAAGGATCCCTATGAGCTTTTCCCACAAGTGCATTGTCCGTTAGTAAGAGTAGCCAAAGCAACTCAAATTGTGATTAAGAAAGATGCAATAATTTGACATGCAGCTACTGTCGAGCACAAAAAAGGAATGTTTGGAATCAAAGAAGAGGTTGTCACTGCCATTGGACTGCAGACATTAGTGAGTGAAAAAATTAATCAAATTTATTTTCTGTTGACTAACATCTTTGTGTTAATTTGGGATTGGGGAAATTTGTAGGATTGGTGATATTTGTAAATGGTGAAAGAAATAATTCAATGCTCGATTAAAAAATGCAATGCATCCAACTTACCTTATCATAAATCAGTGAACAATTACTTTGGTTGCTTTTATTGCAAGAGAACCCATGCTTTCAATGAGTCATTTTTATCTTAAATGTAAGAATGAAAGAAATAAAATAAATGATAATGTGAAATATGATAAAATTTTTACTTAATGAATGATCTTCTTGCTCATTCATCTACTATAAATAGTTTGACCTTCCAACTTTAGCTGATAGCTATATATTATTCACTTTATTTTTTGACAAGAGAACACACACATTTACAAGACTATATACATAGTATCTTTTTTTACTTTAGCTTTGATAGGTATAAATTTTAACAACTGATTATTTTTATTTTATTTTACTTTATTAAAGTTCATTATGGATGATAATTTTGAAGGGATGCCTTTTGACCCAACCGATTCTGATTGTTTTCCGCCTCAACATACTAATACTGGAAATACTCCTCCTCCACCCTCTGCTGATCCACCTCCAGATGCATCTCAATCTGTACCACCTAATCCCAATCCAGGCAAAGAGTCTCATTCAGAACTGAGAAATTTTAATCCCAATCATCCTTCTGCTTCTGAAAGTGCTGATCAGCAAGCTGATCAGCTAGGAAGAGATTGGGCTAGTGAAGTATTGAGGGAATTTTTTGGAGACCAATCATCATCTTCCCAGCCTAACCAAGGAGCAAGCACAAGTGGAGCAGGTAATTCAAATTTGTAGTGTATTCTTTTATTGAAAAAAAACCAATTTAATTAACTTATTTGAATTGTTAGTGAATCCCTCAATCATTATGGGTATCAGTGATTACCACAGACTCAATTCAGCAGAGTCTCATGAGCAAGAACTGTTTCCACCATAAAAAAGCTAAGTCCTTTGCAAAAACCTCTTTATGAGTAGGAATAAATTTACACATTTTTGTAAATCTATCAACTACTACCCAGCAGGAGTGATAACTCTTATGTCCTGCTATTGGCAAAACTGTTACAAAGTTCATGTTAACTATTTTCCATAAAGCTTTTGGATGCTCAATTTGTGGTAATAAACCAGCTCTTTTGCCTGTTAATCTTTTAGATTTTTGACAAGAATCCCATGTCTCAACATATTTTTGAACATCATCAGACATGTTAATCCACCAAGCTGTGTTTTTTACTATGTTTAATGTTTTATGGAAGTCAAAATGACCTGCTTATATATCATCATGACATATACTTAAAATTAACTCATTCATTGAAGGGGGAATTACAATTACATTACTTAATTTTTTCCTGTAATATATAAAACCATCCTCAATGGAAAATTTTCCTTTTTCTAATGCTTCATTATACTTATTTGGTAATGTTTTTATTAAACATTCATTGAAGAATTAGATGGATCATTTAGTTTGTAGTGAGTTTGCTCAAGTCAGGATCTGAATCAAAATTATCAAGAATTGATTGCATAAATTCATCCTCAAGATAGACAAGATAAATGCCATAAATGTTAATAATCTCTGATTCAGGAACATAAGCAGAATTATCATCATTATTAGGCAGAGGTACTCTAGATAAAAGATCTACATTAGAGTGCAAGGTTCCTGCTCTATGTGTAATATTCATCTGTCCTCTGTATTCTTGTACAGAAAATTGCAATCTAAACATGTGTCTATTAGGATTTTCATGTTTGAGAGTGACTTAACTACACTACAGTCAGTTATTAACTCAAATTTTTGGTCTTCAAGGTAATAATGAAGCTTCTCAAGAGCCCATACTACAGTCAAACATTCAAGTTGAGTAGCACCATATTTCAATTCACTTTTTCTCAGAGTACGTGAAATATAGCAGATTACTACTTCTGACTTTTTTCCTTCAATAAGTTGTTTATGATGCAAAGCAGCACCCAGACCAATAAAACTTGCATCAGTATAAAATACAAAAAGTAATTGGAAATCTGGTAATTCCAAGATAGGAGCTGTCATCAAACATTCTTTTAACTTATCAAAAGCCTGTTGTCACTCATTCTTCCAAATGAGAGCTTCTGATTTCTTTATCAGTGTGGTCAATGGTGCAGCAATTAATTGGTAGTTTTTTATATATTGTCTATCATAACCACACATGCCAAGAAAAGATTGTACATCCTTTACATTTTGAGGAATGCCAATATTCTTCATTGCAGCCACCTTATTTTTGTCTACACATATTTGTAAGCCAGATACAATATGACCAAGCACTTTTAAAGATTCAAACCCAAATTTACATTTTTCAATGCAAGGGTCATTTTTATTTCATTCATTTTCTGAAATATATTCTTTGAATGGATTAAGTGTTCATCATATGTTTTAGAGAACACTATGATGTCATCAATGTATACCATTAACCATCCTTCATTCATCTCATCATGGAATTTTATATCCATTAATTTCTGAAATACTGATGGAGCATTTTTTGGTCCAAATGGCATCCTGACATATTTATAAATTCCCATATTTGTTGTTATCAACAAAAATTTCTGTGAATTCTTTTCAACAGGAATTTAATGGTATCCTTTATTTCCATCTAGGCAACTTATATACTTAGCACCTTTAAGGGTAGCATGTATAGAGCCAATCCTTGGCAAGGGATAAATATCATCTACTTTAAATGTATTTAATGCTCCACAGTCTTGCTTTATCTTGTTCATAAGAAATTAGCACTGGTGATATTACACAATATTTTGGTGTAGTTTCAACCTTCTCAAGAATGTTCATTTTTAATAACATCTTAATATTATCCTCTATGTCTTTCCTCTTCATTGATGAAGCAGGGTATGGTTTCTTTTTAAGACTAGCAGAAATATTATCCATATCACAGGTTAAACTTATATTAATCTCATGATCTTTTACAAGGCCAAGTTCATTTGTACCATTTTCAAAAGCCATTGGATATGCTATAATTAATTCCAAAATATTATTTTTCTCAGCTTAACTTATCTGAGTGCCAAACTATGCTTTAGAAATTTCTGTTTCCAGAAGTTCCATCTCATTGGATTCTCTTCCTTTGCACGGAGAGTTTGTTACTGACTCAATGTGTAAGACTGTGATAAAAGAATTTATTTTAAATTCCCTTTTTCCATTCATGCCAATTGTAAATTTTTTATTAGCAGGGTCTAATTTCACACCAAACTTAGTCAGAATATCATTTCCAATGATAAAAAAGTTACTACAGTTAGTATTGTCCATTATTACAAAGTCACAAGTTACTCTTACATAACCATGTTGATGTTTAAAGAAAACAGCAGCTTTGTATTTACCAATGGGGTGTAGCACTGATTCAAAACCTCTCCAATTTTTACTTTGAAGTGGTTCAAGCTTAGAATTATATTCCCTATCAATTTTCTGTAATGTATTATTAGAAACAACAGAGCCACAAGCTCCTGTGTCCAATAATATATTAAAATTTTCACCAGAAATGATAGCTGGAACTGTGATAGGTGTCATTTTAAAGTTATCAGATTGTATATCTTTAATGATTTCAGAATCCTTAAAATTCATTAAAGAATCATTTGAGTCCATATTTATATTGGCTTTTCAAAGATGGACAAATCATCTTCCAACATACAGAGTTCATTTTCATCACTATATGAGATATTGCTGTCATAATCACTTGATTCTTTTACTTTTTTCAGTTTCAGATTCAGATTCACGTTGATTTTCAACAATATTTATATTTTTCTCACCTTTGTGACCTTTAACCCAAGGTTTGTTACACTTATAAAAAGTATTTGTTTCATACTTTTTTGGTACTACAGGTGAAGTAGGTTTTTTTCTTCTTCTCCTGAAGTGTTTTTGAATTCTGATTTTTCACAGGTTCAACATTTTGTTTATAAGTGGAATACCTTGATTCATACTTATGGTTTAATAATATTTCATTTCAAATATTAATAAAGTCAGAATATTCTGTAACATTTAATGTTCTAGCTACAACAATGTTTCTGACAGATATAGGTTATTTATATATTATCTTATCTTTCCATAAGTTAAAATCCATACTAGGCTCAATGGCTTTTAATATTTTATTTAAATTAATTAAAATACCATAGTTTTGTCACCATTATACGGATTGCACCTAGTTTTCTCATAAAGTCTCTGCTGAGTGAGCCTGAATTTAGAACTTCTAAATTGTTTTTTAATTAGTTTCTTCCATTCAGCCCAAGAGTAATCTTTACCCTCACTTAAAACAGCTTCAAACCATAATAAAGCAACATCCCTAAATAAAGAAATTAATTTTGATGTTATTTCTTCACTTGGTAACTTATATGAGAACTTTAAATTGTCAATTCTTTGCATAAAATGTTGCCAATCAGAGCTGGCATCCCCATCATAAGTTGGGTACTGATCTATCTTAGGCCAGTTTTTCTGATTGGATCTAATCTTAGGTAAATTCAATAACTCATACACTCTTGATAAATGGTCTTGTATTTCCTCCTTTACGGATTTGTGACTTACATTTTTAGATTTGACACTACCACCAGGTGGTTTTAGTTGTGGTGGTATAGGGAAGGAATGAGATTCACTTTTGACAATGAAAGGATTGTTATTATATTGAGTATACTTATGATTATCCTGGTTCATTAGTATATTGGCAGTTTCAATCTCAACTTTAATTAATCTTTGTAGTAGCTCAGAGACACTTTTATTTGTCTGGGCAAAAGATAACTTAGTTCTTGATTCAGTTTTCAACAAGTTTGCTTCATACATTTTTTCCACCTCACAGAATTTGTTTTTAAGTTCACTATATTTTCTACTCAATGAATCATATTTAAGAGTTAGAGACAATCGTTTTTACTCTAATTCTTTATTACGTGTTGCCAGTTGAGAAATATTTAATGTCAAGGATGAAATTGTATCACTAGTGAGCTTAACTGTCTGTTCCTCACAATCAGTAATTCTATTCCACAATGCTGAAACAATTCTATGGACAGTTGGATTATTGTTAAAATACTCCATGTCTTCCTTTTTAATTCTCTCAATCTCCTGTGAACTTCTTATCTCAATATTAAGTGGTGCAACTGAGGATTAACTGTATTATTATTATGTATAGTATTGTTATTGTGGACTAAAGACAATTCAGGTGTATCTACATCAAAACCTAAATTTCTTAAATCTTCCTCTATTTTCTGCACAGATTTGACATCAATAGTATTACCTATATTTTAATTATCAGTACTGTGTTCAATATGAGAGGGTAATCTACTTACCACAGGATAGATTCCAGTCCTGATTTTTGGCCCTATTTTCCTTTGTATGGGTGAACTGAGGAATTCTGATGAGGTGGAGGATTCATGTTGCAGCTGTGGCTGGTACATTGTTGATGGAACCAGTCCCACTTCCATTTGTCTACCAGGATTTTCTCCTGGGAGTGATGTGAACCACCTGGGATAGGAGGTTGCTGACTTGGTTGACATGGCTGGCCTCCCTTTAGCTCTTCCAGTGTTTGATTCATTTTTTGGAACCCTACCTTGCAATCGTTCTGTAATTGCTCTACCTCTTTGAGCATGAGTGACTTGGACTCTTCCAACTTCAAGACATATTGGACCAGATAGGATAGTTAATCCTGAAGTGGAGGAGACGTCCTTTTTATGGTAATCTTTTTTAATAGGGTGTCTTTTTCCTCTATTCTCATGTTCTCTGCCTGGGGGTTTGACTGAACCTCCATGGTAATGTCCTGGATAATTTTTGTTAGCTTTAGACCTGGTATTATAAGCAGGCTTTTCACTTACACTATCCTGAGGAGCACTCATATTGATAATAATGAGAATATATCATGTCTAAAGAAAGGAAAAACTCTATGGAATTAGTTGAAAAAACGTATTAGCAATGTTATTACTAATAAAAAAGCACTGGAGCTTATCCTAAATTTATATCTTTATTTATTTAAATAAAATATAAGAATAATTCAAAAAAATCTATTAAAAATATAATAATAAGTTTAAATAGACCTTTATTAGGGTGAATAATTAGCTTACCAAGCTTTAACCAAATACCAATTTAATTGGGTGTTATATTGGTGTTCAAATACCAAGTGAAATCGGGTTTATATTGGGGACAGTTACTACTGTAAATACCTAATTTTTATGATAAAAAATTAGTACAATTATTATAAGGATTCTTTTCCTCAATAACTGAGCTATGATTACCCACTAATATGCAGCAGACCTAAATATTTGGTTTGTTTTTGAGCTATACTAAGTAAAAATCACGTCCTAAGGCTTATACTAAAAAATCAATAAAAATCAAGGAAAGACCCCCAATTGTCAGTATGTCTAGTATATAAGTATGATATAATATTATTTATTTATGGTTCTACTATTTATTAATAAGTGATTTAGTGATTGAACCTCAAGGGAAGAATAATAAAATAGTTATACTCAAATAAAACTCACAATACTTGGATTTAAATGCATGCTTAGTGGTGGAAAATAGATAAATAGAATATAGTTATAGCTTATATAATGATAATATCAACTTATAAAAGGCTTTATAATATATTTCTAAATGTTACTAATTGTATTGAAGTGTTTTATTGAATTGTAGTAAGTAATTGATGATAAATAACCATCAAAATCCCTCCTTACTTATACCAAAATCCCCTGGAGTGCACAGACCTTCAATCCAGATGATGTCACTGCTATCCCTGGCAATTACAGCACTGTGAGGGCTCATAACCTCCCCATGGCGTCCACTTCAAGAATATTCAACACCCAGACCTCCAGTAAGGACCCTCAATCACAATTAATGATAACACAGACCCAAAACATAATTAGAAAACCCAGATAAAAGCAGATACCATAAAGAAACAGGTATAATAAGTAATACAAAAGAGATAAAATAAAACCCAAAGAATATAAAGGAACCAATTGAAATTTCCAAGCCCCCAATAACATCCCCAAGCATCCACATTAACCCAGCAATGACCTCCCAACCCATAAATCCGTGAATATCCATCCAAGGAGGCAGATTAAGTTGTCCAAACTGAGTGTATGCGCCTGATATAGATGTCTATACTTCTGTAGGTGTTGTGAATCCACTGATTAAGTGAATATGACCTAAAATAAGCAGAAAAATAAAGGTTATAGGCTATTAAGAGGCTAAAATCCACTTATAGACCAAAATATACATAATATACTGCATATTTCACTGAATATGAGCTTTATGTATACATTTAAGCTTATGTATGTCAATAATTACTTAATATCACTTAAGATAAGTATATTATGACTCCATTAACACCTTAATAAGTATTTTTACGCTATGGATAATCTATTTAAACTACTATAAGTTATATAATAGTGTAATAATTATATATATAAGTATTCTAATCATATATATAATTGTTTTAACCTTATTTTTAAGATATAAGCTTAGTGTACTTAAGGTTATCTTATTTTAAGCATAAGAAATACTCAGTCCTAGGGATATCTAGGCTGAAATTAATTACATCACATTCTATGCCCACTTTAGGGAAACATGCTAAAATAGTTGATAGGCGCTTATTTAGTGTCCTAGCTTAATTACAAATTCATTGACCCTTATTATATGCACTAATTTAATTAATAGCCTCAAGCTTGGGGCTTTAATTAACTACAATGCTTAAATTTACCTAAATTATTAAAGTATTTACCCATGTAAGCACCTTCCAAGACTGCATGTAGTTACCCCACATGTTACAACATTTTTTGGGTTTTAAGTGGTTTTCAGTTAATTTTGGTTATTTTTGAATGGGTATTTTACATAGTATAATGTCATGATTAGCCAAATATTCTCTACTTTTAATTTCCTTTAATATTTACTAATAATTAGTCTTAATTTTCCCTTTTTGTCTTTTATTTTAAATGTATTACATGCATATACTCTTTTTTTTACTTAATCTTTATTTTTGATTGTTTATCCTTATTAATATAGGATTTTGGCAGGGGATATCATTCTCATTATGTTACTGGTCACTCTTTATGTTGTTGGAAATGTCTATTAGCTGAAATGAGGCGTCATGAACTGTGTATAGATCTGGTTAATCAAGGGGTTCATTGGGGAAGTTATTGTGTATAAAAGGAGGGGGTTTTTGGTCTTTTTTTCTACATTCTTTATTATTACAATCAAATATATAACCAAACCAATTACAATACTTACCAACAGAACTTATAAAGTCTTTGAATAGTATTTGAATTATTACATCTATTTTTCTACCAACTATACGATTGTAATCCATTTATAATTAGTGAGATAAAAATTACTGAGATCCTTAGATTCAGTTATATTTTAATACTTATTGGATTTGTACTACAGTATTCATATAGCACCATTAAAATATTTTTGACAACTGACCATTCAAGATAGCTCAAATCTCTGTACTTGACCTCAGCCTGACAGTATAGTTGAATCTTTTGTGTCCAATGCATATAGCAGAATACTATACCTGTAAGCAATAAAATGAAGCTTTAATTTTAAATACTTAATTAATATTTTAAATTCAGCTAATACTCATGTTTGCAACATGCATGTTGAATATGATTTTTTATTCAATATTAAGAATATTTTGATTATTTTTGGAGGCCTTATTTTTAACCATTTCATTCTTTTGCACTTTTTATTTATTTATTTTTGAAATAATTTAATTTATTATCCACAACACTACAAGATGGAGGCTTCACAAAGTTTGTTTATAAAGAAAAATCACTGCAGAAGAAAAAAATCAAACCACAAGAATGCAAAAACTTCAAGAATGCATTACTTATAGTTGAAAATTATGGTATTGAGACAGATGGATAGATGGCAAAATATTTTTTAGGATTTTTGTAAAAAATTTAGTTAATCCAGAACAGTATTTTATTTCCGATTCTAGCTATTATATTTTCCATCCAATCTGCTCCCCAATTCCAAGTGTGAAAGTGAAAACATTTTCTATTGAAGATCTCATTCGATTAAACATGCTTGAAGTGACAATTCAGTGCATCAAAGACTTTTTGTATTGTGAACATCAAGTCTTTAAAAATAAAGCTTATAAAAATGTTGGTGGATTTGGTAATATGTTTTTTGGTAGTTGGTGGTAAGAAAGGATAAACTATCTATTAATTCATAAGTATTATATAGTTTTATTTACAAATATTTTTAATCTTCTATTATTTTAGTTACTTTTTTAGGTCAATATTCTTCTAACCTCTTAGACTTAGCAGATTATGATTGTTGCATGAAGCAAATAGAGTTATTATTTAAATTTTTTAACAAACTAAATCCAATTTTTAAGTATCAAGAAGCAGTAAAACTCTATCAAAAGCTTCTGATTCATGGGTTTGGATTAACTTTTAATGATCAAGAAAAGAAAGCATTTTCTGGAAATATTACTTGGACAACAGGCTCAAATGGAAACGGGGTTTTTAATAGTACTCACTTTGACTCAGACTGTAGCGAGTATACATTTGGACTTTTCATGTGTAAAGACAATGAGAAAAATTCTCTTCATCAATCATATGATTCAAATCAACAACGTAAAAAAGGTGGAGTGCTTAATTTTCCTTAAATAGCTTTCAAAATAGACATGGAGGCCACTAATGGCATCACAGAAATTCTATGGCCAGCAAACCTTCTTAATCATTTCACTTCACAATGTTATTAAACTGATGGATTAACTTGCATTGACTCTTATATTCAAATTAGTACAAGTCTTTTCAATGCATTAAAAGAGCTCCAAGAGTTTGAAATATATATTTCTGAGTGATTAGATATAAATGAAGAGTTAGAAAGATGTAAATTTCTTATCATGAAACTTTCTAAGTGAATGAAAAAACTAATTTATCAAAAAAAATAAAAAGTTAGTGAATTTTTCAGGCTAGGTATCCCCAAGACTGAGTAATTCATATGTTTAAAATAAGGTAAACTTAATTAAATTAAACTTATAATGCAAAGATAAGGCTAAAATAATTATATATATGGTTAAAATACATATATATATAGTTATTACATTTTTATATGACTTCTAGTAGTTTAAATAGCTTATCCTGAGCCTAATAATACTTATTAAGGTGTTAATGGAGTCATAACATACTTACCTTAAGGGATATTAAGTAATTCTAGACATACATTAGCTAATATGTATACATAAACCTCATATTCAGTGAAATATGTAGTTATTTTATGTATATTTAGGTCTATAAGTAAGTTTTAACCTCTTGATAGCCTATAACCTTCAAATTTTTGCTTATTTTAGGTCATATAGACGTATTCAGTGGACTCACAATGTCTAGACAAGCTTATACACTAATTTCATGGATTTTCTAAGAATTATGGGTTGAGATATTATTACTGGGTCAATATGGATGCTTTGGGATGTTATTGGAGGCTTGGAAAGTTAATTTGGCTCCTTTATATGCTTTTGGATTTTATTATATACTCTTTAGATGAGTTATTTTACCTGTTTCTTTGTGGTATCAGCTTTTATCTGTTTATTCTATTTATGGTATGGGTCTGTGGTATCATTTATTGTGATGAGGGTCCTTACTGGAGGTCTGTGTGTTGAAAATGCTTAACGTGGAAGCCATGTGGAGGTTCTGGGCCCTCACAGTGCTATAATTTCAGGGGATAGCAGTAACATTATCTGGATTGAAGGTCTGTGCACTCCAGTGGATTTTGGTATAAGTAAGGGAGGTTTTGATCAGTTATTGGATATAAATTACTCACTACACATCAAATAAACACTAAAAAGCAATTATTATCATATATAAATATATTATAAAGCACTTAAAAATTGAAATTATCTTTATATAAGCTATAACTATATTTTATATATCTATTTTCCATCACTAGCACGCATAAAATCCCAGTATTGTGAGCTTATATTGAGAATAACTATATTATTAGATTTATATATCTATTTTCCATCAATAGCACGCATAAAATCCCAGTATTGTGAGCTTATATTGAGAATAACTATATTATTAGACTTCTATTGAGTTTAATCACTAAATAATTTAAAAATAAGTAATTTGACCATAAATATTTACTATTAAATGATAATTAGAGAGTAGCACACACTGACCATTGGGGGTATATGTCTTTTTTTTGTATTTTGTTCAATTTTTTTAATATTAGATCCATACTGAGCATCATCTTCAGCTTTACCTAGTTCTTTACCCTAGACTTCTGATACCAGTGCTTGAGCATGGTTTGTGGTATTTCTTCTATGTTCAATAAAGATAAATTAGCTCATTTGTGTTTTTAAGCAACCAATTACTAAGCTTAATACCTGGATGATGATTTTTTTAATTTCCAATAATATACCATCAACTCTTTCAGAAGACCAAGTAGCCATGCCTACGGGTGGACCAAAACATTTAATTATTTCTGTAAAATGTTGAGTGAAATGCAGATTCAGCTTAAAGCTGATATTTTTTGAACCTTCTTCCAAGCAGTTACAATACTCCAATAGCAGTTGTTTTAATTGATCAACTTCATCAGTGGTTACATTTTTTAAAGTCAAAAAGTTGGTAATTGAACATAAAGTGGTGAGTGATTTGAGAAGATAATATTCTCTAGGTTTGTGGTCTGACGTCACTGATGTCTTGGCTTCATTTAATTTTACCACCCTAAGGGGGATAAGTGACAAATTTATGTAAACAGTATAAAATAAATTCCACTCTGCAGCTTTGAGGGCTGTTTAGATCCTACTGTTTTGGAACATGTGAAATCCAGGAGGGTTTTTTTGTTTTCTCAATCACATTCCACACTGCCTCTAGCTCAGTGGCTGACAATCATGGATTTCTAGTTCTTTCGCTTTCTTTCTCTTTGACCTTATTTTTATCTTCCTTACTTCTAATAGTATCAAGGGATGAATTAGATAATTCACTTTCTGATATTCTAATACTTTTTTGCCTTAAGTTATAGGTCAAATTTCCTCTTCCACTTCCAGAAGCATGTTCTGAGCCAAACTCTAAGTTTGGAAAGAGATGTTCAGAACTTGATGACTTTGTCCTGCTGTTTGATCCTTCTGATTCAGCTCCTCTACTATCCATTCTAAGATATTTTTGTAAAGGTGTGGTCTTCCAACATTGGCAGAGGCCTTTGTTGGTCTGTTTGGCACTGTTTTTGTATGTCTTAATTGACAATTGTTGGAGAATTAGGTGTATTTTAGTTTTTATTCAGTGAATATTAAGCCTATGTTTATGCGGGAACTACCATTGGATACCCACAGTTTTCTCTATATTTGATGTCTTTTTGATATTTTTCAAATTTCAAGTTTTATAGGGGTCATTTACTCACTTTTCATTTCTAAAAGATAGCTGTTTAATTTTGTTTTTTGTGTTTTACAGGTTAACCTTAAGTATTAGGGCTAAGTGGTTAAAACCATTAAGTAGAGCTAATTTGGCTTTATGTTTCATGTCACAATGTTTTCATTGCTTAATTTTGTGTTTAAAGGGTTTTAGTTCTCCTGGTGGATTTTTCCAAGTATTTTGGGCTTTAATGGAGGTTTTTAGTGGTTTTCTGACTTCAGGGAGGTT
Organism: Hemileia vastatrix; assembly: GCA_030280995.1. Classification (NCBI taxonomy): domain Eukaryota; kingdom Fungi; phylum Basidiomycota; class Pucciniomycetes; order Pucciniales; family Zaghouaniaceae; genus Hemileia; species Hemileia vastatrix. Next base: position 21,547,301 of record JASXTE010000013.1, on the reverse strand, counting down.
TGGCCGCCTCTAGGCGGGCTGCCCACATCAGTTATAGAAGGCTGGGGAGCATTTCTAGAGGGTTTTTATTCAATTTGGCTGTCAAAAGCACCAAATTAGTTGCTGTGCATAGATTTTTTAGGTGGGGGTCTTTGTGTACATACTGAATAAGAAAGTTTGGGGCAATCTTAGTTATCATACAACCATATGGTAATTATATCATGGTTTCTCACTCAGTTTTTACTTTTTTTGGCCACAATTAGCTTTGTTTGTTGCAAGGTTGGTTCTTCATTTAACTCAACTTTGGCAACTGGTTTCTCTGGTGTAGCTTTGCAACCTGCATCAAGTATTATTGCTGTTCTCTGTGCAACATTGAACAGTGTTTTAGTTTTCTGGTGTGAATCTTTCTGCATTTCAGGTTCTCTTTGGTCTGTGGTCTATCTAGGCTACTTTCTTGACTTGTTAAGCAGTCAAGAAATGTTTTGGAAGGGGTATTGTAACAGTCTCTAATTTTCTGTAGCAAATAAATCTCACCAGGTATTTCTCAAAGGGACAGGGGTTTTTCTCTCCAGTTTTACTCCAACTTCCTTGGTAAAGGCCTATAGCTAGTACTATATGATTTTCTACCTTTCTGGCTCCCAATGTGGGGTGTGGATTTGTTAGCTTTTTGGAATTTCTGTTACTTTTGGACTCTCTTCTGAGGTTGGAGATTGGTTTTATGGAATCTACTGGACCATGGCTTCTGGACCCTCTTTCTCTAGTGGTGGTAGTGGCAGTGTAGGTGTTGTTGAGGATGGTAATCCTCCTGTTTCTGTTATGACTTCTTTCAGGATCAAGTCCTGGAAGGGGCCTATGTTTATGGGAAAGGATGTGAATTTGTTTCTGGAGCTGTTTGAGGCTGCTGGGAAGGTGGATGGTGCTTCTCACTTGGACATGGTGAAGCAAGTCATATTCTATATTGGTGACAGGGCTCTGGTGAAGGAAGTGGCTGCTATGGAGGGTTATAGGAGAAAGGATTGGAAAAAGTTGTTTCTGCAGATGACAGACAGATGGGGATTGAGGTATTCTATAGTGGATCTCAATATTATTGCAAGTTAATGGCAATCTTATGGAGGGTTGGACAACCACCATACTTATAGGAATTTTCTGGCTTAGTTGGAGCCAGTGGTGGATTATTTAGTGGATATGCAGGAGTTGGAGAGCACTGACTCTGAAAGGGATATTTTCTGGTCTTCTCTGGCTTTGAATGTCAAAATTGATGTGCTGAAGGAGTTGGAAAGGAAGGAAAAGATGAAAACTCTTCCTAGTGGGAATCAGAAGTTGCCTGCTATTTCTGTGGTGAAGGAGTTTTTGGAGGGTCATCTGAAACTTTTGGCAGTGTATTCTTTCCAAGAATCTAGCATAAAGTATTTTAGCAAGGTCAGTGAAGCTTTTGCTGAAGATGTGGATGAATCTAGGAAGAAGGAAAGTGTACACAAGGGAAAGGCTACTTATATGCCTAAAGAGGTTGATCCAGTAGTGGAGAAGTTGACTTATGTGACAAAACAGCTACATGTTTTTGTTCAATAGGCTCAGAAGGCCAATAAGGCTCCTTCTCAGCATAGAGATTTTGATAGGAGGGTTGGTAGGAGTGATCCTTAGGTCTGCTCTTATTGCAGCAGGAAGGGCCACAAGTTTAATGAATTTTGGGAACTGAACAGGGATGTGTATGAATGGAAGGTAGAATTTGATGTGAAAGTGTTCAAGTTCCAAGATGGTTCTTTTGTGAAGCCTAATGATGGTCAGGCTCCAGTGGACTCCGTGAGGAGGAGACATAATGTCAACTCAAGGAAGCCAAGGTTTGAAGAGTTGCCTAATGAGGCTTCTTCTTCTGGTAAGGGTGGAGATGATGGCAATGGAAAGGGAAATGAGGCTAATAGATTCTCATTTACATCTTCCTTTGTTGGTTTGGAGTTGTATTCTTGTGGTGGAAAACAAGTGGAGAATTCTTGGCTGGTGTTTATGATGTGGAAGCAGGAAAGCTGGGAAGGCCTAAGAGTAGTGCTCAGGCTCAACAGAAAAGTAAGGCTTCAAAGGTTGATCCTAAGATGAGTGCAGCTAGGAAGAACTACAGCAAAGAGGAGCTGTATAAAATTCCAAAGGGTATGGCAGATATTAGCCCTCTTAGTTTTGGAGCCTTGGACTTGAATGGTGAGCCAATGCCTATGGATGATGATTCTGACTCTGAGGAGGATTTCCCTTTGGCTTCATTCCAAAGCCTGCTGGAGTTAGAGGCTCTGGTGAGGGATCTGCCTTTATTCCTGTTGATGGTAAATTCATTGTTGGTTCTGGTCCTCAAGAATCTTCTATGACCAAGGTAGTGAAGCAAAGAGCTCACTTTGAGAGGCCAGTGGTTTCTGGCCAAGTTAATTTTATGGACTCTGTCCTGGAAAGGATGAATCAGGGTCATGTTTCTCTTACTTATGGGAAGTTTTATGCTATCAGTCCTGGGTTGGCTGATAGGCAGAAAAAGTTTTTGACCAGGAGAAGGGTTTCTTCTGGGGAGGTAGAATACATTTTTGATTCTGCTGAAAAATTTTCTAAGGGGTGGGAAACTCATTTTTCTGCACCTCTGGGTTATATAAATGTCACTCTGAATGGCAGGGAGGCTAGGGCATTTGTGGATTCAGGTTCTCAGATTAACCTGATTTCTTTGTTTGAGGCTACTTATCTAGGCCTTCCCATCAAAACAGGTATTGGTTGAAATATGAGAGGTATTGGTGGCCATTTCACTGAATTGGTTGTAAAATCTGAGTTTGTGAAGTTATATGTTGTTGGTGCCTCAGGGAAGGTTCATTTTTATATTTCGAAAGGAGCAGTATAAGCTGTTTTGGGTGGGCCATTCTTGAGGGACTTTCAAGAAAGAATTGGGTATTAATTTGATTTGGAAATCAGTTTGGAATTGACTGGTGAAGATGAAAGGAGACTTCAATTTAGGTTATCATCTCATGGAGAGTATGGTTGGGAGACCTGGCCTAGCTTGTCTTCAATTTGCCAGTGCAAGGACTGCTGTAGGAGAAGAAGAGAAGAGGGTGCTGCTTCTAGTTTTTTTTGTGTGTCTCAGGCTCTAGTGTGAGTCTGTCTTTTTCAGAGTGATGAGGGCTGAACACCCAAGTGCTACAACCTCTCCCAAGATGAGAAATCTCAGGTTGTAGTAGGTAAGCTCCCTTGGAGATATACCAAGTGGATTTTCAACTTTCTTTTTTTAATTTTTCTCTACTCTGAAATTATTCTTCAAGTTTTTTATCAAGTATCTTTTCTCTCTCAAGATTCTCATTTATTTTTAATTCAAGTTTAAAAAATAATATTGGTTATATATCTTTATTGAAAGATATGTGGAAAAGCTGTGGAGTGGTGAGATTGGGGTCTAAAAGTAAGTCCTCCCAATCATGCACTGCTAGGGTTTCTTCAAAAACTTTCAAAAGCATTACCTTGGCCACGTCTGTGAGCATTGCGAAAACCCTTTCTTATTTTGGTAGGATAGAAGAAAACTCAAGAAAATAAAAGAAAAATTTCAAGAAAACTGAAGAAAACCAAGAAAAAAATCTGAAGATAATCAAAAAAGATGACAATAATTATTTTTGTGAAGATCATCAAGATCAATTTTTGGGCCTCCAGAAAGAGATTAAACTGCACAAATTTTTGAAGAAAGTAGATCAGCAATATCATTTTTTGGGCCTCTAGCATGAGGTTTAATTGCACAAATTTTTTAAGAAAGAATATCAGAAAGATCAATTTTTGGGCCTCCAGCATGAGGATAGACTGCACAATTTTAGAAGATGCGATTCAGCAGATGAATCAATATTTGAAGATTTAGAAGATAAAATTTAGGGTGAAGATGTTGAATTGCAGAAAAGTTTTGGAGTGGCAAGATTGGGGAATAAAATTAAGTCCTTCCAATTTTGCACCGCTAGGGTTTCTTCTACACCTTTCAAAAACATTTTCTTGGCCACAAATGTGAGAAAAGGGGAAAGACTTGGTTTTTTTTCCAGGTCTGGTGGTGAACAAGTCCTGCAGATCCCTCAAGAGGAAGGTGGAGCTTCAAAGTAAAAAAAGGTAGCACAGAAGATTAGGCCTGTCAATGAGCCTATGCCTGTAGGTTTGAATCCTTTTTTGAAGAGACCTCCTTTTTAAAGAGATCCATACTGTACTACTCTGGTGAAGAAATATCCTGATTTTTTTGGAACTGTCAAATTGACTTTGGATAGGATAAAAGTTTTTAATTTTGGTACTGATGGGTGGTTGTCTGATGAGAAAAAGAAGTTGCTGTTGCACTTTATTGTGCTGAGAGAGAAATTGGTGGAATTTGTTGAAGAGGATAGATGTGTGTTAAAAAACTCTTATGGGGAACCTTACTTGATTCCTTTGGTTTTTCATGAACCTTTTCAAATCAAACCTATTCCAATTTTAGCTGCTATCAGGGATGATTTTATAGAGATTGTCAGGGAAAGAGTAAGGATTGGTTAATATTAATAATAAAAATCTAGTTACTTAAGCCTGGTTTTATGTGTAAAGAAGCTGGTTGAGATTCTGAGGGTGGTGCATGATCTTAGAGCCTTGAATAGAGTCACTATCAAGGATGCTTGGATGCTGCCAAGTGCTGAGTGCTTTGTGGAAGCTTTTTCTGGAAAGGTGTGTTATGGTTTTGGTTATATTTTGGGTGGTTATGATGGAAGGGAACTTTAAACTGATTCATGGCCACTAAAAACTTTTGAGACTCCTTTGGGAAGGTTTCAACTCACTAGGTCGCCTCAAGGAGCAACTAATTCAGTAGCAGATTATCAATCACAAATGGCTTCAATTTTTCAGGATAAGGTTCTTTCTTATTCTGGTGTTTTTATTGATGAAGGTGGAATCAAAGGACCATTCACTATTTATGGGAATGAGGTGCTGAAGGAGAACCCAGGTATAAGGAGATATGTTTGGGAATATGCAATTACTCTAGATAGAGTATTGTTTGGAATTTAAGAGGCTGGTTTGACCATTTCTGGGTCAAAGTGTTGTTGTTGTGTTCCTGCTCTGGAAATTCTGGGTCATATGGTATGTAAAGAGAGAAGAATTATGGAAAAGAAAGAGGATAATAAAATTTAGTAAGGCCAAGGCCTAAAAATACTACAGAAATCAGGGGTTTTTTTCGGGGTTTGTGTGTATTTCAGAATTTTTATTAAAGATTTTTCTATGTTAGCCTCACCTTTAAGGAGGCTGACCAGGAAAGATGCAGAGTGGGTATGGACTGAAAAGTGTGAAGAGGCTTTTCAGAAGTTAAAATAGGTGGTAGGTGAAGATATTATTCTTCACAAGTTGGATTATGGTGTGGGAGCTGGAAAAATTTATCTGGAAGTGGACTTAAGTTTTATTGCTGCTGGTGCTTTTTTGTCCCAGGAAGATAAAACTGGGAGGTTTAGGAAATTAAGGTATGAGTCTGTGGTATTTAATGAAGTTGAATCTTGATATTCTCAACCTAAGTTGAAATTGTGTGGTGTAGCAAAAATTTTGAAGAAGCTGCAAACTGTTTTGTGGGGGCAGCATTTTGAGCTGAAGGTGGATGCAAAATCTCTGGTTCAAATGATCAATACATCTAGTCTTTAAAATGCTCCAATGACCAGGTAAGTGGCATTTATTCAGAGTTTTTCTTTTGACCTGGTACACAAACCTGAAAAAACCTTTACAATGCCTGATGGATTATCAAGGAGACCAGCCACAGATGGAGATTGAGAGTCTGAAGAACTTGATGAAGATGTCCCAGTGGTTAGGGGCAGCACAAAGGGTGCAGAAGATTTTTCTCTCCTCAATTATGAGGCTAAACTGGAAAATTGTTCTCTCCTCCCCCACGAGGTTAAACTGACTGGATCTGATCTCAATTCTGGAAATCAGGATGTCTTTGTTGATGAAGATGAGGCTGTTGTTTGGGATGGCTCAAATTTAGAAATTGTTGTTTTTGTAAGTGAACTGGACTCTCTTAAGATTCAGTGGAAGGAAAAGGATGTACCAAAGTTTAGGGATTGGCGTCCTGGTATGGCTGGTTAAGTGGCTCATGTGTACACTGGGTATTTTGATGATAGGGTTGTATCCTTGGGTGTTTTTTTGTTTAATTTTGAAGATGAGACCTGGGGTCAGACTGGGTTTTATTTTACTATGGTTGAATATCTTTCAACCTTGGAGAGGCCAGATATTTGTGATGATGATACTTTGGTGGCAATCAAGATAAAATGTACTGGCTTCCTTTTTCATTAAAGAGGTTGATGAGGAGGAGATATCCAAATCCTCAAGTAGTGATAACTCAGAAGAAGAGTCAAGAGTTGGTTTTGAAGTCTTTGCATGAAGACCTTGGTCATAGAGGCTTTAAGGAGACTTATAAAAGAGTAGCCAACAGATTTTGGTGGCCAGGTATGAAGTTGGCTGTGCAGTGTTGGGTTCAATCTTGTGAAGAATGTCAAAGAAGAAGTCACTTGAAACCTAAAGAGATTGGCCATGCTACTGGTGAATCAAATGTGTTTGGAAGAGTCAGTCTGGATGCTTTCCATATCAAAGAGGGAAGGTATAAATACTTGATTGTTGACAGGGATGATTTTTCTGGTTGGATTGAGGCAGTGCCTCTGGTTAATTTGACTGCCAAAAATGTGGCAGAATTTTTGAAGAAGGAATGGTATTTTATATTTGAGTTGATGAATTTCTTGACTGTTGATGGTGGGCCAGTGTTTGGAGCTAAATTCAAAGAATCTGTGGCAAGTATTAGTTCTAAACTCAGGTGGCTACACCTTATTATCCTGAAGCTGAAGGCATGGTTGAAAGAGGCCATCAAGTTATCAAGAATGCTTTGGTAAAGATGTGTGGAGATAGTGCTGAAAAGTGGAGGCATTATTTACCCTTGGTGTTATTTTCTGATAGGTTCACTGTGAAAAGGACAAATAGCTATTGTCCTTATGAGTTAATGTTTGGGAAGATAGCTTTTCTACCAGTGCATTCGGAAGCTTTCTCTTATCTTGGAATTGATTAAGAAAATGTATTCTCTACAGAATATTTTCTCTGTTGCAGGATGCAACAGTTAAAATGTAGAGAGGAATGTCAAGAGAAGGCATACTCTAGAATGATGAAGATAAGAAATCAATCAGTCAGATTCTGGGACAAGAAGTTGGATCATAGACTCAGGAATCCCTTGAAACCTGGTTGTTTGGTTTTGGTGTATAATAGAAGTTTGGAGAGTCAGTGGGGAAATGTTTTTGCTGAAAGATGGAATGGACCTTACAGAGTCAGATCTCAGGTGTCTGGAGGTTCTTATCTTTTGGAGGATTTATGTGGTGCAGTCTTAAAGAAGAGAGTGGCTGTTGATCAGGTGAAGAGATTTTACCCAAGAGGCACTAGAAGTGAAGAAGATTGACTCCACAATGAGGATAAACTATGGGCCATTGTTTAATTTTGGATTTTGGTGATTCTGTGCATCTGTTTTGTTGGAAACCTTTTTTAGAGGGTACCCATGGGTGGGGCTTCTAGATTTGATCTTGGTGAGTGTAGGGGTAACTGATGTTATGGCTTCTCTGTAGAAAAGTTACTCCAGATTGTCTGTTTCAAACCCCTTCTCTTAATTTGGTTGAACCCTAGTATTGTTTTTTCTTCACAGGATTTAGTCTTCTATGACTTAAAACTGGAAAATATTTTGGCCATCAAGTGCTGGACTCTTCATTCTTATTGGTTTTGGTTTATTGTGTTGGATGTTGTGTTTTTGTTAGAAGGTACCCAGGAGGGTATTGTAGGTTTTATTTTGGAAAGTGTGGGGGTAACTTATGAGCTGGCTTCTCTGTAGAACAGTTACCCCATAATGTCTGTTTCAAGTTTTTTGTTTGTCTTAGTTGAATCCTAGTTCTGGTTTTTGTCATTCAGGTTTCAAGTCCACTATGACTTTAAATTGTCTTGGGACTGTCTTCTTTGTTCTATTTGAATTGGTGGTGGATCACTGGTGGTCTCCCATCTTTTTAATTATTGGAGGGAGCCCACCCAGTGATCATTTACTTGGGCTGCACTTTCTATGGAGCTGTTTTTTTTACTATTCATTCTTTGAATTTCATGTCTATGGTTGTGTTAGATAGAAGCTTTATATTATTTTTTTTCTCTTTTTTTCTTTTAATTTTTATGGGGGTTATTAGGATATAAAAAGGTAAAAATCACAATAATATATTATATGGTGTCACCACAAAAGGGCCACCTGAATGTAGGCAAGCATTGGTGGGGAAAGGTTTATCAATTGGTGGAGAAAGATATTTTCTTTGGTATCCTTATCTCATTTTTTTATTATTTACTTTAATTTCTATTCATTTCATCTTATCTTATTGATATTATTTTTCTTAATTTTTTATCTCAATTCATTAAAAAATTATTTAATGGTGTATCCACATCAAGGTGCACTTGGATGTGGGTAAGGTATCAGGGGATCAGCTCATCAATTGGTTGGGGGATACCATTTGTAATTATTATTCATTTCATCTTGTTTTTATTTATTTCATTTTAATTTCTCAGCTCTCATAATTGATTGGGAAATTTTGATTAATTATTTTCAAGTTTTTTATAGTATGGTTATAGTTTAAGTAATATTCATAAATATATATATATATATATATATATATATATTATAAAAATAAAAAAATAAAAAATAAAATAAAGTAAATAAAATGAAAATAAAAAAATTTATAATTGCCAATTATTATTGTTTTCTTCATTTAGTAATTTATTAATTTCTTTTTGTTTCTATGATTAATGTTGGGAAGAAGGAGCCTTTTGCGGTTGGTCCGGATTATGTTGGCCTTTTTTTTTTTATGGATTGGAGGAAGAACTGTGTTCCATGTGGTGTAGGGGGCTGGTGAGAGTGTATGGATTGTAATGGTCAGGAACCAGATTGGAAGGTAATTTTTGGCTAGAAGTAGAAGAGGCTGGGATGGAGTTTTGGAAGTTGTGCTTAATTATTCTAGACATCTTCCAGTGTTCATCAAGAATTTGTTTCCCAAGGTTCTTCTCAAAGTCATTCAATGGCCCATGAAGAGAAAAGACTTTAAGCATGTTTGAACACATCATACTTAGGTGTTGCTTGATATTGGCATAATCCAGTGTTAATGTGGTTTCTAGAGGGTGGCTGATCCCAATAGTAGTTTCAGGAGGCGGGGTTCCAACTAAACAGATGAATTGTATCAGTGATTGTTTTCTGTTGAAGAAATTGGATTACTTAAATTGGTACTTACAGATCAGAAGCTCATCAAATTTGTAAGTGGCCAGAATCTGGACTGTTGAAGTATTTTGAATGGATGTAAAAGGAGGATTAACCAGATGGAGGTATGGATTTCCATGGTCATCTTCTAAATGGTGTTGAGAATATGAACTAGGATGAGGATGCTCCTGTGGCCTAGTTGGAGCAGCAGGGCTGTTATTTTTTTTGTTGATATTGTTTCTTGGATCAGTTTGGTTGGATACTGATGGTGGAGTACCAGGTTGGTTGTAGGATAAACCTGGAGAAGGTGACCTGGAAGCTTATTGGGATCTTCTGAATGAAGATCTGGAAGAAATTAAACTTTCAGATGAGTAATTGGCTGGCAGATGAGAGGTATAGTCAATTCTTTATGTTTGATAGGGAGATTTTTGTCTGGGAGCAGTGTTTGGTGCTCTGGTGTCTTCTTGAGGTCCTCTGGAAGTTCTTCTGGAAGTTTTAGAATTTTTGGAATTTTTGTATGAAGAAATTGTTGAGAGAATTTCTCTGGGTGAGCTAGGAGGTTTTTTGTGTGGAATCGTTGGTGTTTTCTGGTGGAATGTGGCTGTTTTTATGGCTAAATTTAAAGGTTTTGATCCTGATTTTTGCTTCCTAGCTTGGCAGGCTGGATGCCTCGATGCAGTATAGCAGCCTGGGAGCTGATTTTGAAGATTTTTTAGCTGAATTTTCTGAGATAAAGGCTGTTTCTTGAGATGATAAAGCAGGTCTTTTGGAGAGTGTTTTGGGGATGGAGCAGTGTGGTCTTCTGTATGGAGCTGAAGATAAAGAAGAGCAAACAGGACCAAGTTCTGGTGGTCTGGTAGAAGATCTAGAGATTTATTTGTGTGAAGGTAAAGGTGGTGGTATAGGATAATTAGGGTCTCTATGACATTTTTTCTTTTTGGAGTTGCAAGAATCACAGGCCCTGTGGTAGAGTTTGGCCTCAGGAGTTGGAAGAGTGAAAGTGCATGGTCTGCACATGTGGATACATTGTTTTCAAGCATAGTCCTTGGGAGCAGTGAAACAATTAAGTTATGATGTGTCAAAATCTGGGGTTCCAGACATGATCTGTGGTGGGACAACAATGAAGAGAAAAGAGATAAAAGAAAATTTTTATCAGTGATTGGTAGATGATGAAGAGAAAGTGGAAGTTCAGTACGGTGGTTGTTGAGTATTGTGCATAGATTTGGCTCTTTCTTTTTATGCAAGGTGTGGAAAGTACATCAAGACTTTAAACCAAACAATATGGTCAGTCCTTCAAGACTTTCAACTGAATAATGGTATAGTCCCCCAAGACTATAAAATGAGGATGGTTCTATTGTTGAGTCCGTCATGACTATAAACATATAATGTGATGTTGGTGTAATTCTGGAAGAGGGCATCCAAAGGGGGAGTCTCTGAATTAAGTAAAGGTAAGTGTGGGGGTAACTGATGAGCTGGCTTCTTTGTAGAACAGTTACCCCAGATTGTTAGTTTATTTCTTTAGTCTTTAACGGTTTTATCTCTGGTTCTGTCTTTATGATTTATGTTCTGAGTCCCCCAAGAATATTAACTGAGGGTTTTGAGTCCCCCAAGACTATAAAATAAGGGCTGTTAGTCCCCCAAGAATTAAAACTGAGTATAAGTCTCCCAAGACTGTAAACTGAGAAATTTCCTATTATTGGCTACATTCAGGAAGTCTGGTGAGTGGTCAAGAATTTCATTTCTAAGTCAAAAAATTCAATCAAGAGTCAAATGGCAGAAGAGAATCAAGAGATTAAACAAAGTGTTCAGCATTAGTATTGAACTGGTGGATGAGGTGTTTCCTTTTCTTAAGGTCCTGTGGATTTCTAGAAGGAGTGGATTGGAAGTAGTTTAGTAGAAGGTGTTTTTGTTCAGAGGAGTGTTGTTGGAGCTTGGCCTTAATGGTGGGCAAGTGTTTAGGATTTGGTTGTTCAATGGATTCTACATTGTCATCATAACTGTCAGAAGATTGAGGAGCTGAGTATTCATCAGTTTTAAATGTAGAAGGAAGGAATAAACTTTTTTACCATCAGATGGACCAAGCATGGTGGAAGCTGTTTCTGTAGTGGTGTTGGCACTCTTCTTTGATGGGTGTAGTTTGTTGACAAATCTGGATATCAGGATGGATTTCATGGATCTTTTGGTGCTGGTAGAAGATGTACCAGGTTGAGGAGGAGGTGAATCTGCTGAAGATGATAATGGACCAGGTCTGAAGCAATTTTTCTTTCTGGATTGGCAGACATCACAGGAGGTTCTTTATGGATGAGCTGGGGGTTTGATGGTGCAGATTAGATTTTTGTCACTGCAGTATTGGCAAGGGCCCATGTCAGAGGAACATTTTGAAAAAAAGCTGAACATGGTGGATGTGATGAAGGAGAATGTGGAAATTCTTAATTGGAGGGAGGATGTGGTTTTCCAACATTGGCAGAGGCCTTTTTTGGTCTATTTGGTGCTGTTTTTGTATGTCTTAATTGACATCAGTTGAATAATTAGGTGTATTTTGGGTTTTATTCAGTGAATATTGAGACTATGGGTATGTGGGTACTACCATAGGAGAGCCACAGTGTAGACAATCCTATAGTACTAGCTATAGGCCTTGACCAAGGGAGTTGGAGAAAAACCAGAGAGAAAATCCCCTGTCCCTTTATAAAAATAGAGTGAGATTTACTTGCTAAAGTAAGTTGGTTCCTGTTTTGCTAAAGCTCCTGTTAAACACACTTGACTTCCTGATGAGCCAAGAAAGTAGTCCCCAGATAGACTACCAGACCAAAGAACTGAAATGTAGAACAAAGTCCACACCAGAGACAGCAAAGATACTTGATGTAGGCTGCAAATCCACACCAGAGACAGCAATAATACTTACTATAGCTTGCAAGACTATAACAGAGAAAACAGTTGCCAAAGTTAAGATAAATGAAGACCTTACTTGCAACAAACACAGCCAATTGTGGCCAGAAAACAGTGAAAACTGAGTGAGGAACAGTGATATCACCTCCGGATGGTTGTATGATGATTAAGGTTGCCCCAAACTGTCTTATTCACTATGTACACACAGACCACTAACTAAGAGCCCATGCGCACCCACCAATCTGGCACCTGTACCTGCCAAATTGCATAAAAAACCCTCCTGGAGCGCTCCCCAACCTCCTGAAACAGAGGCGGGCAGGCCGCCCGACGTCGGAGATGCCCCCTGAAGCGGCCTAGCCTCCCTGAAGCCAGAAAACCAACAAAAACCACTAATCTACTTAGAAAAATTAGCTACAACTACTAAAACCTTTAAAACACGGAATTTCACTATAACAACATTGAGACATGAAATATAGAGAAAAATTAGCTCTATCCAATGGTACTAAGCACTTAACCCTAAGACTTAAGGTTAGCCTGTAAAACACAAAAAACAAAATTAAACAGCAATCTTTTATAAATGAAAAATGAGGAAATGACCCCTTAAAACTCAGAATATGAAAAATGTCTACAGTACATAAAATATAGAGAAAAACCAGGGCTATCCAATGATAGTACCCACATACCCGCAGAACCAATATCCACGGAATTAAACCAGAAAAATACCCATTTCTTTAACAGATGTCCATTAAGACATGCACAAACAGCGCCAAATCACACAACAAAGGCCCCTGCCAATGTTAGAAGACCACGACAGTCTTTCTCTATATTTGATTTATAGTTGTTATTTTTCATATTCCAAATTTTAAGGGGTCATTTACTCACTTTTCATTTCTAAAAGATAGCTGCTTAATTTTTTTTTGTGTTTTACGGGCTATCCTGAAGTCTTAAGGCTAAGTGCTTAGTACCATTAAGTAGAGCTAATTTGGCTCTATATTTTATTTCACAATGTTGTCATAGCTTAATTTTGTGTTTTGAGGGTTTTAGTAGTTGTGGTGAATTTTTCTAGGTATTTTAGGCTTTATTGGAGGTTTTTAGTGGTTTTCTGGCTTCAGGGAAGTCCAGCGGCCTCTAGGTGGGCCGCCCACCTCAGTTATAGAAGGCTGTGGAGCGTTTCTAGAGGTTTTTTATTCAATTTGGCTGTCAAAAGCACCAAATTAGTTGCTGTGCATAGATTTTTTGGTGGGGGTCTTTGTGTCCATACTGAATAAGACAGTTTGGGGCAACCTTAGTTATCATACAACCATATGGTAATTACATCATTGTTTCTCACTCAGTTTTCACTTTTTTTGGCCACAATTGGCTGTGTTTGTTGCAAGGTTGGTTCTTCATTTAACTCAACTTTTGAAACTGGTTTCTCTGGTGTAGCTTCATAACCTGCATCAAGTATTATTGCTGTTCTCTGTGCAAAATTGCACAATGTTTTGGGTTTATGGTGTGAATCTTTCTGAATTTCAGGTTCTCTTTGGTCTGTGGTCTATCTAGGCTATTTTCTTGACTTGTTAAGCAGTCAAGAAGTGTGTTGGAAGGGGTATTGCAACATTCTCTAAGTTTCTGTAGCAAATAAACTTCACCAGGTATTTCTTAAAGGGACAGGGGTTTTTCTATCCAGTTTTAATCCAACTCCCTTGGTCAAGGCCTCTAGCTAGTACTATAGGATTTTCTACAATGGTCTTGTTGAAATTGTATACCATAGTCTTTTACGCTTTCCCACAGGTTCAATATTATCTGCATCACTGCTGATTAATCTGCTTCTACCTTTTTTATATTGCTTATTTAGAAATATATCAGAATGTGCATCATCATTGCCTCTTCTTACATGCCAATTTTTTTCTTTGTCAGATTTTTTTCCATGTTGATTTCGGCATTTTGTATTAGATAAAGATTTAGACTGTTATCTTTAACATTACCAAGAATGTGGGAATGCATCAAGTCAATTGTGAAATATTCCATAGGATGCCAATATACAAGGTTTTTTCAGCTTGCTCCATTGAACCCCATTACTTCTAACTATAGATACCTGCTCCCAATGTGACCAACACTTTTTCCATTTCTCTTCCCAGTGCATATGATCCTCATGAGTACGTAAGGAAAAAATTTCTACTTGATGTGCACCAATTTTATCTTTTGAAATATGACAGACAGAGCAGAATTTAGTGGCTGAGTGACTTGCAAAACCAGAAATCTTTTGTATTTCAGGAATGTCTCCTATTAAAGAGAATATTGCAGCGCTTATTTTTTGGCATCCTGGATAGTGAGGTGTTTTTTCAATAAATATTCCATCCCATAGAGTCTTTAGTTCATTGAAAAGAGGCTTCAGAAGATTTTTTATTTGTTAAATGGTTGGCTAAGTTGGACCTGGAATAATAGCATACAAAAATAGTTTTTTTTTTGTGACAATCTTCTGGAGGCAAGTTTATACACACCAACAAGATATTACCCAAAGATTTTTGATGATCTCCAATACAATTCAAACCCGGACTAAGCCAGTCATCATATAAAATAAAAATTAAATTACCTCGGGTTTTTTTATATCCATCAACACTTCTATTTTCAGTTGTAGAAATATCTGGAAAATTTTTTCATAAAAAAATCATCATATACATCTTTTATCAAATTTCTTTCCATGTTTTCTAGAAAATCATTTTTTTTCTCAATCAGCATCTCAAATTTGATTAGTTGAAGCTTTCTTGAAAGCCAGTCAGCCAAACTGTTGTGATGTAATGTTTTATGAGGATGTTAGATTTCTTCTTCTTGTTTGTACTTAGCCAAATACAAACTTTCATCACAATTGACAGTTTCTTCTCTCTGTTCTAAGTCTTTCAAATGGCGCTTTGAGGATGAATAAAAAAGTTAAGTAAAAGATAATATTGATGGGTTGTGTTTTGGGCTATACTCATAAATAGAAAAGCACTTAGCACAGCATTTTTTGGTGACAAATAACGGATTGAGTTTCAATTGATTTAAAACTGTCTCTATAGAAAGGGGAATCAGGCTGATGATTCTACTAGTATCTAGTTTACCTATGTCTCTAAGATGTTTGAGTTTGTTGATTTTGTCACACAAAAATTGAGCACAACCTTCTTTGCTTAAATGATAGATAAGAGAAAGTTTTGCTGCTTGCCAAATTATCTTTTGGCTATAAAGCTCTTCCAAATTCAATTCATTTGACTGTGGAAGAGATCCAATCTTATCTGAAACAGGCTTCCCCTAAGCAAAGAAAAAAAAAATAGAGATTAATTGAAACATAATTTCTCTTTATTTACCAAATATTTTTATCTTACAAGATCTTGGATGTTGGATCCTAAGTTAGGTGAAGCGCTGGATGTACAAACAATATGTGCTTTGCAATTTCTTTCCTCTTCATGTTTGGAGTATGACTGAGATATTTTGAAAGATACACCAACTACAAAGCTTCCCAATGAGGTCTGATGCTTTCTTGATGAACATCCAAGCTCTTCACATTTACTAACACAAAAAAATTGTGCAATTTTAAGACTTCTGGATATAAAAAATATGTTACTGGATGGTAGAAATTGAAAAAACTATTTATTTATTGTGAAGTTCTTACTAAAATAAGCTAATTTTTATGTCTCAAGAAGTTTATCAACAAGTTGTTTACCATGGATTTCTTTGAATTATTGTATCATGCATATCAACCATGCATTAAGTAGGTATCCATACTCTGTGTCAGCAAAATGTTTCAGACTTGCTACATTATACAATGTTACATAGATGTTTATCAAACAGCTTATTTTGCACAAAGCATAATTCTATAAGAGAATAAGAATTGATCTCATTTTAAATATAGGAGAAACTATGATATAACTTGAATCAAAATAATACAATTTAATTTATAATAATAAAATTATTTAAGTTTTGAGATTTTTTTTTCTACATTCAGCTGCATTAATAAAATTCTGCCAAGTAGCAGAAAGGTTTTCACTAATAATCACTATAAGACATAAAAAAATTTATAATATTTATTTTTCACAATATAGAATTACAGTCTAAAAAATAAATATTTTTTCAACAAAATATATTATTTAAAAATTTTTTAATCTATAAGTTCATCAAAGTAAAGCTGACGGAATTCAAAAAAGAGAATTTTTACATTAAGTTGCTTATTCCACACTCTGAAAAATTGGTAGGTTTCCAAGTAATCTTGGTCAATAAACTATACACCTACCAAAAATTTCTTAATATAACTTTTGAAAATTAGTTTGTCAATAAAATAAACAGTCTCAATTAAGTTCATTATTTGCATTAAAATATTATCAAAATAACTTGGAAAATCAAAATGATTCTGCATTATATTTTTACCCATTTATCATGCAATAATTTTCTACTACAACTGAGTTATTTCTTTTTGAATTAATTATGAAGATAAATAGATATCCATTTTTTATAGAGAAAGATATTCATGAGAAAGCTCATCTGTCTGTCCTCTCAACTCTTCATTATTAATTATTTTCAAAATCAAAAATTTATTATAGTAGTATTTTTGTTGCCATATTCTTTCAAAATTTTAAATTTTCCTTCATTTTTCTTTTCACAAAGTATATTATGATTGCTAGTTTCTCTTATTTTCCTCTGGGAAAAATACCTACTAATACCTGTGTACTTAATAAAATATTCAATGAGATACTCCCTTGATCAACTTCTCATTTTTGTAGGTCTATTTACAATTTCTGTTATTTTCTTTTGAATATTTCACCTCAGTCTAATGAATGGAAGCTGAACCCCACCAAAGTATAACTACACAGGTTTTAATTGTTCAATATAAGCTCTCTCAACATTGATATTAATTTGCCATATCCTGAATAAAATTCCTGCGTTTCTGAACAAACCCTACTATATTAAATGAAGTTTTCATCCACTTTCTTCATCAATGCAACTTTCTCGTAAAATCATTTGCTTGTAATCTTGATTTGTCTCACAAGTGGAATCAAGTTTTGGCAAAAATTATAATTAAGAAATGGGATAAAGCTATGGAACCTAATTATTTGGTTTCTTATTCAATGGACTCTACTCATATTTCCTACCTAAATCAAATAGGTGTTCTTCACTGCTGGTTTATAGGTTATGCTGATAAATTAAGACTTGGAAAAGATTCTGATAGTTTCCATGAAATAATTAAAATAGGAAAGTATAAATATAAAATAAAAAAGACAGTAAAAACTAATATTTTTCTCTTACTTTTTTCACAAGCTTATATAATTTTGACAATATTTTTCAGAATTATTTTAACCAAACTCACCTTCTCAAATAACTTCCAAGTGGTGAAACCTATGAGAATCTTTTCAAAAAATTCAAATGTTGCTCAGAAACCAAAATTGATTATGAATATTCTTTTAAGCTGATTTTATTGCCATGGATATCTGAAAAATTCTCAAGACTTGCACAAAATCTCCACCATACACTACGCAATATAGGGGGTGGACTTGCTAGCAAGTCCTCAACCTGAACTCAGATGGAACTCAGATGGAACTCAGACTGAACTCAGACTGAACCCATACTGAACTCTACTTGAACACCCACCTAAAACTGTTCTGCTGAGTGGTGTTCATCCCTGATTGTATGGTTCCTTTATCAATAGCTCAATGTGTGTTCAATCTATGGTGAGTTTGGGTCCAAGGTTGCGGACTTGCTAGCAAGTCCGCCCCCCATATTGTGTGGTGATAAACACATTAAAATCTGAGAAAATTCTCCCTATTCAGGAGAAATACTTAAGAAATTGGCCTTATATGATAGATTAAATTTTGTATCCTCAATTGAGACTCACTTTAATTTTTTTCCAGTCCCCAGGGGTTTGCCAAGTAACTGCTATTCTTCATTATATCTTACTTCTCCCAATCTTTAACAATTAAGACTTCTTTATTGTCAAGCCCCAAGAAACGTTTCCTACATACTTGGACAAATTTCAAATTCGAATGTGAGTTATTGATGAATTCCCTAATTAATAATCCAGCAGACTCATGTTCCTTGTTTTCAATTTTTGGGACTCTTAGCCTTAAAAAATTTGAACAGATAAATTCTTTTTATCTATGATGCAACTTTATTTAAAGAAAATTTTACCTAAATTGATAGCTCAATCTTTTTTCTTTGTATCTTATAAATTCTGAATTCAATACTTCTGCTTACAAAATACTTGAATACATGAACTTCATTTTTTGACCCATTCTATAAAGACAATCAACTGCTTGCTGTTTAACTGCTGGATTACAATTAGACTTCTGTTTAAATATATTAAACAAATTCCCTTTTCAACCTTTTTTATTTCAATATAAGTCTCTTTGAATTACCATTATATATACATTTTGTGCACATCTCAAGTTTATTCCAACTCCTGCAGCCTTGATTGTACCAAGAAAAGCTTGACATCTTTCATCATTTTGGAATTTTTCCAGATTTCCATCCCTTTTTATCATGCTCAACTTTTTTAAAAGCTCTGTGTAGCTAATTCCATGGTCATCTAAAGCCTTTTTTATACTGTTTTAATGGATAGAATATTGAAATTTCGATTAAGCTAAATATAAATTATTGAGATAATTAATAGAATTACTTACATTTCAAAAATGGCTGAATATTCTGAAAATATAACAGCCTTGGGAAAAATTATTCCCCTTTCTCCCTTTCAGAAATTTTCTAAATGACTGATTATATGTATAATATTTTCTGAATGCTTCCACATGAAATGAAATGTTGGAGGTTTATCTAGGTTTTTGTAGACAGGGTGGTTAAAAAATTGCCATAAAATTAACAGTTTTTGGAGAAATTCAGCTCAGTCCCAAGGGAGGTTAATGTTTTTAGAAGGTTTATAATAATCAGAAAAACTTTCTTGAAGCTTGGTAAGTTTTGAGTGGCAAGGATCTAATAATTCTACAGATATTCCTTGCTCAATTTTTTGAGGAAGTGATAAGATTGAATCTTTAGTCCTCTGCAGGCATATGACATTCATGAGAGTATGTATTAATTTTATTGAGCTAGAGCTTCTTCTGTTTAAGCCACTAATAATAAAAATAATCCAAACCCAGTTTTCTTTCCATTTTTCAATTCTGAGGAATGATATAAGGCTTTGAAGATCAGCTTTCTGGTTCTGAAGTGGTGTCCTTGTCAAGCATAGTTAATACTCAGCCTCCAGCTCTGATATATTCTGATACTTCTGCAACTGGGGATTCTTGATTAAAATTTTAAATTATATCAAATATTTCATCAGCTTTTATAATATTATGTTCAAAAACTTAAGTAATTGAAATTAATACTTACTGAGCCTCATCTAAAACTATTCTGTACCAAATGAGTTTATGAGTTACCAGAAGAATAGGTTGAGGAGTTTTATTTGAAGAAGATGGCCTTGCGGTTTCATAGGTAGTCAAAACAACTAGTTGTTTCTGAATCTCCTCATAGTTAATTTTCTTTGAATCTTTCCCTTAAAGAACCTTTAAAGGTAGTGCATTATCTTCAATATGAGTTCTTATTTAATTGACCCAGTTTGATAGTGTTTCAAGTAGGAAAATGATGAGAGTTGATGATGTCTTAAATTTCTCTTCTCCACCACCCAAGAGTTGGAACTTTCTGGCTTCACTTTGAGTTGCAGTAATTAGGCTAAGAGTTGAGAGGGTCTTTCCCAAGCCCATATAATCAGCTAAAATTGAACTAATTCCTGCAGAGGATAAATCTTCTACAGGAAACTGTTCATAATAATTATTAGAACCTACTCTTAGCCAGCTGTTGTCTGCATGCCTCCACAGGTTTTTTGATTTTTCTGATAAGTTATTTTCACTGTCTATCATAAAATTGATAGCTTGAATCTGATGAGTTTTCAGAGTTGTTTTGATACCACATATAGACATATTTTTCATTTGATTATCTCTTGTTCAATAAATTTCAGAAGTTTTGTTAATACAAGAATGTGGAATATTGAAGAAGATGGTTGGATTGCAGCGTGGAATCAGTGTTAAATCATATTGAGCATTTAGAAATACTTCTTTACCCTAACTAATAAAATCAGTCAAAAAAAAAGGAGGCCACAAATTCTATACTTCCTGTTTAAAAGTAGAACCAAGTAAGAGCAAAAATAATAAGGTATTCTGGGATTTAAAGCCCTTTCCTAAGTTAAAATTTGAGATCCAGATCTAATTTCTCCAAGTAGTTGTCCAATTTTGGCAGCTCTGTTTGTTAGAAAGATCACCAATAAGTTTTTCTTCTCCTTCTTTGAATAATCCAAAAATATGAACTAAAGATCTTCGTCATTGCATAACAACTGGAGTGGAGACTTCATCAAATACTGATCATTCCCTTAGAAAAATAGGTTTAAAATTTAAAGATAATTGTCCAATGAATCTTAAATTTGACATTTTAATTAAATGAATTTTATGGTGATGGTGTTAGTTTAAAGAAAGAGAGGATGAGATTAAAGTTTTGAACGAGAATAAAGTAGAGAATATATATAATATTAGATGAATATGCAAAATTGAATTTTTCATGTATGTTTATTATTAATGTTGACTCACATTTTAATAATAACTAAATACAGATAGATAACTGAAGGAAGTGAATTATTTTAGAGCCTAAGTTTTGTGCCAATATAAAAAATTAATTTCTTCAATAGCATCAATGGAGAAAAAATCCATTACTATGTTTTCCCCTTATAAAATATATATATATATTCTCCTACATTAAATTGTTTCAAAATTGTCTTTTATTTTTTTATTACAAGAAAAAATATGAAATTTCTATTAATAAGGGCTCAATATCAGCTTTTTCTAGAAAATTTAAAATTATGTGCAAATATTTTTACAGAGTTATATTTTTATTAATGAAATTTTTAAAAAGGACTTAAATAGTATGCTTTTTTATATATTTTTGGAAATAAAAATGATAATTGAAATAATATTCCAGACCTTGTATACTATGTGTCATTCAAGATGTTTCTACTAATATCAAACCTGAACTCCCAACTTTAAATGGATCTAGATATAAAATTGAATATTATTGTATGTTAAGTGTTGTGGCTCAACCATTGCTCAAATTTGGACCAACTTATGCTCAACTTGAATACAAAGCTCTGCTTAAGAAGAGATTTATTGAGGCTTAATTTAGGGCCAACTTTTTTTTCAAAATCTTTTCATCTAATTTAAAAACAGTTTCCTTAAACTTTCACAACATTTTCACAATTTTTCCCCAACCTCTTCCTGAAAGTTTCAAGGAGAGGTACCTGCTAGCAGTTCACCCCCTGATTTCCAATGGCGATAAGCTTATATGTATACATAAACCTCACATTCAGTGAAATATGTAGTTATATTATGTATATTTAGGTCTATATGTGGGTTTTAACCTATTAATAGCCTATAACCTTCATTTTTCTGCTTTTTTAGTTCATATGGATGTATTCAGTGGACTCACAACACCTACACAAGCATAGACATCTTTTTCAGACACATATATCCAGTTTGGACAACTTAATCTGATTCCTTTGATGGATTTTCACGGATATATGGGTTTGTATATCATTAATGGGTTTATATGGATGCTTGAGGATGTTATTGGGGGCTTGAAAAGTTAATATGGTTCCTTTATATGCTTTGGTTTTCATTATATACTCTTTTGATGAGTTATTTTACCTGTTTCTTTATGGTATCCACTTTTATCTGTTTTTTCTATTTATGGTATGGGTCTGTGATATAATTAATTGTGATGGAGGGTCCTTAATGGAGGCCTGGGTGTTGAAACTGCTTGAATTAGATGCTATTTGAAGGTGATGGTCCCTCACAGTTCTGTAATTGCCAGGGATAGCAGTGACATCATCTGGATTGAAGGTCTGTGCACTCCAGTAGATTTTTGTATAAGTAAGGGAGGATTTGACAGGTTATTAGACATCATTTACTTACTACACATCAAATAAACACTATAAAACAATTATTATCATATATAAATATTTTAAAAAGAATTTAAAAAAAATTATTTTTTATATAAGCTATAACTATATTTTATTTATCTATTTTTGACCACTAGCACACATAAAAATCCAAGTATTGTGAGTTTATACTGAGAATACTTATTTTATTAGTCTTCCCTGAGGTTTAATCACTAAATAATTTATCAATAAGTTATAGGACAATTGATATTTATTATTAAATAATACTTAAAAACTAGAATACAACTACAACCACCCACTACCACCAGCACCACCTCCATCTCCACCCACCAACCACCACTGTGCACCACCACCATCACCACCTGCCAATTACCACTTTCCCACCTCCACTCAGAAAAAAAGTATGATTATCTAGGGGGAGCTGAGAAGACACTAATTAAAACTAAGTCTCTGGGTGATCGAATTTTCTTTCTGTAAATATTTGTTAATTTTAAATTATTACTTATTTAGCTAAAAATCTGAATGGAAATGAAAAAATATATGATTGTATTTTTCCTTTTAATACCTAGTTTTACTGTGCAAAAATGAGAGACATAAAAAATATGACAGAAATGAGCATACCAAAGTGATAGCAGTGTGCAGAGACACTTGGCATTGTCACAGGAAATTTTTGATGTAGCAGCACACTAAAATCGGTGCTTTGTGGATTTGAAGCCCAGTTTTTGGCTTGTGATTGGTTGTTTCAAGACAGCCTGAAACACCACTTTCGCACTTAGTGTAAGTATGTTCATAAAGAAATATGTTTTACCAATCCATAAGATTTTAAAATATCTGGGAAAATTTAATAAAAGAGTCCATAAGACTTCTTTATGTTATTTATGGGGTCCTTTGAAGACATTATTGTTTCTGGCAATAAAAACTAATTTTAAATAATATATCAACAACATATTATATTTTAAAATTTAAATATATTTTCATATCTGAAGTTCAATGCTCATGTTCATTTCTTTCATATTTCTTATGTCTCTCATTTTTGCATAGTAAAACTAGGTATTTAAAGGAGAAATACAATAATAATTTTTTTCAAGTCCATTCAGATTTTTAGCTAAATAAGTAATAATTAAAAATTAAAAAATATTTACAGGAAAAAAATTCAATCACCTAGAAACATAGCTTTAATTAGTGTCTTCTCAGCTCCCCCTAGATAATCATATTTTTTTTTGAGTGTATATGGGCAAGTGTTGGTGGGCAGGTGGTGGTGGTGGTAGTGCACAAGTGGTATTTGGTGGGGGGAGGTTGTGTGCAAGTGGTAATTGGTGGGTGGAGGGGGTGGTAGTGGTAGTGGTGGTGGTAGTGGGTGGTGGTGGTGGTGGTGGTGGTGGTGGTGGTGGTGGTGGTAGTGGATGGTGGTGGTGGGTGAGTGGTGTTGGGTGTGGTGGAGGTGGAGGTGGTGGTGCACAGGTGGTGGTGTTGGGGGTGGTGGTGGCAGCAGGTGGTAGTGGTGGGAGAGTGGTGGTGGTGGGCAAGTGGTGGTGGGTGTGGTGGTGGGTGTGGTGGTGGGCAGGTGGTGTTGGGTGAGTGGAGAGAGGTGTCAGGGTGTCACATGCCACGTGACACTCGAGGAAAAAGCAGCTCATTAAATTAATAATACAGAGGTCTAAATCCATACTTAAAGTGCAGAAAGTTATTCTCCATAGCAACTGTGACTTCCTTTGTGTACTCGCTATTCAACCGGGCTAGTCTAAACTCTAAATCCAAATTAGTCAATCTCTCAATATTGTGTCTCAGTCTTTTCTTCAATAAGCGATGCACAGCTCAATAGTCAATGTAATGGTGCACTAAAAGGTTTATTAAAAGTCTGTGAATTATTGAAAGGGGTAGTGAGCATGGACATAATGGATAGAGGAGGATTAGAGGCTTAACTGATGTTAGTGAGGAGGGTCCAGGTGTAACCAGTGTATTTTAATGGTCTGTGGTGTGAAGAATAGTGGATGGGTATGAGGTCAATGCAAGGAGGAGTAAAGGATATAAAAGGGGTTGGGTTTTTGGTTTGACATTCTTTAGAATTAAATTATAGAACATATATATAGTTAATAGTGGTAAAGCTTTAGGTTAAATCATTATTATTGTATCTTTCCTTATTTTCTCAAATAATCATTTCTAAATCCTAAATCTTTTGATTATTGAGTTTCCAACCCTTCGTGAGATTTTAAGAACTTTAATATTACCTTTAAATTATATTAGAATCCTTCTCCAACATATCTCAAAGCAGTAGTTCTTCCTTTGAGTCATCTTCAAATCACTTCCTCGAAAATTTCCTCTGTGCATCAAAGAATTTTCTAAACTCCTCCCTCCATCTCACTTCCAGGAACACCCTCGACCTTTGTGCGTAGGTTGCCCAGTGACAGTATAATTTAATTCTCCGTAGTTCTCATTCTTTGCACTACTACGTCCCTTTTTCAGGTTTTTTTTCTCTAAACTCTTAAAATGGCACCTGTTCAACGCACTCTTTCTATGGGCGCTACTACTAGAGATTGCGCCAGAGGCAGGCCAACAGCCACCAGGCCTGTTTCCCGCACTCACTCCTTGGAGCCACTCGACCTAATTGAACGGCAACACTCAGTCCAATCTGTAGAAGACATCCCACAAGATTTTGATGACTCTAGTGATGATGAAGAAGGAGAGGATAAAATGCAGGAGGCACCATCCGCTCCTGCTAATCCCCCTTCTGGTCAACCTTCAGAACCTGGACCATCTAACTCTCTGGAAGATTTCATGAAACATTTCATGAAGACTTTTTCAAATTCAAAGTCTTCAGAGGGATCTAAATTCAAAACTCCTTCTATGAAATCTCCTGATAAATTGGATAGAGAACATCCAGACAGATTGCGGCCCTTCTTGCAAACCTGCAAGCTCCTGTTCCATAATGACCCTTGAACCTTCAATAATGACCTATCAATGGTTGTGTACGCTTCTTCATTCCTAGCCGGAAAAGCAGCAAGATGGTTTGAACCTTATCTTCTAATGCTCTCTTTGACTGAAACCCACTTACTTATTAATAAATGGGAAAATTTTGAAGACCAACTCCTCATGTGGTTCTATGACCCTAACAAAACTGACAACGCAGAAATTGAACTTGACTTCCTTTGCATGAGTGACAATGGTAAAGCCTCTGAAAATATCTTGAACTTCAGAGCACTTCAAACTCAAGTAGGTTGGAATGATGCTGCCCTCAAGTATCATTTCAAAAAAGGACTTCCTTTGAGGATTCTGTATTGGTTAAATCTTCATGGTCAGAAGATGACTAATTTAACAGATTTAATGGATCAAACACTCAAACATGATGGCGTTTACCAAGGACGACTTCAACATTGTTGATACGCCAACAAATCTCAAAGCCTAAATTTTAAATAGGGACCTTCTTCACACCCACCGACAACTCAATCCTCCTCGAATCAATCCAAACCCAATAAGGGAAAGGACAAACCTTGACCTAAAAGCTTGACCCCAGGGGATATCAGCAAAATACTGGATCCTAAAGGGGAACTTAAAGAAGCTGAGAGGAAGAGAAGAGCGGATAATGGGTTATGTATGTATTTTGGGGGTAAGCACATGCTGGAAGATTGTGCAAAATTGAAGGAAAGAGAAGGTACTAGTTCAAGGTCAAAAAACTAGTAGATAGTTTACGTGTGTGCAAAGCAAACTATCTTATCTCTCCCAGTGCACAGAACCTCCATGTCTTAAGGACTGGAGTTGCCTTAAATAGCTTGAGATTCATTCTTTTTAAGGAGAATATCCCCTTCAGTTGTCTTATAGACTCTGGAGCTTCAAATTCTTTTGTCAGTTTATCTTTTGCCAAAAATTTACAACTGACATTTACAGATATCGATCAAACTCCAATTTACTTGGTCGAATCAGAGGAACCCAAATATTGGGTAAGTAAGAAAGTTTTATGGGTTTTTCAACTTTCTAAATTTCCCCCCCTTCAAGTGGGAATTATCAGTCTTGGACGCCCCAAGGATGGACAATACCATTCTTGGCCATCACTTTTTAACGCATTGGAATCCTGAAATTGATTGGTCACGGGGATTGATCACCCCACGCACTAAGTATATTTCTAATTTTTCAATGCAGGTCGATAGGGAGTTGAAAAACCGGCCTGACAGTGTCCTGCTAGAGGACAAATCTCTTCCAGATGACTTGCAGGCATCTGATCATACTTTAAATGAGCAATTGGCTAACCCTTCTAGCTCAATGACTTCACTCGAAGAGGATTTAAATTGCCTCAAAGTAATTGAATTATGCTCTCTCAATTCTGTTCTTCCCTCGACAGATTCTCTTGAAGATGATGAGGACAACCAAATCAACGTTGAAGCCATTAAATCAACTCTACCGGAAATCTATCATGATTTCCTTGATGTTTTCTTAATCTGCAAGGCCGATAAGTTACCACCTCATTGACCCTACGACCATCAAATAGAGTTAATAGGTCCAGTACCTCAGGCAGGTCCTGTCTATTCTTTGTCGAAGGACGAATCTCAAGCTCTTCGAGACTACATTGCAGAGAATGTAGCCAAAGGTTTCATCAGAGCCAGTAAATCTTCAACCGCCTCCCCTGTCCTTTTTGTAAAGAAAAAGGACGGTAGTCTTAGGTTGTGTGTTGACTATAGAAAGCTCAACACAGTCACTAAGAAGAATGCATATCCTTTTCCTCCTATGTCATTGCTTCTTACCCTTTTTAATGGTGCTAATTTCTTTTCTAAAATTGATCTTAGAGGCACTTATAATCTTATACGCATTGCAGAAGGTCATGAACAACTGACTGCAATGCGCACTAGATTTGGTAGTTGTGAATATTTAGTTATGCCTTTTGGATTGTGTAACGCACCATCAACTTTTCAAACTTTTGTTAATGACATCTTCCAAGATGTTTTCAAACAATTTTTTGTCGTATATTCAGATGATATTTTAATTTTCTCAAAGACACTGGATGAACATATTCATCATGTTCGACAGGTTCTAAATCAACTTTGAGATCACGGTCTCTACGCCAAGCCCAATAAATGTGAATTCCATCTTAAATCAATCAATTTTTTGGGTTTTACCTTGTCCACTGATGGTTTAGTCATGGACAACACAAAGGTCCAAAAAGTGCTGGAATGGCCTGAGCCCAAAACGTTAAATCCCTACAAGGATTTTTGGGTTTTGCCAATTTCTACAGAAGATTTATTAAAGATTACTCTAAAACTATTTCCAATATTACTTCTCTTCTTAGAAAAGATATTCCTTTTGTTTTTACTTCTACAGCATTAAAGGACTTTGAAGCATTGAAGACTGCGTTCACCACAGCTCCAATTCTTGGTGACTTTGATCCTTCTGCTTTGACAATTGTTGAGACAGATGAGAGCAATTATGCTATTTCAGGGGTCATTTCTCAATTAATTCCTGAAACAAAATTGTTTCATCCTGTTGCTTTTGAGTCACACAAACTCATTGCAGCAGAATTTAATTATGAAATTAATGACAAAGAGCTTTTAGATTTTATTCATCGTCTTAAAAAATAACGCTTTTTTCTTCTTAGCCTAGATAGTCCTTTTCAAATTTTAACTGACCATAATGCTTTGAAATACTTCATGTCTTCCAAAGTGTTAACCAGGCATCAATCCAGGTGGGCTGAATTTCTGTCTGAATTTCCTTTTTCTATTTCCTATTTCCCAGGTAAGAACTGCATTGTCCCAGATATCTTGTCACGTCAGGACGACATTTACCCACAGCGGGTGGACGCATTTGCTGACAAGAACCTAGCAAATGTGAAATAAATTTTCAACGAATTAATTTTAACTACTCATAAACTTAATTTAGCTGGTCATTCTGGGGTTGATAAAACCTACCAGTTAATAGCGAGGGATTTCTTCTAGCCAGGAATGACCAGAGAAATCAAGGCCTATACAAGATCTTGTTACGAATGTAATAGGAATAAGGCTCCCTGTCACCGGAAGCATGGGTTGCTTCAACCACTTCCTCTTCCCTCTAAACCTTGGGAATCTTTATCGATGGATTTAATTTCTCAACTTACTATTTCTAATAATTTTGATGCTATATTAGTAATAGTAGATATATTTTTAAAAACATCTATTTTTATTAAAACCACTACTACTGCTACAGCAGAAGATTTGTCAAAATTGTTTGTAGAATATGTATTTTTCAAACATGGCTTACCTAATGATATTATTTCATATAGAGGCTCATTGTTTGTATCCACATTCTGGACCCAACAGTGTCAAAAACTCAATATTACGAGGAACCTCTCCACGGCCTATCACCCTGAAACTGATGGGCAAAATGAAAGGGTCAACCAAATCCTCAAACAATACCTTCAAATGTATGTCAGTTACCAACAAGACGATTGGACCACATGGTTACTGTCAGCCTAAATATCCTTAGGACTGATTATTTTGTATGCTTAAAATAAGATAACCTTAACTAGATTAAGCTTATATCTTAAAAATAAGGTTAAAATAATAATATATATTATTTTACTATATATATATATAATTATTATTCTATTATATAATTTATAATAGTTTAAATAGCTTATCCATGGCCTAATAATACTTATTAAGGTGTTAATGGAGTCATAATATACTTATCTTAAGTGATATGAAGTAATTATTGACATACATAAGCTTATATGTATACATAAATCTCATATTCAGTGAAATATGCAGTATATTATGTATATTTAGGCATATAAGTAAGTTTTAGCCCCTTAATATCCTATAACCTTTGTTTTTCTGCTTATTTTAGGTCATATGGACGAAATCAGTGGACTCACAACTCCTACAGAATCATAGACACCTATATCAGGCGCATACACCCAGTTTGGACAACTCAAATTACTTCCTTGGATGGTTATTCACGGATTTATGGGTTAGAAGGATGTTTCTGGGTTAATGTGGATGCTTGGGGATGTTATTGGGGGCTTGGACATTTTATTTGTTTCCTTTATATGCTTTTAGTTTCATTAAATCTCTTTTTGATCATTTATTTTACCTGTTTCTTTATGGTATCCGCTTTTATCTGGGTTTTCTATTTATGGTATGACTCTGTGTTATTATTAATAGTGATGGAGGGTCCTTACTGGAGGTCTGGGTGTTGAAACTTCTTGAAGTGGACGCCATGGGGAGGTGATGGGCCCTCACAGTGCTGTAATTGCCGGGGATAGCAGTGACATCATCTGGATTGAAGGTCTGTGCACTCCAGTGGATTTGGGTATAAGTAAGGGGGGATTTTGACGGTTTATTATCATCATTCAATTACTAAACTTCAAACAAACACTAAAATAAAATTATTAGCATTCAGAAATATATTATAAAGCCCTTAAAAATTGATATAATCTTAATATAAGCTATAACTATATTTTATTCTTCTATTTTCCACCATTAGCACGCATTTAAATCCAAGTATTGTGAGTTTTATTTGAGTATAACTATTATATTAGTCTTCCCCTGAGGTTTAATAAGTAGTAGGAACATAAAATAACACTATTATATCATACTTATATACTAGACTATACTGACAATTGGGGGTCTTTCCTTATATTTTACTTATTATTTAGTATAAGCCTTGGGACGTGATTTTTATCTTAGTACAGCTCAAAATTAACCAAATATTTGGGTCTGCTGCATATTAGTGGGTCATCATAACTCATTAATTGCGGAAAAGAACCCTTATAATAATTGTACTAATTTTTTATCATAAAAATTAGATATTTACAGTAGTAACTGTACCCAATATAAACCCGATTTCACTTGGTATTTGGATACCAATATAACACCCAATTAAATTGGTATTTGGATAAAGCTTGGTAAACTAATTATTCACCCTTATAGAGGTCTAGTTAAACTTATTATTATATTTTTAACAGATTTTTTTGAATTTTTCTTACATTTTATTTAAATAAATAAAGATATAAATTCAGGGTAAGCTCCATTGCTTTTTTATTAGTAATATAATTGCTAATATCTTTTGTCTACTCATTCCATAGAGTTTTTTTCCTTTTGTAGACGTAAAATATTGTCATTCTGAACAATATGAGTGCTCCCCAGGATAGTGTAAGTAAACAGCCTGCTTATAATACCAGGTCTAAAGCTAACAAAAACTTTCCAGGACATCACCATGGAGGGACAACAGTACCCCCAGCCAGAAAGCATGAGTATAGAGGAAAAGGACACCCTCTTAAAAAAGATAACTATAAAAAAGACGTCTCCTCCTCTTCAGGATCAACTGTCCCACCTGGCCAAACAGGTTCTGAAGTTGGAGGAATCAAAATCTCTCATGTTCAAAGAAGTAGAGCAGTTACAAAACAATTGCAAGGTAGGGTTTCAGCAGATGAATCAGGCAATGGCAGAATTAAAGGGAGGCCAGTCCAGTCAATCAAATCAGAAACCCCCTACCCAAGGAGGGTCCACTCACTCCCAGGAGAAAATCCTGGTAGACAAATGGAAATGGGACTGGTTTCACCAACAGTGGACAAGCCACAGTTGCAACAGGGATCCACCCCCTCATCTGACTTCCTCAGCTCACCCTTACAAGGGAAAAAAGCGCCAAAAATCAGGACTGGCAACCATCCCTTGGTAAGTAACTTACCCTCTCAGATTAGACATAATACTGATAATTACAATATAGGTAATTATATTGATGTTTAATCTGTACAAAAAATAGAGGAGGATTTAAGAAATTTAGGTTTTAGAGTAGATACACCTGACTTGTCTTTTGTCCATAATAACAGTACTATATACAATGATAATACAGTTAATCCTCAGTTGCAACCACCTACTAGTGAGATGAGAAGTTCGCAGGAGAGTGAGAGAATTGAAAAGGAGGACATGGAATATTTTAACAATAATCCATCTGTCCAAAGAATTTTTTCAGCATTATGGAATAGAATGACTGATTGTGAGGAACAGACAGTTAAACTCACTAGTGATACAATTTCATCCTTGACATTGAACATTTCTCAATTAGCAACACGTAATAAAGAATTAGAGAAAGAACATTTGTCTCTAACTCTTAAATATGATTCATTAAGTAATAAATATAATGACCTTTCAAACAAATTTTGTGAGTTAGAAAAATTATATGAAACACATTTATTAAAAACTGAATCAAGAACAAAGTTATCTTTTGCCCAGACAAATCAAAGTGTCTCTGAGTTGCTACAAAGATTAACTAAAGTTGAGATTGAAACAGCCAATCTACTGATGAACCAGGATAATCAAAATTATAATCAATATAATACTAATCCTTTCATTGGCAAAAGTGAATCTCATTCCTTCCCTGTACCACCACAATTAAAACCATCTGGTGGTAGTGTCAAATCTGAAAATGTAAGTCACAAATCCGTGCAGGAAGAAATACAAGACCATTTATCAAAAGTTAACGAGTTGTTGAATTTACCTAAGATTAGTGAGATAAAATCCAATCAGAAGAACTGGCCTAAGATAGATCAGTACCCAACTTATGATGGGGAAGCCAGCTCTGATTGGCAACATTTTATTCAAAGAATTGACAACTTGAAATTCTCATATAAGTTACCAGATGAAGAGATAACATCAAAATTAATTTCTTTATTTAAAGATGTTGGTTTATTATGGTTCGAAGCTGTCTTAAGTGAGGGTAGAGACTACTCTTGGGCTGAATGGAAACAACTTATTGAAAAACAATTTGGAGGTTCTAAATTCAGGCTTACTCAGCAGAGACTGTATGAGAAGACTAGGTATAATCCGTTGAATGGTGACAATCCTATGGTATTTTTAATGAATTTAAACAAAATATTAAAAGCCATTGAGCCTCATATGGATTTTAACTTATGGAAAGATAAGATAATATACAAATTACCTATATCTGTCAGAGACATTGTTGTAGCTAGAACATTAAATGTTACTGAATATTCTGACTTTATTAATATTTGCAATGAAATATTATTAAACCATAAGTATGAATCAAGGTATTCCACTTATAAGCAACATGTTGAACCTGTAAAAACTCAGAATTCAAAAACACTTCAGGAGAAGCAGAAAAAACCTACTGCACCTGTAGTACCTAAAAAGTATGAAACAAATACTTGTTATAAGTGTAACAAACCTTTGGTCAAAGGTCACAAATGTGAGAAAAACATAAATATTGTTGAAAATCAACGTGAATCTGAAACTGAAACTGAAAAAAGTAAAGAATCAAGTGATTATGACAGCAATATCTCATATAGTGATGAAAATGAAGTCTGTATGTTGGAAGATGATTTGTCCATCTTTGAAAAACCAATATTAAATATGGACTCAAATGAATCTTTAATGAATTTTGAGGATGCTGAAATCATTAAGGATATACAAGCTGATAACTCTAGAATGACACCTATCACAGTTCCAGCTATCATTTCTGGTGAAAATGTTAATATAGTATTGGACACAGGAGCTGCTGGTTCAGTTGTTTCTACTAATACATTACAGAAAATTGATAGTGAATATAAGTTTAAGCTTGAACCACTTCAGAATAAAAATTGGAGAGGTTTTGGATCAGTACTACACCCCATTGGTAAATACAAAGCTGCTGTTTTCTTTAAACACCAACATGGTTATGTAAGGGTAACTTGTGACTTTGTAGTAATGGATAATACAAATTGTAGTAACTGTTTTATCATTGGAAATAATATTCTGACTAAATTTGGTGTAAAATTAGACCCTGCTAATAACAATTTTACAATTGGCATGAATGGTAAAAGGAAATTTAAAATAAATTCTTTTAACACAGTCTTACACATTGAGTCAGTAACAAATTCCCCGTCTAAAGGAAGAGAATCCAATGAGATGGAACTTCTGGAAACAGAAATTTCAAAAGCATCATTTGGAACTCAGATAAGTGAAACTGAGAAAGATAATATTTTGGAATTAATTAAAGCTTTTCCAATGGCTTTTGCACATGGTACAAATGAACTTAGCCTTGTAAAAGATCATGAAATGAAAATTAGTTTAACCTGTGACATGGATAATATTCCTGCTAGTCTTAAAAAGAAACCATACCCTGCTTCACCAATGAAGAGGAAAGACATAGAGGATAATATTAATATGTTATTAAAAATGAACATTCTTGAGAAGGTTGAAACTACACCAAAATATTGTGTAATATCACCAGTGCTGATTTCTTATGAACAAAATAAAGCAAGACTGTGCGGTGATTATAGAGCATTAAATACATTTACAGTAGATGATATTTATCCCTTGCCAAGGATTGCCTCTATACATGCTACCCTTAAAGGTGCTAAATATATAAGTTGCCTAGATGGAAATAAAGGGTACCATCAAATTCCTGTTGAAAAGAATTCACAGAACTTTTTGTTGATAACAACACACATGGGAATTTATAAGTATGTCAGAATGCCATTTGGACCAAAAAATGCTCCATCAGTATTTCAGAAGTTAATGGATATAACATTCCATAATGAAATGATTGAGGGATGGTTAATGGTATACATTGATGACATCATAGTGTTCTCTAAATCTTTTGATCAACACTTAATCCATTTAAGGAAAGTTTTTCAGAAAATGGATGAAATAAAAATGACCCTTGCATTGAAAAAATGTAAATTTGGGTTTGAATCTTTAAAAGTGCTTGGTCATATTGTATCTGGCTTACAAATACATTCCTCAAAATGTGAAGGATGTACAATCTTTTCTTGGAATGTGTGGTTATTATAGACAATATATAAAAAACTACCAATCAATTGCTGCACCACTGACCACACTGATAAAGAAATCAGAAGCTTTCATTTGGAATAATGAAAGACAACAAGCTTTTAATAAGTTGAAAGAATGTTTAATGACAGCTCCTATCTTGGGATTACCAGATTTCCAATTACCTTTTGTATTATATACAGATGCAAGTTTTATTGGACTAGGTGCTGCTTTACATCAAAAACAACTTATTGAAGGTAAAATGTCAGAAGTAGTAATCTGCTATATTTCACGTACTCTGAGAAGTGGTGAATTGAAATATGGTGCTACTCAACTTGAATGTTTGGCAGTAGTATGGGCTCTTGAAAAGCTACATTACTACCTTGAGGACCAAAAAATTGAGTTAATCACTGACTGTAGTGCAGTTAAGTCAATCTTAAACATGAAAACTCCTAATAGACACATGTTTAGATGGCAATCAGCTGTACAAGAATACAGAGGACGGATGACTATTACACATAGAGCAGGAACCTTGAACTCTAATGTAGATCTGTTATCTAGAGTACCTCTGCCTAATAATGATGATAATCCTGCTTATGTTCCTGAGTCACAGATTATTAACATTTATAGCATTTATATTGTAGATCTTGAGGATGAATTTATGCAATCAATTCTTGATAACTATAATTCAGATCCTGACTTGAGTAAATTAACTACAATATTAAATGATCCATCTAATGCTTCAATGAATGTTTTAATAAAAACATTACCAATTAAGTATAAAGAGGCATTAGAAAAAGGAAAATTTTCCATTGAGGATGGTTTTATATATTACAGGAAAAAATTAAGTAATGTAATTGTAATTCCCCCTTCAATTAAGGAGTTAATGTTAAGTATATGTCATGATGATATATTAGCAGGTCATTTTGACTACCATAAAACATTAACCAGAGTAAAAAACACAGCTTGGTGGATTAACATGTCTGAGGATGTTCAGAAATATGTTGAAACATGTGATTCTTGTCAAAAATCTAAAAGATTAACAGGAAAAAGAGCTGGTTTATTACAACAAATTGAGCAACCAAAAGCTCCATGGGAAATCATTAACATGGACTTTGTAACAGGTTTGCCAATAGCAGGGCATAAGAGTTATAACTCCTGCTGGGTAATTGTAGATAGATTTACAAAGATGTGTAAATTTATTCCTACCCACAAAGAGGTTTCTGCAAAGGACTTAGCTTTTTTATGGTGGACACAAATGTTAAATACAGCAGGTTTTCCCAAAGCAATAGTTTCTGACAGAGTTCCTAAATTTACTTCTGAGTTCTGGACGTCACTTATGGATGTTTCAGGGTGTCAATTAAAACTTTCTACAGCACACCATCCACAAACTGATGGGCTAGCAGAAAGAATGATACAAACCTTAGAAGATATGATAAGAAGATACTGTGCTTTTGGTCTTAATTTTAAAGACAATGACAAATTCAGGCATGATTGGGTAACCCTTATCCCAGGTTTAGAATTTGCATATAATAGTACAGTACATTCTGTCACTGGCAAAAAGCCATTTGAGTTATGGTTGGGTTATGTACCTAATACCCCTGCTAAAACTCTTAATAAGTTACCTAGATTGGATATTCATCCAGGTACTAAATCTTTTCTTCAGATGCAGGAACTATGCAGAAAACATGCTCAAGAATGTATAAATAAGGCTTTTGAGTATGAAAAGAAAAGATGGGATAAAGCCCATAAAGAACAAATGTTCAAAGAGGGTGATGAAGTCCTTATTTTAACGCTACCTTCAATTTAAATGGTAATGTTAAATTGAAGGATCCATTCATTGGACCATTTGTAGTTAAAAAGATGGTTGGTAATAAGGCTGTTGAGGTTATTCTATATGCACCTTATGATAGAAAACATCCAGTATTTCCTATTTCTCTTATAAAACCATACCATTCTAATGATACTGCTCTATTTCCAAGAAGATCAGGAAGGCATAAACAGCAACCTGAAGAAATAGTGGAAAAGGAAGAAATTTAAAAGATACTTAAAAAGAGACACCTTACTAAAGAAAAGGGAGTTGAGTATCTATTAAGATTTAAAAATAAATCAAGTGAATATGACCAGTTGATTCCAGAAAATGAAATCTCTGATCTTAAAAATCTCTTGAAAAAATTTAAATCTAAATAATACTGTTCATTCAGTATATGTATTATAAAAATTAATTGTTTATTTTATTATTTCACTCCTTAATTTTAATTAAAATGTCTTAACATTTTTTTTATTGTTTTTTTTGGGGTGAGGGAGTTTCAGCCTAAATATCCTTAGGACTGAGTATTTCTTATGCTTAAAATAAGATAACCTTAACTAGATTAAGCTTATATCTTAAAAATAAGGTTAAAATAATAATATATATTATTTCATTATATATATATATAATTATTATTCTATTATATAATTTATAATAGTTTAAATAGCTTATCCATGGCCTAATAATACTTATTAAGGTGTTAATGGAGTCATAATATACTTATCTTAAGTGATATGAAGTAATTATTGACATACATAAGCTTATATGTATACATAAATCTCATATTCAGTGAAATATGCAGTATATTATGTATATTTAGGTATATAAGTGGGTTTTAGCCCCTTAATAGCCTATAACCTTTGTTTTTCTGCTTATTTTAGGTCATATGGACGAAATCAGTGGACTCACAACGCCTACAGAAGCATAGATACCTATATCAGGCGCATACACCCAGTTTGGACAACTCAAATTACTTCCTTGGATGGTTATTCACGGATTTATGGGTTAGAAGGATGTTTCTGGGTTAATGTGGATGCTTGGGGATGTTATTGGGGGCTTGGACATTTTATTTGTTTCCTTTATATGCTTTTAGTTTCATTAAATCTCTTTTTGATCATTTATTTTACCTGTTTCTTTATGGTATCCGCTTTTATCTGGGTTTTCTATTTATGGTATGACTCTGTGTTATTATTAATAGTGATGGAGGGTCCTTACTGGAGGTCTGGGTGTTGAAACTTCTTGAAGTGGACGCCATGGGGAGGTGATGGGCCCTCACAGTGCTGTAATTGCCGGGGATAGCAGTGACATCATCTGGATTGAAGGTCTGTGCACTCCAGTGGATTTGGGTATAAGTAAGGGGGGATTTTGACGGTTTATTATCATCATTCAATTACTACACTTCAAGCAAACACTACAATACAATTATTAGCATTCAGAAATATATTATAAAGCCCTTCTAAATTGATATTATCTTTATATAAGCTATAACTATATTTTATTCTTCTATTTTCCACCACTAGCACGCATTTAAATCCAAGTATTGTGAGTTTTATTTCAGTATAACTATTATATTAGTCTTCCCCTGAGGTTTAATCACTAAATCATTTATTAATAAGTAGTAGGACCATAAAATAACACTATTATATCATACTTATATACTAGACTATACTGACAGTTACCATTGGCTGAATTTGCTTATAATAACTCGACTCATTCTTCGACACAACAATCTCCTTTCAAAACTGTTTATGGAAGACATCCTCCATTCAACTCAATCCACGTAGGAACTAGTCATCCTGCTGAACATTATCTTGGAACTATATCACGACTCCAAGAGGAACTTAAATCAAATTTGGAATTAGTGATTCAAAGGTACAAGGAACAGGCAACAAACATTGACAATCTGCTCCTTCTTTTAAACCAGGAGACAAAGTATGGCTCAATGCATGAAACATTCGAACGACTTGACCATTAAAGAAACTGGCTTAAAAATGCTTTGGACCATTCGAAATCAACTCTGAAGTCTCTAAAACTGCATTTCGACTCAAGCTACCTCCTAAATGGCAGGCTATTCACGCTGTTTTCCACGTATCTCTCCTGGAACTGGCTCAAGGAACATACCCGGGCAAGAACCAACCTCCTCCGGAACCGGTCAAAGTAGAAGACCATCTAGAGTGGGAAGTAAGCTGTATCCTTGATTCAAGAATGCGCAAGGGGGAACTTTAATACCTCGTGGAATGGGAAGGCTTCCTCGATGATTCAGACAAAACATCCTGGGAACCAGCCATCAATGTTTCTAACGCCCCCGTACTTCTAAAATCTTTTCATCTTAAATATCCTTTAAAACCAAAACCTTAAAACTCTCTTTTTTTTTCTTTTCTTTTCTTTCTTTTTTCCTTCTTCTCTTTAAAATCTAAAACATCTTTACCTTTAAAATTTCCTTATTCTTTCTTCTTTTCCTTTTCATAAGTTTTTCAACCTTCTTTATAAAATAAATAAAATTATGTTAAAATAAAATAAAATTAAATTAAAAATTAAAATAAAATAAAATAAAATTAAATTAAAATAAAATAAATAAGAAATTAAAATTAAATTAAATTAAATAAAATAAAATAAAAATAAAACAAATAGAATAAAACCTTTTAAAATTTCTTTAAAATTTCTTTTTTCTTTTCAATTTTCTACATACATTCTTTCCTTAAAAAATTCTTTTCCTCAAACTATCACTACGCAATATAGGGGGTGGACTTGCTAGCAAGTCCTCAACCTGAACTGAGATGGAACTCAGATGGAACTCAGACTGAACTCATACTGAACCCAAACTGAACTCTACTTGAACACCCACCTAAAACTGTTCTGCTGAGTGGTGTTCATTCCTGATTGTATGGTTCCTTTATCAATAGCTCAATGTGTGTTCAATCTGTTGTGAGTTTGGGTCCAAGATTGCGGACTCACTAGCAAGTCCGCCCCCCATATTGTGTGGTGTATCAAAAAATTTTCACAAACGCAACACGACAATCTTTCTTGATTTTCACTTCCACCTCTAAATATCTTTTTTTTAAAAAAAAAAAAAAATCTTCAAACAATTACTTCTTTCTTTTAAATTCTTTTAAAATTTATTTCTTCTCTTCTTTTCTTATTTCTTTCAAATAAACAAAATCCTTCAAAACTTCAATAAACAAACTTTCAAAAATAACAATTTTTTCTTTCATTAAATTTTTATTTCAAACAAAATTTTTCAATCAACTATTTCTTTTCTTCTTACTTAAATTTTTCTTTTTAAAATTTAAACTAAAATTCCCTCAATTAAATATTCTCTCTTTTCTTCATTCAAAATTTAAAACAAAATTTTATTTAAATCTTTTTCTATCTTTTTCGTTTTTCTCTCAAAATCTTATAAAATAAATATTAAAATTTTAAATTAAAACAACAAAATAAAATAAATAAATACAAATTGTTTCTACTTTTCTTTTCCTTTCTCCTTCCATTTAAAATTTTCTCTCTTATTTTCTCTCAAACCAATCCCTTCATCTTCTTTAAAATCACTCTTATCTCCTTCCTAGATTTTTCAAAAACTTCCTCCTCTCCTACCAGTACCACTTTCCTAATTTCCAGAAGTTCTTGGGCCACGTCAAAGGAAGCGGCATTGACAATCTTATCGACTTCACCGCTTAAATCTTCAATAAACCTGGTCTGTCGACCTTGTCCAGGTTTCTTCGACCATACCTAGTCAAGAGTCTCTTCAATATCCTCCCTCAAATCAACCACAGGTTGATTTGACACAACTGGAGGCAACGGGGAAGCTTCCACAATTGGAACTTCTGCGATGATATCTGGATTCTAAAATAAGATCATCAGTAAGATAATTTCAAAAACAACAGAAGAATGGACTAACTTCAAATATGGGGTCAGACTCTAAGAATAATTTTGGAGTAACCTCCACCACCACTTCTTTCTCCTCTTTGTCATCCTCGATGACCACCCTTTGTTTTTTTGGAGTTTTCCTTGAAATGAGAACTTATTCCTCATCTTTCTCCACCAACTCATCCACCTCCTCTTCTACCCTTTATTTTTTACCAGTGGCCTGGGTTACCCAGGTTGCTACATCATCTTCAACTTCCTCCTCATTCTCTCCCACCGATTGGTCATCCCCAATTGAAACATCCCAAATATCCTTGACAACCTCTTTTGTTTTGGTATCACCCAATATTTGGTCTTCGTGAATTGATGCTTGATGTCAGCATTTTTTGACATAGCATAGTTGGGGGTAAGTTGGGTGTTAGTTGGGTGTTAGTTGGGTGTTAGCTGGGGGTTATTTAGGTTTAGTTGGGTGTTGGTTGGGTGTCAGTTGGGGGTTAGTTGTGGGTTAGTTGGGTGTTAGTTGGGTGTTAGTTGGGTTTTAGTTAAGGGTTAGTAAGGGGTATTTTTAAGGGTTAATTAGGGGATAGTTGGGTGTTAGTTGTGGGTTAGTTGGGTGTTAGTTGGGTGTTAGATGTGGGTTACTTGTGGGTAATTTTGGGGTTAGTTGTTTATTAGTTGTGTGTTAGTTGTGTGTTAGTTGTGGGTTAGTTGTGGGTTAGTTGTGGGTTAGTTGTGGGTTAGTTGTGGGTTAGTTGTGGGTTAGTTGTGGGTTACTTTTGGGTTACTTGTGGGTTACTTGTGGGTTAGTTGTGGTTTAGTTGTGGGTTTTTTGTGGGTTTGTTGGGGGTTAGTTGTGGGTTAACTGTGGGTTATTTGTAGGTTAGTTGTGGGTTAGTGGTTGCTTAGTTGGGGGTTACTTGTGGGTTGGTTGGGTATTAGTTGTGGGTTACTTGGGGGTTAGTTGTGGGTTAGTTGTGGGTTAGTTGTAGGTCAGTTAGGGGTTAGTTGGGAGTTAGTTGTGGGTTAGTTGTGGGATATTTGGGGGTTACTTGTGGGTTAGTTGTGGTTAGTTGTGGTTTAGTTGTGGGTTAGTTGTGGGTTAGTTGTGGGTTAGTTGTGGGTTAGTTGGGGGCTAGTTGGGGGTTAGTTGTGGATTAGTTGTGTGTTAGTTGTGTGTTAGTTGTGTGTTAGTTGTGTGTTATTTGTGTGTTAGTTGTGTGTTAGTTGTGTGTTAGTTGGGGGTTAGTTGGGGGTTAGTTGAGGGTTACATGTGGGTTAGTTGGTGGTTAGTTGGGGTTTGTTGGGTGTTAGTTGGGAGTTAGTTGTGGTTAGTTGGGGGTTAGTTGTGGTTAGTTGGGGGATAGTTAGTGTCACACGCCATGTGACACTCAAGGCAAAAGCATCTCATTAAATCAATAATACAGAGGTCTAAATCCATACTCAAAGCGCAGAAAGCAGTTCTCCATAGCAACTGGGACTTCCTTTGTGTACTTGCTATTCAACCATGCTAGTCTAAACTCTAAATCAAAATTAGTCAATCTCTTAATAGTGTGTCTCAGTCTTTTCTCCAATAAGCGAAGCACAGCGCAATATTCAATGTAATGGTGCACTAAAAGGTTTATTAAATGTCTGTGAATTATTAAAAGGGGTAGTGAGCATGGAAGGAATGGATAGCGGAGGATTAGAGGGTTAACGGATGTTAGTGTAACGGGTGTATTTTAATGGTCTGTGGTGTGCGGAATAGTGGATGGGTATGAGGTCAATGCGAGGAGGAGTAAAGGATATAAAAGGGGTTGGGTTTTTGGTTTGACATTCTTTAGAATGAAATTATAGAACGTATATATAGTTAATAGTGGTAAAGCTTTAGGCTAAATCATTATCATTGTATCTTTCCTTATTTTCTCAAATAATCATTTCTAAATCCTAAATCTTTTGATTATTGAGTTTCCAAACCTTTGTGAGATTTTAAGAATTTTAATATTACCTTTAAATTATATTAGAATCATTCTCAAACATATCTCGAAGCAGTAGTTCTTCCTTCGAGTTATCTTTGAATCACCTCCTCGAACATTTCCTCTTTGCATTGAAGAAGTTTCTAAACTCCTCCCTCCATCTCACTTCCAGGAACACCATCGACCTTTGTGTGTAGGTCGTCCGGTGACACAGGGTTAAAAATCAAAAAACAATATCTTTAAAATATAGAAAATTTTGAGCAATGAAAAGAGGAAATAAATTGGAAACAATAAAGAAATAATTATCAAAGGCAAAGAAGTGTGCAGTGACAAAATTTTATGTCTTAGGCAACAAAAAAATGGTCTCTGGCCATTTTGAATCTTGAAAGTCGCATTCTCTGTGCTGTGGCATGCCTTATTCTGGCTGTCGCAGGACAGTTTGAGACGCTGATTTCCATGTAGTGTTAATATCTCAAATACCATTAAATTTATAGAGCCTAAACCAACATTGGATTTTTAAAATATTTCTTATAATTATATAATATATAAATATCTTTTTTTGGTTAATCTCAGATTTCATGTTAAATTTAGTACTGTTTGAGGCTGATTGGGTGTTCAAAAATCACCCCAACCTTGAATATAATCCATACTTCTTCTTTTAAAAAATAGAGAAATTTATAATAAGAAATCTATATGAAAGGTTCCATAAAAATTCTATTAGTATTTTTATCAGAACTTTCCACATACTATAAATTACCAATATTCAAATATAAAAATCATAATAACTTTTGATGGCATATGATATGAGTTATATTTTTTAGGGAAGATTATCACTTGGTCATTTTTCTTCCTTATCAGATTGGTATTTTGAATTAAACTTTAGCTACATTTTTGAAGTTTGGGAAATAATTTTAATTAATATTGCTTCAGAGCTTTATTAAAAATCATTATTTTGGTTGTTGCAATGATCTTTTAATTCAAAAAAATTTTCTGATGGAGTTGTTGGCTACTCTGACTCCTCAAATTATACAACATCACTTGTGAAATTTTTATCTGTAAAAATCTAAAAGACCCACTTTAAGGTTCTTTTAAGGTTACTTCATGGGTTACTTTAAGATTACTCAAAAACAAATTGCCTACATGTCATCATAATTTTCACCCTATGTATTTATAAAATTAAAAAAAAATAAAAAAACTAGACATGAAATTAAAATTTGAATAAAATATAATTGATTTTGAGGATGCCCCAGCTTTTTTATGAGCCATACCCCTGAGATTATACCCACATCCAAAGGCACCTTGATTTGGGATACATAAGATAGAAAGATAAAATAAAATTTATAATGATGAAAACATAAAAGAAAAAATAGGGAGATGATTACTGGATGGGATCCCTCCAATTTTTAAAATTGATTGGAGACCACCAGTGATAATTGTTCCTGAAAAATTAATTAATTAAATTTTTAAAAAAAAAATTAAAGAAAATTTAGAACTTAAAATTTAAAAAATCAAAAAATCCTGAACCTGGATGTGAATGAATGAACACATTTTGACATTTTAATTTTCCATTTTATAGTCATAGTGGACTCCCTATATGACAGTAAAAAAGCCAGTATTTGTATAGAAACAGAAAAATATGGAAAATTTTTTTTTGGGGTAATTGTGTATAGAGAAGCCAGCTCATCAATTACCCCCAAACATCCTAATAGGAGGTATCAAAGTTAGAAATCTTCCATTTCAAAATACCTCTTTTCTCTACCAAATCAACCATGATTATTTTTTAAAATATACTATATTGTGCCCAAAAAACACCTTTTTACTGAGAATTAATTGCAACTTTGTGGCTTTCTTTATGTGTTGTGAAATTTCTTTTAAATGATTAAAAAAATTTAACTTTGATACACCCTAATATTAAGTCTAGAAGGCCCCCCTGTGAAATTGTTTTACAAAAAATAAAATAACTCCAACACATTTC
Source organism: Hemileia vastatrix (assembly GCA_030280995.1). NCBI lineage: Eukaryota > Fungi > Basidiomycota > Pucciniomycetes > Pucciniales > Zaghouaniaceae > Hemileia > Hemileia vastatrix. The sequence goes on along the minus strand of JASXTE010000013.1, from coordinate 21,503,940 downwards.
TTCACAATTAAAATATTTTACATTGAAATTTTCTAATGTTAGTAAGTAGTTTATCCTAATTTTAGAGTTAGACTTCAGCACTCCTAGTAAACCTAGGATAGAGATGTTTAAATTGATTTTCAGATACCCACTTCTTTAACACAATCCAATTAAACTTCTTAAGTATATATGAGAAACCAGATACCTTTTCTTTAACTTTGTATGGTTTATTCTGCCTTTCAGAAAACATTTTCCCACAGACTCTCCAAAATCCTATTATAAACCAACACCATTTCTCCAGATTTAAAAGGTTTTTTTAATTAATGAGCATCTTCTTATCCTAGTATTTTACACAAGGGGAAAAATCCTTGAACTAGATGTTTCTCTCAGTTTTTAGTTTCAGGGTAAGACTGTGGGTCTGATTTGTGGAGTGACCCTGTTTGAACCCACCTTCATTTTTTCAGCTTTTCTGACATTAGCCTCTCTTTGTCTCATGTCCTCTCATATTCTTGGATTCATCCAAAAATTCTATTTGTACCTCCTTTTCCCTTCTCTAACAAACATAACTATGCCGCACCACCTTAATCCTCTTCCAAAGTCAAAAAATAAGGTGGTCTAAAAAAGAGACATTCAATGTTTTGTCAGAGAAATGCTTCTAGGAATTTAACAGGGCAAACAAAACTGAACCAGAAATCTAGCTCTAAATTCTTTCCCCCTGCGTGACAGATTGATTTCAGATATTGATCACCCTAGAATATGCCTTTTCAATATATCCTTCTTTCTGCTTTAATAATGTCATTCTAGCACAAAGAAAATCTTATCCCAATAAACTTCAAGACATAATTCAGCTTCTAGATTAGCTATTAAAACTATTTTTTATCCAAAAAATATTTTTTAAGGTGAATATAAAGTTGAATTCTTGGTAGTGGTCCTTTTAGCAAATAAAACCAATTGTAATCAGTGCTTCCAATTTTTTGCACTTACTCCACACATTTGAACCAATGCATTTTTAAATATTTATGTCCTCTCTCTAAAATTCCTTCATATTCAGGATAATAAGTGCTTTCTACCCTAACCATTAATCCAAACTTTTATATATCTTCTCTAAATTTGGCTCCAAAATTACGCCCTCCATTAAAAGTCACCAATCTCATCCTAAAATATCTATATGCCCAACCCTTCATCAAAAATCTGTCACATTTTTAAAACTTTAATTAATCAGAAGAACTGTCTCAAACCATTCATATAAATCATTTCTGGCCACAATTAAATATTTATATCTATCCTCCTTTACATGAACAGTATCCAAACTAAACCTACCAAAAAAAGTGTTTTCACAGCTTTCATTTCTAGGTAACTTTGGCCTTAAATAGCTTATTATTTGACATTCTTCACATTACTGGACACACTTTTTAACAGCCATCTGCATGCCAGGCCACAAAAATCTATCTAAAATTTTTTATACATTTCTCCTATGCTCTATTTCAAGGATCTTCATGTAGTGAATTCATAACCAAATCTTTCCATTTTTCTCATTGAAAAAACTTGAGAGTTTGAATACCTTTTCTTCATCAACCTTCTACCATATAAAGAGAAAATGGTTGACTTCCATTTGATAGCCACCCAATCATCAACTCTAAAATCATCTGGCCTTTCCAGAGTTAAATAATATTTCATCATTAAATAATAAAAACCAGTCTGACTCCAGACTTCATCTTTAGAACTCATCATAACCAGATTAACGTTGTAGACAATCCTATAGTACTAGCTATAGGCCTTGACCAAGGGAGTTGGAGAAAAACCAGAGAGAAAATCCCCTGTCCCTTTAGAAAAACAAGTGAGACTAACCTGTTGCAGAAAATTGGAGATCTGTTTGCTAGACCCTCTAATTAAACACACTTGACCCCTTTAAAAGTGAAGATAATAGTCCCAGACAGACTACCAGAAAGAGTTGAAATGAACAGTAATATATGCCAACAAAACACAAGCCAATGAGACAGTGATGAACAGAGAGGTGATGAGTAAAGAGATAAGATGATTCCCTAAATAATCTTCCCACACACGCATCATACAGCCAGCGCACAGACCACCCTGACCAATTCCCTGCCCAAAATCCAGTTTCCCCATCCTTTTTCATGCATAGAAGTGCATTTAAGCGCTTCCCCAGCGCCCAGGCGGCCAGGCCACTTGGAGGCGGCTCCGCTTAGGGGCAGGAAGGCTGCTTGGGGACGGGAGGGCCACTTCTAGGCCCTAAAACACCCATACAACCCATAAAAACCCTAAAAACCCTAAAAACCCATAACTTCAATAATAAACAATATAAACACACATAAGACATACCAAAATGAAAAGAAAATAAAGTAAAATAAGCTAAGACATAATAAGTGACCCTAGCTTAAGCCTACATAAGCACCACTAAGCAATAAACATCCAATAAATACCAATAATAACACCATAACTACCCTATAAAACAAGGTAACCACCCATAAGGGATACCGAAATAAAGAGAAAAGAAAGGACATAGAGCTGAGACATAATAAGTGATCCTAGCTTAAGCCTCCATAAACACTACTAACTATCTCCTAAATATGAAAAAATCCACTAATAACACCATAAACCCAATAACATCCTACATACCAAATACCCCAAAATATGCGCTCCAAAGGCCTACCCAGGTTTGGATCACCACAATGTGCACTTCCCTATCAGCTAAGTCACCTACATATGAGTGAGAAAAAGGCTTCATACCATGAATTTTCTGATTTAAAATTTGAAATTGGTCCACACCAGAAACTTCCAATCTTTTTTATCCAAATTTAAGTCATCAAAAATACCTTTTCATAATCTATTTCTAACCAAATTTAACTCAACAACATATACACCATTCTATAACTTCTAATATCCCATAAAATCATACCTTTATTATCATAGCACGCCTCTACTTCACCAACCTCTTTTTTACTAAATTTATCTTCATCATCTAATCATTTACACAAATCATCCACACCTTCATTGTCATTATTTCCAAAAAAAAACCAGGTAGTTTGAACTCATGGGTGAGGTAAGGAAAGTCTTCAGCACCTTTTGTGCTGGGCTTGATAGCAGGTATGTCTTCATTAAATTGGTCTGAGTGAAAATCTTCCTCTTTAAGTGGTCTTCTTGGAAATCCATTAGGAATAATAAATTTTTTCCAGGAATATGCACTATATTGAATCAAATATATCAAATAAAAGATACCCAGAATGTCATGGGTGCATTTGCCAAACTAGGATAATTAATATTTAAATTGAAGATTTAGAATACACTTGAAGTTAAAAGTTTTGTCCCCATGAAATATTTTGAAGCTTCTCTGGAATTTTTTCCACACCTCTCAGCTCCAATTTTGTCTGTGAATATCTTTATTCAACCTCATTATGTACCACTGGTTCATAAGTTATTTGTAATATATAACTAGCTTTCACCATGGGAAATTTGGGGGTGAACTGCTAGCTATTCTCCCCCTTTTTAATGGTTGAGAAATGGTTGTGAAAGGTTCAGGAGTAGATTGGTAAACTTTTGGAAAATCTGATTAAAAAAATTGAAAAAAAAATTGGTCAATGATTGAAACCAGATTTACCCTTAGAGGAAGTCATCTTGATAAGAGCAATGAAGTTACATTGAAAATAATTTCAACATAGGTTCATCAAAGTTTAAGCACTGAGTTTAATGTGCCATATTATTCAAGCTGATAATTTACATATATAGTTAAATTGTGTGTAGTATTCATTATAGAAATTCCTTCATTATTACAAAACACATTCAATGATGATACATCCACCACAGGAAATTTGGGAGTAAAATTCTAGCTATACTACCCCTTTTAAATGGTTAGGAAATGGTTGGGAAATGGTCAGGAGTAGGTTGGTAAAGTTTTGGAAAATCTGATTAAAAAAATTGAAAAAAAACTTGGTCAATGATTGAAACAAGATTTACCCTTACTTGAAGTCATCTTGATAAGAGAAAAGAAGTTACATTGAAAATAATTTTAACCCGGGATTATCAAAGGTCAAGAACTGAGTTTAATTTGCCATATTATTCAAGCCACTAATTTACATATATAGTTAAATTGCGTGTATTATTCATTATAGAAATTCCTTCATTAGTAAAAAACACATTCAATGAAGATACATCCACCACAGAAAATTGGGGGTAAACTGCTAGCTATTCTCCCCCTTTGAAATGGTTAGGAAACAGTTGGGAAATGGTCAGGAGTAGGTTGGTAAAATTTTGGTAAATTTGATTAAAAAAATTGAAAAAAAAATCGGTCAATGATTGAAACCAGATTTACCCTTACTTGAAGTCATCTTGATAAGAGCAATGAGGTTACATTGAAAATAATTTTAACACAGGTTTATCAAAGGTTAAGAACTGAGTTTAATGTGCCATATTATTCAAGTCGCTAATTTACATATATAGTTAAATTTCATTTAGTATTCATTATAGAAGTTGCTTAATTAGTAACAAACACATTCAATTATGATACATCATGTCATATTTAGGGGCCCCCAATGAATTAATGACTTGAATTCAGTGATAATTTGAATATAAAGAACTCATGAGATCTATCTAATCATTGCAAAAAGTTTACTGCAAAAAAAATTTTCATTGGAAAGGAGGATAATTTTAGAATAAATGTTGGTCTGGATGTATATCTGTGAAACATAGCTTTTATCAATTATAAAAGTGCCCTTCAAGTGGAAACTTTATGTACTGTGTATGACATGATCTCTTTTACTAGCCATGGTACTACAATATTTTTTAACCATGAAATTAGTGGGATCATAGAATTGGTCAAATGTATCCTTCTGAAGGACACTTTTTTAATTCATAAAAGATAGATAGGTATACATAAAATACCTATGAGATATGCATTATAAAAATTTCCTTCTCATAAACGGACCATATTTCAGAAGGACACATTTGGAAAAGTTTGTAACACCTTCACCTTTAGGGTTAGTCAACTTTTGAGTAACAAGACAAGTAAAAGTGCTCAGTTTATACACCGTATCTAAATTTTCTACTTGAAATATGGTCCAACACTGATAATGACACTTTTATAAAGCACAAAAATAGCACTGATTATTTATAATACCTATACAATAGGTAATAAAAAATTGTCCTTCTCAGCAACAGACTATCCTTTACGTGAACAATTTTGAACATTTCTAATGCACCTTCACTTGAAAACTTCATTCCATCTATTTACACATTGCCTAAAGTGTCCTCCTGAACAATGGTCCACAACTCAAAAGGACACTTATATGTTGCATAAAAGATACACATGTATACATATTATACTTAGTTGATATTAGTTAGAAAATTGTCCTTCTCAGCAATAGAAACATATTCAGGGAGACACACTAGGCAATGTGTAAGTAGATGGCATGATGTTTTCTAAAGTACACACAATTTGATTATTGTTAAAACATAAAATTAAAGTTGCACCATTCAAAATTATACACTTGAAGTATGGTCTTCTGCTGAGATCAACACTTTTCTTATGCTTATCATTTAGATATCAGATATAAACATTATATCTATCAAAAATTATAAAAGTGTCTTTCTCAGTGATGGACTGTTGTTCAGGTGAAGACTTTAAGTACTGTAAATGGTATGAGCTCTTTTAATAGTGTTGATACTTGAACATTGGCTCAACATTAAATTGAAGGTGTTACAGACTTGGACAAATGTGTCCTCTGAAGGAAAGTCTGACACTCAGAAGAACACTTTTATAATGCATGAAATATTTATATTTATACATATAATACCTAGATGATATGCATTATAAAAGTGTCCTTCTGAGTGTTGGACCATCCTTCAGAAGGACACTTTTGAACAAGTCTGTAAATCCTTCACTTTTTTGGTTAGAAAACAATCAAATATCATTGACATTAGCAAAACCCTTTCCATCTTCTTTCACAGAACATAAAGTGTCCACCTGAGCAATGGAGGTTTGCTGAGAAGGACACTCTTACAATTCTAAAAACACATGTTTCATAGACTGATAAACTTACTGATATGCTTAATAAAAGTGTCTTCCTCAGCATCAGCCAATGCTCAGAAATACACTTGGTGCCATTTAAGGCCAGATAACACAGTTTATTTTTAATTTTGTTTAAATTATTGATCCTATATTTTAAAAATGACGTTTATTAAATTATTATTATTTAAGGTAAATAAATTGGTCCAATTCATTTGGAACAAAAAATAATACTACCTCAAAAGTTAATTATAGGGGGTTTCAGTTCTGGCAAATCCCCACTTACAAATTCACACTTAAATTTTACCAAATCTGCACTTATCTAAGTGCGTATTTCCAAAACACACTATCTCCAACACTGGTGGATTTCAAACCAAAAAAAGTCACTTATTTCACTCAATCCGCACTTTCTCAACCCAAAGTGCTGATTTCACCATCAAGCCCCATTTCACTGATTTGTCAGCATCATCCCATTCATACACAGCACTCTGCAGAATAACACTTCATAACTCAAAACATCGTACATCATTTACATTTTCATATCATATCATATAGGAGTCATGCCTTCCTCACTTTCAACTCATGATAAGTTACATGAAGAAATGACTTTCATGGCTCTTGAACTGCTCTTGGACTCTGATTAAAATTCTGATTCTGATCTAGAAGAAGATTTTGTCTTTTTATCAAAAATGGCCATGAAACATTACCTTCTTTCCAGAAAGCCTCAAGTACTTCATACCCCCAAGTACACCATCCAAACACTTCTTAACCTATCTACACCCAGTTTTAAACAGTTGTTCAGGACTTCTCTGGAATTGCTCCTTAAATTGCTTGAGTTTTTTAGGATCATCCCATATTTCACAATAATTCTCAAAAAGAACAATGACATTCTTCAATTTGATTGGCCATCACATTATGTTGTTTGGGTTCCAATGGTAATGGAGCTGCTTTGAAACGTTTAGAAAATGTCTTTGATTCAGGATATAGTTCAGTTAACACTTATACCAAATGATGCATCACTGCCATCAACTCCTTGGAATCTCAACTTCTCACCTGGCCAACAAAAGAAGAGCAACTTGAATCATCTCAGGTTATGCAAGCAGAGGGCTTCCCAGGATGAATTGGTTTTGTTGACAGTATTACTATTCCTTTGAGCCAGAAACCTGTTCAAGGTGGAAACAATTACTTTTACCGTAAAAAGAGGTATATTATTTTTAACTCTTTTATTCTCTTTTGAACTAACACAAACAACTGTATCTTCTTTATAGATAGTCAATTTCGGTTCAGTTTATATGTGACATAAACAAAAAATTTATATCATTCTTGGCTGGCTGTCCTGGCTCATGTCATTAATCCTATGTCTTCAAAAGAATGCAAATTTCAAATGAACTTGAAAAATTCTTTGATGAAGATCAGTATCTTATTGCAGATTCTGCTTATGCAAATGGAAAGTATGTGCTTCCTGCTTTTTGGGGAGCAGCTTCAGAAGACAGTCAGAATTCCAAGTTCAACAATCATTTGGCAAAGTCAAGATTCTGTATTGAACATTCCATTGGAATCTTGAAAGGCCATTTTTCTAGTTTAAGGGAATGAAGAAGTCCTCTTAGAAATAAATCTGAAATGGAGGCATTGATCAACTGGATTCTGTGTTGCACTATACTTCATAACCTACTTTCTGACCCCAAAGATCAATGGTTAGAGCTGTATAAAGATGAACAAGTTGATTCACCTCCAACTATATCCAACACTTCTATTTCTCAATCAACTAGTATAAGGGCAAAATTTCTTCCAATAACACTCAAACATTTTTCAACACAATTTTAATTTTTTTTCATACTCTTCAAATGATCAATTTGCATGTTTTATTCACTGAGAATGGTAATTTTTTTTTGAATATTTATTTTGTTTTTGAATTTGCTGTTAAAGTCTTTTTTTTATCTCTCTGTGTTTTCTTTCATCAACTCAACATGAAATTGCATATTTTCTGAAAACACATATTTTTTCAGTCGCTCTCTTTTTTTTCTTCACTCATATCCGTTTCCTCCTCTCTTCTAACATCACTCAAACAATTTCAATTCTATTTCTTTTTTCTCAACTCATCTCTCCAGGTAAGTCATTTTTTCTTTTTTACTTAATTTTTTGGTAATTTATTTTTTTTGGTTTTTTTTGGTTTTTTTTTTGTAAGTGGTTTTTTTTAAATTTATAGGTAAAATTAACTTTTTTTTTCTCTCTCCCTCTTTTCTCTCATTAATCCTATTCTTAATCCCCCCTTTGCCTGGGATTTTTCCCACCTTTACCCTCTCCTTGGAATGGCTATATCCCCCTTTTCACCCCTTTGGCTGCCTTATCCCCCCTCCTTGGCTCACTCTAACCTCCCTTTTCTCCCTCTTTGTACTCATCTCTCCCTTTCTCCTCCTTGTTGGTGTCCTAATTTCCTCCCCTCATTCCTCTCCAACCCCCCTCCAAATCCCCCAAATCCCCTCCAAATCCCCCAAATCCCCTCTCCTATCCCCCTCAGAACCCCCCCCCCCCAATCCCCCCTCCTATCCCCTTCAAAAACACCCCATTCCCCCCTCAAAACCCTCCTACCCCCCCCCTCAATTCTCCTTAACCATTCATTAGCAAATGAGGGGGATTGGAGGGGGGATTGGAGGGGGGGATTGGAGGGGGGGATTGGAGGGGGGGATTGGAGGGGGGGATTGGAGGGGGGGATTGGAGGGGGGGATTGGAGGGGGGGATTGGAGGGGGGGATTGGAGGGGGGGATTGGAGGGGGGGATTGGAGGGGGGGATTGGAGGGGGGGATTGGAGGGGGGGATTGGAGGGGGATTTGGAGGGGGGTTTTGGAGGGGGGTTTTGAGGGTTTTAAAAGGGGATGTGGGGATGTTGGAGGGAGGGTTTGTACAAGGGTTTTGGAGAGGTGGGAGGGGGGTTTGGAGGGGGGAATTGAGGGGAATGGGGAAGGGATAAAAAAAATCACAGTTTTTTTGATTTTTTTTTTGATTTTTTTTTCAGAAGTTTAGAGAAAAATATTCATCAAGTTTAAGTGAAATAAAAAAAATTCTCATTTATCTTTTGAGGAATTTTTTTTTTAATTTAAATTAAGTGAGTTTTTTTTTAATGTATAATTTTGGGTATTTGAAAAGTAAAGATTTTTATGTAGAAAAATACATGTCTTTGACTTCAGATTCTCCACTTACCTCACTCTTATCTTCTTTTCAATAATCATCTAAAATAATGACAAAAAATGAAGAGTATAAAAATAAAAGATATTTAAAAAAAATTCATTTGGATCAAATATTTGGCCATATTTCAAAAATCAAGTATTATAAAACTAAATTTGAAAAAAAAATATTCCAAAAATATTACCTGAAAATATAAATTACTTAACTGAAATTGGAGGTTATGAAGTTATAGCTTTTATTAATAATACTTTCAAACCTCTATTTATTTTCAAAACCCATTCTTTTAATGGTTTAAAGGATGAATCATTTAATCAACTCTGCGATCTCATCATAACACTCTATAAAATGGCTTTGGTTCACTTACCTTTAACGAATAAATATTTGTTGGGTGGTATTATGATTGGTATTTGATGGAGACCTGGATTTGATAAAGGTTTTTCTCTTGGTATGTTTAAAAAAACTTCTAAATTTTTTAATATCATATTACTGAATTTAATTATATAGGCATATATTCTTTACTCTGATCTTTATCTAAAGCTGAATTAGATAATGATTTCAAATATGGAATATATTACCTTCATTTAATTAATTTCTTGCTCTTTGAATTAAAAAACTCTTCAATAAAGCTTTTAAAAAATCATGAACTTGCTACAAAACTTGGAATACCAAATTGGTGCAACTCTGAATGGGAAGATATTAGCATTGATTATATAATGTTTTCAAATGTTATAATCACTCATTCTTGATTTCATAACCAAATTCACACCAACTCAAATGTTGCATATTACCTTATTTATGGAATTTTCTCATATATTAATCCTATCACTGTACAACCTATTCGGTCACCAGCTAAAATTAAAGGACATGGATTGTATTTCCTGGATCATAGATGTGTAATCCATTTTGAATTAGGAAATGGAATCATTGAAACAGTTTGGAATTTTTCTTACGATAATCACCAAACCACAAAGGCTCCTCCAGGTTTGAAATCTTCTCAAGACTTCATGCATTTTGGTTTATCTTTCCAGATCAGTAAAAATTTAATCCAACAAATAAACAAGTTAAATAAGGAAGAAAAAAGTAAAAAATTTAAAAATTCTTTAAATAAATCTAATAAGTATGGGGATTTGTAGAGTCAGAAAATATTTAATATTCTTCCATAAATTTTTAATAAATAAATCTGATATGTCACTTTACTAAATTAAAGTAATGAGCCAATGACCTTTGCTGTATAAAAGGTAATCATGACAAAATTAATTTGTTTCATGGGGTTCCTCTAGCCTATACCTGTGGAAAATTCCAAACTTATTTTCTAGACTTGATCTGCATTTTGGCATGAGCAATTGTCAATACCTTAAAAGTAGTAGATTTGACATATCCTATTTATATATTAATTAATTAATGTAATAATATTAAATTTTGGTGACTTTCACACTTTAATTCAATAAAATGCAGGGGAGGGTATTTCCAAATTTATAAATCTGACATGTGAAATTTATGACTTAGAAAAATTTGGTGGTACCCACCCCTTGTTTGAATAAAATTCAAGGGGAGTTATAGCCAAATTTTAAAAAAAGATATAGAATTTTAATGACTTAGAAGTATTTAGATAAGCAAATTTATTGACTTGAAAGTTAAGATAGAAAAATTGTATTATATTTTCAAATTTTTGTCAAAAAAAAGTATAAGCAAACTTATTGACTTGAATGTAAAGATAGAAAAATTGTATGATATTTTCTAAAATTTGTCAAAAGAAAAGTACTATATTCAAGACCTTTTATAAGTCAGCATATAAGAAATTATTACCAAAAAGAAATCAAACAAAATTATTTTAACTAGAAAAACAATTTATCAATTGAAAAGGTCAAGCAATTTTTTGATGTCCTCATAAGATTGGCCATTTTTTACACATTCCATAATTAATTCTTTTTTTTAAAACTTTCTTGTTTTTCCAACTCACAAGTAGCCATTTCTCTTTGAAATTGACAGTCATTTACTCTTTCCATATGCTTTGCCTCAAATTTTTTTTCTTCCAAATATAAGGCTTGCTGATCTTTCTTTAGCATATGATCAAACTTCATCTTCTCAAAGTCAAGGTCATTTTTTGCAATAGTTGATTTTTCTGAGAAAATTAAATAGAAATAAATAAAAAAATAAGTTAATTAATAAGATATATAGTAAAAAAATCTTACTTATATCTTTTTTTTCAAAATAATCCTCAAGGGAGCCAATTGAGCTTGTTTAAGTTTTATCATGTTTTAAAAGATGGTTCAATTTCATTGAAGTTGAGGCTTAATGCTTTAGTTTGGAGCTTGAGCAAGAGGCTTCAGGAAGTTCATCTAAAGCAGGATTCACATTTCCAGAATCAACATTATTTAATGAAGTTTGAGTTTGAGTAGGAGAAGACTAGAAAGAAAGGGAAATCTAGAGAAAAATTGAAGAAAAAAGAAAAAGTAATCATACATTTAAATTTTGGGGCTCTGAGGATTCAGATCTGCTGCAATATAATTGTTCTGCATGATAGTCAGGATCATCTTCAGCTGAACTATGGTTAGAAGGTGGAGGGGATTGATCCTGTTGATTTACAGGTATTTCATGAGGATTAGTTGAGGGTTGAGATCCAGAGGGTATATCCTTAGTGGTATCATGTAGAAACCAAGGGTTTAAATCAACTCGGGAGCCAAAAAGATTATCCATTTCCTCATAGAAAGGACATATGACATTGAGCTTTTCGGAAACAGTAGTAATTAAAATCTCCAAATCATCTTTTTCAATACAAAAGCCAGTTTCAATTGCAGCATGATGAGCCTTTTTATATTTTGATTTATAACTCTTGAATATCTCCTTCATTTTTTTTAGGATTGATATTGATTCTCCCCCTTGTTTTCTTCCTTTTTTCATTGGCCATCAATAAGTACCCATTAACCTTTGAAGAAGGTGGACGTCCAATATGAGTGAACTTTTCACATCCAAAACATGCATTATAATTGGATTTTATTTTAAGAAAGTTGATTATGATGAGATGATCATCCTTCTTTAGCTGACCTGACTTTGATTTTTCAGGTGTGGGGCTTGCTTTACAAGGAGACTTTTGTGACAAAGTATATTTTTGAGTTACCTTTTGAGATTTGAAATGTCTTGGAGGCATTATAAAACTGGTACATAACAAGAAAAGAGATTTAGAGGTAGAAGAATAAGTAAAAAAGAATGTAAACATGCCTGGTCAAAATGTGGTAATAAAATTTTGAGAATGTTAGGAAGGGGTGTGTGCCAAGGATTGATGGGTAGGGAGCAAGGAAGGTCAGTGTGTCACATGTGACAGGGATGGGGTAAGAAAGGAAGGGATGTTGTGGTAAACATGTGGTTGTGAAAAAAACGGGAAATAAGTGTTGATTTGAGGTCATAACTGACACCCTTTTTTGAAATAAGTGACTTTTTTGCAAAATATAAGTGCTGATTTGGTTTGAAATCCGCACTTAAGTTAAGTGTGGATTTTCCAGAACTGACACCCCCTAATATAATGGAATGAATATTGCACAGACACAATTATTATTGAAAGCATAGAATTAAGTCATAAGAATGTATAAAAATCTAGAATACCAATTTCTTAAAATATAATGAATATATTCAACTTCCAAACATCCTTTTATTATTATAATAAAACTATCAAATTCTTCCGGATGCATTTGTCTCACAAGATTCAACAATACCCCAATCATAGATAATAAATTGGTAAGGACAAGCTTATTAAATTATTGTTATGAAAAAGAAAGATATTTTCTCATGCATATGTGGAGACTGTGATATCTGAAATTTCTTCACTTAGGCCATTCACATGAATATGATTTAGGAAAATCTATGGAGTTGTGAAATAATAATGCCCAAAATTTCTTCACATTTATAATTTAAATAAATTTTCCCAAGTAACAGATTTATTGATTAATCAATAAATTTTCTAGCACAAATATAGGTGGTAAAATAAAATTAATACCCTTACTTTTCAAAGGTTAAAAAACTTATTAATGTATGAATTGGACCTGTCACAGCCTTTTTTATGCTTTATGTCACCCAGTTGCACAAACATGTTTCTGACTATCAGTCAAGTACTTTCTGAAAGCCAAAAATCTAGAATTAAAATGTCAAAAAAATATCTTGCTGACCAGTACAAACAATATTTGATTTGGTGAGAAATGATGGTTAATAATTCATGAAAGATGATAAGGTATACATATAATACCAAGATGACATGCATTTTTAAAGTGTCCTTCTCAGCAACAGACTTATTTAAGGAGGACACTATAGGAAATGTGTAAATATATGGCATGAAAATATTTAAAGGCACTGGTATTTGATAATTGTTTAAACAAAAAGTTGAAGTTTCACAATACTTGTTCAAAATTATACACTTTAAGGATGGTCTGTATCTGGGAATGACACCTTTGTGATGCATATCATCTAGGTATTATATATAATTATTTTATCTTTAAAATTTATAAAATTGTCTTTCTCAGTGATGGACCATTTTTAAGGAGGAAAGTTTAGGCACTTTAAATGAAATGAGATCTTTTAATAGCCTTGTTATTTGAAAATTGGTTAAACATTAAATTGAAGGTTCTAAAGAGTTGGCCAAAAGTGTCCTTCTGAAGGATGGTCCAAAACTCAGAAGGACACTTTTATAGTTCATAAAAGACAGATATGTATACATATAATACCTAGATGATATACATTATAAAAATGTCCCTCTGAGTTTCAGACCATCCTTCAGAAGGACACTTTTAACCAAGTCTGTAACACCTTCACTTTTATGGTTAGCCAACACTCAGATATTATGGAAACTAGCAAAACCTTTTCCATCCTTTTTCACAGCAACTAAAGTGTTCACCTGAGCAATATTACATTTTTGAGAATTACACTTTAATAATTACAACTACCCAACTTTCACAGACTTATACCCTTACTGATAGGCTCTATAAAAGTGTCTTCCTCAGAATCAGCCAATGCTCAGAAGGAGAATGGGTTCCATGTAAAGCCAGATACCACTGTTTTTCTAATTGTTTTTAAAAAATTAATCTCATATTTGAAAAATTAATTTTATTGAATTATCATTCTTCAAGGTAGAAAATTCTGACCAAGGCCTTTGGATGTCAAAATAATACTAACGCCAAAAATAAAAATATAATTAAAAAAACATTTCAACACACAATTATTGTAAAAAACAAAGCATTAAGCCATGAGAATATACAAAAACCAAGAAGGTTTTTGTGGGTCAATTTGGATTTAAGTAGGACTAAGTGAGGTTTAATAAAGGACAGATAAAAGGCTAAATTCATTACTAGTGACTTTTTTCTAAAAATAGTTATAAAATATGTATCATTCTGGAATCAAGCTTCAATAAAGTTGAATTGAAACAGAGATAATTTCTAGCAGCACATCACCATATTTACAAAGGTGTAAAATACCTCAAATATTACTCATAATATAGGAAGGCAAGGAATCTACAAAATTCACATTTGAAACGAGGATTTATATTTTGAATTTGAAATTGAGAAATGGAATATTATTCTCCAATTTAAATATCTATTAGTCATTTTACCAAAAGTTTTCAGTAATCAGATTGAATTTTGATGGTATTTTGTTGTATATTAATCATTTTGATGAGCCATTTACTGAAAATTACTGGTTTTGGTTCTAATATTCCATGTGAAATTCATTACGAATCTTTTTGAAAGTGAATAGTTGACATATTGGATATGAAAAAGCTTATGTTAGATCAAAGTGAGATCAAAGGGAGTTCAACTCATGATCAAATTAGGATTTTTCAAGATCAAACAGTGATCAATGTAGGTTCATCTTGAGCTCAATTTGTGACAAATCTCTGACCAAATGTAAGGCCAAAAAATTTCCTACATGGTGATGATGTGTGCATAATTCAGGCATAGATTTGTGGCTCAACGGAGTTCAAGAAAGGGGTATTGCTAGCAATACCCCCCCATTTTTTCTGTGGTGAATAATATAGAATTAAAGGTTTAACCAAGTATCTTTTTAACCTGTCCACAAAATATTTGATGTGGTTTAAAATAATTTTATATAATGTATAAAATATACACAGGTATAAATATAATACCTAGATCATATATGTTTTGAGTGTCCTTCTCAGAAACAGACTGTTGTTCAGAAGGACACTTTACAAAAGGTATAAGTAGATGGAATGGGTTTTGATAATGTCCATGGTATTTGATTTTTGACTAACCATTAAAGTGAAGGTGTTACAGACTTGGTCAAAAGTTTCCTTCTGTGTCCAACACTCAGAAGGACACTTTCATAATGCATATCATATAGGGATTATATATAACCATTTTATATCCAAAATTTGTAAATTTTTCTTTCTCAGTGATTGGCAATTTTTTAGGTGAGCACTTTATGTACTGAAAATGGTATGATCTCTTTTAATAGCCTTGGTACTGGAATATTGGTTATACATTAAATTCAAGGTGCTTCATACTTGGTCAAAAAAATTTTTCTGAATAACAGTCTGATGCTCAGAAGGACACTTTTAAAATGCATAAATAAATATGTATACATAAAACATCTAGATGATATTCATTATAAAAGTGTACTTCTGAGCATAGGACCATCATTCAGAAGGACCCTTTTACCAAGTCTGTAAAACCTTCACTTTTATTTCTAGCCAACAATCAAGTAACATTGATATTAGAAAAACCCTTGCCATCCTATTTCACAGAACCTATAGTATCCTTCTGAGAAATGGTCCATTTCTGAGAAGGACACTTTGATAATTTAAGCTTCTCATGTTCTACAGACTTATACACTCACCAATATGCTTTATAAAAGAGTTTTCCTCGGAATCAGCCAATGTTCAGAAAGACACTTGGTGCTTTTTAAAGCCAGATACCACTGTTTTTTTAATTTTATTTAAAAAATTAATCTTATAATTGAAAAATGCATTTTATTGAATTTTTATTACTCATGGTAAAAAAATCTCTCCAATTCCTTTGAAACACAAAATAATACTACCTCAAAACTCATAATACATTTGAAAGTATATTGCAACACACAATTATTATTAAAAACATAGCATTGAGCCATTAAATATATTAAAAGCAAGAATAATATTTTCTTAACATATAATTAATATATTGAACTGCCAAATAACCTTTTATTATTATGATCAAAGTGTAGCATTCTTCTGGTTGCATTTGGCACACCAGATTTAACAATCCTGCAAGCATAGATAATAAACTGGTAAAAACAAGTACATTATATTATTATTATGAAAAGATATATATTATCCCATACATATTTGGAAACTGTTATATCTGAATTTTATTCACTTAGGCCATTTAATGAAATGATTTAGGAAAATCATAGAAGTTGTAAAATAGTAATGCTTCCAAATTCATTGCATTTGTATTTTAAATACATTTTCTAAAGTAGCATATTGAGGGATAAATCAATACATAATCTAGCATAAATATAGGTGGGATAAAAATAATATTCTTGCTTTTCAAAGGTTCAAAAACCTATTAATGTAAAAATTGACCCTGTTACAGCCTTGTTGATACTTTATGTCACCCACTGGCACAAATATGTTTTTGACCATCAGTCAAGTACTTTCTGAAAACATAAAAAAAATAATTAAAGGGTTGAAAAAGTATCTTCTTAACCAGTTCACACAATATTTGATTGTGTTTACAATAATTTTTTCTAATTCATAAAAGATACAAGGGTATATATATAATACCTAGATGATTTAAAACTTAAAAGTGTCCTTCTCAGCTACTATACCATTGTTCAGGAAGACACCTTAAGTGATGTGTAAGTAAATGAAAAGGGTTTTAATAATGTCCTTGGTTTTTGATTGTTGGCTAACCATTAAAGTGAGAGTGTTACAGACTTGGTCAAAAATGTCCTTCTTAATGATGGTCCAACGCTTAGAAGGGCACTTTTATAATTCATAAAAAAAAGATATGTATACATATAACACCTAGATGATATACATTATTAAAGTGTCCTTCTGAGAATCAAAACATCTTTCAAAAGGACACTTTTGACCAAGACTGTAACACCTTCACTTTTATGGCTAGCCAACAATCAAATACCATTGATATTAGAAAAACCCTTTCTATCCTATTGCACAGAACCTATAGTGTCCACCTGAGTAATGGTTCATTTCTGAGAAGGACACTTTGATAATTCAAGCTACTCATCTTCTACAGACTTATACACTCACCAAAATGCTTTATCAAAGTGTCTTCCTCAGAATCAGCCAATGCACAGAAGGACATTTGGTGCCATGTAAAGCCAGATACCACTGTTTTTTAATTGTATTTTAAAAATTAATCTCAGATTTGAAAATTTCTTTTCATTGAATTATTATTATTCATGGTAAAAAAAGCTTTCTAATTTCATTAGAACATAAAATAATACCTCATCAAAAAATTATAATATAATGGAAAGTATATTGCAACACATAACTATTATTAAAAACATAGCATTAAGCCATTGAATACATAAAAAGAAAAAATATTTTTTTCTTAACATATAATAAATATATTGAACTGCCAAATATCCTTTAATTATTATGATCAAAGTATAGCATTCTGCCAGATACATTTGGAGCACAAGATTCAATGATACCCTAAAAATAGATAACAAACTTGTAAGGGAAAGTACATTTTAATATTATTATGAAGAAGAAAATATTTTCTATACATATGTGAAAACTGTGATATCCAAATTTTCTTCACTAAGGCCATTAACATGTATAAAATTTAGGAAAATCTTAGGATTTGTAAAACAATAATGCATCAAAATTCTTTAAGTTTGTATTTTAAATAATTTTTCTTAAGTAACAGATTGATTAATTACTCAA
Source organism: Hemileia vastatrix (assembly GCA_030280995.1). Taxonomy (NCBI): domain Eukaryota; kingdom Fungi; phylum Basidiomycota; class Pucciniomycetes; order Pucciniales; family Zaghouaniaceae; genus Hemileia; species Hemileia vastatrix. The sequence goes on along the minus strand of JASXTE010000013.1, from coordinate 21,485,866 downwards.
TAACTACTCTAGCACAAATATAGGTGGGACAGAAAAATTAATACCCTTGGTTTTCAAAGGTTTAAAAACCAATTAATGTAATAATTGAATCTGCTTCAGCCTTATTAATGCTTTATGTCACCCACTGACACAAACATGTTTCTGACCATTAATCAAGTACTTTCTGGAAGCTAAAAATCAAGAATTAAAGGATTAAACAAGTGTAATCTTAATCAGTCCACACAATATTTTATTGCGTGCACAATAATTTTTTATAATGCATAAGAGATACACTGGTATATATGTAATACCTAGATGATCTGCAACTTAAAAGTGTCCTTCTCAGCCATGGACCATTGTTCAGGAGGACACTTTAAGTGATGTGTAGGTAGATGACAAGGGTTTTGCTAGTGTCCATGGTATTTGATTTTTTACCAATCATTAAATTGAAGGTGTTACAAACTTGGTCAAAAGTATCCTTCTGAATGACAGTCTGATGCTTAGAAGGACACTTTTATAATGCATATCATATAGGTATATTATATAACTATTTTATCTTTTAATTTAATAAAACTTTTTTCTCTGTGATGAAACATTTTTTAGGTGAACACTTTAAGTACTGTAAATGACATGAGCTCTTTAAATAGTCTTAGTACTGAAACATTGGTTTAACATTAACATGAAGGTGTTAAAGACTTTGTCTAAAGTTTTCTTCTGAAAAATGGTCCATGCTCAGAAGGACAATTTTATAATGCATAAAAGAAAGATATGTATACATATAATACCTATATGATATGCATTATAAAAGTGTCCTTCTGAGCGTTGGACCATTGTTCAGAAGGACACTTTTGACCAATTCTGTAACACCTTCACTTTTATGGTTAGCCAAAAATCAAATACTATGGAATCTAGCGAAAACCTTTCCATCCTATTGCACAGAACCTAAAGTGTCCACCTGAGTAATAGTCCATTTCTGAGAAGGACACTTTAATAATTGCAACTATCCAACTTTCACAGACTTATAGCCTTACTGATATGCTTTTAAAAACTATCTTTTTTAGCATTTTCCAATGCTCAGAAGGACACATGGTGCCATGTAAAGCCAGATAATTTAAGATATTAATCCTATATTTAAAAAATGCATTTTATTAAATTATCATTATTCAAGGTAAAAATTCTGGCCAATTTCTTTGGAACACAAAATAGTACTACCTCAAAAAAATAATATAATGAAAAGCATATTTCAACACACAGTTATCATTAAAAACATAGCATTAAGCCATTGAATCTTTGAAAAGCAAAAAATAATATTTTCTTAACATAGAACAAATATATCTATCTTCCAAATATCCTTTTATTATTATGATCAAAGTATATCATTCTGCCAGATGAATTTGGCACCCAAGATTTAACAATACCCCAACCATAGATAATAAACTGGTAAGGACAAGTTCATTATAATATTATTATGAGAAGATAAAGATTATCCCATACATATGTGGAAACTGTGTTATCTGAATTTTCTTCACTTAGGCCATTTAATAAAATGATTTAGAAAAATCATAGGATTTATAAAATAATAATGCTTCAACATTCTTCACATTTGCATTTTAAATATTTTTTCCTAAGTAACAGATTGATTTATTAAGCAATACATACTTTAGCACAAATATAGGTGGGACAAAAAATTTAATAAACATGCTTTGTAAAGGTTCAAAGACCTATTAATGTATAAATTTGACATGTTACAGCCTTTTTTATGCTTTATGTCACCCACTTGCACAAACATGTGTCTGACCATCAGTCAAGTACTTCCTGGAAGCCAATATTCTAGAATTAAAGCATTAATCAAGTATCTTGTTGACCAGTCCACAAATATATGATGTTGTGAGAAATATTTTGACTCATAATATTCCTAGCAATAACTAGTTTGATAAAGATGAATTCCTAGGGGAAAAAATTTGCTGCTCCAGATGTTTAGGCCTATTTTATATAAGTTGTTGTTCCATAAAAAATGGTTGTCAGAGTTAACCTCAAATCTGCATTATTTAACCTTTTGTTGATGGATAATGTATAAATATATCAATCATAGGGCATTACATTGAATGCACAGACTTTGTAAGTATAATTTATTACACAAATCACCAAAAAATGCTATCTCTGACCCCAAAGACTTGTAAATACCAGCATGTTCATCTGCAAAACATTGGTTCATCATTTCCCTACTATCAACTTGTGAAAGAAAAATAATCTGCACCATCTATAGTTTTTGACATATTTTATTAGATGTCATGAGCTACTGAGTTGATCAAATATCCATCCATCAAATGTAAATATGATGTTAATTCACAAGACATATTTTTACTGGTGTTCACACCATTGGTTAACTGATCATTACATGGTTAAAAAATATGTAAAGTATTATCAGTGATAACAAGATTGCACAAGCCAACATTCACTTGAGAGCACTATCCATGTCTATTATCAACTCTTAATATTATTCAAAGAGTAAGTGATTCAAACATTTGTGAACCACAATTTTCAGTCATAAGTTCAATATGAAAATTAAACCAACCTTCACTTATAATGAAGGTGAACAGATACCATCACTACATTTTTTCTTGACTGTAATTGATTTTAATCAGGTAATTCTGTTTTTCAATGGTCATAATATAGAGCCAACATTAACTTGCACCGAAATCAAATCCTCATAATGGAAAATATTCAATAATTTTAAAGAGTAACATCAATATTGAGAAAGCCTCTGGCACAGCTGGATCAAATACTAACAAACCAAAAGTCTTTTTCAATATTCAAATTATTCAATAAAATTAAGGAATAATAATAAATTATGGTCACCTTCCATAATTTTACACTCATGATACCCTCTGCTCAAAAATGAGTGCACAAATATTTTTTGTGGTTGCTTAACCACTGCTACCAACCCCCATACTACTAGTCAAGAATGAAAATCCATGAGTGGAATTGCTAATTTTGCTTGCCACTGTTTTCATATGCAATATTCATTTCATATTGCATGCCAACTTTTTTGCATCCCAGTTCCCCCACACTACTAGCCAAGTATGAAAATCTATCAGTGAAATTGCAAGTTTAGAATGCCACTGTTAATTATGCATTATTCATTTTCAGATTGCATGCCAACTTTTTTGCATCCCAGTAGGCAATCTCATTTTGCAATCAACCTGGAATACACAAATCAAATACAACTAATGATTATTCAAACCAATTTGGCACAATGAATTTGGGGCACATAGACATGATAAAATATACATATCTCTAATATATTTTTTTCCTCAAAAGCATTATGCAGAGAATAAAAATGAGATGGACAATAAATAAGTAAACTACTGAGGATATTAATTTTTTACATAGAGTCTTCCATATTTGAAGCTATATAGATAATGCTAACAGTTAAAATTTGCTTTTTAAACTTAATGAAGAATTTCTCACCAAGGATATGGGTTTTTTCAATATAGTTTTTCAAGGCATATTTTCTAACAATATAATGAAAACTCAGGCTATTGTAAAAAAAGCTTAAATCATCATTCCTCTTTTCCCTTTTCAAATTATAGGTCACATGACTTATTTTTCACTTTTCTTGGCAGAAAGTTAATTTTCACATTCTGCATGCATGAATATTTCATGTTGCATAAGCATTATGCATCCACATGCAATATGAAATATACAATATGAATTATGCAATAAGAAATATGCATTATGCATTATGAAATATGAATTATGCAATATCAAATATCCAATATGAATTATGCATTATGAATTATTCAATATGCATTATCAAATATGCATTATGAAATATGCATTATGCATTATGCATTATGCATTATGATTTATGCAATATGCAACATGAATTATTTTATATTTAATATTCAATATGCATTTTGCATTATGAATAATGCAAATTGCATATTGAGTATGCATGCATAATTGGTAATGAATATGTATGAATTTTCAATATGCATCAATAATGTATTTTGAGTACACATGCATAATGTGTATGTTAGATCAAGGTGTGCTCAATTGTTGCTAAACTAAGGATCAAATTTCAGTTTTGTTGGATCAACTTGTGCTGAATGTAGGGCACACTGGGCCTTAATCAAGGGCAAATCTCAGACTAAATGAGACTCCAATTTATTCTCAATGTCACATTTATGGAAGGTCTGATGCATGGCATAAATTAGGGTCATCATGGAGTTCAAAGAGTGATAACTGCTAGCAATTCACCCCCAATTTTCCTGTGGTGTTTACCAATCTGATATAAAATATCTAAAGAAGACATTTGACTTGAGTCCACAGCCAAATTGATTCTACCCACATCTTTTCCATAATCCAACTTTTTTGAAAAATTATCTTCACCTACCACCTTCTTCAATATCACCTATGCCTTTTCACACTCTTTATCCCAATCCCAATCTGAATCTTTTCTTGTAAAACTTCTCAAAGGAGCTTACAATGTAGAAATTTCCTTAATGAAAAGTTTACATAAACAGATATCCCTAAAAATCAACTGACTTCAGAAGTACTTCTAAGTCTTGGACAGGACTGAATTTAATTAATCTTCTTTTTGGACATTATCCTACCTTCTCTAAATACCACATGACTAATAATTTCAAAAGCTGGAAAACAACTAGAGAGCTTTGAAACAAAAATAGTTAACACAGATTCTTCAATCCTAAATAAAATCTTTTCCAAAGTAACAGCATACTCCCATATAAAATGTTTAGTCTTTGTATTCTCCTCCTACAGTTCATTATCAAGTCTGTTTAAGGAACTTTAATTCTATTATAATCAATAAATATCGCAGAATATTGAGGTATTTTATTTTGTAGATTTCATGTCATCTGATATTGATAAACAGAAATCACCTTTTTGGCACCTTGAGGTAATAATAGGATTTTATTGAATGGTAAAGAGGAGGAGCACTATGGGCACTATGCATTTTGAGGGGGAAGAGGGGATATTACATAAGGGAGTTATATGGGGCAAGTGCTGTGGAGCACTCCTCATTAGACAACCTATCTATTAATCCAGTTACTCTCTGGTCTCACTGCTAAACTAGCATAGTCAGTCCTGTCTTCCCTCACTGTTGGTAGCCCTAATATAGTCAGTCTTAATTACTCTCAATTCTGTATCCAGAATAGTTAGTCCCATCTCAGGCTAGTTTTAACGCTAGTATTAGTCTGCCTCCTTAGGTTTTAACATTATGTTCAATCTTAATTGGTGCACTACTAAAGGACAATGAATCCCTCAGGTCAACCTGATTCAGAAACCCTCACTTCAATGCAAGAACAAATGGAATGCTTGCAAGAACAAAACTCTAGACTCATGGAACTTCTAGTGGAGGAAAGGCCCTCATATTGTGCCCCCACTGAAGCAGAGCTGGAGTCCGCTGAAGCTTAGACACAGGCACAAGCACTGCCTACAACAGCAGTGCCACTTTTTAAAGTCCCAAAGATTGTGGTCCCAGAAATCTTTAATGGAAAAGGAGGTCTCCAAGAAGATTAATATGCATTGCAGGTAAGCCTCTATGTACTGCTTAACAGGCATCAGTTCATAGATGAGTGAGATATGATTGGGTTTTTAATATTGTACCTCACATATGAGGCAGCACACTGGGTAAGGCCATACATCAAGGAGCTCCTTGAAAGGGCTCAGACAGCAACAACATTCTTCCAGCTCATGGCAGCATTTGAGTTAGCTTTTGTCAACCCTAACATTTCCAAAACCTTGTAGCATGGGTTAAATAAACTACATTAAAAACATTTAGTGGCCAAGTACATTTTGGAATTCCAGGGCCACATCTGCTACATCACAAAATGGGGAGAAGGGGTGCTCATGTTTCACTTAAGGAATCGGCTCTCATCAAAAAAAAAAGAAATACCCTAATCATCCACCCTTGTCCAACTTCCATCAAAGAACTCATGGAGCTGGCTATCCAAATTGATAAAGAGTTTACGCATCAGAAAATAGATGGTTAGAATGGGGCTTTTCAGTTGCATAGCTATGCCTCATCAAGCAGGGCTAGCACCAGGTACCCAAATGCCATGCATATTGATTCAGTGAATGCATATGGAAATAGTGGAGGAATATTTTCTTATGAGGAATTTCAGAGACGTATGAGAAGAGGGAAACACCTCCAATGTGGGAGTGGTGGACATCAAGAAAGAAGTGTAGTGGGAAAATAAGAGTTAGTGAGGTGGAGGATAATGCAGGAAAGACACAGGTAACAGAAAGTGCTTGGAATTGAGTGTTTTGCCCTTCTTGAGCAGATTAGAGGGAGATGATAAGGGGGAAGAAGTGGGAGAATTATCAGCGTTTAAGCCACTTAAAGTGAATGATAATTTTATTATACAGAACTTTCCTTTAATGAACCTTGACACCACAACAAATGTACAAGTTCTATTAAACTGTGGGGCCACAGACTGTTATATTTCTAACAATTTTATACTGATAAATAAAAAGAAAAAAGGAAAGTTGGATTACCCCAGGTGTCTAATTATTTTTGATGGATTCCCAGGTGGGGGAGGGGAATTAAGAGAGAAGGTTTTTTGCAGGTCTGGTGTGATGGAAGGGGGTCTTAGTGCAAGGCATATGTGACACACTTGAAAGACCAGTATGACATGGCTGAACCAATATAACATGAAAGTTTATTAAAAGAAAAAAAGGTCCAGATAGGAAGGAAACTGGATTCTGGAGCTAAAGTATCAGTCCCCTGGCCGCTTCAGGGGTCAGGGGCCCCCAGCAACAAGTCTTCTGATGTTTTTTATCAGAATTTGACTTTCCACCATATCTTATTCTTCTTCTTAATTCTAAGAAGCAGTTTGGAGTTGGGGCACCAATGGGAAGCACCAAGGAGGAGCAGAAAGGGGGTGAAGTGAATCAAGAAGAGGAGAAGGTGCAAAAAAGAAGAAATAATGCAGAAAACGGAAGAGTGGATGGTGAAAAGAAAGCATTTTTCCCCTTGTCCCTCCTGGAAAGTATCATGGTGTTTAATTATCATCAGTAGACTTGCTGCAACAGCTGAAACTTTCTCTTGATTTTAAGTTTCAGGACTTGGAGGGGGAGCTGATGGAAGAGGAGGGACTTGAATGCAACACAACAGCTTGGAACATATCTGCCAAGATTGAAGCCAATGTTCAGTCCTCAAAGCCAACAAATAGCATCAAGGAAATGGCCCCTAAAGCTTTTTGGGAAGTCTTACTTCTGTTTGAAGATGGAGAATCAAGACCCTACCACCTCATTTACCATACAAATTTTCCATTGTTCTGATGCCAGGAGCAACCCCTCAATTTAGCCCCATAATCCCATTATTAACCCTAGAGTCCACAGTGATAAAAGAGATAATCTATGAGATTTTAAAGAATGGTTCTATTGAGGAATCCAAATCTCTCTGGGCTGCGCCTGTGATCTTTTAAGGATAAAAGGATGGTTCACTAAGACCTTGAATGTATTCTAGAAATTTAAATGTGCTGATGGTAAATAAGAGGTATCCACTTACTTTGACTAGTAAGTTAATTGATAGTCTTCAAGGTGCAAAGATCTTCACACCTCTAGATCTTAGGACAGGCTACCACAGCATATGTGTAAAAGAAGGTGATGAACACAAACTGGCATTCTGCACTAATTTTGGTAACTTTGAATGGATAGTTATTCTGTTTAGTCAATTTAATGCACCTTTCTCTTTCCAACACTTCACCAAAAGCATCGTTAGAGACAGAGTAGGGAATGATGTATGGTTGTCACCGGACGGCCTAGGCACAAGGAGAAGGATGCTCCTGGGTAAGTGAGATTGGTAAAGGTGATTGAAGACCTCTTTTAAGCACAGAGGAATTCTTTGAGGGAGTGGCTCAAACATAGGTCAAACATAAATTACTTGCTTCAAGGTAAGTTTGAAATGAATATTAATGTATGGTAGAGTAACACTAAAATTCAAGGAGTCTCACGAAATTTAGAACTTAATAATCAAAAGAGATTTAAGATATCTAATATTTTTAAGAGAAATTGATTATTAATAAAGGTACAAAAAAATAATAGCCTTATATATATTAAACTACTATCACAACAATATTATAGTTTCATTCTAATGAATGTTGAACCAATATATAGACAAATCCACCCCATATTGAAACATTTAATTAACTTCCCATAATATATCACTTACCCTCAAATATAACCCGCAAATCCTTCAATCTTACTCCTACTCCAACTCAAAAACCTTTAGTTACCCTTAAACACACAACAACCCAACATTGAAACTATACTATTTATCTGAGCACTAATACGCTGTGCATTTGCTTAAAATTGAAAAGTATAAGCAGATGATTAACTAATTAAAATTTATGGTTTAGATAGTGCAGTTTCTAGCACATTTTAATATAGAAAACAAAGGGGAAAAGGATATACTAGGTATATGTTGCTTTCTGCACTTTGAGTATGTATTTGTGTGCTGATTTATAGGTTAAATAATTAACTTTTGCTTCAAGTGTCATGTAGCACATGACACATTCCTGCTTATAAAACTTGAGCTTTGTTGAGTGTGAGAGCTCTTCATTAACTTAACTCTTCATTTTCATCTTTGTGAAAAAAAATAAAAGAGTTTTTATATAGATTTAATTTAAATATTTTATCATGACTAATAATAAAGACCCCATCCCTATGCTGATGGCAGGATATCCACATGGCAATTCAAGATAGCATGCACATCAGGCATAGCTATGGAACTTTTTTGTGTGGAGAGCACTGCATCCCGAGGCCCTTGCAAGAAGTGTGAGTTTTTCAATGGAATTGAGTTACATGTGATGCTTTGGAAAAGAACTCAGCCATCAAGGATAAATTCTCTGTGACAGAATTTTGGTCAATTGCTTAAGATAAGGCTTTTTTCAAAGAGATTTGGGAGGTTCTCATTTAAAATTATTTGGCAGAGGATGGTAATAAGGAGATACTGTATCAGGAGGAGAGGAAGGAAATCTTGGGATGGATAGCTTATATGAATCATGGGAAAAGACAAATGGCTCTGGATGAAAAGGTCAAGGAGTTGGTGGACGATGGATTTCACCCAGTAGTGGAGGTTTCTCATACAGTAAAACAATGTCAACTAGTTGTCAAGTATGAAAATGATGAGGCATGGAAGTAGTTGAACCCACCAGGCCAAAGTTATATATTGAAGCTGATTCTGTGTTTGAAGTTAGTATTTTGAAATTTTAAATTATTTTTTTTTGATTTAGTAGAAAGCTTATTTTTATTTGTAGGAGTTAGAACTCAATAAATAATTTCCTGTCAAATCAGAGATAGTGTTGATTGAACCTCAAGTTGAAGCTGGACCATCAGTTGAAGCTGGTTTCTTGAGGGTTACTCTGACTAAATGTTAGGACTTAAGAAGGTGGACTACTACTAGTGCTGACACTAGCCTAAGACAGGACTGAAAATTCTACTAGGCAGTGAGACTAAATAGACAGACTATGTTGGGTTTACCAACAGTGAGGCAGGACTGGCTATGCTGATACAGCAGTGAGACTAAGAAGTAACTGGATTACTATATAAGTTTTCCAATGAGGAGAACTCCACAGCTCTTTCTCCATATAGCATACTTATGCAATATCCCCTCTCCCACCTCTCACAATGCATAGCACCCATGGCACTCCTCCTCCTAACATTACCCCCTCTTTTACCCCTCCTTCCCCCTGTTCTTCTTCTTAAACTCCTTCAACTTTCCATTAGCATTCACCTAATTTTCCACAAGTTCTCAAAACTTATCTCCAATCACATATCCTTACAAATGCACTAAATAATGAACCCTTTCCCTGAACACCTTTTTGGAAATAGCCTTTTTCACTTCAAACCCCTCTTCATTTCCAACTTGTATTGGTGCTGGTGGCTCCTCTGGATGCCCTGGGATTGTATCTTCTTTATTATTTGTGAGAAATAAAATGTTGAAAACCTAATGTACTTGTCTCCTTGAAATTGGTAGTTCCAGTTCATAAGCTGACTCAGATACCCTGCATTTGACTTTCAATGGCCCCTATTTCTTTTTATCTAAGTTATTTCTGGGGAACAATGTGGAAATTAAATCTGAGCTTAACCAATTCTAGTCACCTACTTTCACCTACCTGTAGTGCACAATGCTGGGTCCTTCCTTGATTGTGATGGTGTTTCATTGAATGTTGAGATAAGTTGAGAGCTGCTTCTACTTCTTTATGTATACTCAAAATTCTTTGGATCCACTCTTCCACTTCTGGGACTTGTAATGTGGATGGAGTTCCAATTGAGAAAGTCAGGTGATATTCATTGTTGGCCTATAGGGTGACATGCATGTTTCAGCACGTGTCTGGTTATTGTATGCAAATTCAGAAAGTGGTAACATCTGCACCCAGTCATATTTCTGTTAATTAATAAAATGGCTCAAATTTTTTTCAATTGCCTTACTCACTATCTCAGATTGCCTGTCAGTCTCTGGATACTATGCTGTTGAAAAGATGGGCTTAATGTTTAGATGCTCATACATTGCTTTTAACATCTTAGAGTTAAAATTACATCCCCTATCTGAAACTATACTTTTAGGCAATCCATTTAATTTCTATATATGTTCCACCATTAAGTCTGCAATACCCTTTGATTTAACCTTAGTAGTGGTGGGGATGAAGTGTGCCATCTTGGTGCAGCAGTAAACTACTGTGAGGATAGCATTCTTTCCTTGATACTTGGGTAATTCCACTATAAGATCATAGTATAGCTTCTTAAATGGCTTTTTTTCAATGTTTTGTGGCATCAGTGGTGTTTTTGTTGGACTAGCCTTGTTTCTCTGGAAAGAGTTGCATGCTTCTACATAGCACTGGACACATTCTTTCATGGACTTCCAGTAAGAGTTACAGTTCACCAACTCCAAAGTCTTCAGCGGACCTGTGTTTCCTGTAATTGTGGAATCATTCCTTGATTTGACTCCCTGCCTCTTGAGCTCCTCATCATTTGGAACCACTATCCTTCCATTCCAATACATCACTCCCCCTTTCAGGTGATACTCATCCAATCCTTTCCTTACCAATACCTCTTTTGATAATGGTTCCTTAACCAACTCCTTCACTCCCTAATCCTGTTCCTGCCCCCTTCTTACCAATTCCATCAAATCCTCATCTTTTAATTCCACTTTGTCTATGATTACCCCCTCTTCAAGGTCTCCCTTCAACAATTTTTCCCCAACAGTGTGTAGTTGGCCTGGTGCTGGGTGCAAGTCAGGGCATTGTGATAGTGCATTAGGTTTTCAACTTTTCTTCCCAGGTCAGAATGTAACAACAAGGTTAATGCTACTTAGCAGTTCTGCCCCAGTTCTTCCCAGTGCACCTACCAGCAAGTCAGCTTTTAAGTGGTCAGAAAGGTTTCCAGTTGTTTATGATCCATGTAATAATAACTTATAACCTGTGAGGCTCTCCTTCCAAATAATGGTTCCAGGTGCATACCACCTTTTCTAGTGCCAATAACTCCTTGTCATATATTTCATATTTTAATTCTGCTCGAAGAAGTTTTTGTGATAAATAAGCTATTGAGTACAAGACATTTTCAGCATTGTATTGAGATAATACTGCATCTAGTTCAGAATCTGAGCAGTCACATTTCAGAACAAATGGCTTTAATAAGTCAGGTATTGCAAATATAGGGGATTTAACAAATAGTCTTTTCAGGTAGTCAAAAAAATTCTTCTGACTACTTGTCCTGATAAATCTGGCTTCCTTCCTTGTGAGTTCATGAAATGGTTGAGAAATTTGAGAGTTATTTTAAATAAAAATGTGGTAAAAGTTTGCAAAGCCTTTGAATAACTGAAGCTACCTTACTGATGCTGATGTTGGCCATTCTGTTACTGCCTTTACTTTATCCTGGTCCATTTTCACCTTATTTTTTGAGATTACTATACCCAAGTAGGTATTTCACTCACTGAAAAGACTAATTTCTCCAGTTATAACCATACCTGTGCCTCTCTCAAAAACTGAAAAAATTCCTTTACACATATCTGATGTTCTTACAATGATCTGGAGTAAACCAAGATGCTCTCCAGGTATACATCTACATCTATCCCTATTCTGTCTATGAAAATTCTGTTGGTGAAGTGGTGGTAAGTGGCAGGTGTATTACATAGACCAAATGGAATTATCAACCATTAAAAATGACCAAAATTAGTGCAAAATTCCAGTTTGTGTTCATTGCCTTCTTTTACATGCATGTTGTGGTAACCTGCCCCAAGATCTATAAATTTAAAGATATCTGCACCTTGAGACTATCAATTATTTTGCTATTCAATGGAAGGGGATACCTGTTCTTTCACATAAGCAGATTTAACTTTCTGAAATCCTTTCAAGGTCTTAGTGAACCATCCTTTTTTCCTTCAAAGACAACAGGAGCAACCCAGGGAGATTTCGATTCCCTAATAAAACCATTCTTTAAATTTTCATCAATAATCTCTTTTATTACTTTTGACTCTAGGGTTGATAGTGGGATTATGTGGCTAAATTGAGTGGTTGTTCCTGGCATCAGATAAATGGAGAAGTTGTACAGTTGATCAGGTGGTGGAGTCTTGACTTTTGCCTCTCCAAACAGTGGTAAGAATTCTCAATAAGCTTCAGGGACCATTTCCTTGAGTCTTTTTGTTGGCTTTGAGGACTGGAGCTTGACTGAAATCTTGGAAGATATATTAAAAGCTGTTGTGTTGCATTCCATTTACTCCTCTTCTTCAATTTCCCCCTCCAAGTCCTAAAACTTGGCATCAAGAGAAAGTGCCATTTCTTGCAGAAAGTCTACTGATGATAATAAAACACCAGGAGACTCTCCAGAAGAGGCCCCTGACCCCATAAGACACCAGAGGAAAAATTCTTTCTCTGTTCTATCCACCCTTTTATGTTCTTCCTTCCCTTTTCTTTATTGCACCTTCTCCTATTCTTGGTGCATTTTACCTCCTTTCTGCTCCTCCCCAATGCTTCCTGTTGGAGCCCCATTCCCAGCTTTCTGATTAGAATTAAGAGGAAGAATAAGTTCTGGTGTAAAGTCTATTGATGATAATAAAACATCAGAAGACTTGCTGGGATGGGCCCCTGACCCCTGATGGGACCAGGGGGCCATAACTTTAGCACTAGCTTCCCCTTTCCTTCCCATCTGAAGATTCTTTTCTTCCAATCAATTTTCAGGTTATATCAGTGCAGCCATTTCATCCCCAGTAACATGCCGTATCGGTCCTTCAGGTTTGTGGGGAAATCTCTGAGCTGAAACTACCCTCTGGCACACAAAAACCTGAAAAAAACCTTCTCTCTTACCTCTCCTCCCCACCTGGGGATCTGTCAAAAATAATTAGAAGCCTAGTGTGGTCCAACTTTTCTTTCTTCTTTTTATTTCTCTTTAAAAACTTGTTAGAAATAAAACAATCTGTGGCCCCACATTCTAGTAAGGCTCATACATTTGTTGTGGTGTCAAGGGTAATTAAAGGCAGGTTTAGTATAATCTGATTATCATTTAGTTCATGTGGATTACACGCTGATAATTCTTCCACTAAGTCCCCCTTATCCTTTCCCTCTTGTCTGCTTGTGGAGGGCACAACCTTCACTCCCAACCACTCTCTTTTACCTGTTCCTTTCCTGTGCTATTCTCCACCTCTCTAGCCCTTAATTTTCCCCTACATTCCTTTTCCAGATGGCCACCACCCCCACATTGGAGGCTCAGCATTCTACTCAAACGTCTCTGGTATTCATAATCAGATATCCCTTTTTTTCCACTAGCTCTGTGTGAATTAAATGTATCAATTTTCATGGTGTTTGGATCCCTGCATATGTCCCCGCTTGATGAGGCATAGTTGCACCACTGACAAGAGCCACCCAAAAAATCCATCCATTGATGCAAAAACATTTTATCAATTCGGATGGTCAGCTCCATGAGCTCTTGGAGGGAGACTGGACAAGGGTGACTGATTGTGGTGTTCCTGGTTTTTTGCAAGAGCCCTTTTTTGAAGTGAAACATTAGTGCTCCTTCTCCTCATTTTGTAAAATAGCTGGCATGGCCCAAGAATTCTGACAAATACTTGGCAAAAGAGAGTTTCTTTTGCAACTGGCTAAGAGCAGGCCCTGAGGTTGTGGCCACATAGGGGTGACCAAAGGCCAGCACAAAAGCTGCCATTAAATGACAGAAAGTTGTTTCTAACTTTCCATCTCTAAGGAGTTCCTTTGTATATGGCCTTACCCAGAAAGCTGCCTGTTCTGTCAGGTAAGAGAATTCAAACCCAATTTTTGATCACTCATCTGGGAACTGATGTCTATTGAGCAGGATATAAAGGTTTATCTTTAATGCTTACTGATCCATCTGGGAGCCTTGCTTTCCATCAAATATTTCTGGGACTAAAATCTTTGTGCCTTTAACCAGTGGTACTGGTGTTTTAGGCTGTGCATGTGTCTTGGCTTCAGCGGCATCCAGTTCTGCTTTTGTGGGGCCGTGATATGAGGTCCAATTCTTGGCTAGATGCTTCATGAGTCTGGAACTTTATTTTTTCAAGCATACCACTTGTTCCTCCATTGCAGAAAGGGTTTCTTAATCAGGTTGACCTGAGTATTTATTGTTCTTCATTAGTGCGCCAATTAACATCCCAAAAAAATTTTATGACCTAAGAAGGTGGACTACTACTAGTGCTGACGCTAGCCTGAGACAGTACTGACTATGCTACTAGGCAGTGAGAATAAATTCACTGACCATGTTGGGGCTACCAACATTGAGGTGGGACTGACTTTTCAGATACAGCAGTGAGACTTAGAAGTAACTAGATTACTATATAAGTTTTCCAATTAGGAGCACTCCACAGCGCTTTCCCCATATAGCATCCTTATGCAATAAATCCTCTCCCACCTTTCACAATGCATAGTGCCCATAGCGCTCCTCCTCCTCACCTCTCTTCCAAATCCTAACAATGATCCCACTTCTGGTGCATTGAATGAGGAGGTTGAGTTGGATCAGGTGTGGTTGAAGAAGCCAAGTCAGGCTTATCAGAAACTTATATGACAAGATTGACAGGATATTTGAGATGGCTTCTTACGATGTAGCTGAAGAACTACTGGACATCAGAGAGGTGGTGCCAGTCAGGGAGGAAGTGGTCTTCATGAATGGTAGAAAGGAAATTTGAAGAGTAGTTGAGAAAATGTAGAAATTAATTCAGAGGAAAATACACCATGCAATATGGGGGGAAGACTTGCTAGCAAGTCGGCAACTTGAAGTCAGATGGAAATCAGATGGAACTTAGACTGAAGTAATACTGAACTTTCACTTGAAGTATCACACAAATAATAATGGATATATATTGAAAACAAAGTGAAAGTGTGAGGATAACTGAATGGAAGCCAGTAAAAATCATTCCATGAGTCTACTCAATGCAAAGTATTTTTTGAAGCAACTAATTTAAATAATACTTTATTAAATTAAGTTGATCAATAAAAATTGATTGACAATATTGCAATTCTTAAATTCAATAATTTTATTAAAAAATTTCAAATTACATATAAAAAAAATCAGTGACTTTTTCTATTACTTACAACTGTTTTTACAGAATTGAAAACTATTTTTCAGCTAATATTTTATGGAAGTGAACTCTGTTCTTCGCCTGAAGAACAGAGTTCATCCTCCTATTTTCACACTTTGTTTGCACCAATATCCATCCCTTTCAATTCTATCAACACATGCTTGTTTTCCCTCCCCATTCCTTTCACTATCCTCCCAGCCCCATTGTATGACATCCTCTTTTGATCCCCATTTCATCCCTCTCAACATCTCCCAGACCCTTTACTTCATTTAAAGTGCCTCTGAACCCTTAATCTTCCCTTCCAAATCTTTCCCAACATTTTTGCTACCCCATATACCCTTCCTCTCCCCTCTCTCCATCCTTTCCAACCCTTGTAGCCCCATTTGTGTTCATATGAGCTTCAAGGTGTCTTCAAAGTAAATTCAATACTTATTCATGATGGTTTCATCACTTCCTCAATGTGTGCTCAAAAAGATATGAATTAGAGTTCAAGGTTGCGGACTTGCTAGCAAGTCCGCCCCCCATATTGTGTGGTGATACAGGATAATATTTTGAAATAGAAGAAAAAAAAAGAAAACTTGTATATAGTTTTATATTTGTTGTTTTAATTTAATTGAAATTAATTTATTTAAAAGAAAAAGAAACTCGAAATTTTTTATTGAAAAAAAAGAAAATCAAAATTGGGAGAAAAAGAAAATTTAAGATTAATTTATTTCAATGAAGTTATTTTATTTTGAAGCTTTTAGTTTAATTCTAGCAGTTCAGATAAAAAAGAAAAAAGAAAAAAAACTTTTTTGGAGTAAATTTTATAAAGTAACAAAATGTGTTTTTTTGGAAAAATAAAATATATTTTTAGGGAAGAAAGAAAAAAAAATTAGAAAGAAAAAGGTTTCTGGTTTGAAATTAGTTGAGTCATAAGATAATTTAATTTTTTTTGTGAAGACGTTGATTTTTGATAATTGTTTAAATAGGAGAAGAAAAAGAAAATAAATTTTGAGTTTGAAAGAATAAAGAAAAGATTGAATTTCATTTTGTAAAATACATAAAGAACAATTAAAAAGAAACAAAAAATGTACTTTTGTGTAATAAGATTTAGAAAAACAGAAATTTGGATTAAAAAATATTTTTAATTTATTTTGATTTAATTTTTTTTATTTTAGTTCATTGAATTTGATTTTTATTTTTAATTTTTATTTTAACTTTAATATGAGTTTTATTTATCTTAAGCAATTAGAAATTTTAGAAATTAAAAGAAATGAAATAAAAAGAAAAGAAAAAAAATATATGAAATTTAAAATTTGACTTAAAAGAAATTGAAAAATTAAATTTTTTTAAATTGTTTAGGAAAGAATAGTTGAATTTGAGGTTTAGTTTTTTTAGGATATTTTATATGGAAAGATTTTAAAAGGTCAGGATATTTTGAAAAATTGATGGCTTTTTCCCAAGATCTTTTTTTGAGTCTTTTATGTAGCCTTCTGACTCCAACAGGTATTGAAGTCTCCCATTGCACTTTTTTGAATCAAAAATCAAATATACTTCCTACTCTAGATAATCTTCTGCTTTGACTGGTTCTAAAGGGGGTTGGTTCTTTCCTGGGTATATTTCTTAAAAAAGTTTCAGAAGAGATACGTGAAAAACAGAATTAATTGACTTCCTTTAATGGTAACTTGAGTTGAAATGCATTGTTAGAAACTTCTGCATCAATTTCAAATGGAACCAAGAACTTTTCTGATATTTTCCTTGATTGTCAAGTTGTTAAAATATTTTTAGAATTAAGCCATACCATATTTCCTAGTTTAAAAGGTTGAGCAGATTTTTGATGTTTGTCAGCCTGTTCCTTATATCTTCAATTTGCTGATGTAGAAAATCACAAATTACTAGCTATAGGCCTTGACAAAGGGAGTTGGAGAAAAACTAGAGAGAGAAACCCCTGTCTCTTTGAGAAATACCAGGTGAAATTTATTTCCTACAGCAAATTATAGACTGTTACAACACCCCTTCCAACACACTTCTTGACTGCTTAACAAGTCAAGAAAGTAACCTAGATAGTTCACAGAGCAAAACAACCCTGAAATAAAAAAAGATCCACACCAGAAAACCAAAATTACTGTGCACTTGTTTCACAGAAAACAGCAATAATACTTGATGCATTTTGAAAAGATACACCAGAGAAACCAGTTTCCAAAGTTAATTTAAATGAAGAGCTCACCTTACAGCAAACACAGTTAATTGTGGCAAAAAAAACAGTGAAAACTGAGTGAGAAACAGTTATATAATGACCAGATGATTGCATGATAATTAACGTTAACCTAAACTGTCTTATTCAGTATGTACACATAGACCACCATCTAAAAATATATGTTACAGCAGCTATTTTTGTTCTTCTTCCAACCAAATTGCGTAAAAAACCCTCTAGAAGTGCTCCCCAGCTTTCTATGGCTGAGGTGGATGACTTCCTGAAGCCAAAAAACACCAAATTACCTTAAAAAAAATCTGAGAACACCACAAAAGCCTTTAAAACACAAAATTATGCTAAAAGTCAACAAGACATGAAATATTGAGCCAAGTTAGGTTTATCCAACAGTATTAAGCACTTAATCCTAAGAATTAAGTTTAGCCCGAAAAAGGTAAAAACAAAATTAAACAGTTATAGTAAAAAGTGAAAAGTGAATAAAAGAGCCCTTTAAATCTGAAGACAATAAATACCCCCAAATTGCCATAAAAACTCCAGAGAGCCTTGAAAACATTAATTCTTGAAAGAAAAAAAGTTATATGTAATTTTAGTATTCCCTTCCCAACCAGAAAAAAACAAACAACTCCCTAAAATTTTTATAATTTTTCCATCTTTCACCCAAACAACCTTCATAAAAAAGTTAAAAGGAAAAAAAAAAAAAAGAAGAAAAGAAGAAAAATTAAAATTAAAATTAAAAAAAAAAATTAATTAAAAAGTTAAAAATTAAAAATTAAAAATTAAAAATTAAAAATTAAAAATAAAAAATAAAAAATAAAAAATAAAAAATAAAAAATAAAAAATAAAAAATAAAAAATAAAAAATAAAAAATAAAAAATAAAAAATAAAAAATAAAAAATAAAAAATAAAAAATAAAAAATAAAAAATAAAAAATAAAAAATAAAAAATAAAAAATAAAAAATAAAAAATAAAAAATAAAAAATAAAAAATAAAAAATAAAAAATAAAAAATAAAAAATAAAAAATAAAAAATAAAAAATAAAAAATAAAAAATAAAAAATAAAAAATAAAAAATAAAAAATAAAAAATAAAAAATAAAAAATAAAAAATAAAAAATAAAAAATAAAAAATAAAAAATAAAAAATAAAAAATAAAAAATAAAAAATAAAAAATAAAAAATAAAAAATAAAAAATAAAAAATAAAAAATAAAAAATAAAAAATAAAAAATAAAAAATAAAAAATAAAAAATAAAAAATAAAAAATAAAAAATAAAAATAAAAAATTAAAAATAAAAAATTAAAAATTAAAAATTAAAAATTAAAAAATAAAAAAATAAAAATAAAACATAAAAAATAAAAAATAAAAAATAAAAAATAAAAAATAAAAAATAAAAAATAAAAAATAAAAAATAAAAAATAAAAAATAAAAAATAAAAAATAAAAAATAAAAAATAAAAAATAAAAAATAAAAAATAAAAAATAAAAAATAAAAAATAAAAAATAAAAAATAAAAAATAAAAAATAAAAAATAAAAAATAAAAAATAAAAAATAAAAAATAAAAAATAAAAAATAAAAAATAAAAAATAAAAAATAAAAAATAAAAAATAAAAAATAAAAAATAAAAAATAAAAAATAAAAAATAAAAAATAAAAAATAAAAAATAAAAAATAAAAAATAAAAAATAAAAAATAAAAAATAAAAAATAAAAAATAAAAAATAAAAAATAAAAAATAAAAAATAAAAAATAAAAAATAAAAAATAAAAAATAAAAAATAAAAAATAAAAAATAAAAAATAAAAAATAAAAAATAAAAAGTAAAAAATAAAAAATAAAAAATAAAAAATAAAAAATAAATAAAAATAAATGAAAAATGAAAAATGAAAAATTGTCACCGGACAACCTACGCACAAGGTCAAGGGTGTTCCTGAAAGTTAGATGAGGGGATAAAGTTTAAAGACTTCTTCGAAGCACAGAGGAATTGTTCCAGGAGGTGATTCGAAGATGACTCAAAAGAAGAGCTACTACTTTGAGTTATATTTGAGAAGAATCTTAATATATTTTAAGGTAATACTAATATTCTTAGAATCTCACAAAGGTTTGTAACACTCAACAATCAAAGATTTAAATTTAGAGATGATTATTGAGGGAAAGAAGTAAATGTACAATAACAATGGTTTGACTTGCAGTTTCACCACTATTAACTATAAATAAGTTTTATAATTTACTTCTAAAGAAACATCGAACAAAAATTCAACCCCTTTTATATCTATTACTCCTCCTCGCATTGACCTCATACACATCCATCATTCCACACACAACAGACCACCAAAAATTACACACATTACACCTGGACCCTCCTCACTAACATCTGTTAACCCCTTAATCCTCCGCTACTCATTCCGTCCATGCTCACTACCCCCTTTTTAATAACCCACAGATATTTAATAAAACCTTTAGCTGAATATTGCATTGACTTTTGTGCTGTGCATCGCTTATCAAAGAAAAGTCTAAACACACTTTTGAGAATTGAATAATTTAGATTTAAAGTTTAGATTAGCGCAGTTGAATAGTGAGTACACAAAGGGAAGTCGCCATGGTGAGGTAGAATCGCTTTCTGTGCTTTGAGTATGGATTTAGACATCTGTTTTATTGATTTAATGAGCTTCTTTTGCCTCGAGTGTCACGTGGCGCATGACAGATGCCTGGGTATAAATCAGGAGCTCCGTTGAGCGTGAGACATATACTTCCGACACTACTTTCTGTCAGCCTAAATATCCTTAGGACTGAGTATTTCTTATGCTTAAAATAAGATAACCTTAACTAGATTAAGCTTATATCTTAAAAATAAGGTTAAAATAATAATATATATTATTTTATTATATATATATATAATTATTATTCTATTATATAATTTTAATAGTTTAAATAGCTTATCCATGGCCTAATAATACTTATTAAGGTGTTAATGGAGTCATAATATACTTATCTTAAGTGATATGAAGTAATTATTGACATACATAAGCTTATATGTATACATAAATCTCATATTCAGTGAAATATGCAGTATATTATGTATATTTAGGTATATAAGTGGGTTTTAGCCCCTTAATAGCCTATAACCTTTGTTTTTCTGCTTAATTTAGGTCATATGGACGAAATCAGTGGACTCATAACGCCTACAGAAGCATAGACACCTATATCAGGCGCATACACCCAGTTTGGACAACTAAAATTACTTCCTTGGATGGTTATTCACGGATTTATGGGTTGGAAAGATGTTTTTGGGTTAATGTGGATGCTTGGGGATGCTATTGAGGGCTTGGATATTTTATTTGTTTCCTTTATATGCTTTTAGTTTCATTAAATCTCTTTTTGATCATTTATTTTACCTGTTTCTTTATGGTATCCGCTTTTATCTGGGTTTTCTACTTATGGTATGACTCTGTGTTATTATTAATAGTGATGGAGGGTCCTTACTGGAGGTCTGGGTGTTGAAACTGCTTGAAGTGGACGCCATGGGGAGGTGATGGGCCCTCACAGTGCTGTAATTGCCGGGGATAGCAGTGACATCATCTGGATTGAAGGTCTGTGCACTCCAGTGGATTTGGGTATAAGTAAGGAGGGATTTTGACGGTTTATTATCATCATTCAATTACTACACTTCAAACAAACACTACAATACAATTATTAGTATTCAGAAATATATTATAAAGCCCTTATAAATTGATATTATCTTTATAAAAGCTATAACTATATTTTATTCTTCTATTTTCCACCACTAGCACGCATTTAAATCCAAGTATTGTGAGTTTTATTTGAGTATAACTATTCTATTAGTCTTCCCCTGAGGTTTAATCACTAAATCATTTATTAATAAGTAGTAGGACCATAAAATAACACTATTATATCATACTTATATACTAGACTATACTTACAATTGGGGGTCTTTCCTTATATTTTACTTATTATTTAGTATAAGCCTTTGGACGTGATTTTTACCTTAGTACAACTCAAAATTAACCAAATATTTGGGTCTGCTGCATATTAGTGGGTCATCATAACTCATTGATTGCGGAAAAGAACCCTTATAATAATTGTACTAATTTTTTATCATAAAAATTAGATATTTACAGTAGTAACTGTACCCAATATAAACCCAATTTCACTTGGTATTTGGATACCAATATAACATCCAATTAAATTGGTATTTGGCTAAATCTTGGTAAGCTAATTATTCACCCTTATAGAGGTCTAGTTAAACTTATTATTATATTTTTAACAGATTTTTTCGAATTTTTCTTATATTTTATTTAAATAAATAAAATTATAAATTCAGGGTAAGCTCCATTGCTTTTTTATTAGTAATATAATTGCTAATATTATTTGTCTACTAATTCCCCAGAGTTTTTTCCTTTTGTAGACGTAAAATATTGTTATTCTGAACAATATGAGTGCTCCCCAGGATAGTGTAAGTAAACAGCCTGCTTATAATACCAGGTCTAAAGCTAACAAAAACTTTCCAGGACATCACCATGGAGGGACAACAGTACCCCCAGCCAGAAAGCATGAGTATAGAGGAAAAGGACACCCTCTTAAAAAAGATAACTATAAAAAAGACGTCTCCTCCTCTTCAGGATCAACTGTCCCACCTGGCCAAACAGGTTCTGAAGTTGGAGGAATCAAAATCTCTCATGTTCAAAGAAGTAGAGCAGTTGCAAAACAATTGCAAGGTAGGATTTCAGCAGATGAATCAGGCAATGGCAGAACTAAAGGGAGGCCAGCCCAGTCAATCAAATCAGCAACCCCCTACCCAAGGAGGGTCCACTCACTCCCAGGAGAAAATCCTGGTAGACAAATGGAAATGGGACTGGTTTCACCAACAGTGGACAAGCCACAGTTGCAACAGGGATCTGCCCCCTCATCTGACTTCCTCAGCTCACCCTTACAAGGGAAAAAAGCGCCAAAAATCAGGACTGGCAACCATCCCTTGGTAAGTAACTTACCCTCTCAGATTAGACATAATACTGATAATTACAATATAGGTAATTCTATTGATGTTAAATCTGTACAAAAAATAGAGGAGGATTTAAGAAATTTAGGATTTAGAGTAGATACACCTGACTTGTCTTTTGTCCATAATAACAGTACTATATACAATGATAATACAGTTAATCCTCAGTTGCAACCACCTACTAGTGAGATGAGAAGTTCACTGGAGAGTGAGAGAATTGAAAAGGAGGACATGGAATATTTTAACAATAATCCAACTGTCCATAGAATTGTTTCAGCATTGTGGAATAGAATGACTGATTGTGAGGAACAGACAGTTAAGCTCACTAGTGATACATTTTCATCCTTAACATTGAACATTTCTCAATTAGCAACACGTAATAAAGAATTAGAGAAAGAACATTTGTCTCTAACTCTTAAATATGATTCATTGAGTAATAAATATAATGACCTTTCAAACAAAATTTGTGAGTTAGAAAAATTATATGAAACGCACTTATTAAAGACTGAATCAAGAACAAAGTTATCTTTTGCACAGACAAATCAAAGTGTCTCTGAGCTGCTACAAAGATTAACTAAAGTTGAGATTGAAACTGCCAATCTACTGATGAACCAGTATAATCATAAGTATAATCAATATAATAATAATCCTTTCATTGGCAAAAGTGAATCTCATTCCTTCCCTGCACCACCACAATTAAAACCATCTGGTGGTAGTGTCAAATCTGAAAATGTAAGTCACAAATCTGTGCAGGAAGAAATACAAGACCATTTATCAAAAGTGAATGAGTTGTTGAATTTACCTAAGATTAGTGAGATAAAATCCAATCAGAAGAACTGGCCTAAAATAGATCATTACCCAACTTATGATGGGGAAGCCAGCTCTGATTGGCAACATTTTATTCAAAGAATTGACAACTTGAAATTCTCATATAAGTTACCAGATGAAGAGATAACATCAAAATTAATTTCTTTATTTAAGGATGTTGCTTTATTATGGTTTGAAGCTGTCTTAAGTGAGGGTAGAGACTACTCTTGGGCTGAATGGAAACAACTTATTGAAAAACAATTTGGAGGTTCTAAATTCAGGCTTACTCAGCAGAGACTGTATGAGAAGACTAGGTATAATCCGTTGAATGGTGACAAACCTATGGTATTTTTAATGAATTTAAACAAAATATTAAAAGCCATTGAGCCTCATATGGATTTTAACTTATGGAAAGATAAGATAATATACAAATTACCTATATCTGTCAGAGACATTGTTGTAGCTAGAACATTAAATGTTACTGAATATTCTGACTTTATTAATATTTGAAATGAAATATTATTAAACCATATGTATGAATCAAGGTATTCCACTTATAAGCAAAATGTTGAACCTGTAAAAACTCAGAATTCAAAAAAACTTCAGGAGAAGCAGAAAAACCTACTGCACCTGTAGTACCTAAAAAGTATGAAACAAATACTTGTTATAAGTGTAAAAAACCTTGGGTAAAAGGTCACAAATGTGAGGAAAACATAAATATTGTTGAAAATCAACATGAATCTGAAAATGAAGTAGAAAAGAGTAATGATTCAAGTGATTATGACAGTAATATCTCATATGGTGATGAAAATGAAGTCTGTATGTTGGAAGATGATTTGTCCATCTTTTACAATCCAATATTAAATATAGACTCAAATGAATCTTTAATGAATTTTGAGGATGTTAAGATCATTAAGGATATATAAGAAGATATTTTGCTTTTGGTCTTAATTTTAAAGACAATGACAAATTCACGCATGTTTGGTTAACCCTTATCCCAGGTTTAGAATTTGCATATAATAGTACAGTACATTCTGTCACTGGCAAAAAGCCATTTGAGTTATTGTTGGGTTATGTACCCAATACCCCTGCTAAAACTCTTAATAAGTTACCTAGATTGGATATTCATCCAGGTACTAAATCTTTTCTTCAGATGCAAGAATTATGCAGAAAACATGCTCAAGAATGTATAAATAAGGCTTTTAAGTATGAAAAGGAAAGATGGGATAAAGCCCATAAAGAACAAATGTTCAAAGAGGGTGATGAAGTCCTTATTTCAACACTACATTTCAATTTAAGTGGTAATGTTAAATTGAAGGATCCATTCATTGGACCATTTGTAGTTAAAAAGATGGTTGGTAATAATGCTGTTGAGGTTATTCTATATGCACCTTATGATAGAAAACATCCAGTATTTCCTATTTCTCTTATAAAACCATACCATTCAAATGATACTGCTCTCCTTCCAAGAAGATCAGGAAGGCATAAACAGCAACCTGAAGAAATAGTGGAAAAAGCAGAAATTGAAAAGATACTTAAAAAGAGACACCTTACTAAAGAAAAGGGAGTTGAGTATCTATTAAGATTTAAAAATAAATCAAGTGAATATGACCAGTGGATTCCAGAAAATGAAATCTCTGATCTTAAAAATCTCTTGAAAAAATTTAAATCTAAATAATACTGTTCATTCAGTATATGTATTATAAAAATTATTTTTTTATTTTATTATTTCATTCCATAAGATTAATTAAAATGTCTTAACATTTTTTTTATTGTTTTTTTTGGGGTGAGGGAGTGTCAGCCTAAATATCCTTAGGACTGAGTATTTCTTATGCTTAAAATAAGATAACCTTATATAGATTAAGCTTATATCTTAAAAATAAGGTTAAAATAATAATATATATTATTTTATTATATATATATATAATTATTATTCTATTATATAATTTTAATAGTTTAAATAGCTTATCCATGGCCTAATAATACTTATTAAGGTGTTAATGGAGTCATAATATACTTATCTTAAGTGATATGAAGTAATTATTGACATACATAAGCTTATATGTATACATAAATCTCATATTCAGTGAAATATGCAGTATATTATGTATATTTAGGTATATAAGTGGGTTTTAGCCCCTTAATAGCCTATAAACTTTGTTTTTCTGCTTATTTTAGGTCATATGGACGAAATCAGTGGATTCACAACGCCTACAGAAGCATAGACACCTATATCAGGCGCATACACCCAGTTTGGACAACTAAAATTACTTCCTTGGATGGTTATTCACGGATTTATGGGTTGGAAAGATGTTTTTGGGTTAATGTGGATGCTTGGGGATGTTATTGGGGGCTTGGACATTTTATTTGTTTCCTTTATATGCTTTTAGTTTCATTAAATCTCTTTTTGATCATTTATTTTACCTGTTTCTTTATGGTATCCGCTTTTATCTGGGTTTTCTATTTATGGTATGACTCTGTGTTATTATTAATAGTGATGGAGGGTCCTTACTGGAGGTCTGGGTGTTGAAACTGCTTGAAGTGGACGCCATGGGGAGGTGATGGGCCCTCACAGTGCTGTAATTGCCGGGGATAGCAGTGACATCATCTGGATTGAAGGTCTGTGCACTCCAGTGGATTTGGGTATAAGTAAGGAGGGATTTTGACGGTTTATTATCATCATTCAATTACTACACTTCAAACAAACACTACAATACAATTATTAGTATTCAGAAATATATTATAAAGCCCTTATAAATTGATATTATCTTTATAAAAGCTATAACTATATTTTATTCTTCTATTTTCCACCACTAGCACGCATTTAAATCCAAGTATTGTGAGTTTTATTTGAATATAACTATTCTATTAGTCTTCCCCTGAGGTTTAATCACTAAATCATTTATTAATAAGTAGTAGGACCATAAAATAACACTATTATATAATACTTATATACTAGACTATACTGACACTTTCCCTTTATTTAATTCTTGATTACTATTTTAATTATTATGTCAGCTTGCCCTACTCCAACTCCCATGCCTCCTCACCCTAAAGCGGATGATGGGCTCATTACCCAACAGTATTCCCAGGCCTGCACTGCTTGTGAGTCGATGGAATACTTCTGCGTCAAAAGCACGGCCACACAGGGTCCTCATCAGAAATGCGAGTTTTGCTGATGGAGACAGGTGACGTGTGATGCCCTATCAAAGAATGCCAACATCAAAAAACGGTTTACTAAAACTAAGTACTGGGTAATACCAAAGACCAAAGAAGTGGTCGAAGATATATTTGATGTGTTGGTTGGGGAGGATCAGTCAGAAGGAGTTGATGAGGAGGTCAAGGATACCATGGCAACCTGGGTAACCCAAGCCACAAGTAAAAAATGAGGGATGGAAGAGGAGGTGGATGAATTGGTTGAAGAAGATGAGGAGGAAGTCCCCATCTTGAGGCAGACACTGAAGAAGTGGCAGATGGTCATAATAGATGACGATGAAGAAAAGGAAGTGACAGTGGAAGTCAAATCGAACTTATTTCTAGAGGCTGATCTGGTGTTCAAAGTAAGTTTGCCTTTTATTTTATTTTATTTTAATTTTGTTTTTAAAAGAAATTTTTTTACTGATGACCGTATGTTTTAGAATTCAGATGTCATTGCAGAAGCCCCTATGGTGGAAGCCTCAAGTGTGGGAGCTCCTGCTGTGGAAGTGGCCATTGTGGAAGCGGCGCCTTCAATCCCAACTTAAGAAAATTTACCAGTGATTGCCTCAAGGGAGGATAATGAAGAAACTCTTTACCAGGTATTGTCAAAAAAACCTTTCCATGGTCTACGAACTAGGTTCATTGAAGAGTTAAGTGGTGATGTTGAAAAGATTATCGATGCTTCCTCCTTTGACGTGGCTGAAGAATTGCTGGAGATTGGGTAAGTGATACCTGTAGGAGAGGAAGAGGTTTTTGAGAAATGTAGGAAGGAAATAAGGGTGATTTTGGAGAAGATGAAGAAATTGGTTTTTGAGAAAATACAGGAAAATATTTAAAATGGAAGGAGAAAAAGAAAGAAAGAGGAAAAGAAAAGTAGAAACAATTTGTATATTTATTTATTTTATTTTGTTGTTTTAATTAAAATTTTAATATTTATTTTATAAGATTTTGAGAGAAAAAGAAAAATAAATAAAGAATATTGAAATTTTGAAATTTTGAAAGGAGAAAAATATTTAATCAAGAAAAATTTTAGTTTTAAGTATTGAAAAGAAAAAAAAATAAATTTTAAATAGGAAGAAGAAAAAGAAAAAAAATATATAGTTGATTGAAACAAATTTTAAAATTAAAATCTAATGAGAAGAAAAAAAATTTTTATTCATGAAATTTTATTTATTGAAGTTTTTTGGTTATTTGAAAAGAAAGAAAGAAAAGAAGAGAATAAATAATTTTTTTAAAAAAAGTAATTTTTTTGAAGAAATTTTAAAAGAGAGATTGAGAGGTTGAAGTGAAGTTCGAGAAAGATTTTCGTGTTGCGTTGTGGTCTTCCATAATTGGCAGGGGCCTTTGTTGTGTGATTTGGCACTGTTTGTGCATGTCTTAATTGAAATCTGTTAAAGAATTGGGTATTTTTCTGGTTTTATTCTGTGGATATTGGGTCTGCGGGTATGTGGGTACTATCATTGGATAGCCCTGGTTTTTCTCTATGTTTTATGTCTTGCAGACATTTTTCATATTCTGAGTTTTAAGGGGTCATTTCCTCATTTTTCATTTATAAAAGATTGCTGTTTAATTTTGTTTTTCATGTTTTACGGGCTAACCTTAAGTCTTAGGGTTAAGTGCTTAGTACCATTGGATAGAGCTAATTTTTCTATATATTTCATTTCTCAACGTTGTTATAGTGGAATTCCGTGTTTTAAAGGTTTTAGTAGTTGTAGCTAATTTTTCTAAGTAGATTAGTGGTTTTTATTGATTTTCTGGCTTCAGGGAGGCCAGGCTGCTTCAGGCTGCATCTCTGATGTCGGACGGCCTGCCCGCCTCTGTTTTAGGAGGTTGGGGAGCGCTCCAGGAGGGTTTTTTATGCAATTTGGCGGGTACAGGTGCCAGATTGGTGGGTGCGCATGGGCTCTTAGTTAGTGGTCTGTGTGTACATAGTGAATAAGACAGTTTGAGGCAACCTTAATCATCATACAACCATCCGGAGGTAATCTCATTGTTCCTCACTCAGTTTTCACTGTTTTCTGGCCACAATTGACTGTGTTTGTTGCAAGTGAGTTCTTCATTTAACTTAACTTTGGCAACTGTTTTCTCTGTTATAGTCTTGCAAGCTATATCAAGTATTATTGCTGTCTCTGGTGTGGATTTGCAGCCTACATCAAGTATCTTTGCTGTCTCTGGTGTGGACTTTGTTCTACATTTCAGTTCTTTGGTCTGGTAGTCTATCTGGGGACTACTTTCTTGGCTCATCAAGCAGTCAAGTGTGTTGAAAAGGAGCTTTAGCAAAGAAGGAAACAACTTACTTTAGCAAGTAAATCTCACTCTATTTTTCTAAAGGGACAGGGGATTTTCTCTCTAGTTTTTCTCCAACTCCCTTGGTCAAGGCCTATAGCTAGTACTATAGGATTGTCTACATTTCTGGCGCCCAACGTGGGGTAGAACTTGCTACTTCTTTGGAATCTCTGTTTTCTTTGGTTGGCTCTTTTTGGTGTTTTGGACTAGAGGAATGGCTTCTGGTTCTGCTATTCCTGTGGTGACTGTCAGTGGGGGGGATGGTCCTCCTTCTGTGATGGTTAGGGAGTGTGTGAGAATTAAAACTTGGGATGGTACCAAGTTTAATGGGGAGGATGTCAAGTGGTTTCTAGAGAAGTATGAAACTGCTGCTGGAGTGGATGGTGCTTCCTACCTGGACATGGTGAGGCAGATTATCTTCTTCATTGGGGATAGGTCAGTGGAGAAGGAGATTGTGGCCATGTCTGGCTACAAGAAGAGGGATTGGAAATTGTTGTGTAGGGAAATGATGGATAGATGGGGTATCAGGTTCACTATGGTGGATCTGAACAAGGTTGTCAGTGAATGGCAATCTTATGGTGGTGTTGGTAACTTACATAGTTTCAGGAAGTTTCTGCCACAGTTTGATCCTGTGGTGGAATATTTGGTGGAAGTTGAGGAGCTGGCACATGAAAATGCTGCCAAAGATTTTTTTTGGTCTGCCCTGGCTAGAGATGTCAGGATGGATGTGTTGAAGGAGTTGTCAAGAAAGGAGTTGATGAAGACTCTTTCTAATGGGGACCAGAAGTTGCCTGCCTTGGATAAGGTGAAGGAGGCTGTTGAGGCCCATTTGAAGTTATTGGCTGTGGACACCTATCAGTAGGGGTGTGCCAAGTATGTCAGCAAAGTCAGTGAGGCTTTGGATGAAGAGGAAGTTAGGGAGAAAAAGGAGGAGAAAAATTTGGTGCAGGTTCCCAAACAGGAGAGGGACCCAATGGTGGAGTAGTTTGCTGATCTTACAAAGCAGCTGCACATTTTTGTTCAGGAGGCCAAGAAGGTCAAGAAAGCACCTTCTCAGCCTAGAGATTTTGAAAGGAGGGCTGGTAGGAGTGATCCTTGGGTTTGCTCTTATTGCAGTAGGAGGGGGCACAGGTCCAATGATTGTTGGGCACTGAAAAGAGATGTGTCTGAAGGAAAAGTGGAGTTTGATGGCAGGGTTTTTAAGTTCCCTGACGGTTCTTTTGTGAAGCCCAGTGAGGGGCAGGCTCCTGTGGATTTGGTCAGGAGAAGGGGTGGTCTCAATCAAAGGAGGCCAAGGTTTGAGGAGATTCCTGATCAGGGGAAGTCTTCTGTTAAGGTAGATGAGGATGTCAAGGGAAAGTGGAAGGAGGTCAATAAGGTCTCTTTTTCTACTTCCTTTGGTGGTTTGGAGTTGTATTCTTGTGGTGGACAGTCAAGTGGTGAATTCTTGGCTGGTGTTTATGATGTGGAAGCAGGGAAGGTGGGAAGGCCTAAGAGCAGCTCTCAGGCCCAACAAAAGCCAAATGCTTCAAAGAGGGATCCTAAGCTGAGTGCAGCTAGGAAGAGGTACAGCAAAGAGGAGCTGTACAAGATGCAGAAGGGTATGGATGACATGGGCCCCCCTAGTTTTGGTGCATTGGACCTGAATGGTGAACCAATGCCAATGGAGGTGGATTCTGACTCTGAGGAGGATGTTCCTTTGGCTTCATTGCCAAATCCTGTTGGAGTAAGAGGTTCTGGTGAGGGATCTGGTTTTGTTCCTGTTAATGGTAAATCTGTTGGTGGTGCTGGTCCTCAAGAATCTTCTAGGACCAAGGTGGTGAAGCAAAGAGCTCACTTTGAGAGGCCAGTAGTTTCTGGTCAAGTTAATGTTATGGACTGTGTCCTGGGAAGGATGAATCAGGGTCAGGTTTCCCTATCTTATGGGGAATTGTATGCTATCAGTCCAGGATTGGCTGATAGACAGAAAAAGTTGTTGACCAGAAGAAGGGTGTCTTCTGGGGAGGTGTAATACATTTGTGATTCTGCTGAAAAGTTTGGTGAGGGGTTGGAAACTCATTTTTCTGCTCCTCTGGGATATGTCAATGTCACTCTGAATGGCAAGGAGGCAAGGGCATTGGTGGATTCAGGCTCTCAGATAAACCTGATTTCTTTGTTTGAGGCAACTCATATGGGCCTCCCCATCAAAACTGGTATTGGTGGGAATTTGAGAGGGATCGGTGGCCATGTCACTGAATTGGTTGGAACTTCAGAGTTTGTGAAGTTAGATGTTGGTGGAGCCTGAGGGAAGGTTCATTTTTACATTGCTAAAGGTAATGTAAAAGCAGTTTTGGGTGGGCCATTCTTGATGGATTTTCAGGCAAGAATTGGTTATCAATTTGATTTGGGAATCAGTTTGGAGTTGACTGGTGAAGACAAAAGGAGACTTCACATGAGGTTGTCATCCCCTGGAGAGGATGGTTGGGAGACCAGGCCTGGTTTATCTTCAATGTGCCAGTGCATGGACTGCTGCAGGAGAAGGAAGGAAGTGGGTGCTGCCTCTGGTTTTTTGGAGTGCGGCTCAGGCTCTATTGAGAGTCTGTCTTTTTTAGAGTAACTAGGGCTGATCACCCTAGTGCTACAACCTCTCCTCAAGATGAGGAAATCCCAGGTTGTAGTAGGTCAGCTCCCTTGGAGATATACCAAATGGATTTTCAACTTTCTCTTTTTAATTTTTCTCTTCTCTGGAAGTTTTCATCAAGTTTTTTATCAAGTCTCTGTTCTCTCTCAAGATTTTTAATTATTTTTAATTCAAGTTCAAATAAGGAGATTGGTTATATATCTTTATTGAAAGATATGCGGAAAAGTTTTGGGGCGGTGAGATTGGGGTCTAAAAGTAAGTCCTCCCAATTGTGCACCGCTAGAGTTTCTTCTACACCTTTCAAAAATATTACCTGGGCCACACCTGTGAGCATTGGGGAAACCCCTGGTTATTTTTGTAGGTCAGAAGAAAACTAAAGAAAAGAAGATAAAAATTTCAAGATAATTCATGAAAATCAAGAAAAAAATCTGAAGATAATGAAGAAAGAAGATGCAAAATATTTTTGTGAAGATAGTCAAGATCTATTTTTGGGCCTCCAGCATGAGTTTAAACTGCAGAAAAATATGAAGAGAGAAGATCATCAAGATTGATTTTTGAGCCTCCAGCATGAGGATAAACTGCACAATTTTAGAAGATGTGATTCAGAAGATGAATCAAGATTTGAAGATTTGGAAGACGGAAATGAGGATGAAGATGTGGAAGTGCAGAAAAGTTTTGGAGTGGTGAGATTGGGGTCTAAAAGTAAGTCCTCCTGATTGTGCACCGCTAGGGTTTCTTCTACACCTTTCAAAAACATTCCCTTGGCCACACATGTGAGCAATGGGAAAACCCTTGGTTTTTGTTCCAGATCTGGTGGTGAAGATTTCCTGAAGATCCCTCAAGTTGAAGGTGGAGTGGCAAAGTATAAGAAGGTAGCGCAGAAGATTAGGCCTGTCAATGAACCTATGCCTGTGGGCTTGAATCCGCCTTTGAAGAGACCTCCTTTGTCAAGAGATCTGTACTGTACTCCTTTGGTGAAGAATCCTCCAGAATTTGTAGAGACGGCTAAGGTGACCGTGGAAAGATTGAAAGTTGTTAAATTTGGTCCTGTTGGGTGGTTGTCTGAAGAAGAAAAGAAGTTGTTGTTGCATGTTATTGTGCTAAGGGAAAAAGCTGTGACATTTGTTGAGGAGGAAATGGGTGTATTGAAGCACTCTTATGGGGAACCTTACTTGATTCCTGTGGTTTGTCATGAACCTTGGCAAATCAAAGCTATTCTGATTCCAGCAGCTATTAGAGAGGATTTTGTGGAGATTGTTAGGGAAAGAGTCAGGACTGGGTTATATGAACAATCAACATCCAGTTACTCAAGTCCGGTGTTCTGTGTAAAGAAGCAGAATGGAAAGTTGTGGGTGGTTCATGATCTTAGAGCCTTGAATAGAGTCACTATCAAGGACGCTGGTATGCCACCAAGTGCAGAGGATTTTGTTGAAGAATTTGCTGGAAGGGTGTGTAATGGTTTGGGTGATATTATGGGTGGTTATGATGAGAGGGAACTACATACAAATTCAAGGCCTCTCACAACTTTTGAGACTCCTTTGGGGAGATTTAAGCTCACTAGGTTGCCTCAAGGAGCAACTAATTCAGTGGCAGTTTATCAAGCACAGATGGCTTGTATTTTGCAGGATGAGGTTCCTACTCATGCTGGTATTTTTATTGATGATGGTGGAATTAAAGGACCATCCACTGATTATGGTAATGAGGTGTTAGCGGAGAACCCTGGAATAAGGAGGTTTGTGTGGGAATATGCAATAACTCTAGAGAGTGTGTTGTTCAGGATTGAAGAGGCTGGTTTGACCATTTCAGGGTCAACATTCTGTTGTTGTGTTCCTGCTTTGGAAATTCTGGGTCATGTGGTATGTAAAGAGGGAAGGATTATGGCGAAGAAGAATATTAATAAAATTCAGACACGGCCAAGGCCTAAAAATACTACTGAAGTCAGGGAATTTTTGGGTGTATGTGTATATGTCGGGATTTTTATTAAGGATTTTTCTTTGTTGGCTTCACCTTTAAGGAGGTTGACCAGAAAAGATGCAGATTGGGAATGGACTGAAGAGTGTGAAGAGGCTTTTCAGAAGTTGAAAAAGGTTGTTGGTGAGGATATTGTTCTTCACAAGTTGGATTATGGTGTTGGTGCTGGAAAAATTTATCTGAAAGTGGACTCAAGTTTTATTGCTGCTGGTGCTGTTTTGTCTCAGGAGGATAAGACTGGGAGGGTCAGGCCAGTAAGGTATGAGTCTGTGGTGTTTAATGAGGTGGAATCTAGGTATTCTCAACCTAAGTTGGAATTGTGTGGCGTAGCTAAAATTTTAAAGAAGCTACAGACGGTTTTGTGGGGGCAGCATTTTGAGCTGCAGGTGGATGCAAAATCTTTGGTTCAGATGATCAATACACCTAGTCTTCCAAATGCTCCAATGACTAGGTGGGTGAAATTTATTCAACATTTTTCTTTTGACCTGGTACACAAACCAGGTAAAACTTTTACTATTCCTGATGGATTATCAAGGAGGCCACCTACAGATGAGGATTCTGATTCTGAAGAGTTTGACGAAGATGTTCCATTGGTTAGGGCCAGCACAAAGGGTGCTGAGGATTTTTCTCTCCTCCCCCATGAGGCTAAACTGGACGATTGTTCTGACATCCCCCAAGAGGCTAAACTGGCTGGATCTGATCTTGATTCTGGTGATCAGGATGTTTTTGTTGATGAAGATGGAGTTGTTTTTTGGGACAGCTCAAAATTGGAAAAGGGTGTTTTTTTTAGTGAACTGGATTCTCACAAGGTTCAATGGAAAAAGAAGGACGTGCCAAAATTTAAGGATTGGTGTCCTGGTTGGGCTGCTCAATTGGCTCATTTTCACACTGGTGATTTTGATGACAGAGTTGTACCCTTGGATGTTGTTTTGTTGGATTTCGAAGATGAGACCTGGGGTCAGTCTGGGTTTTACTTTAGTGTGGTGGAGTATCTGTTGACCTTGGAGAGGCCAGATAGTTGTGATGATGTTACTTGTTTGGCAATCAAGAAGAAGAGTCCTGGATTTTATGTGTCAGGAAGGCGTTTGATGAGGAGGAGACATCCAAATTCTCAAGTGGTGGTGACTCAGAAGAAGGGTCAAGAATTAGTTTTGAAGTCTTTGCATGAAGACCTTGGTCATAGAGGCTTTGGGGAGACTTATAGAAGAGTAGCAGACAGATTTTGGTGGCCAGGTATGAAGTTGGCTGTGCAGGGTTGGGTTCAATCTTGTGAAGAATGTCAAAGAAGAAGTCATTTGAAACCTAAAGAGATGGGCCGTGCTACTGGTGAATCAACTGTTTTTGGAAGGGTCAGTCTGGATGCTGTCCATATTAAAGGGGGCAGGTATAAATACTTGATTGTTGCTAGGGATGATTTGTCTGGTTGGGTTGAGGCAGTGCCTCATGTTAATTTTACTGCCAAGAATGTGGCAGAGTTTTTGAAGAAGGAGTGAATTTATAGGTATGGGTTGATGAAGTTGGTGACTGTTGATGGTGGGCCAGAGTTTGGTGCCAAATTTAAAGAAGCTGTGGCTATTGTTGGTTCTAAAGTTAGAGTGGCTACACCTAATTATCCTGAAGCTGAAGGCATGGCTGAAAGAGGCCATCAAGTTATCAAGAATGCTTTGATGAAGATGTGCGTAAATAGTGCTGAAAAGTGGAGGCATTATTTACCCTTGTTGTTATTTGCTGATAGGATCACTGTGAAGAGGACAAATAGCTATTCTCCTTATGAGTTAATGTTTGGTCAGAAAGCCGTTCTACCAGTAGACTTGGAAGCTTTCTCTTATCTTGGAATTGATTGGGATGACGTGCACTCAACAGAAGATTTGCCGTGCCAGGATGCAACAGTTGGAATGTAGAGAGGAATGTCAGGAGAAGGCATACTCTAGAATAATGAAGATTAGGAATCAATCAGTCAGGTACTGGGACAAGAAGTTGGCTTATAGACTCAGGTATCCCTTGAAACCTGGTTGTTTGGTTTTGGTGTATAATAGAAGTTTGGAGAGTCAGTGGGGGAAAATGTTTGCTGACAGATGGAATGGACCTTAAAGAGTCAGATCTCAGGCGTCTGGAGGTTCTTATGTTTTGGAAGAGTTGGATGGTGCAGTCTTGAAAAAGAGGGTGGCTGCAGACCAAGTGAAGAGGTTTTATCCCAGAGGCACTAGGCATGAAAAAGATTGACTCCGCAATGAGGATAAACTATGGAACGTTCTTTTTTGTTTTGTAATTCTGTGGTGTTGCAGAGCAACTTTTGTGTTGGAAACTTTTTTTAGAAGGTACCCATGGGTGGGGCTTCTAGATTTGATCTTGGCAAGTGTAGGGGTGACTGATGGGCTGGTTGCTCTATCAACAGTTACCCCAGATTGTCTGTTTCCAACCCTTTTTCTTAATTTGGTTGAACCCTAGTATTGGTTTATTTTCACAGGTTTTAGTCCTCTATGACTTTAAACTGGAATTTCCTCTGGCTTTCATGTGTTGGTCTCTTCACTCTTATTGGTTTTGGTTTTTTTTGTGTTGGATGTTGTGTTTTTGTTAGAAGGTACCCAGGGGGGGCTTCTAGATTTTATTTTGGTAAGTGTGGGGGTAACTGATGGGCTGGCTTCTCTGTAGAACAGTTACCCCAGAATGTCTGTCTCAAGTCTTTTGTTTTACCTAGTTGAATTCTAGTTCTGTTGTTTATTATTCAGGTTTCAAGTCCGCTATGACTTTAAACTGGTTTGGGACTGGCTTCTTTATCTTTGGCTCTTTCAGATTGGTGGTGGATCACTGGTGGTCTCCCATCATTTTTACTTATTGGAGGGAGCCCACCCAGTGATCATTTCTATGGACCGTACTTTCCCTTATTGGACCATCTATGGGGCTGGACTTTCTTTGATTCTGCAGTTATGTTTTTTTCTAGATAGCAGTTTTAGATTATTTTCTTTTTTCTCTTTTTTTCTTTTAATTTTTTATGGGGGTTGTTTAAAATTATAAAATCAAAAATATAGGGTGTTACCACATCAGGGTCACCTGGATGTGGGCAAGCATTGGTGGGGAAAGGCTCATCAATTGGCCAGGCAATGCTATTTTCCTTTTTTATTTATTATTTATTTCATGTGTTTCTGTGTTTCATTATTTTTATTATCTTCTGAATTTCTAAATTTTTTGAATTTTGTTTTCTGTTAATCATTTAAAAGAATTAATTGTGTATCCACATCAAGGTGCACTTGGATGTGGGTAAGGTATCAGGGGATCAGCTCATCAATTGGCTGGGGGATACCAATTGCATTATTTTTTATATATTATTTTATTTCATTTCATTTTAATTATTAATTTTTTATTTTAGTATATCAGTAGACGAAAAAAAAAAAAAAATCCTGAAATTATTTTTATTATTTGTTTTATATTATTATTATGTTTCTAATCTTTTGCAGGAGCTCATTGTCTGGATGATGAAGCTTCTGGAGGCTGGTCCGGATTGTGATGATGTTTTTGTTTTTTGTTGGGATTGTGGGAAGCACTGTGTTCTTTGAAGTGCATCCTTCTGGAGAGATGATAGGGATTGTAATGGTCAGGAATTGGATTAGAGGGAAGTTCAGAGAAGGAAGAAGAAGAGGTAGGAATGGAGTGCTGGAGGGTGTGTTTAATGATCCTACACATTTTCCAGTGGTTGTCCAGTAGGCGCTTTCTCAGGGATTTTTCAAAGTCATTCAAAGGTCCATGGAGGGAAAAGGCTTTTAGCATGTTGGAACACATGGTGCTTAGGTGTTTCTTCATGTCTCCATAATCCAGGGTCAAAGAAGTTTCAAGAGGTTGGCCAACTCCAATAATAGATTCAGGAGGAGGGGTGCCAACTAGACAAGAAGAATTGGATCAGTAATTATTTTTGTTGAAGAAATGGAATAATTAATTTGGTACTTACAGATTGGAAGCTCATCAAATCTGTAAGCATCTGGGATTTGGATCTCTGACGATTTTGTAATGGTTATAGTGGGTGGATCAACTAGGGAAAGATATGGATTCTCATGGTCTTCCTCTGAAGGATCCTGAGAAGGTGAAATGGGATGCTGAGGTTCCTGGGGCCTAGTTGGAGCAGTGAGATTGTTGTTTTTATTGTGGTTTTTATTTCTGTTGGATTCAGCTGGAGGAGGTGCTGGTGATGGAGTACCAGGGTTGTTAAAGGATGAAGCAGGAGAGGGGGATTTGGAAGCAGACTTCTCTCTTCTGGATGGAGAATTTGAAGAGATGGAACTGTCAGAAAATTAGTTGGCTGAAAGAGGAGAGGTGTAGTTTCTTTGTCTTAGTTGGGGACGAAGTTGTTGTTGTGGAGCAGTGTGTGGTGTTCTGGTTTCTTCTTGGGGTTCTCTTGCAGGTCTCTTAGAAATCTGGTAAATTTTGGTGCTTTTGGAATTTGGAAGGGTGCATTGCATTGCTCTTGGAGCAGTAGGAGGTAGTTGGGTTGAGTTTTTGTTGTTGTCTGGATGAATTTGGCTGTTTTCTGGCCGTTTTTGGAGGTTTTGGCCTTGATTTTCACTGTTTCGTGAGGCAGGCGGGCTGCCCGACGTTGGCTGGGCCGCCTGTACGTGGTCTAGAAGCCTGGGAGTTGATCTTGAAGCTTTTGGAGCTAATTTGGCGGAGATAAAAGCAGTTTCTTGTGAGGCTAAGGCTGGTCTTTTGGGAAGAGTGCAGGAAGCTGAGCTTCTGGATCTTCTGGAAGGAGCAGAAGATAGAGAGGAAGAGGAAGGACCAAGCTCTGGGGATCTGGTAGGGGATCTGGAGATGTATTTGTGAGAAGGAGAAGGCAGAGGAATAGGGTAGTTGGCGTCTCTGTCACATCTCTTCTTTTTGGAATAGCAAGAGTAACAA
Organism: Hemileia vastatrix; assembly: GCA_030280995.1. NCBI lineage: Eukaryota > Fungi > Basidiomycota > Pucciniomycetes > Pucciniales > Zaghouaniaceae > Hemileia > Hemileia vastatrix. The sequence goes on along the minus strand of JASXTE010000013.1, from coordinate 21,447,345 downwards.
GCCCTGTTGTAGAATTTGGATTCAGGATTTGGAAGAGTGAATGTGGATGCACTGTTTGCAGGCATAGTCCTTGGGAGCAGTGAAACAAGGGAGAGTAGATTTTAGGATGTTGGAGAGCGCTCCAGGAGGGGTTTTTTATGCAATTTGGGGGGTACAGGCGCCAGATTGGTGGGTGCGCATGGGCTCTTAGTGGTGTGTGTGTACATAGTGAATAAGACAGTTTGGGGCAACCTTAATCATCATACAACCATCCGGAGGTGATATCATTGTTCCTCACTCAGTTTTCACTGTTTTCTGGCCACAATTGGCTGTGTTTGTTGCAAGTGAGTTCTTCATTTAACTTAACTTTGGCAACTGTTTTCTCTGTTATAGTCTTGCAAGCTATAGCAAGTATTATTGCTGTCTCTGGTGTGGATTTGCAGCCTACATCAAGTATCTTTGCCATCTCTGGTGTGGACTTTGTTCTACATTTCAGTTCTTTGGTCTGGTAGTCTATCTGGGGACTACTTTCTTGGCTCATCAAGCAGTCAAGTGTGTTGAAAAGGAGCTTTAGCAAAACGGGAAACAACTTACTTTAGCAAGTAAATCTCACTCTATTTTTCTAAAGGGACAGGGGATTTTCTCTCTAGTTTTTCTCCAACTCCCTTGTTCAAGGCCTATAGCTAGTACTATAGGATTGTCTACACCGGAGGTGATATCATTGTTCCTCACTCAGTTTTCACTGTTTTCTGGCCACAATTGGCTGTGTTTGTTGCAAGTGAGTTCTTCATTTAACTTAACTTTGACAACTGTTTTCTCTGTTATAGTCTTGCAAGCTATAGCAAGTATTATTGCTGTCTCTGGTGTGGATTTGCAGCCTATATCAAGTATCATTGCTGTCTCTGGTGTGGACTTTGTTCTACATTTCAGTTCTTTGGTCTGGTACTCTATCTGGGGAGTACTTTCTTGGCTCATCATGCAGTCAAGTGTGTTGAAAAAGGGCTTTAGCAAAACAGGAACCAACTTACTTTAGCAAGTAAATATCACTCTATTTTTTTCTAAAGGGACAGGGGATTTTCTCTCTGGTTTTTCTCCAACTCCCTTTGTCAAGGCCTATAGCTAGTACTATAGGATTGACTACAGCGTTTGTGAAAAACTTTGATAGTTTGAAGAAAAGAATTTTTTAAGGAAAGAATGTATATAGAAAATTGAAAAGAAAAGAAAAGAAATATTAAAAAAATTTTAAAAGGGTTTTATGAATTTTTTATTTGTTTTATTTTAATTTAATTTAATTTTATTTTAATTTTATTTATTTTAAAGAAGGTTGAAAAACTTTTGAAGGAAAAAAGAAGAAAGAAGAAAAGAAAACAAAGAATAAGGAAAAAAAAATTTTTTTAGAGGTAAAGATGTTTTTATATTTTAAAGAGAAGAAGGAAAAGAGAAAGAAAAGAAAAAAAAAGAGAGGAGAAAAATAAAGAGAGTTTTAAGGTTTTGGTTTTAAAGGATATTTAAGATGAAATGATTTTAGGAGTTCAGGGGCATTAGAAACATTGATGGCTGGTTCCCAGGATGTTTTGTCTGAATCATCAAGGAAGCCTTCCCATTCCATGAGGTATTGAAGTTTCCCCTTACACATTCTTGAATCAAGGATACGACTTACTTCCCACTCTAGATTGTCTTCTTCTTTGACCGGTTCCGGAGGAGTTTGGTTCCTGCCCGGCTATGTTTCTCGAGCAAGTTCCAGGAGAGATATGTGAAAAACAGGGTGAATAGCCTGCCATTTAGGAGGTAGCTTGATTTGAAATGCAGTTTTAGAGATTTCAGAGTCAATTTTGAATGGTCCCAAGCGCCTTTTGGCTAGTTTCTTTGATGGTCGAGTTGTTCAAATGTTTTGTGCGTCGAGCTATACTTTGTCACCTGGTTTAAAGGGAGGAGCAGATTGTCAATGTTTGTCATCCTGTTCCTTGTATCTTTTACTTGCTTATTCCAAATTTGATTTAAGTTCTTCTTGGAGTCGTTATATGGTTCGAAGATAATGTTCCGCAGGATGATTAGTTCCTACATCGATTGAGTTGAATTAAGGATGCCTTCCATAAACAGTTTCAAAAGGAGATTGGTGTGTGGAAGAATGAGTCAAGTTATTATAAGCAAATTCAGCCAATGGTAACCATGTGGTCCAATCGTCTTGTTGGTAACTGACATACATTCGAAGGTATTGTTCAAGGATTTGGTTGACCCTTTCTGTTTGCCCATTGATTTCAGGATGATAGGCCGTGGAGAGATTCCTCGTGATATTGAGTTGTCGACACAGTTGAGTCCAGAATGTGGATACAAACAATGAGCCTCTATCTGAAATAATATCATTAGGTAAGCCATGTTTGGAAAATATATATTCTAGAAAAAATTTTGACAAATCTTCTGCTGTAGAAGTAGTAGTGGTTTTAATAAAAATAGACGTTTTTGAAAATATATCTACAATTAGTAATATAGCATCAAAATTATTAGAAAGAGGAAGTTGAGAAATTAAATCTATTGATAAAGATTCCCAAGGTTTAGAGGGAATAGGAAGTGGTTGAAGCAACCCATGCTTCCGGTGATGGGGAGCCTTATTCCTATTACATCCGTAACAAGCTCTTATATAGGCCTTGATTTCTCTGGTCATTCCTGGCTAGAAGAAATCCCTTGCTATTAAATGGTAGGTTTTATCAACCCCAAAATGACCAGCTAATGGAGAATCATGTTGACTATTAAAAATCCATAATTTTATTTCATTGTTGTCAGGTATGACTACTCTACCTTCAAAAACTAATACACCTGATTCAATGCTAAATCTTTTGGCCCCTTGCTTTGAGAGTATTTTGTCTTTTAACCCTAAACAATAATTTTCCTTCAACTGAGCCTCAAGGATGTAGGATAGTGGATTTTGAAAAGATTGAATTGTCATCAAATTAAGTTGATGAGTCGTTAACATTGATTTGTTGAAAATTGATTTCACATTTGCTGGGTTCTTATCAGCAAATGTGTCCCCCCACTGTGAGTAAATGTTGTCCCAAATTGACATGATATCTGTGACAATGCAGTTCTTACATGGGTGATAGGAAATAGAAAAAGGAAATTCAGAAAGAAATTCAGCCCACCTGGCTTGAAGCCTGGTTAACACTTTGAAAGACATAAAGTATTTCAAATCATTGTGGTCTGTTAAAATTTGAAAAGGACTATCTAAGCTGAGAAGAAAAGAGCGCCATTTTTTAAGACGATGAATAATAGCTAAAAGCTCTTTGTCATGAATTTCATAATTTAATTCTGCTGCAATGAGTTTGTGTGACTCAAAAGCAACAGGATGAAACAATTTTGTTTCAGGAATTAATTGAGAAAAGACCCCTGCAATAGCATAATTGCTCTCATCTGTCTCGACAATTGTCAAAGCAGAAGGATCAAAGTCACCAAGAGTTGGAGCTGTGGTGAACGCAGTCTTCAATGCTGTAGAAGTAAAAAAAAAGGAATATCTTTTCTAAGAAGAGAAGTAATATTGGAAATAGTTTTAGAGTAATCTTTAATAAATCTTCTGTAGAAATTGGCAAAACCCAAAAATCCTTGTAGGGATTTAATGTTTTGGGCTCAGGCCATTCCACAACTTTTTGGACCTTTTTGTTGTCCATGACTAAACCATCAGTGGACAACATGAAACCCAAAAATGTGATTTATTTTAGATGGAATTTGCATTTATTGTGCTTGGCTTAGAGACTGTGATCTCAAAGCTGATTTAGAACCTGTGAAACATGATGAATATGTTCATCTAATGTTTTCCAGAAAATTAAAATATCATCTAAATATATGACAACATCTTAAAAGATGTCATTAAAAAAAGTTTGAAAAGTCATTGGTGTGTTACACAATCCAAAAGGCATAATTAAATATTCAAAACTACCAAATCTAGTGCACATTTCAGTTAGTGGTTCATGACCTTCCGCAATGCAAATAAGATTTTAAGTGCCTCTAAGATAAATTTTAGAAAAGAAATTAGCACCATTGAAAAGGGTAAGAAGCAATGACATAGGAGGAACAGGATATGCATTCTTCTTAGTGACTGTGTTGAGCTTTCTATAGTCAACACAAAACCTAAGGCTACCATCCTTTTTCTTTACAAAAAGAACAGGGGAGCCAGTTGGAGATTCACTTGCTCTGATGAAACCTTTGGCTACATTCTCTGCAATGTAGTCTCGAAGAACTTGAGATTCATCCTTTGACAAAGAATATACAGGACCTGCCGGAGGTACTGGACCTATTAACTCTATTTAATGGTCGTAGGTTTGATGAGGTGGTAACTTATTGGCCTTGCAGATTGAGGAAACATCGAGGAAATCGTGATACATTTCCGGTAGAGTTGATTTAATGGCTTCAACATTGGTTTGGTTGTCCTCATCATCTTTGAGAGAATTTGTCGAGGGAAAACCAGAATTGAGAGAGCATAATTCAATTAATTTGAGGAAATTTAAATCCTCTTCAAGTGAAGTCATTGAGCTAGAAAGGTTAGCCAATTTCTCATTTAGAGAAAAAACAGATGCTTGCAAGTCATCTGGCAGAGATTTGTCCACTAGCAGGACATTTTTAGGCGGGTTGTTTAGCTCCCTATTGACCTGCATTGAAGAATCAGAAATATACTTAGTGCGTGGGGTGATCAATCCCCGTGTCCAATCAATTTCAGGATTCCAATGCGTTCAAAATTCATGGCCAAGAATGGTATTGTCTACATTTGGGGCGTCCAAGACTTATAAATCCCACTTGAAGGGGGTAAAGTTCTAAAAGTTGAAAAACCATAAAACTTTCTTACTTACCCAATATTTGGGTTCAACTGATTTGACCAAATAAATTTGAGTTCAATTGATATCTGTAAATTTCAGTTGTAACTTCTCAGAAAAATATAAACTGACAAAAGAAATTGAAGCTCCAGAGTCTATAAGACAACTGAAGGGGATATCCTCCTTAAAAAGAATGAATCTCAAGTGGTTTAAGGCAACTCCAGTCCTTAAGACATGTAGGTTCTGTGCACTGGGAGATATAAGATAGTTTGCTTTTCACACAAATAAACTATCTACTAGTTTTTTGGCTTCGAACTAGTACCTTCTCTTTCCTTCAACTTTACACAATCTTCCAGCTTGTGCTTACCCTGACAATACATACATAACCCATTATCTGCTTGTATCTTCCTCTCAGCTTCTATAAGTTCCCCTTTAGGATCCAGTACTTTACTGATATTGCTTGGGGTCGAGCTTTTTGGTCAAGGTTTGTCCTTTCCCTTATTTGGTTTGGATTGAGTTGGCCGTGGGTGTGAAGAAGGTCCCGATTTTAAATATAGGCCTTGATATTTGTTGGCGTATCAACAATGTTGTAGTTGTCCTTGGTAAATGCCGTCAAGTTCAAGGTTTCAATCCATTAAATCTTTTAAAGTAGTCATCTTCTGACCATGAAGATTTAATAGATCCAAAATCCTCAAAGGTAGTCCCTTTTTGAAATGATACTTGAGGGCAGTATCATTCCAACCTACTCGAGTTTGAAGTGCTCTGGAATTCAAAATGTATTCAGAAGCTTTACCATTATCACTCATGCGAAGGAACTTCAGTTCAATTTCCCTGTTGTCAGTTTCATTAGGATCACCAAACAATGTAAAAAGTTGGTCCTCGAACTTTTCCCAATTATTGATGAGTAAGTGGGTCTCTGTGGAAGAGAGCATGAGAAGATAAAGTTTGAACCACCTTGCTGCCTTTCCGGCTAGGAATGAAGAAGTGTAAACAACCTTTGATTGGTCGTTATTAAAGGTTCAAGGATCATTATGGAACAGAAGCTTGCATGTTTGAAAGAAGTGTCGCAATCTGTCTGGATGTTTTCCATCAAATTTATCAGGAGATTTCAGGGAAGGAGTTTTAAATTTTGATCCCTCCGAAGACGTTGGATTTGAAAGGGTCTTTATGAAAATCCTCACAAAGTATTCCAGTGAATTAGATGGTCCAGGTTCCAAACGTTGACCAGAAGGGTGTGTAGCAGGGGCAGATGGTGCCTCTTGCATTGTATCCTCTCCTTCTTCATCATCACTAGAATCATCAAAATCTTGTGGGATGTCTTTTACAGATTGGACTGAATGTTTCCATTCCCTAAGGTTGAGAGGCTCCAGGGAGTGAGTGCGGGAAACAGGCCATGTGGCTGTTGGCCTGCCTCTGGCGCAAGCTCTAGTAGTAACGCCCGTAGGAGGAGTGCGTTGAACAGGTACCATTTTAAGAATTTAGAAAACACCTGAAAATGACATAGTAGTGCAAAGAATAAGAACTACGGAGAATTAAATTATACTGTCACCGGACAACCTAAGCACAAGGTCAAGGGTGTTCCTGAAAGTAAGATGAGGGGATTAAGTTTAGAGACTTATTTGAAGCACAGATGAATTTTTTGAGGAGGTGATTCGAAGATGACTCAAAGGAAGAGCTACTGCTTTGAGTTATATTCGAGAAGAATCTTAATATATTTTAAGGTAATACTAATATTCTTAGAATCTCACAAAGGGTTGTAACACTCAACAATCAAAGATTTAAATTTAGAGATGATTATTGAGGGAAAGAAAGAAATGTACAATAACAATGGTTTGACTTGCAGTTTCACCACTATTGATTATAAATATGTTTTATAATTTAATTCTTAAGATACATCAAACCAAAATCCAACCCTTTTATATCTATTACTCCTCCTTGCATTGACCTCATACCCATCCATCATTCCGCACACCACAGACAACCAAAAATTACACATTTTACACCTGGACCCTCCTCACTAACATCTTTTAACCCCTTAATCCTCTTCTACTCATTCCGTCCATGCTCACTACCCCCTTTTTAATAACCCACAGATATTTAATAAAACCTTTAGCGGATTATTGCATTGACTATTTCCCTGTGCATAACTTAACGAAGAAAAGTCTAAACACACTTTTAAGAATTGAATAATTTAGATTTAAAGTTTAGATTAGCGCAGTTGAATAGTGAGTACACAAATGGAAGTCGCCGTGGCAAGGTAGAATCACTTTCTGCGCTTCGAGTATGGATTTAGACCTCTGTTTTATTTATTTAATGAGCTGTTTTTGCCTCAAGTGTCACATGGCGCGTGAAAAAAATTAAAAATGTAAAATGTAAAATGTAAAAAGAAAAAAAAAAGAAAAAAGAAAAGCGAAAAAGGTACAAATAAATAAGAAAAAAGAAAAAAGAAATAAGAAAAAAAATCTGAAACCCACATCCATTACAGATAACAACTACAAAAACACCAGATAATAATCCAAGTCTAGCCCTAAGTAAAAAGAAAGCTTCAAAAAAAGTCCGTTTCAGAGAAATGATCACTGGGTGGGATCCCTCCAAAAAGTAAAAATGATGGGAGACCACCAGTGATCTACCACCAATCCAAAAAACCAAAGATTCATAGTCCAGATCTCTCTCTTTTAAAGTCACAGAGGGCTAGAAATCTGAATAAACAAAAACAAAACTATAATTCAACTAATACAAATTTAAAAACTTGAAACAGACATTCTGGGTTTACTGTTCTATAGGGCAGCCAGCTCATCAGTTACCCCCACACTTGCGAAAATAAAATCTATTAGCCCCCTGTTTACCTTCTAAAAAACATTCAAACACAGAAAAAGCAACATCCAATGACTTTGAAGAAACCAGCACTTGAAGACCAAAGGAAAGTCCAGTTTAAAGTCATAGAGGACTTAAAACCTGTGAAAAGAAACCAATATTAGGTTTCAACCAAATTAAGAGAAGGGGTTGTAAACAGAAAATCTCGGGTAGCTATTGATAGAGCAGCTAGCCCATCAGTTACATCCACACTTTCCAAAACTAAATCTAGAAGTCCCACCCTTGGGTACCTTCTAACAAAATAATTTTCCAACACCAAACTTGACCAAAAAAAACCAACAATAGAATGAATGTTCCCATGATCCATGAACCAAAATTATCATCATCCACAAAACCACAGAACCATGATTCCAGTTCCAAAAAAAATTAAGCATTTAACCTCTTTCTGGAGGTAACAAAAAATAAACAAATTTTTCTTTTCTTTTCTTTTATCATTACTTATCTTTTTCCATTTTAAACTTTTATCATTAATAGATAATCTATATTGATCCCAAATCTTTCTGAAAGATCTTTGTAAATAAAAGAGATTGATAAATAGAGCAAAAGCAACACCAACCAAACCAAAGATAGAAGAAAATGGATCCTGAAGAGAAAAAAAGACAAAGAAAAGACCAATTAAGTAGTTTATCCTCATTTTGGAGTATTTATATTCTTGAAATCTCCTAGTTGAAACTAATAAGCTTGACCCCAGGTCTAGAAAACCCTAAGCCCATCTTCCAATTCTGATATCTCATTATCAGACCTCCAAACAAAATCCCCATCCTTCTCCTTACACTAACTTTACCACCAATTTCAATCCCAGTTTCCAACAACTCTGCATCCTTTGAGATTGAAGTAGAAGTCACCACATCTTTAATTTCTCTACAAGGAGAATCCAAAATGACCTCCTCCATGTAAGGGAAATTCAAATTATCAATAATTTCATCCTCTACTCTACAAAAACCTTCTCCATTTGAGTGAAGCAGCTGAGAATCCACTGATTCTAACTCTAAATCATCCATCACAAAATTATTCTGAAATTTCAAAAATTCCTCAAAAATAGGACCCAGAACACTAAAAGAATCATCTTCCTCCAAGCAACCATCTCTTTATCTTGAATGAACCAGCTTGAAATTATATTCCTCCAACAGACTTACATCCAGAAAATAATCTTTCTGAAAATCCAAACTTTCAATAGAGAGATCCTTGCCAATACTTCCATTCTTTGAACATGAAACTACCAATTGAGTACCTTTTGCATGAAGATCTAAATCATCCTGTGAATAATTATTCTGATAATCCGAAAATTCCTCCAGAATAGAAACCATAGCTTCAAACTACAAATCCTCCTCCAAACATACATCTTCTGATCTTGAAGGAGCCACCTGAAAATAATCTCCCTCTAAGAGAAATAGATCCAACACTGACTTTTTCTGGCCATCAAAAAATTAAACAGAAACATCCTTATCGAAAAAGCTTTTATCAGAGCATGAAGAAACCATTTTATCATGAAAAGCCAAGTTCTCCTTCCCACAGAGCTCATCCACCTTTGAAGAGATACACTGATCATCTAGTGTGTACATACCCAAACCATCCTGTGAAGCACATTCTTGAGATCTTATAAAATCTGGTTTTGAAGAAATACAAATTCCTGAAACATCACAGAAATCATCATATTCCAGAGCTGGTGATTTCAAAATTTCCACTGTAGCTAAATATTCAGCTACATCTTCCTAAAAATTTTCAGTTCCACCTCTTTAGCAACCAGGTTTTTCAAATTTTATGAGATTGCCTTCTTCAAAACACCCATTTCAGGAATCCTACTCTCTCCATTTAGCAGTGTCTTCATCAGCAAGGAATTTGACAGAAATTCCTGAACCTCCTTTCTGACCTCCATACCCATTGCACTCCAAAATACATACTTGTATTCCACTTCATGAGAAGAAATTCCAATAAATCCACCAGATAATCCAAAACCTCTTCAAATTCCTCCATAAATTCACCATATTGCACCAGAGAGGTTACACCACCATAAATTTCCAATTTCCTTGCAATCCCATAAAGATCATCCATTGAAAAAACAGTGGGCCACCTCCTGGTAATCTCCACCTTTAACTTCCCCCAATCCTAACTCCTATATCCATCCATCCTAAGAACTTCCTTCATAACCTTTCTATCATCAACAAAGAATATCACCTGCTTCACCCTATATAAATCAGATGCCCCACCCAAATCAGAAGCACCCTCAAAGATCCCCAAAAACAACCTTTTCTCCTCTCCATACAGATTTTCCCTTTCCATGATTTAATCCTAAACTCCCTAACTATAGCCAGTTACACCTTCAGACTTTCAACCACAGACAGTCTAGATCCCCCCCATCAGCCACCAAAGATATCCAAAGTCCCCCCAATAGCCTTCAAAGCCTAGGAAGTACCAAATCCAACAAAATAGAAGACCCCTAGACCAACCACACAGAGATACAGCACCAAAAAATCCAAAACTCACAAAAAGGTTCACAAAAGATATCCTAGACCAACAGAAATTCCACCAAAGAAGAGAGTTCAAAAGTAACAGAGATCCAAAAATCTAGCAAATCCTGACCCCATTTTGGGCACCAGAAATGTAGACAATCCTATAGTACTAGCTATAGGCCTTGACCGAGGGAGCTGGAGAAAAACTAAAGAGAAAAATGCCTGTCCCTTTGAGAAATTCTAGGTGAGATTTATTTTCTGCAGAAAATTAAATAATGTTACAATACCCCTTCAAACACACTTCTTGACTGCTTAACAAGTCAAGACAACAGCCTAGATAGACCACAGAACAAAACAAACCTGAAATGTAGAAATATCTACACCAGAAAACCAAAAACACTGTGCACTTGTTGCACATAAAACAGAAATAATACTTAATGAAGGTTGCAAAGCTGCACCTGTGAAACCAGTTTTTAAAGTTAAGTGGAATGAAGAACTTGACTTGAAACACACACAGTCAATTGTGGCCAAAAAATAGTGGAAACTGAGTGAGAAACAGTGATCTAATTACCAGATTGTTGTATGATTAATATAGTTGCCCCAAACTGCCTTGTTCAGTATGTACACACAGACCACCATCTAAAAATCTATGTTACAGCAGCTATTTTGGTGTTTCTTCCAACCAAATTGCATAAAAACCCCTCTAGAAGTGCTCCCCAGCTTGATATGGCTGAGGCTGATGACCTCCCTGAAGCTAAAAAACACCAAATTACCTTTAAAGAATCACAGCACACCACAAAAGCTCTTAAAACACAAAATTAAGCTAAAAGTCATCAAGACATAAAATATAGAGCCAATTTAGGTTTATCTAATGGTATTAATTACTTAATCCTAAGACTTAAGTTTAGGCCAAAAAAGGCAAAAACAAAATTAAACAGTTATAATAAAAAATGAAAAGTGACCAAAAGAGCCCTTAAAATCTGAATACAGTAAATACCCCCAAAATGCCATAAAAACTACAGAGAGCCATGAAAACATTAATTATTGAAAGAAAACAATTAATATCCAATTTTAGGATTCCCTTTTAAAGCAGAAAAAAGCACACAACGCCCTAAAACAACCTAAAACATGGTAACCAGAACCTATCCACTTCTGGAACACCACACCGCCTCAAAATTAGATTGGATTTTTCCTTGAATTATTGAGATGGTTCAAAGATAATGCTAAGCAGGTTGATTATTTCCTACAAGAATTGAATTGAATCAAGGATTTTGTCCATATAGTGTTTTGTTGAAGAATGTGTCAAGTTGTTATGCGCAAAATCAGCCAATGCTTACCATGTGTTCCAATTGTCTTGTTGGTAGTTGACATACATTCAAAGATATTTTTTGAGGATAGGATTAATTCTTTCAGTTTCCCTGTCAGTTTCAGGATGATAGGCCATGGAAAGATTCCTCATAATATTTAGTTGTAAAAAAACTTTAGTCCAGAAAGTAAAAACAAACAGGGATCCTCTATCTGAAGTAATATCAGTGGGTAAGCCATGTTTAGAAAATACAAATTCTGGAAATATTTAAGCTAAATCTTCTGCAGTTTCAGTAGTATTAGTTTTAATAAAAATCAGTGATTTAGAAAATCTATCAACTATGACTAATATAGCATCAAATTTATCTGATGGAGGTAATTGAGAAATGAAATCCATCAAAATTTATTTCCATGGTTTAGAAGGAATTGGAAGTGATTGAAGCAACCCATACATCCTTTTCCAAGGTACCTTGCTCTTATTACACTCATAACATGCTTTAATATAGGTTGTGATCTCCCTGGTCATTCATGGGCAGAAGAAATTCCTTGCTATTAACTGATAGGTTTTATCAACACCAAAATGACCAGCTAATAAAGAGTAATGTCTACTATTAAAAATCCATAACTTTATATCCTTATTGTTGGGTATGAATACTCTACCTTCAAAGACTAAAAGACCTGATTCTATAATGAATCTCTTGGCCTCTTGCTTCAAGAGTATTTTGTCTTTAATCCCCAAACAATAATAATCCTTTGACTGAGCTTCTCCAATGTTGGATAGTTGATTTTGGATTTATTGTGTTGTCATAAAATTATGTTGATGACTTATTAACTTGATTTGTTGAAAATTGATTTCACATTTGCTGGATGTTTGTCAAAAAGTTCCTTCCCCCGCTGTCAATATACATTTTCTTAACATGATTAAATATCTGGAAATACACAATTTTTTCTGGAAATCAGGTAATAGTAAAATAAAATTCAGATAAGAATTCAGCCCACATAGCCTGACAACTAGTTAGTACTTTGAAAGACATGAAGTATTTCAAAGCATTATGATCAGTTAGGGTTTGAAAAGAACTATTTAGACTTAGAAGAAAAGAAAACCATTTTTAAGACAATGAATAACAGCTAATAAATCTATTTCATGAATTTTATAATTTAATTCTGCTGCAATTAATTTTCTTGATTCAAACACAACAGGATGAAAAAAAAAATTTCAGGATTTAATTGGGATATTACCTTTGCTATAGCATAATTGCTAGTATCTGTCTTAACTATTGTTGAGTCTGCAGGATCAAAGAGTCAAAGAATTGGAGCTGCAGTGAGAAAAATTTTCAATTCTTCAAATTCATATCATGCTATTTAGGTGAAGAAAAATGGAGTATCTTTTTTAAGAAGAGAAGTAAGATTTGTAATAGTTTTAGAGTAATCTTTTATAAACCTTCTATAGAAATTTTCAAAATGAAAATATCCCTGTAAGGATTTAGGTTGGTTGGCTCTAGCCATTTCAAAGCTTTTTGAACCTTTTTATCATCCAGGACTAAACCATCAGTGGAAATTTAAAAGCCCCAAAATTTGATAGGTTTTAGATGGAATTTGAATTTTTTTTGATTGGCATAGAGTCTTTGTTCTTGGAGCTGTGTAATAACCATATTGACATGTTAGGTATGTTCTTCAAGGGTCTATGAGGAGTTAAAATTTCATCTAGGTAGACCACATCTTGGAAGATATAATTGACAAAAGCTTGAAAAGTTGATGGTGCATTACACAATCTAAAGGGCATTACCATATATTTGAAGCTACCAAATCTTGTATGCATTGCAGTAAAAGGTTCATGACCTTCCGCAATATGTATAAGATTGTAAGCACCTCTGAGATCAATTTTAGAAAATAATTTATCTCCATTAAACAAGGTTAGAAGTGATAACATAGGAGGAACTGGATATGTGTTCTTACAAGTCACTCCATTGAGTTTTCTATAGTCAACACATAACCTAATACTTCCATCTTTTTTCTTAACAAAAAGAGCTTGAGAGATGTTTGGCAATTTACTAGCTTGAATGAAGCCTTTTTCTGCATTCTCTGAAATGTAGTCTCAAAAAACTTGAGATTTGTCCTTTGACAAATAATTAATAGGACCTGCCTACGGTACTGCACTTATTAACTCTATTTGATGATTTTAGGTTTGATGAGGTAGTAGCTTGTCAGCCTTATGGATTGAGATAACATTAATGAAGTCATGGTAAACTTCAGGTAGAGTCACTTTAATGGCTTCAATATTGATTTGGTCATCCTATTCATCTTTGAAGAAGTCTGTCAAAGGTAGACCTGTACTTATAGAGAAAAAATTGAATATTTCAAGTCTATTGAAATCCTCTTTGAGTAAAGTAGTAAAACTAGAATGGTTAGCCAAATTCTCATTTAAAGAAAGATCAGATTCTTGAAATACATCTGGCAGACAAGTGTCCTCTAGCAGGACTTGGTCAGGTGGGTTTTTTAACTCCCTATTTACCTGAATTAATGAATCAGAGATACACTTAGAGAAAGGGGTTATCAATCCCTGTCACCAATCAATTTAAGGATTCCAATGCTGTAATATTTCACTTCCAAGAATGGTATCATCCATCCTTGGGGCATCCAAGACTTTTAATTCTCACACAAAGGAGGGAAACTTTGGAAGTTTAAAAACCCATAAAACTTTCTTACTATACCAGTATTTATGTTTCTCTGATTCAAACAGATAAATTGGAATTTGGTTGATGTCTACAAATGTCAGTTTAAGTTTTTTGGAAAAAGATAAACTGATAAATGAAATTGAATCTCTAGAGTCAATAAGACAACTGAAGGGAATATCCTTCTTAAAAAGAATCAGTCTTGAACAGCTAAGGGTGACTCCAGTCCTTAGGAAATGGAGGTTCTGTGCACTGGGAGATATAAAATAGTTATTTTTGAACACAAGTAAACTATTCACTAGTTTTTTGACTTGTAACTGTTACCTTCTCTATCGATTAATTTAGAACATTTATCCAAATTTTGTTTACCCCCACAATAAATACACAACCCATTTTCTGCTCTTATTTTCTTTCAGCTTCCTTTAATCTCCCTTTTGGGTCCAATACCTTAATGATATTGCCTCAAATCAAGACTTTGGATTGAGATTTTTCTTTACCCTTTTAATTGGGTTTGGTTTGAGATGAATATTGAGTGGGTCAAGGATGATTCAAAGAAGGTCTGGATTTGAAGTTCAAACCAAGAGATTTATTGGCATTACACCTTTGTTGAAGATGGCCTTGGTGAACATCATCTAGTTGAAGGGTACTATCCATAAGGTCCATTAAGGTTTTCATTTTATGACCATGAAGATTTATTTGGTCAAGTATCCTTGGAGGTAGTCCCTTTTTGAAATGATACTTTAGGGCTGCATCATTCCAACCTACTTGAGTTTGTAGATCCCTGAAATTTGAGATATATTCAGAAGCTTTACCATTATCATTCATTCAAAGGAAATCTAATTAAATTTCTTTGTTATTGGTTTTGTTAGGATCATTAAATAACATAAATAGCTGATCTTCAAATTTATCCCAATTGTTGATTAGGAAATGGGTTTTGTTGAAGAAAGCATGAGAAAATATGTCTTAAACCATTGTGATGATTTCCCAGATAAGAATGAAGAAGGAATAAATTACCTTGTAGAAATTCAAGTTGAAAGTTTCGGGGTCATTGTGGAACAATAATATGCATGTTTTCAAAAAAGGTTTCAGTCTGTCAGGATGTTCTCCATCAAATTTATCTGGGGATTTTATCCAGGGTGTTTTAAATTTAGAGCCCTCTAGGGGAGAAGGATTAGAAATTTTTTTCTCTAATAATTTCATGAAATCTTCCAAAGAAGAAGCTGGACCAGGTTCAGAATTTTGGCCTGTAGGGTTGGTAGCCAGGGCTTCTTGTGCCTCATGACTTTTATCCTTGCCTTCTTCCTCCTCAATAAAATCTTTGTAATACCAAGGGACTTCCTCTACAGATTTAATTGAATGTTCCCTTTACCTTAATTTGGGAGTTAAAGAGAGTAAGTGTGGAAAATAAGTCACAAAGCTCTTAGTCTATCCCTAGAGCGAGCTCTAGTATTAGTGCCCATAGGAAGAGTGTGTTTAACTGGTGCCATTTAGACTAAGCCCATTAATACATAGTAGTACAAATAATAGTAAAAAATGAGAGCTACAGAGAATTTAATTATACTGTCGCCATACTGACTACACACAAGGTTGAGGATGTTCCTGGGTAAGTTAGAATGGTAAAGGTGACTTAAAATTTCTTTTAAACACAGAGGTATTTTTCGAGAGTGTGGTCTAAAGATATGTTGAAGATAAATTACTTTCTTTGAGGTAATTTTGAGATAAATAATAATGTATGGTAGAGTAACACTAAAATTCAAGTATTCTCACAAAGGTTTTGAACTTAATAATCAAAAGGGATTTAGGAGTTTAAATACTTTTAATATAAATTGATTATTAAGAAAGTTAAGAAACAATAATAACCTTAGATAAATTTAACTATTATTACAACAATATTATAATTTAATTCTAAGGAATTTCAAGCCAAATCCCCCCAATTATATAGACAACTCCACCTCACATTGACCCTTTTAATTATCTGCCCTTAATTTACCACTGACCCTCCATTATACCCACATGTCCTTTAACCTTACTCCTATTTCTACTCAAAGACCTTTAATTACCCTTAAACACACAATAACTTCAAATTGAAACTATACTATTGATACAAGCACTAATACATTGTGCATTTGCTTAAACTTAAAAAGTTTAAGCAGATGATTGACTAATTTAGATTTAAAGTTTAGATAGTGCAGTTGCAAGTGTATTTGAATCAAGACAACAAAGGGGGAAAGCAGTTACTATGTAGATGTTGCTTTCTACGCTTCAAGTATGGATTTGTGTACTGATTTATGGATTAAAAGATTGACTATTGCTTTGAGTGTCATTTTGTTGCTGAAAGTGGTATACCTGGACAACATCTTCATTTACTCCAGATCAATTGAGTAACACCAGATACATGTAAAGGACTGTTTTAAACACTTTTGGGAGTCGCAGGTATGGTTAAAACTGGATAATTTTGTATTCTCAGTGAGTAAAATCCCCTACCTGAGTATGATCATTTCAAAAAATAGGGTGCAAATGGACCAGGAGAAAGTAAATTCAGTTACAAAATGTCTGACATCAGCATCAGTAAGGGAGCTCCAGTCATTCCTAGGCTTTGTAAATATTCACCACTGTCTTATTGAAAATTACTCCCACATTTGCCGACCATTGCATGACCTCAAAAAGAAAGAAGCCAAATTTATCTGGATGAGTGGCCAACAAGATGCATTTGACTAACTGAAAATACAATTTGTGACAGCCCCTATTATTGTTATCCCTGACTTATTAAAGCTTTTTTAAATGGAGTTCAACTGCTCAGATTCTGCAATAGGTGCAGTAATATCTTAATAAAACGCTAAAAATGTCTTGAACCCTGTAGCTTATTTGTCACAAACACTGATAAGTGCTAAATTAAACTATAAAATATATGATAAGGAGTTATTGGCACTCTTAGAAGCAGTATTTACCTGGCTCCCCTTTTTGGAAGGAAGGCCTCACCTGTTCCATGTTATTATTTGCATGTATAATAATTACTTGGAAAACTTTCTGACCACTTAAAAGTTGACATGCCCACAGGAGCACTGGGAAGAACTATTAAGCAGCATTAATTTTGTTGTTTCATTCTAACCAGTGAACTAAAAAGGAAAAACTGCTTCACCATCTTCATGACAACAAAATCACAAATAGCTCTTACAAAACCATGCTTATATTTAAAAAACACTGTGGCTTTGTATTTACCAATGGGGGACAAAACAGAGCCATAAACTCTCCAATTATCAGCAATGATACGCATCAGTTTTGATTTATAGTCTTGATCCACTGAAGCAAGTGCTCTCTTAGAAACTACACTTCCTCCAGCTACAGAATCCAGAACAACTTCAATGCTGGTTCCATTAAACATGACTGGTGCCTTAAGAGGGGAAATAACAATTGAGTTATCCTCAATGTTCTTAATGATCTCAGCATCTTCAACTGTAGATAAAGCATTATTATCAATATCAATAGTATTTAAATAATGAATATCCTCTTCCAGCATCAAGATTTCTTAGTTAGACTAGAAAATTTTTGTGTTAATATAAGAGCATTATATTTGTCAGCCTATATATCCCTAGGACTGAGTATTTCTTATGCTTAAAATAAGATAACCTTAAGTAAATTAAGCTTATATCTAAAAAATAAGGTTAAAACAATTATATATATGATTATAATACATTTATATATAATTATTACACTATTATATAACTTATAGTAGTTTAAATAGCTTATCCATAGCCTAATAATACTTATTAAGGTTTTAATGGAGTCATAATATACTTATCTCAAGTGATATTAAGTAATTATTGACATACATAAGCTTAAATGTATACATAAAGCTCATATTCAGTGAAATATGCAGTATATTATGTATATTTAGGTCTATAAGTGGGTTTTAGCCTCTTAATAGCCTATAACCTTTGTTTTTCTGCTTATTTTAGGTCATACGGACAAAATCAGCGGATTCACAATGCCTAGGTCAAGATGAGACTTATAGTAGAGTCAAGGAGAAATTCCGGTGGCCTAATATGATAGCAGAGGTCAAAAATTGGGTCCAATATTGTCCAGAGTGTCAGCACAGGAGTTACAGAAAGCCTAAAGAGAAATGAAAGGCAACGGGTGAAGATACTGTTTTTGGAAGGATTAGTTTAGATGCAATTCATATTAAAGAAGGAAACTTTAGTTGGTAGTAGCCAGGGATTATCTTTAAGGATGGGTTAAAGCAGAGCCTTTAGTAAAACTTAAGGCAAGTAATGTAGCTGATTTCTTAAAGAAATAAGGGGTATATAGGTACAGGGTGATGAAAATGGTAACTTTGGATGGTGGTGCTGAATTTTCTGGGGAATTCCATGAAGTTGTTAAGGGAATAGGTGGCAAGATTTGAGTTTCAAAACCATATTTTCCAGAAGAGGAAGGAATGATTGAACAAGGGCATTAAGTGATTAAAGATGCACTAGTTAAGCTATGTGGAACTAATGGGGCAAAATGGAAAAGTAACCTGCCTTAAGTATTTTTTTCAGATAGGATTTCAGTGAAATGAACAACAGGTTTCTCACTTTATGAGCTTATGTTTGGTTAAAGGGTGGTATTATCTATTGATCTGGAATCTGGATCTTTTCTAGGATGTGATTGGAATTAAGTGCACTTGACTGAGGATTTGATTTTAGCAAGAGTAGTGCAGCTTGAAAGTAAGGATGAGTTTGTGGAAAAGGCATATGAATGAATGATGAAAATCTGGAACAAATCATATAAGTATTGGTATGAGCTCTTAGCGCACAAATTAAAGGAATAATTGAAGCCAGGGGATACAGTATTGGTGTGCAATAGAAGTCTCAAAATTCTATGGGGAAAAAATGTTCACCAATAGATGGAATGATCTTTATTGGATCTGAAAGCAAATTACTGGAGGGTATTATTTAATGGAAGAACTGGATGGTACTGATTGGAAGCAACATGTGATGGCCAACCATCTCAAAAGACTCTACCAAAGAGGGGTGCCAGTAATAAAGGAATTACCTCCGGAATGAGGGAAAACTACAAGAATTACCTCTGGCACAAGTATAAACTAGAAACAAATTATAATTCTTTATACTCTGAAAAGAGTAAAAACTATCATTAGTATTGTCAGCCTAAATATCCTTAGGACTGAGTATTTATTATGCTTAAAATAAGATAACCTTAACTAGATTAAGCTTATATCTTAAAAATAAGGTTAAAATAATAATATATATTATTTTATTATATATATATATAATTATTATTCTATTATATAATTTATAATAGTTTAAATAGCTTATCCATGGCCTAATAATACTTATTAAGGTGTTAATGGAGTCATAATATACTTATCTTAAGTGATATGAAGTAATTATTGAAATACATAAGCTTATATGTATACATAAATCTCATATTCAGTGAAATATGCAGTATATTATGTATATTTAGGTATATAAGTAGGTTTTAGCCCCTTAATAGCCTATAACCTTTGTTTTTCTGCTTATTTTAGGTCATATGGACAAAATCAGTGGACTCATAACGCCTACAGAAGCATAGACACCTATATCAGGCGCATACACCCAGTTTGGACAACTAAAATTACTTCCTTGGATGGTTATTCACAGGTTTATGGGTTGAAAAGATGTTTTTGGGTTAATGTGGATGCTTGGGGATGTTATTGGGGGCTTGGACATTTTATTTGTTTCCTTTATATGCTTTTAGTTTCGTTAAATCTCTTTTTGATCATTTATTTTACCTGTTTCTTTATGGTATCCGCTTTTATCTGGGCTTTCTATTTATGGTATGACTCTGTGTTATTATTAATAGTGATGGAGGGTCCTTACTGGAGGTCTGGGTGTTGAAACTGCTTGAAGTGGACGCCATGGGGAGGTGATGGGCCCTCAAAGTGCTGTAATTGCCGGGGATAGCAGTGACATCATCTGGATTGAAGGTCTGTGTCATGCGCCACGTGACACTCGAGGCGAAATTAACTCAATAAATCCATAATATCAAGTCCTACATCTATACTCGAAGCGCAGAAAGCAATTCTCCATAGCAACTGCAATTTTTCCTTTGTGTACTTACTATTTAACTGCGCTAGCCTAAACTCTAAATCTAAATTAGTCAATCTCCCAATAGGGTACCTTAGTCCTTTTCAATAAGCGACGCACAGCGCTAGGATCAACGAAATAGTAAAGTAGTAGTTTTTTATTAAAGTTTTGTTAATTAATTAAAAAGGGGTATATTGAGCATGGACGGATATTTAGTGAAGAGGGTCTAAGTGTATGTTAGTAATGGTCAATGGAATGGGAATACTGCGATGGAAGGGAGGTCAATGCGAGGAGGAACAAAGGATATAAAAGGAGTTGGGTATTTGGTTCGATATTCCTTAGAATTAAATTATAATATCGTATTTACATTAATAGTGGAAAAACCTTAAAAGTTAAATCATTGTTATTGTATCTTTCTTTTACCTTCTCAATATTCATTTCTAAATCCTAAATCTTTGACTATTGAGTTTCCAACCCTTCGTGAGATTTTAAGAATTATTATTACCTTGGAACTAGTTTATAATTCTTCTCGAACAAACCTCAAACCTATAGCTATTACTTCGAGTGACCTTCGAATAATTTCCTTGAATCATTCCTCTGTGCTTCAAAGAAGTTTCTAAATCCCTCATCTCACTTTCAGGAACATCCTCGACCTTGTGCGTAGGTCGTCCGGTGACAGTATAATTTAATTCTCCGTAGTTCTCATTCTTTGCACTACTACGTCTTTTTTAGGTGCTTCTAAAAATTTTAAATGGCACCTGTTCAACGCACTCCTCCTACGGGCGCTACTACTAGAGCTCGCGCTAGAGGCAGGCCAACAGCCACAAGGTCTGTTTCTCGCACTCACTCTTTGGAACCACTCGACCTTAGGGAACGGCAACACTCAGTTCAATCTGTAGAAGACATTCCACAAGATTTTGAGGATTCTAGTGATGAAGAAGAAGGAGAGGATACAATGCATGAGGCACCATCCGCCCCTGCCAATCACCCTTCTGGCCAATCCTCAGAACCGGGACCATCTAACTCTCTGGAAGATTTCATGAGACTTTTTATGAAAACCCTTTCAAATCCAACGTCTTCAGAGGGATCTAAGTTCAAAACTCCTTCTATGAAATCTCCTGACAAATTCGACGGAGATCACCCTGACAGATTGCGACCCTTCTTGCAAACCTGCAAGCTACTGTTCCATAATGACCCTCGAACCTTTAACAGCGACCGATCAAAGGTTGTTTACGCTTCTTCATTCCTAGCCGGGAAAGCAGCAAGATGGTTCGAACCTTATCTACTCATGCTTTCTTCGACAGAAACCCACTTACTTATCAATAATTGGGAAAAGTTCGAAGACCAACTTTTTACGTTGTTTGGGGATCCTAATGAAACGGACAACGCAGAAATTGAACTTGATTTTCTTCGCATGAGTGATAATGGTAAAGCCTCTGAATATATCTCGAACTTCAGAGCACTTCAAACTCGAGTAGGTTGGAATGATGCTGCCCTTAAGTATCATTTCAAGAAAGGACTTCCTTCGAGGATTCTGGATCAATTAAATCTTCACGGTCAGAAGATGACTACTTTAACGGATTTAATGGATCGAACCCTCGAACTTGACGGCGTTTATCAAGGACGACTTCAACATCGTCGATATGCCAACAAATCTCAAGGCCTAAATTTTAAATCGGGACCTTCTTCACACCCACGACCAAATCAATCCTCCTCGACTCAATCCAAACCCAATAAGGGAAAGGATAAAACTCGACCAAAAGGCTCAACCCCAGGCGATATCAGCAAAGTACTGGATCCTAAAGGGGAACTTAAAGAAGCTGAGAGGAAGAGAAGAGCAGATAATGGGTTATGTATGTATTGTGGGGGTAAGCACAAGTTGGAAGACTGTGTAAAGTTGAAGGAAAGAGAAGGTACTAGTTCAAAGTCAAAAAACTAGTAGATAGTTTACTTGTGTGCAAAGAAAACTATCTTATCTCTCCCAGTGCACAGAAACTCCATGTCTTAAGGACTGGAGTTGCCTTAAACCGCTTGAGATTCATTCTTTTTAAGGAGGATATCCCCTTCAGTTGTCTTATTGACTCTGGAGCTTCAATTTCTTTTGTTAGTTTATCTTTTGCCGAGAAGCTTCAACTAACATTTACAGATATCGATTGAACTCCCATCTATTTGGTCGAATCAGAGGAACCCAAATATTGGGTAAGTAAGAAAGTTTTATGGGTTTTCAACTTTCCGAATTTTCCCCCCTTCGAGTGGGAATTATCAGTCTTGGACGCCCCAAGGATGGACGATACCATTCTTGGCCATGACTTTTTAACGTATTGGAATCCCGAAATTGATTGGACCGGGGGATTGATCACCCCACACTCTAAGTATATTTCTGATTCTTTAATGCAGGTCAATAGGGAGTTAAGAAACCCGCCTGACAACGTCCTGCTAGAGGACAAATCTCTGCCAGATGACTTGCAAGCATCTGTACCTTCTTTAAATGAGCAATTGGCTAACCCTTCTAGCTCGATGACTTCACTCGAAGAGGATTTAAATTGCCTCGAAGTAATCAAATTATGCTCTCTCAATACAGGTATCACCTCGACAGATTCTCTCGAAGATGAAGAGGATGACCAAATCAACGTTGAAGCCATTAAATCAACTCTACCGGAAATCTACCACGATTTCCTCGATGTTTTCTCAATCCGCAAGGCCAATAAGTTACCACCTCATCGACCCTACGACCATCATATAGAGTTAATAGGCCCAGTACCTCCGGCAGGTCCTGTCTATTCTCTATCGAAGGACGAATCTCAAGTTCTTCGAGACTACATTGCAGAGAATGTAGCCAAAGGTTTCATCAGAGCCAGTAAATCTCCAACCGGCTCCCCAGTCCTCTTTGTAAAAAAGAAGGATGGTAGTCTTAGGTTGTGTGTTGACTATAGACAGCTCAACACAGTCACAAAGAAAAATGCATATCCTGTTCCTCCTATGTCATTACTTCTTACCCTTTTCAATGGTGCTAATTTCTTTTCTAAAATTGATCTTAGAGGCACTTACAATCTTATTCGCATTGCGGAAGGTCATGAACCACTGACTGCAATGCGCACTAGATTTGGTAGTTTTGAATATTTAGTTATGCCTTTTGGATTATGTAACGCACCTTCAACTTTTCAAACTTTTGTTAATGATATCTTTCAAGATGTTGTTGAACAATTTGTAGTCGTCTATTTAGATGATATTTTAATATTCTCGAAAACACTGGATGAACATATTCATCATGTTCGGCAGGTCCTAAATCGTCTTCGAGATCATGGTCTCTACGCCAAGCATAATAAATGAGAATTCCACCTCAAATCAATTGATTTTTTGGGGTTTACGTTGTCCACTGACGGTTTAGTCATGGATGACAAAAAAGTCCAGAAAATCCTGGAATGGCCTGAGCCCAAAAACATTAAATCACTCCAAGGATTTTTGGGTTTTGAAAACTTCTATAGAAGATTTATTAAAGATTACTCTAAAACTATTTCCAATCTTACTTCTCTTCTTAGAAAAGATATTCCTTTTGTTTTTACTTCTACAGCACGAAAGGAATTCGAAGCACTAAAAACGGCGTTCACCACAGCCCCAATTCTTTGGCATTTTGATCCTTCGGCCTCGACAATAGTTGAAACAGATGCGAGCGATTATGCTATTGCAGGGGTCATCTCCCAATTAAATCCTGAAACAAATTTGTTTCATCCTGTTGCTTTTGAGTCACGCAAACTCATAGCCGCGGAATTAAATTATGAAATTCATGACAAAGAGCTTTTAGCTATTATCCATTGTCTTAAAAAATCGCGTTCTTTTCTTCTCAGCCTAGATAGTCCTTTTCAAATTTTAACTGATCACAATGCTTTGAAATACTTCATGTCTTCTAAAGTGTTAACCAGGCGTCAAGCCAGGTGGGCTGAACTTTTGTCTGAATTTTCTTTCTCTATTTCCTATCGCCCAGGAAAAAACTGCCTTGTCCCAGATATCTTGTCACGTCGGGACGACGTTTACCCACAGCGGGGGGACGCATTTGCTGACAAGAACCCAGCAAATGTGCAATCAATCTTCAACGAATCAATGTTAACAACTCATCAACTTAATTCGATGACAATTCAATCTTTTCGAAATCCACTATCCGACATCCTCGATTCAACTCAATTCATGTAGGAACTAATCATCCTGCAGAACATTATCTTTGAACTATATCACGACTCCAAGAAGAACTTAAAACAAATTTGGAATCAGCGATTCGAAGATACAAGGAACAGGCCGACAAACATCGACAATCTGCTCCTTCCTTTAAACCAGGCGACAAAGTATGGCTCGATGCACGAAACATCCGAACAACAAGACCATCAAAGAAACTGGCTGAAAAGCGCTTGGGACCATTCGAAATCGACTCTGAAGTCTCTAAAACTGCATTTCGACTCAAGTTACCTCCTAAATGGCAGGCGATTCACCCTGTTTTCCATGTATCTCTCCTGGAACTGGCTCGAGAAATATACCCGGGCAAGAACCAACCCCCTCCGGAACCGGTCGAAGTAGAAGATCATCTAGAGTGGGAAGTAAGTCTTATCCTTGATTCAAGAATACACAAGGGGAAACTTCAATACCTCGTGGAATGGGAAGGCTTTCTCAATGACTCAGACAAAACATCCTGGGAACCAGCCATCAATGTTTCCAATGCTCCTGAACTCCTAAAATCTTTTCATTCGAAATATCCTTTAAAACCAAAACCTTAAAATTTCTTTATTTAAAATTTTCTTTTCTTTTCTTTCTTTCTTTAAAATCTAAAACACCTCTTAAATTTCTTAGCCTTGTTTTCTTTTTTCTCTCTTCTTTTTCTTTCTTCTCCTTCTATAAATTTCCTCCAAAACCAACCAAAAATAAAATCAAAATTAAAATTAAATACAATAAAAAAAAAAAAAAAATAAAATTAAAATTAAAATTAAATAAAATAAAATAAAATTAAATTAAATTAAATTAAATAAAATAAAATAAAATAAAATAGAATAAACATAAATAATAAAATAAAATAAAAAAACTCATAAATCTCTCTAAATATTTTCTTCTTTTCTTTTTTCAATTCTTTAAATACATTCTTTTCTTAAATTTAAAGTTCTCTTCAAAATTTTCTCTTTAAAAAAATTTTTTATTCTCTCTTTTAAAGACTTTCTTTTCTTCGAATCATCAAATCCTGTATGGCACGACCATTTCCTCGAACTTAACTTCAACCCCTGAATCTCCCTATAATAATTCTTCGAAACAAATAAATCTTCTTTTCAAACTCTCTTAAATTCTACCCTTTGTTTTCTTTTCTTTTCTTTCTCCTCTTTTTCAAACTAAAATTTCTTTAAAAAAAAAAAAAAAAAAAAAAATTTTTTTAAAAAATCCTCAATTTAACAACTCATCTCAATCACAAAACCGTTTCTTTTTCTCTCTCTTTTCTTACATAAAAATTTTCCTTTTTAAAAAAAAAAAAAAAAAAACACTAAAACTTCCTTCAATTAAAACAACCTTTTTTTCTTTCTTTAAAATTCTTCTTTCAAATTCTAAAATTTTTTATTTAAAACTTCTTTTTTCTTTTTTTTCTTTTTCTCTCTTTCTCAAATCTTGTAAAATTAACAACATTCACCCACAATATAAAAAAAAAAAAAAATAATACTAATAATAAAATAAAATAAAAATAAAATAAAACTAAAATACAATTTTTTCTTCTACTTCTTTCCATCTCCTTTTCATTTTCAAATTTTTTCTTTTAATTTTTCTCGAACCAATCTTTTCATTTTCTCCAAAACTACCCTTATCTCCTTCCTGCATTTATCAAATACCTCCTCCTCTCCTACCGGAACCACCTCTCCAATCTCCAAGAGCTCCTCCGCCACGTCGAAGGAAGCAGCGTCAATAATAGCGTCGACCTCCCCACATAGTTCTTCCGCGAACCTTACTCGTCGACCTTGACGAGGTTTCTTCCACCACACCTGGTCCAGGGTGTCTTCGGGCTCTTCAACCACTTCCGTGGCCGGAGGGTTTGCCTCAGTTGGTATAACCGGCGCAGGCTCCGCAATCGGCTCTTCCAGGTTATTCGATGTCTAAAACGCGACTCATCAGTAACTTCATCCTTGAAATAAAACAATTAAAACTTACCTCGAAGATGGGATCAGGCTCCAGAAATAACCTGGGCACCACTCCGACTTCTACCTCTCTCTCTTCCTCATCGTCCTCGATGACCACCCGACGTTTCTTGGGTGCCCGCCCTGGAACAGGGACTTCATCTTCATCCTCCTCCACCAATTCATCGACCTCTTCCTCGACACCTCGCTTCGAACTCGTGGCCTGGGTTACCCAGGTTGAGATCTTGTTGTTCATCTCCTTATCATTTTCCCCCACCGATTGTTCATCTTCGATTGAGACATCCCAAATGTCTTCGACCACCTCTTTAGTCTTTGGAACTACCCAAAATTTTGTTTTTGTGAATCGATTTTCGATTTCCGCGTTCTTCGTCAACGCATCGCACGCCACTCGCCGCCAACGGCAAAACTCGCATTTCTGGCGAGGGCCTCGAGTTGCCGTACTTTCGACACAGAAATATTCCATGCTTTCACAAGCCGTGCAAGTCCGTGAAAACTGTCGTGTGATTATTCCCCCATCTGCTTTAGGGTGTGGGTGTGGGGGTAGGGCAGTTCATTATAAAATAAATAATTGAGAGATGCGGGAAAAAAGTATTAGACAAGTGAAATTAGTGTGGGAAGATGGTTCAAGCTCAACGGAGTTCGCGTTTTTATACCCGGGCATCTGTCATGCGCCACGTGACACTCGAGGCGAAATTAACTCAATAAATCCATAATATCAAGTCCTACATCTATACTCGAAGCGCAGAAAGCAATTCTCCATAGCAACTGCGATTTTTCCTTTGTGTACTTACTATTTAACTGCGCTAGCCTAAACTCTAAATCTAAATTAGTCAATCTCCCAATAGGGTACCTTAGTCCTTTTCAATAAGCGACGCACAGCGCTAGGATCAACGAAATAGTACAGTAGTAGTTTTTTATTAAAGTTTTGTTAATTAATTAAAAAGGGGTATATTGAGCATGGACGGATATTTAGTGAAGAGGGTCTAAGTGTATGTTAGTAATGGTCAATGGAATGGGAATACTGCGATGGAAGGGAGGTCAATGCGAGGAGGAACAAAGGATATAAAAGGAGTTGGGTATTTGGTTCGATATTCCTTAGAATTAAATTATAATATCGTATTTACATTAATAGTGGAAAAACCTTAAAAGTTAAATAATTGTTATTGTATCTTTCTTTTACCTTCTCAATATTCATTTCTAAATCCTAAATCTTTGACTATTGAGTTTCCAACCCTTCGTGAGATTTTAAGAATTATTATTACCTTGGAACTAGTTTATAATTCTTCTCGAACAAACCTCGAACCTATAGCTATTACTTCGAGTGACCTTCGAATAATTTCCTCGAATCATTCCTCTGTGCTTCGAAGAAGTTTCTAAATCCCTCATCTCACTTTCAGGAACATCCTCGACCTTGTGCGTAGGTTGTCCGGTGACAGTCTGTGCACTCCAGTGGATTTGGGTATAAGTAAGGAGGGATTTTGACGGTTTATTATCATCATTCAATTACTACACTTCAAAAAAACACTACACTACAATTATTAGTATTCAGAAATATATTATAAAGCCCTTATAAATTGATATTATCTTTATATAAGCTATAAGTATATTTTATTCTTCTATTTTCCACCACTAGCACGCATTTAAATCCAAGTATTGTGAGTTTTATTTGAGTATAACTATTTTATTAGTCTTCCCCTGAGGTTTAATCACTAAATCATTTATTAATAAGTAGTAGTACCATAAAATAACACTATTATATCATACTTATATACTAGACTATACTGACAATTGGGGGTCTTTCCTTATATTTTACTTATTATTTAGTATAAGCCTTGGGACGTGATTTTTACCTTAGTACAACTCAAAATTAACCAAATATTTGGGTCTGCTGCATATTAGTGGGTCATCATAACTCATTGATTGCGGAAAAGAACCCTTATAATAATTGTACTAATTTTTTATCATAAAAATTAGATATTTACAGTAGTAACTGTACCCAATATAAACCCAATTTCACTTGGTATTTGGACACCAATATAACACCCAATTAAATTGGTATTTGGCTAAAGCTTGGTAAGCTAATTATTCACCCTTATAGAGGTCTAGTTAAACTTATTATTATATTTTTAACAGATTTTTTCGAATTTTTCTTATATTTTATTTAAATAAATAAAGATATAAATTCAGGGTAAGCTCCATTGCTTTTTTATTAGTAATATAATTACTAATATCTTTTGTCTACTAATTCCACAGAGTTTTTTCCTTTTGTAGACGTAAAATATTGTTATTCTGAACAATATGAGTGCTCCCCAGGATAGTGTAAGTGAACAGCCTGCTTATAATACCAGGTCTAAAGCTAACAAAAACTTTCCAGGACATCACCATGGAGGGACAACAGTACCCCCAGCCAGAAAGCATGAGTATAGAGGAAAAGGACGCCCTCTTAAAAAAGATAACTATAAAAAAGACGTCTCCTCCTCTTCAGGATCAACTGTCCCACCTGGCCAAACAGGTTCTGAAGCTAGAGGAATCAAAATCTCTCATGTTCAAAGAAGTAGAGCAGTTGCAAAACAATTTCAAGGTAGGATTTCAGCAGATGAATCAGGCAATGGCAGAACTAAAGGGAGGCCAGCCCAGTCAATCAAATCAACAACCCCCTACCCAAGGAGGGTCCACTCACTCCCAGGAGAAAATCCTGGTAGACAAATGGAAATGGGACTGGTTTCACCAACAGTGGACAAGCCACAGTTGCAACAGGGATCCACCCCCTCATCTGACTTCCTCAGCTCACCCTTACAAGGGAAAAAAGCGCCAAAAATCAGGAATGGCAACCATCCCTTGGTAAGTAACTTACCCTCTCAGATTAGACATAATACTGATAATTACAATATAGGTAATTCTATTGATGTTAAATCTGTACAACAAATAGAGGAGGATTTAAGAAATTTAGGTTTTAGAGTAGATACACCTGACTTGTCTTTTGTCCATAATAACAGTACTATATACAATGATAATACAGTTAATCCTCAGTTGCAACCACCTACTAGTGAGATGAGAAGTTCACAGGAGAGTGAGAGAATTGAAAAGGAGGACATGGAATATTTTAACAATAATCCAACTGTCCATAGAATTGTTTCAGCATTGTGGAATAGAATGACTGATTGTGAGGAACAGACAGTTAAGCTCACTAGTGATACAATTTCATCCTTGACATTGAACATTTCTCAATTAGCAACACGTAATAAAGAATTAGAGAAAGAACATTTGTCTCTAACTCTTAAATATGATTCATTGAGTAATAAATATAATGACCTTTCAAACAAATTTTGTGAGTTAGAAAAATTATATGAAACACACTTATTAAAAACTGAATCAAGAACAAAGTTATCTTTTGCACAGACAAATCAAAGTGTCTCTGAGCTGCTACAAAGATTAACTAAAGTTGAGATTGAAACTGCCAATCTACTGATGAACCAGGATAATCATAAGTATAATCAATATAATAATAATCCTTTCATTGGCAAAAGTGAATCTCATTCCTTCCCTGTACCACCACAATTAAAACCATCTGGTGGTAGTGTCAAATCTGAAAATGTAAGTCACAAATCCTTGCAGGAAGAAATACAAGACCATTTATCAAAAGTGAATGAGTTGTTGAATTTACCTAAGATTAGTGAGATAAAATCCAATCAGAAGAACTGGCCTAAAATAGATCAGTACCCATCTTATGATGGGGAAGCCAGCTCTGATTGGCAACATTTTATTCAAAGAATTGACAACTTGAAATTCTCATATAAGTTACCAGATGAAGAGATAACATCAAAATTAATTTCTTTATTTAAGGATGTTTCTTTATTATGGTTTGAAGCTGTCTTAAGTGAGGGTAGAGACTACTCTTGGGCTGAATGGAAACAACTTATTGAAAAACAATTTGGAGGTTCTAAATTCAGGCTTACTCAGCAGAGACTGTATGAGAAGACTAGGTATAATCCGTTGAATGGTGACAAACCTATGGTATTTTTAATGAATTTAAACAAAATATTAAAAGCCATTGAGCCTCATATGGATTTTAACTTATGGAAAGATAAGATAATATACAAATTACCTATATCTGTCAGAGACATTGTTGTAGCTAGAACATTAAATGTTACTGAATATTCTGACTTTATTAATATTTGCAATGAAATATTATTAAACCATAAGTATGAATCAAGGTATTCCACTTATAAGCAAAATGTTGAACCTGTAAAAACTCAGAATTCAAAAACACTTCAGGAGAAGCAGAAAAAACCTACTGCACCTGTAGTACCTAAAAAGTATGAAACAAATACTTGTTATAAGTGTAACAAACCTTGGGTCAAAGGTCACAAATGAGAGAAAAACATAAATATTGTTGAAAATCAACGTGAATCTGAAACTGAAACTGAAAAAAGTAAAGAATCAAGTGATTATGACAGCAATATCTCATATAGTGATGAAAATGAAGTCTGT
This sequence comes from Hemileia vastatrix, assembly GCA_030280995.1. NCBI lineage: Eukaryota > Fungi > Basidiomycota > Pucciniomycetes > Pucciniales > Zaghouaniaceae > Hemileia > Hemileia vastatrix. The sequence goes on along the minus strand of JASXTE010000013.1, from coordinate 21,416,558 downwards.
ATGTTGGAAGATGATTTGTCCATCTTTGAAAATCCAATATTAAATATGGACTCAAATGAATCTTTAATGAATTTTGAGGATGCTGAAATCATTAAGGATATACAAGCTGATAACTTTAGAATGACACCTATCACGGTTCCATCTATCATTTCTGGTGAAAATGTTAATATAGTATTGGACACAGGAGCTGCTGGTTCAGTTGTTTCCACTAATACATTACAAAAAATTGATAGTGAATATAAGTTTAAGCTTGAACCACTTCAGAATAAAAATTGGAGAGGTTTTGGATCAGTACTACACCCTATTGGTAAATACAAAGCTGCTGTTTTCTTTAAACACCAACATGGTTATGTAAGGGTAACTTGTGACTTTGTAGTAATGGATAATACAAATTGTAGTAACTGTTTTATCATTGGAAATGATATTCTGACTAAATTTGGTGTAAAATTAGACCCTGCTAATAACAATTTTACAATTGGCATGAATGGTAAAAGGAAATTTAAAATAAATTCTTTTAACACAGTCTTACACATTGAGTCAGTAACAAATTCCCCGTCTAAAGGAAGAGAATCCAATGAGTTGGAACTTCTGGAAACAGAAATTTCAAAAGCATCATTTGGCACTCAGATAAGTGAAACTGAGAAAGATAATATTTTGGAATTAATTAAAGCTTTTCCAATGGCTTTTGCACATGGTACAAATGAACTTGGCCTTGTAAAAGATCATGAAATGAAAATTAGTTTAACCTGTGACATGGATAATATTCCTGCTAGTCTTAAAAAGAAACCATACCCTGCTTCACCAATGAAGAGGAAAGACATAGAAGATAATATTAAGATGTTATTGAAAATGAACATTCTTGAGAAGGTTGAAACTACACCAAAATATTGTGTAATATCACCAGTGCTGATTTCTTATGAACAAAATAAAGCAAGACTGTGCGGTGATTATAGAGCATTAAATACATTTACAGTAGATGATATTTATCCCTTGCCAAGGATTGCCTCTATACATGCTACCCTTAAAGGTGCTAAATATATAAGTTGCCTAGATGGAAATAAAGGGTACCATCAAATTCCTGTTGAGAAGAATTCACAGAACTTTTTGTTGATAACAACACACATGGGAATTTATAAGTATGTAAGAATGCCATTTGGACCAAAAAATGCTCCATCAGTATTTCAGAAGTTAATGGATATAACATTCCATAATGAAATGATTGAGGGATGGTTAATGGTATACATTGATGACATCATAGTGTTCTCTAAAACTTTTGATGAACACTTAATCCATTTAAGGAAAGTTTTTCAGAAAATGGATGAAATAAAAATGACCCTTGCATTGAAAAAATGTAAATTTGGGTTTGAATCTTTAAAAGTGCTTGGTCATATTGTATCTGGCTTACAAATATGTGTAGACCGAAATAAAGTGGCTGCAATAAAGAATATTGGCATTCCTCAAAATGTGAAGGATGTACAATCTTTTCTTGGAATGTGTGGTTATTATAGACAATATATAAAAAACTACCAATCAATTGCTGCACCACTGACCACACTGATAAAGAAATCAGAAGCTTTCATTTGGAATAATGAAAGACAACAAGCTTTTAATAAGTTGAAAGAATGTTTAATGACAGCTCCTATCTTGGGATTACCAGATTTCCAATTACCTTTTGTATTATATACAGATGCAAGTTTTATTGGACTGGGTGCTGCTTTGCATCAAAAACAACTCATTGAAGGTAAAATGTCAGAAGTAGTAATCTGCTATATTTCACGTACTCTGAGAAGTGGTGAATTGAAATATGGTGCTACTCAACTTGAATGTTTGGCAGTAGTATGGGCTCTTGAAAAGCTACATTATTACCTTGAAGACCAAAAATTTGAGTTAATAACTGACTGTAGTGCAGTTAAGTCACTCTTAAACATGAAAACTCCTAATAGACACAAGTTTAGATGGCAATTAGCTGTACAAGAATACAGAGGACGGATGACTATTACACATAGAGCAGGAACCTTGCACTCTAATGTAGATTTGTTATCTAGAGTACCTCTGCCTAATAATGATGATAATCCTGCTTATGTTCCTGAATCAGAGATTATTAACATTTATGGCATTTATATTGTAGATCTTGAGGATGAATTTATGCAATTAATTCTTGATAATTATAATTCAGATCCTGACTTAAGTAAATTAACTATAATATTAAATGATCCATCTAATGCTTCAATGAATGTTTTAATAAAAACATTACCAGATAAGTATAAAGAGGCATTAGAGAAAGGAAAATTTTCCATTGAGGATGGTTTTATATATTACAGGAAAAAATTAAGTAATGTAATTGTAATTCCCCCTTCAATGAAGGAGTTAATGTTAAATATATGTCATGATGATATATTAGCAGGTCATTTTGACTATCATAAAACATTAACCAGAGTAAAAAACACAGCTTGGTGGATCAACATGTCTGAGGATGTTCAGAAATATGTTGAAACATGTGATTCTTGTCAAAAATCTAAAAGATTAACAGGAAAAAGAGCTGGTTTATTACAACAAATTGAGCAACCAAAAGCTCCATGGGAAATCATTAACATGGACTTTGTAACAGGTTTGCCAATAGCAGGGCATAAGAGTTATAACTCCTGCTGGGTAATTGTAGATAGATTTACAAAGATGTGTAAATCTATTCCTACCCACAAAGAGGTTTCTGCATAGGACTTAGCTTTTTTATGGTGGACACAAATGTTAAATACAGCAGGTTTCCCCAAAGCAATAGTTTCTGACAGAGATCCTAAATTTACTTCTGAGTTCTGGACGTCACTTATGGATGTTTCAGGGTGTCAATTAAAACTTTCTACAGCACACCATCCACAAACTGATGGGCTAGCAGAAAGAATGATACAAACCTTAGAAGATATGATAAGAAGATACTGTGCTTTTGGTCTTAATTTTTAAGACAATGACAAATTCACGCATGATTGGGTAACCCTTATCCCAGGTTTAGAATTTGCATATAATAGTACAGTACATTCTGTCACTGGCAAAAAGCCATTTGAGTTATGGTTGGGTTATGTACCTAATACCCCTGCTAAAACTCTTAATAAGTTACCTAGATTGGATATTCATCCAGGTACTAAATCTTTTCTTCAGATGCAGGAATTATGCAGAAAACATGCTCAAGAATGTATAAATAAGGCTTTTGAGTATGAAAAGAAAAGATGGGATAAAGCCCATAAAGAACAAATGTTCAAAGAGGGTGGTGAAGTCCTTATTTCAACGCTACATTTCAATTTAAATGGTAATGTTAAATTGAAGGATCCATTCATTGGACCATTTGTAGTAAAAAAGATGGTTGGTAATAATGCTGTTGAGGTTATTCTATATGCACCTTATGATAGAAAACATCCAGTATTTCCTATTTCTCTTATAAAACCATACCATTCTAATGATACTGCTCTCTTTCCAAGAAGATCAGGAAGGCATAAACAGCAACCTGAAGAAATAGTGGAAAAAGCAGAAATTGAAAAGATACTTAAAAAGAGACACCTTACTAAAGAAAAGGGAGTTGAGTATCTATTAAGATTTAAAAATAAATCAAGTGAATATGACCAGTGGATTCCAGAAAATGAAATCTCTGATCTTAAAAATCTCTTGAAAAAATTTAAATCTAAATAATACTGTTCATTCAGTATATGTATTATAAAAATTATTTTTTTATTTTATTATTTCATTCCTTAAGATTAATTAAAATGTCTTAACATTTTTTTTATTGTTTTTTTGGGGTGAGGGAGTGTCAGCCTAAATATCCTTAGGACTGAGTATTTCTTATGCTTAAAATAAGATAACCTTAACTAGATTAAGCTTATATCTTAAAAATAAGGTTAAAATAATAATATATATTATTTTATTATATATATATATAATTATTATTCTATTATATAATTTATAATAGTTTAAATAGCTTATCCATGGCCTAATAATACTTATTAAGGTGTTAATGGAGTCATAATATACTTATCTTAAGTGATATGAAGTAATTATTGACATACATAAGCTTATATGTATACATAAATCTCATATTCAGTGAAATATGCAGTATATTATGTATATTTAGGTATATAAGTGGGTTTTAGCCCCTTAATAGCCTATAACCTTTGTTTTTCTGCTTATTTTAGGTCATATGGACAAAATCAGTGGACTCATAACGCCTACAGAAGCATAGACACCTATATCAGGCGCATACACCCAGCTTGGACAACTAAAATTACTTCCTTGGATGGTTATTCACGGATTTATGGGTTGGAAAGATGTTTTTGGGTTAATGTGGATGCTTGGGGATGTTATTGGGGGCTTGGAAATTTTATTTGTTTCCTTTATATGCTTTTAGTTTCATTAAATCTCTTTTTGATCATTTATTTTACCTGTTTCTTTATGGTATCCGCTTTTATCTGGGTTTTCTATTTATGGTATGACTCTGTGTTATTATTAATAGTGATGGAGGGTCCTTACTGGAGGTCTGGGTGTTGAAACTGCTTGAAGTGGACGCCATGGGGAGGTGATGGGCCCTCACAGTGCTGTAATTGCCGGGGATAGCAGTGACATCATCTGGATTGAAGGTCTGTGCACTCCAGTGGATTTGGGTATAAGTAAGGAGGGATTTTGACGGTTTATTATCATCATTCAATTACTACACTTCAAACAAACACTACACTACAATTATTAGTATTCAGAAATATATTATAAAGCCCTTATAAATTGATATTATCTTTATATAAGCTATAACTATATTTTATTCTTCTATTTTCCACCACTAGCACGCATTTAAATCCAAGTATTGTGAGTTTTATTTGAGTATAACTATTTTATTGGTCTTCCCCTGAGGTTTAATCACTAAACAATTTATTAATAAGTAGTAGGACCATAAAATAACACTATTATATCATACTTATATACTAGACTATACTGACAAGTATGTTAGGTTTTTTTTGAGACTCATAGAAGGCTATGACACAGCTGTGATGTATAGGGTGCTAGTGAATGTTGAAGTGACTTTGTCTGAATAAGCAGTTGGCATTAGTGCTCAGATTAGAATTGATGGATTTAAGAATTAATGACATTCAAAAGGATATGAAGAAGTGGATGAACTAGATAGAGGAATATCTTTCAGGGAAAATCAGAAGGGTACTGTAGACTAAGAAGAAGGTGGTAACTTTAGCTGGAGCATATTGGCAGATGGAGCACCGAACTCAAGCATTTGGATTCTTGAAAAAAAAATCTCTGACAAAAAAGTTTAATTAATGGGTTTAAAGTTATTTAAACATAGTAGAGGGAGCATAGTCAGGAGCTCTCTGAAAGAAGTGTATGTGGTAAAGAGGCAAGTGCGTCTCAAAGCACTATGTGCTTTGCTCATGATTTTTATGAATATTATGAATTTTTTATGATAATTTTTATTAGAGGAAGTACAGTTAAAAAAAGGGGGACTATGTACAAGTTCTTAAGTATCAATTCTGATCAGAAAGAAATGAAGGAGGATAAAAATTAATCAGAATCACCATCAAGACTGGGTTTGGAATTCTGTCCATTTTTTGGGCATAATAAAGTTATTGGGATCTGCAGGAAAATCAGGGATTGATGTGGAACTGATTTAGTTCATTAGTTAATCATCAATTTCAATATGATGAGAGATGACCTTTAATTTTTTTTCCAAGAATTCAGGAGCACTAATATAGGAAGATGACATAGTGTCATAGATGAGACAAAGGTGTGATAAGATTCACATTGAATAAACAAGAAGAAGGGGTTAGGGAACCCATCCTAAGGAAATTGATTCATTAAAACCTTCAAAGTAAAGTATTAAAAGACTATTATAAGTTAATATATTAGAAGCAAGAACTAGAGAGCTTACTTGCCACCAAAAGTTTGGGGTGGGTGGAAGGAGAACAACCCTCACGGTGTTTGGTGTGCTTGAGGAAGATGATTGAAGGGTAATATCTAACTCAATAGATGAAGGGGATTATGACTTAGGTTGGATAGAAATTTCTTGACAATTATAAGTGGGAGAAGACATACTATCCACAGGTAAAGTCTTGGATAATTGAAGGGTAGCACTACTGGGACTAGCTATTACAATAGGAGCACTAGATGTATCTCCAGGAGGGAATTGGATATAATCATTAGGAGATGAAGCTTAATTATAAGAGAAAGTACAGGTTTTTTGAAAACAATAACATTATTCACAAGTGGGTCTAAGAGAAACATAACCACAAGGCTTAGAGAAAGTACAGTTAAAGTTACATTAGAAGCAAAATGTGCAAGACTTATCTTTAGGTAAAGTACCATATTGAGTCTTGACTAATTAGACTTGATGATAAATGGATTCAGATAAGGAAAAAAAATTGATCATAAGAGTCTATTTATAATAAATTTGGCACTATGAAGGTGTCAGGCTGAGATCAAGTACAGAGACATGAACTAGCTTGAATAGTCAGTTGTCTAGAATATTTTAATTGTCCTATATGAATATTGTAGTACAAATCCAATAATTATTAAAAAGATAACTCAATATAAGGGTCTCAGTAATTTAAATCTTACAAATTATATATATAGCTTACAATCTTATAGTTGGTAGAGAAATAGATGTAATAATTCAGATACAATTAAAAGACTTTATATGTACTATTAATAATTATTGTATTTTTTTTAATTATATATTTGATTGTAATGATAAAGAATGTAGAAAACAAGGCAAAAAATGCCCTCCTTTTGAGCCCAATAACTCCTCTAATGAACCCCTTGATTTACCAGCTCTACACATGGCTAGTGACACCTCATTCAAGCTAATAGACCTTTCCAACAGCATAAAGAGCTACCAGTAACATAATTAGAATGACATCACCTGCCAAAATCCTGTAGTAATAGGGATAATCCATCAAAAATAAAGAATAAGGAAAAAAGAGTGTGTATGTGTATAATACATCAAAATAGAAGACTAAAAAGGGAAAGAATAAGACTAATTATTACTCAATATTAAGGGGAATTAACAGTAAAAATTATGGGGCTAATCATGACATTAAACTATGTGAACTCCCCATTCAAAAATAACCAATATTGTCTGAGAAACCACTTAAAAACCCAAAAAAGGGGTGAGATGTGGGGTAACTACATAAAGTCCTTGGAAGGCGCTTGCACAGGTAAATTCTTGACTTATTTAGGTAAATTTAAGTGTGGTAGTGAATTAAAGGCGCCAATATTGAGGTTATTAATGAAATTGGTGCATATAATAAGGTCAATTCACTTATAATTAAATTAGGACACTAAATAAGCAACTGTTGCCTATTTTAGAATGTTTCCCCACAGTGGGCATAGAATTTGGGGTTATTAAAGTGTGAAAAAGCTAAATTTTCTTAAAATGAAGATATTCACACAGGAAAAATTCAGGCAGTATGTGGTCTGTGCACAGAAGCCATTTCTGGCATAAAAAACAATAAATTTGAAAAGTGTTATTTTAATTCATTAAAGTTTCCAAAAAAATAGTCCTAATGATGAAAAATTGATCTGTCAAAGCGCATTTTTAATATTATTAAATTTATAGTGCATATAGTCAACTTTTAAGTGAGATAAAGCGCATTTCTTGTTTTTTGCGTAAAACAATGAATATAACAGCTTTAAGTGTACTTAAAAATTTTTTAGCCTTATACTTAAGGTTATTAAGGTTACCCTAGAATATTCCAACTTAATATTAAGTACATAAGACCTATAAAAGGTGGATATATGTGTGTATATAAGGTGTTGTAATGGCATATTTTTTAAATTATCATAATTTTACTTATGTATACTGTTTGTGTACTTTTATTTATTGTTCCCATGTATAGTCTATGTGTTTAACATATTTTATAAGTAATTTTTACTCAGTCCTGGCGATATCCAGGATGACACTCTCCTATCCAAAAAAACAATAAAAAAATGATAAGTTATGCATTTTTTTTATTTTATTTCTCAGGTATTCATAAAATTCTGTAGCATCAAAGATTAATTCCTCAAAGAAATAAAAATAATAAAATATTAAGAGTACTGGTTTTTAGCCCCTCATCTGGTTGAACAGAATTTAATTTTGTTTAAATTTTTTAAGAAGGGAGGATAGATTTTAAATTTCTTTTTCAGGTATCCATTTATCAAATTCATTTTATTTTCCCTTAAATGTTAATAAATACTCAGTTCCTTTCTCTTTAGTAAGGATTTTTTTTATTGAGTATTTTTTCAATCTCTTCTTTTTCCACAATTTCTTCAGGTTTCTTTTTAGGCCTTCCTCTTCTTTTTGGAAATAAGTCAGGATCATTTGCATTGTAAGGTTTTAATAATGAGACAGGTAAAACTGGATGTTTCCTATCATATGGGGCATATAATATGACTTCCACAGCACTATTACCAACTATTTTGTTGACTACAAAAGGTCCTACAAAAGGATTATTCAATTTTACATTACCCTGTAAGTTAAAATGTAGTGTTGAAATTAGGACTTAGTCTCCTTTTTTGAATTCAAATTCTCTTTGAATGCACTCTTCTGCATCCTTTCTACAAATTTTTTGCATATGAATAAAGATTTTAGTACCAGGGTGTAGATCTGACCTTGTTTATTTGTTTAAATTATTCACTGGGGTATTTGGTACATATCCCAGCCAAACTTCAAATTTTTTTTTCTCTGTTACAGAATGAGTTAAGCTATAATAAGCAAATGCAAGGCCAGGAATTAATGCTACCCAGTCATGTGTGAGTTTCTCATTGTCTTTGTACTCAAATCCAAAGGCACAATAACTTCTGATCATATCTTACAGAGTCAGTATCATTCTTTCAGGAAGCACATCAGTTTGTGGATGGTGTGCTGTAGACAATTTCAATTGACAACCTGATACTTCCATAAAAGATGTACAAAATTCTGATGTAAATTTAGCGTCTCTGTCAGAGATTATGGCTTTGGGGAACCCAGCAGTATTCATCATTTGAGTCCACCTTAGTAATTCCAAGTCTTTTGCAGATACCTCTTTATGGGTAGGGATTAATATACACATTTTTGTTAGTCTATCCACAATTACCCAGAAAGAATTGAAATTTTCTTTTCCTGCTAATGGCAAGCCAGTGAAAAAATTCATTTTTATAATATCCCAAGGAGCTTTTGATGTTCTATTCCTTGTAACAACCCAGCTCTCTTCCCAGTCAATATTTTAGATTTCTGACAAGAGTCACATGTGTCTATGTATTTTTGTTCATCTTCTTTCATTTTTATCCACCAGGCTGTATTCTTAACTCTAGTTGACTTTTTTTTAAATTAAAATGACCAGCTAAGATGTCATCATGACAAGTACTTAACATTAACTCTTTCATAAAAGGTGGTATAACTATTATGTTACTTAGCTTTTTTCTGTAATATATGTATCCATCTTCAATTAACAATTTTTACCTTTTTTGAATGCATTCTTACACTTTTGAGGAAAAGTTTTATTTAATGCACTAATAGAGGCATTTTTTGGATTATTTAAAATTGTAGATACTTTAGACAAATTTTTATCAGATAAATAATTTTCTAATATAGTTTGCATATATTCTCCCTCTAAATCCACTATATAAATCCCAAATATATGTATTACCTCATTTCCAGGAACATAAGCTGTGTTGTGAGTATCATTTGGCAAAGGTGTTCTGGATACTAAATTCACATTATAATACAATTTTCCTGCTCTATGAGTGATTTTTATTCATCCTCTGTACTCTTGTACAGCTAGTTGCCCTCTAAACATGTGCCTATTAAGTGATTTCATGTTTAATAATGATTTTACTGCACTGAAATCTGTTATTAATTCAAGCTTCTGGTCTTCCAGATAGTAATGAAGGTTCTCCAGGGCCCACGCAATGGCTAAAAATTCAAGTTGGGTGGCACCATACCTTAATTCTGTCTTTCTTAAGGTTCTGGATATATAACATATAACTTCTTTAGATAATTTACCATTTATTATCTGTTCTTTCTGTAAAGCAGAACCTAACCCTGTAGAGCTTGAATCAGTATACAAAATAAAGGGAGGTAAAAATCTGGCAGTCCCAATATTGGAGCTGATGTTAAAAATTTCTTTAAGTTATCAAAAGCATGTTTTCTTTCATTATTCCAAATGAATGCCTCATTTTTCCTGATTAATGTTGTTAAAGGAGCTCCAATACATTTGTATTTTTTATATACTGCCTATAATATCCAGACAAACCTAGAAAACTTTTAAAAACTTTCACATTTTTAGGTATACTAATATTTTTTATTGCTTCCACTTTATTCTGGTCAAAAAAAAATTGCAATCCAGATACAACATGTCCAAGTACTTTCAAGGATTGAAATTCAAACTTACTTTTCTTTAATGCAATTATCATATTTATTTCATCCATATTTTGGAATACTCTTTTCAGGTAATTTTAAAGTTCATAATATGTTTTTGAAAACAATATGATGTCATCAATATATACTAAAAGCCATCCTTCAACAATTTTCTGATGAAAAACACTATCAATCAATTTTTGGAAGACTGAAGGGGCATTTTTTGGGCCAAAAGGCATTCTCACATATTTATATATCCCCATGTGTGTGGTTATGAGTAAGAAATTCTGAGAATTCTTTTCCACAGGAATCTGGTGGTAACCTTTGTTTCCATCCAGACAAGAAATATATTTTTCTCCTTGTAAGGTGGCATGGATAGAAGCTATCCTTGGTAGAGGGTAAATATCATCTACTGTGAATCACTACGCAATATAGGGGGTGGACTTTCTAGCAAGTCCCCAACCTGAACTCAGATGGAACTCAGACTGAACTCATACTGAACTCATATTGAACTCTACTTGAAGACCCACCTAAAACTGTTATACTGAGTGGTGTTCATCCATGATTGTATGGTACCTTTGTCAATAGCTCAATGTGTGTTCAATCTGTGGTGAATTTGAGTCCAAGGTTGCAGACTTGCTAACAAGTCTGCCCCCCATATTGCGTGGTGAATGTATTCAGAACTCTGTAATCACCACATAATCTTGCATTATCTTTTTATAAGAGATTAAAACTGGTGAAATAACACAATACTTAGGTGTTGTGTCTACTTTTTCAACAATACCCATTTTTAACAACATTTTAACATTGTCTTCAATGTCTTTCCTTTTTGCAGGAGAAGATGGGTAAGGTATCTTTTTCAAGCTGCCAGGAATATTATCAAATCAAAACTGAAAGAGATTTTCATTTCATGGTCTTTGACCAATCCTAGTTCATTTGAACCATGAGAAAATGCCATAGGATAAGATTTTATCAATCTCAAAACATTGTTTTCTTCAAATTTTAAGAGTTAAGGACTGAAAGAGGCCTTTTGGATTTCATTTTCAAATTTTACCACTTCAGAGGTGGTTCTTCAACCTTGGAGTTGTTTTTCTTTATTAGAAACGGAATAAACTGAACTTTCAGAGCAAATCTTGAATTTATTTTTCCCATTTACACCTATAGTGAAGCAAATATTTTTAGGATCTAGTTTAATGCCAAATTCGGTCAATAAGTCATTTCTAATAATAGATTAATCACTACAATTATTACTCTCCATTACTACAAATTCACATACTGCTCTTACATAACCATTATTAAATTTAAAGAATACAGCAGTTTTATATTTTCCAATTGGATGTAATACTCAACCAAATCTTCTCCAGTTCTTTTTCTGTACAGGTTCCAGTTTTTCTTTATACTTACTATCAAGTTTCATTAATGTGTTAATAGAAACTACACTACCTGCAGCCCCAGTGTCAAGAATGGCATTCATTTCTTTTCCACATATAATAACAGGTGCTCTAATAGGCGTGATTTTTTAAATATCATGAGTTACATCTTTAATTATTTCAGCTTCCTCAATGAAAGTTAAAGATGTATCTGTATGGGTTATTGCATCATTCAGGTACATAATATCCTGTTCTAATACATATATCTCATTTTCATCATAACTGTAAGAAATGTTACTTTTACAATCCTCACTATATTCCTCCTTTTAATCTTTATGATAATGGGTTCAGAATCTTGTGAGTTTTCAATAACATTTATTATTTTCTTAAAAGAATGGCCTTAGCCCAAGGTTCATTAAATTTGTAGCAAGTTTTACTTTCTTGTCTTTTAGGGACAAGGGGAGCTGAAGTTTTTTTCTTCTCCACTGGTACCTTATTTGTAGTAGGTTTTACTACCTCAACATTTTGCTTGTAGTTATTATACCTGGTTTCATATTTGTGGTTCAATAATGTTTCATTGCATATATTAATTAACCCAGAAGTATCTCTGATGGGTTCAGTTCTAGCTACAATAATGTCTCTGACTGATATAGGCAATTTATATATTATTTTTTCTTTCCACTCATAATAATCCATTTTTGGATCCATGGCTTTCATCATTTTTATCAAATTCATTTAAATAACCATTGGTCTATCCCCAGCATTTGGATTATATCTGGCTTTCTCATACAATCTTTGTTGAGTGATTCTGAAATTTTGGGCCAGCTAATTGCCTTTCAATTAGTGCCTTCAATTCATTCCAGGAGTAGTTAATTCCCTCAATCTATACAGATTCAAACCATAAAAAGGCCACATCTGTAAATAGAGATATCAATTTTGATGTAATTTCTTCATCAGGTTATTTGCATGAAAATTTTAAGTTATCAATTCTCTAAATTAATTGTTGCAAATCAGACTTTGAATCTCCATCAAAAGAAGGGTGCTGATCTAACTTAGGCCAGTTCTTTTGGATAGTTTTTGCTTCCCTAACCTGAGGAATATGAAATAATTTTCTTACTTTGGAAATATGATCATTTATTTCATCTTTTACTGATTTTATATTCTCAGAGCCCATGACACTATTTTCATGTTCAATCATTGGTCAATAATTTGAATGATTCATATATACCAGTATTCGTTCCACATAGGATGTGTTGTCCTTTACTTTATCAGTATTTTTTAATATGTTAGCTACTTCAATTTCCACTCTTTTTAACCTATCCTTTATTACACGCACATGGTTTAAAGTGTCATTCACATTTAAAAAGACAATTTTACACATCCCTCTATTGTAGCCATAATATTCTGAGAATTTTCTAATTTATCTTGTAAATTCTTTATGTAAGAGGTCAATCTTTTATTTTCATTTATTAATTCAATATTTGAATTTTCAATGGTTTTCAATCTATTGGCTGTGGTACTCAATGATTTTGTAAGGTTTAATAATACACTTTCTGTATTATTGTTTGACTATTTAGAGAATTCTTCCAATTTTTTAATCCTTAATAACAATTTTCTAATGATTTTTAGATCCATTGGATTTCCTTCAAAAAATATTCAATTTTTTCTGTGTTCAACTCAGAAGACTCATCATCAGGCTCAATATTTACTTCATTTGGTTCCATTTTAATATGACTAGTATTATCCTGGTGATCAATAAAACTTTTTACATTGTCATCATGTAAAGACAAATTTTAAATTTTATTTTCAAATTAATAATTTTTTAAATATTTATCAATTATATCCAATAACTCTCTATCAATCTCATTACCTATGATTAATTAATTGTCGGTGTCATATAATTTATCATGAGAAGATGGATGACTTACCAAGGTCTTATTCCATTTACCCTGCCCCTCTTTGCCTTTCCCCTGTAAGGGTAACTGCTGGATCCTTGCTGTGGAGTGTTGTTGTAATTTTGGTCATACCAGTCCCACTTTCATTTTCTGACTGTGATCTTTTGGTCCTTTTCTTGGGCTTGAGGTTTTGCTGTTGCCACTGTGGAATTGTTTGATAAAACAGTTGTTGGTTGAGCCTTTAGTCCCACTAGAGCTTGGTTGACTTCTATAAAACCCTGTGCAGCTCTTTAATCTAGATTTTTCATCTGGTCTACTATATTGTTGACTCTTATTGTTAGGGTGCTTATAAGAGTGGATAGGGAGTGAATTTGTCTTGCAAAGTATTTTTTGTTTTCTTTATTTATACTTGTTTTACAAGTCTTTCCCTTTCCTCCAGAGATATCTGTGGAGTGTTGCTGTTGGTGGGAGAATCCTGGCCCTTCATTTGAACCTCCTGTAATAGGTCTTTCAGCTCTAGCTCTTGAGAAAAAAGTTTTTGCCTTATTACTCACAATATCATTGTTGTTGTCACAAATTTTTACGTGGAATTTAAGTCAAAAATTGAAATTTGAGATATTAAAACTTCAAAAAAAAAGTTTTATCAGTATTAATTACTACTTGTAAGCCTAGGTATCCCCATGACTGAGTAATTCTTATTTTTAAAATAATATAATCTTAATCACATTAAGCATTTAAGTTAAAATTAAGTTTATAATACTTATATATATATAATTATTTCGCTATTATATGACTTATAGCAGTTTAAATAGCTTATCCATAGCCTAATTATACTTATTAAGGTGCTAAAGGAGTCATAATATACATATCTCAAGTGATATTAAGTAATTATAGACATACAATAGCTTATATGTACACATAAAATTCATATTCAGCAAAATGTGTAGTTTTATTATATATATTTAGGTCTACAAGTGGGTTTTAACCTCTTAATAGCCTATAGCCTTTATTATCTACTTATTTTAGGTCATATGGACATATTCATTGGACTCACAATGCCTGAACAAGCATATACACCTTTTTCAAGTGCATATATCCAGTTTGGACAACTTAATCTGATTCCTTGGATGGATTTTCACGGATTTATGGGTTGGTATATGACTACTGGGTTAATATGGATTCTTGGGGATGATATTGGGGGCTTGGGAAATTAATTTGGTCCCTTTATATTTTTTGAGTTTCATTATATACTTTTTTGATGAGTTATTTCATCTGTTTCTTTATGGTTTCCACTTTTATCTGTTTATTCTATTTATGGTATGGGTCTGTGGTATCACTAATTGTGATGTAGGGTCCTTAATGTAGGTCTGGTTATTAAAACTGCTTGAAGTGGAAGCCATGGGGAAGTGATGTTCACTCACAGTGCTATAATTTCCGGGGATAGCAGTGACATCATCTAAATTGAAGGTCTGTGCACTCCAGTAGATTTTGGTATAAGTAAGGGAGGATTTGACGGGTTATTAATCATCACTTACTTACTAAAAATTAAAAAAACAATATAAAACAATCATTATTATATATAACTATATTATAAAGCATTTATAACTTAATATTATTATAATATAAGCTATATCTATATTTTATTTAACTTTTTTCCACCACTAGAACACATAAAAATCCAAGTATTGTGAGTTAAAATTGAGAATAACTATTTTATTAGTCTTCCCCTGAGGTTTAATCACTAAATCATTTATCAATAAGTAGTAGGACCATTAATATTTACTATTAACACTACGCAATATAGGGGGTGGACTTGCTAGCAAGTTCTCAACCTGAACTCAGATGGAACTCAGATGGAACTCAGACTGAACTCATACTGAACCCATACTGAACTCTACTTGAACACCCACCTAAAACTGTTCTACTGAGTGGTGTTCATCCCTGATTGTATGGTTCCTTTATCAATAGCTCAATGTGTGTTCAATCTATGGTGAGTTTGGGTCCAAGGTTGCGGACTTGCTAGCAAGTCCGCCCCCCATAT
Organism: Hemileia vastatrix; assembly: GCA_030280995.1. Classification (NCBI taxonomy): domain Eukaryota; kingdom Fungi; phylum Basidiomycota; class Pucciniomycetes; order Pucciniales; family Zaghouaniaceae; genus Hemileia; species Hemileia vastatrix. The sequence goes on along the minus strand of JASXTE010000013.1, from coordinate 21,400,901 downwards.
TGTGTGGTGTAAATGATACTTAAACACTAGCATACAGTGAAAATTAGGAGTCTTTCCTTAATTATTACTTATTATTTAGTATAAGCCTTAGGACATAATTTTTACTCTAGTATATCTCATACAAACCAAATATTTGGGTCTGAAGCACATCAGAAGGTCATAATAACTCAGTGATTGCGGAAAAGAACCTTTATAATAATTTTACTAATTTTTTATAATAAAAATTAGGTATTTACAGTAGTAACTGTACCCAATAGGGGGTATCAAAGTTAGAAATCTTTCATATCAAAATACCTCTTTTCTCCACCAAATCAACCATGATTATTTTTTAAAATATGCCATATTGTTCCCACAAAATACCTTTTTACTTAGAATTAATGTTGAGTTTGTGGCTTTCTTTTTGTGTTGTGAAATACCTTTTAAAGAATTACAAATTTCTAACTTGGATACCACCTAATATAAACCCAATTTCACTTGGTATATGGTCACCAATATAACATCCAATTAAGTTGGTATTTGGTTAAAGCTTGGTAATCTATTTATTCACTCTTATAAAGGTCTATTTAAACTTATTTTTTATTTTTAACAGATTTTTTCAAATTTTTCTTATATTTTATTTAAATAAATAAAGATATAAACTCAGAGTAAGCTCCTCTCACCGGACGACCTATGCACAAGGTCGAGGATGTTCCTGCAAGTGAGATAAAAGGTTCAGATACTTCTTCAAAGCACAGAGGGATAGTTCGAGGAAGTGATTTGAAGATGACTCAAATGAAGAACTACTGCTCTGAGTTATGTCGAGAAGGATTCTAATATAATTGAACGGTAATATTAAAATTCTTAAGATCTCACGAAGGGTTGGAAACTCAACAATCAGAGATTTAGGATTTAGATATGATTATTGAGAAAATAAAGAAAGATACAATAATAATGATTTTCACTTAGAGTTTTATCACTATTAACTATAAATATGTTTTATAATTTAATTCTAAAGAATGTCGAACCAAAAACCCAGCCCCTTTTATATCCTTTACTCCTCCTCGCATTGACCTCATACTCATCCACCATTCCGCACACCACAAACCATTTAAAATATATCCATTACACTTGGACCCTCCTCACTAACATCCGTCAACCCCCTTAATCCTTCACTAACCATTCCGTCCATGCTCACTACCCCTTAATAACCCACAGACATTTCATGAACCTTTTAATGTACTATTATATTAACTATTGCGCTGTGCGTTGCTTATTGGAAAAAAGACTAAGACACACTATTGAGAGATTGACTAATTTATATTTAGAGTTTTAGGCTAGCGTGATTGAATAGCGAGTACACAAAGGAAAGTTGGAGTTGCTATGGAGAGTTGCTTTCTGCGCTTCGAGTATGGATTTGAACCATTTAGTATTGATTTAATGAGCTACTTTTGTCTCTAGTGTCACGTGGCGCGTGACAGATGCCCCGGTATAAGAACGCTAGCTCCGTTGAGCGTAAAACATATTTCCCACACTAATTTCTCTTCCTATTTACTTAATTATTATTTTATTACTTTAATTCATTATGACGGATTTCCCTACACCGACTCCCACGCCTCCACACCCTAAAGCAGATGGGTGTGTTGTCACACAGCAATTTTTGAAGACTTGCACGGCTTGCGAGTCGATGGAGTATTTCTGCGTGGAGAGCACGGCGAAACGAGGGCCTCACCAGAAGTGCGAGTTTTGCCAATGGAGAAGAGTGGCGTGTGACGCCTTAGCAAAGAATTGCGATATTGAAAGTCGGTTTACTAAGACAAAGTATTGGGTGATCCCTAAAACGAAAGAAGTAGTCGAGGACATCTAGGATGTGTCCATTGGGGACAATAAATTGGTGGGGGAAAATGAAGAAGAATTTTAAGATGATGTGAACATCTGGGTGGCTAGGGCTGAGAACAAGAGGGGGGTCGTCGAAGAGAAAGTTGACAAATTGGTCGAAGAGGAGGAAGAAATTCCCATCTCGAGGAAAACCCCAAAGAAATGACGGGTGGTCATCCAAGATGACTAAGAGGAAAGGGAGGTGGCAAAGAAGGTCACTCCTAGATTATTTTTGGAGCCTGACCCAATCTTCGAAGTAAGTTCACCCTTTTATAATTTTTAATTTAATGACGTCATCATCGAGGCCCCTACAAAAAAAGCTTCAAATGTGGAAGCAACCCTTGTGGGGCCCATTGCGGTGGAAGTGGCAGTGGAGGATAGATTACCAATTGTTTCCTCAAGGGAGGAAAAAAAAGAAACCCTCGATCAAGTATGGTCGAAGAACCCCCGTCAGGTTCGATGAGCAAGATATATTGAAGAATTGAGAGGAGAGACTGATAACATTGTCAATGCCGCTTCCTTCGATGTAGCCGAGGAGTTACTTGAACTTGGGGAATTGATTCCGGTAGGAGAGGGGGAGAACTTTGAGAAATGTAGAAAGGAGATAAGGGAAATTTTGGAGAAGATGAAGGGATTGGTTTGGGAGAAGATAAAAGAGAACAGAAGAAAAAGAATGTAAAAACAATTTTTATTTAATTATTTTACTTTGTTATTTTATTTAGAATTTTATTTTTATTTTTTTATTTTATTTTATTATTTTTTATATAAGATTTTGAGAGAAAGAAGAAAAAGACAGAAAAAAAGATTTAAATAGAATTTGTTTTAATATTTTGAAAGAAGAAGTTTAAATGAAGAAAAAAAAAAGAAAGAAAGAATAGTTGATTGAAGGAGTTTTTAGTTTTAAAGTTCAAAAAGAAAAGAATTAATTAAGAAGAAAGAAATAAGAAAGAAATAATTGATTGAGATAATTTAGGAAAAAAAATTGTTATTTAAGTTTGTTAATTAAAGATTTGAGGAATTTTAGTTATTTGAAAAAAGAAAAGAAAGAAAAGAAGAGACAAAATAAAATTTCTAAGAGGATTTTGAAGAAAAAAGTAATTTGTTTCAAAGAATTTAAAAAGGTGATTTAGAAGGTAAAGTGAAGTTCGAGAAAGATGGTTGTGTAATGTTCGTGAAGAATTTTGATAGTTTGAGGAAAAAAAAATTTTAAAGAAAAAATGTATATAGAAAATTTTAGAAGAACAATTTTTTTTTTGTTTTATTTTTATTTTATTTTAATTTGGTTTTTATTTTATTTTACTTCTTTTTTTTTTTTTATTATTACTTTTATTTTACTTTATTTTATTTTTATTTTAATTTAATTTTATTTAATTTTATTTTATTTTCACCACGCAATATAGGGGGAGGACTTGCTAGCAAGTCCGCAACTTGAAGTCAGATGGAAATCAGATGGAACTCAGACTGAAGTAATACTGAACTTTCACTTGAAGTATCACACAAATAACAATGGATCTATATTGAAAACATAGTGAAAGTGTGAGGATAACTGAATGGAAGCCAGAAAAAATCATTCCATGAGTCTACTCAATGCAAAGTATTTTTTGAAACAGCTTATTAAAATAATACTTTATTAAATTAATTTGATCAATAAAAATTGATTGACAATATTGCAATTCTTAAATACAATAATTTTATTAAAAAATTTCAGATTACATATAAAAAAAATCAGTGACTTTTTCTATTACTTACAACTGTTTTTACAGAATTGAAAACTATGTTTCAGCTAATATTTTATGGAAGTGAACTCTGTTCTTCGCCCGAAGAACAGAGTTCATCCTCCTATTTTCACACTCTGTTTGCACCAATCTCCATCCCTTTCAATTCTATCAACACATGCTTGTCTTCCCTTCCCATGCCTTTCGCTATCCTCCCAGCCCCATTGTATGCCATCCTCTTTTGATCCCCATTTCACCCCTCTCAACCTCTCCCAGACCCTTTTCTTCATTTAAAATGCCTCGGAACCCTTAATCTTCCCTTCCAACTCTTTCCCAACCTTTTCGCTACCCCATACACCCTTCCTCACCCCTCTCTCCAGCCTTTCCAGCCCTTGTAGCCCCATTTGTGTTCACATGAGCTTCAAGGTGTGTTCAAAGTAAATTCAATACTTCTTCATGATGGTTTCATCACTTCCTCAATGTGTGCTCAAAAAGATATGAATTAGGGTTCAAGGTTGCGGACTTGCTAGCAAGTCCGCCCCCCATATTGCGTGGTGTTTAAAAGAAGATTGAAACATTTTGAAAAGAGAAAGAATAAAGAAGAAAACAAAAGAATTTTTTAGAAATAAAAATGTTTTAGATTTAAAAAAAAAAAAAAAAAAAAAGAGAGAGAAAAGAAAAAAAGAGAGTTTTAAGGTTTTGGTTTTAAAGGGTATTTAAGATGAAAAGATTTTAGGAGTTCAGGGGCGTTAGAAACATTGATGGCTGGTTCCCAAGATGTTTTTTCTGAGTCATCGAGGAAGCCTTCCCATTCCACGAGGTATTGAAGTTTCCCCTTGCGCATTCTTGAATCAAGGATACGGCTTACTTCCCACTCTAGATGGTCTTCTACTTCGACCGGTTCCGGAGGAGGTTGGTTCTTGCCCAGGTATGTTTCTCGAGCCAGTTCCAGGAGAGATACGTGAAAAACAGGGTGAATATCCCGCCATTTAGGAGGTAGCTTGAGTTGAAATGCAGTTTTAGAGACTTCAGAGTCGATTTCAAACGGCCACAAGCGTTTTTCAGCCAGTTTCTTTGATGTCCGAGTTGTTTGAATGTTCTGTGCGTTGAGCCATACTTTGTCACCTAGTTTAAAAGGAGGAGAATTTTGTTGATGTTTGTCAGCCTGTTCCTTGTACCTTCGAACCGCTAATTCCAGATTTGATTTAAGTTCCTCTTGGAGTCATGATATGGTTCAAAGATAATGTTCCGCAGGATGATTAGTTCCTACATGGATTGAATTGAATCGAGGATGTCTTCCATAAACAGTTTCAAAAGGAGATTGTTGTGTCAAAGAATGAGTCGAGTTATTATAAGCAAATTTGGCCAATGGTAGCCATGTGGTCCAATCATCTTGTTGGTAACTGACATACATTCGAAGGTATTGTTTGAGGATTTGGTTGACCCTTTCTGTTTGCCCATCGGTTTTGGGATGATAGGCTGTGGAGAGGTTCCTCGTGATATTGAGTTGTCGACACAGTTGAGTCCAGAATGTGGATACAAACAATGAGCCTCTATCTGAAATAATATCCTTAGGTAAGCCGTGTTTGAAAAATACATATTCTAGAAACAATTTTGACAGATCTTTTGCAGTAGCAGTAGTAGTGGTTTTAATGAAAATAGACATTTTTGAGAATCTATCTACTATTACTAATATAGCATCAAAATTATTAGAAAGAGGAAGTTGAGAAATAAAATCCATTGATAAAGATTCACAAGGTTTAGAGGGAATAGGAAGTGGTTGAAGCAACCCATACTTCCGGTGACAAGGAGCCTTATTCCTATTACATTCGTAACAAGCTTTTATATAGGCCTTGATTTCCCTGGTCATACCTGGCGAGAAAAAATCCCTTGCTATTAACTGGTAGGTTTATCAACACCAAAATGACCAGCTAATGGAGAATCATGTTGACTGTTGAAAATCCATAATTTTATCTCATTGTTGTCGGGTATGACTACTCTACCTTGGAAGACTAATAGACCTGATTCAATACTAAATCGTTTGGCCCCTTGCTTTGAGAGTATTTTGTCTTTTAACCCTAAACAATAATCGTCCTTCAACTGAGCTTCAAGGATGTTGGATAGTGGATTTTGAAACGATTGAATTGTCATCTAATTAAGTTGATGAGTCGTTAACATTGATTTGTTGAAGATTGATTTCACATTTGCTGGATTTTTGTCAGCAAATGCGTCCCCCCGCTGTGGGTAAATGCTGTCCCGACGTGACAATATATCTGGGACAATGCAGTTCTTACCTGGGCAATAGGAAATAGAAAAGGGAAATTCAGACAGAAATTCAGCCCACCTGGCTTGACGCCTGGTTAACACTTTGGAAGACATAAATTATTTCAAAGCATTATGGTCTGTTAAAATTTGAAAAGGACTATCTAGGCTGAGAAGAAAAAAGCGCCATTTTTTAAGACAGTGAATAATAGCTAAAAGCTCTTTGTCTTGAATTTCATAATTTGACTCTGCTGCAATGAGTTTGCGTGACTCAAAAGCAACAGGATGAAACAGTTTTGTTTCCGGATTCAATTGAGAAATGACCCCTGCGATAGCATTATCTCTCGCATCTGTCTCGACTATTGTCGAAGCAGTAGGATCAAAGTGTCAAACAATTGGAGCTGTGGTGAACGCCGTTGTAGACAATCCTATACTACTAGCTATAGGCCTTGACCAAGGGAGTTGGAGAAAAACCAGAGAGAAAATCCCCTGTCCCTTTAAAAAAATAAGTGAGATTGACCTGTTGCAGCAAATTGGAGATCTGTTTGCTAAACCCTCTAATTAAACACTCTTGACCTCTTTAAAAGTGAAGATAATAGTCCCAGACAGACTGCCAGAAAGAGTTGAAATGAAAAGTAATATATTCCAACAAAAAATCAGCCAATGAGACAGTGAGGAACAGAGAGGCGATGAGTAAAGAGATAAGATGATTCCCCTATAAATCTTCCCACACAGGCATCATACAGCCAGCGCACAGACCACCCTGACCAATTCCCCAGCCAAAATCCAGCTTTCCCAGCCTTTTTTATGCATAAAAGTGCATTTTAGCGCCTCCCCAGTGCCCAGGCAATCAGGCCGCTTGGAGAAGGCTCCGCTTAAGATTGGGCAGGCCGCTTGGGGGCAGGCTGGCCGCTTCTAGGCCCTAGAACACCCATACAACCCATAAAAACCCTAAAAAACCCTAAAAACCCATAACTTCACTAATAAACAATATAAACACACATAAGACATACCAAAATGAAAGGAAAATGAAGGAAAATAAGCTGAGACATAATAAGTGACCCTAGCTTAAGCCTACATAAGCACCACTAAGCAATAAACATCCAATAAATACCAATAACAACACCATAACTACCCTATAAAGCAAGGTAACCACCCATAAGGGATACCAAAATGAAGAGAAAAGAAAGGACATTAAGCTGAGACATAATAAGTGACCCTAGCTTAAGCCTCCATAAACACTACTATATATCACCTAAAGATGAAAAAAACCACTAATAACACCATAACCCCAATAACACCCTACATACCAAATACCTCCAAATATGCACTCCAAAGGCCTAACCAGGTTTGGATCACCACACCATCTTCAATGCTTCGAATTCCTTTCGCGCTGTAGAAGTAAAAACAAAAGGAATATCTTTTCTAAGAAGAGAAGTAAGATTGGAAATAGTTTTAGAGTAATCTTTAATAAATCTTCTATAGAAATTTGCAAAACCTAAAACTCCTTGGAGGGATTTAAAGGATTTGGGCTCAGGCCATTCCAGGACCTTTTGAACTTTTTTGTTGTCCATGACTAAACCATCAGTGGATAATGTAAAACCCAAAAACTCAATAGATTTAAGATGGAATTCGCATTTATTATGCTTGGCGTAGAGTCCATGATCTTGAAGCCAATTTAAAACCTGTTGAACATGATGAATATGTTCATCCAGTGTCTTCGAGAAAATTAAAATATCATCTAAAAAGACGACAACAAATTGTTCGAAAACATCTTGAAAGATGTCATTGACAAAAGTTTGAAAAGTAGATGGTGCGTTTCACATTCCAAAAGGCATAACTAAATATTCAAAACCACCAAATCTAGTGCGCATTGCAGTTAGTGGTTCATGACCTTCCACAATGGGAATAAGATTGTAAGTGCCTCTAAGATCAATTTTAGAAAAGAAATAAGCACCATTAAAAAGAATAAGAAGCAATGACATAGGAGGAACAGGATATGCATTCTTCTTAGTGACTGTGTTGAGCTTTCTATAGTCAACACACAACCTAAGACTACCATCCTTCTTTTTTACAAAGAGGACAGGGGAGCCGGTTGGAGATTTACTGGCTTTGATGAAACCTTTGGCTACATTCTCTGCAATGTAGTCTCGAGGAACTTGAGATTCGTCCTTAGACAAAGAATAGACAGGATCTGCAGGAGGTACTGGGCCTATTAACTCTATCTGATGGTCATAGGGTCAATGAGGTGGTAACTTATCGGCCTTGCTGATTGAAAAAACATCGAGGAAATCATGATAGATTTCTGGTAGAGTCGATTTAATGGCTTCAACGTCAATTTGGTTGTCCTCATCATCTTCAAGAGAATCTGTTGAGGGAAGACCAGAATTGAGAGAGCATAATTCAATTACTTTGAGGCAATTTAAATACTCTTCTAGTGAAGTCATAGAGCTAGAAGGGTTAGCCAATTGCTCATTTAAAGAAAGATCAGATGCTTGCAAGTCATCTGGCAGAGGTTTATCCTCTAGCAGGACGTTGTCAGGCGGGTTGTTTAACTCCCTATTGACATGCATTGAAAAATTAGAAATATACTTAGTCCATGGGGTGATCAATCCCCGTGTCCAGTCAATTTCAGGATTCCAATGCGTTAAAAAGTCATGGCCAAGAATGGTATCATCCATCCTTGAGGCGTCCAAGACTGTAAGTTCCCACTCAAAGGGGGGAAAATTTGAAAAGTTGAAAACCCATAAAACTTTCTTACTGACCCAATATTTGGGCTCCTCTGATTGGACCAAATAAATTAGAGTTCGATCGATATCTGTAAATGTCAGCTGTAACTTCTCGGCAAAAGATGAACTGACAAAAGAAATTGAAGCTCCAGAGTCTATAAGACAACTGAAGGGGATATCCTCCTTAAAAAGAATGAATCTCAAGCGGTTTAAGGCAAGTCCAGTCCTTAAGACATGGGGATTCTGTGCACTGGGAGATATAAGATAGTTTTCTTTGCACACAAATAAACTATCTACTAGTTTTTTGGCTTCGAACTAGTACCTTCTCTTTCCTTCAACTTTACACAATCTTCCAGCTTGTGCTTACCCCCACAATACATACATAACCCATTATCTGTTCGCCTCTTCCTCTCAGCTTCTTTAAGTTCCCCTTTAGGATCCAGTACTTTACTGATATCGCCTGGGGTCAAGCTTTTCAGTCGAGGTTTGTCCTTTCCCCTAATAGGTTTGGATTGAGTCGAGGAGGATTGAGTTTTTTGTGGGTGGGAAGAAGGTCCCAATTTGAAATTTAAGCCTTGAGATTTGTTGGCGTATCAACGATGTTGAAGTCGTCCTTGGTAAACGCCGTCAAGTTTGAGGGTTTGATCCATTAAATATGTTAAAGTAGTCATCTTCTGACCGTGAAGATTTAACTGATCCAGAATCCTCGAAGGAAGTCCTTTTTTGAAATGATACTTAAGGGCAGCATCATTCCAACCTACTCGAGTTTGAAGCGCTCTGAAGTTTGAGATATATTCAGAGGCTTTCCCATTATCACTCATGCAAAGGAAATCAAGTTCAATTTCTGACATGTCAGTTTCATTAGGGTCACCAAACAACGTGAAGAGTTGGTCTTCGAAATTTTCCCAGTTATTAATAAGTAAGTGGGTTTCGGTTGAAGAGAGCATGAGAAGATAAGGTTAGAACCATCTTTCTGCTTTTCCGGCCAGGAATGAAGAAGCATAAACAACTTTCGATCAGTCTTTATTGAAGGTTCAAGGGTCATTATGGAAGAGGAGCTTGCAGGTTTGCAAGAAGGGTCGCAATCTGTCTGGATGTTCTCCATCGAATTTATCAAGAGATTTCATAGAAGGAGTTTTGAATTTAGATCCCTCTGAAGACGTTGAATTTGAAAAGTTCTTCAAGAAAAGTCTCATGAAATCTTCCAGAGAATTGGATGGTCCAGGTTCTGAAGGTTGACCAGAAGGGTGGTTAGCAGGGGCGGATGGTGCTTCGAGCATTGTATCCTCTCCTTCTTCATCATCACTAGAGTCATCGAAATCTTGTGGGATGTCTTCTACCAATTGGACTGAATGTTGCCGTTCCCTAAGGTCGAGTGGCTCCAAGGAGTGAGTGCAGGAAACAGGCCTAGTGGCTGTTGGCCTGCCTCTGGCGCGAGCTCTAGTAGTAGCGCCTGTAGGAGGAGTGCGTTGAACAGGTGCCATTTTTAGAATTTAGAGAAAACACCTGAAAAGGGACATAGTAGTGCAAAGAATGAGAACTACGGAGAATTAAATTATACTGTCACCGGACAACCTACGCACAAGGTTGAGGATGTTCCTGCAAGTGAGATAAAAGGTTCAAATACTTCTTTGAAGCACAGAGGGATAGTTTGAGGAAGTGATTCAAAGATGACTCGAAGGAAGAACTACTGCTTCGAGTTATGTCGAGAAGGATTCTAATATAATTGAGCGGTAATATTAAAATTCTTAAGATCTCACAAAGGGTTGGAAGCTCAACAATCAGAGATTTAGGATTTAGATATGATTATTGAGAAAATAAAGAAAGATACAATAATAATGATTTTCACTTAGAGTTTTATCACTATTAACTATAAATATGTTTTATAATTTAATTCTAAAGAATGTCGAAACAAAAACCCAGCCCCTTTTATATCCTTTACACCTCCTCGCATTGACCTCATATTCATCCACCATTCCGCACACCACAAACCATTTAAAATATATCCGTTACACTTGGACCCTCCTCACTAACATCCGTCAACCCCCTTAATCCTTCACTAACCATTCCGTCCATGCTCACTACCCCTTAATAACCCACAGACATTTCATGAACCTTTTAATGTACTATTATATTAACTATTGCGCTGTGCGTTGCTTATTGGAAAAAAGAATAAGACACACTATTGAGAGATTGACTAATTTAGATTTAGAGTTTTAGGCTAGCGCGATTGAATAGCGAGTACACAAAGGAAAGTCACAACTGTTATGGAGAGTTGCTTTCTGCGCTTTGAGTATGGATTTGAACACTTTAGTATTGATTTAATGAGCTACTTTTGCCTCGAGTGTCACGTGCGCGTGACAGCTCCAGCACTTTTATTAGTAATTATATTGCTAATAATTTTTGTCTACTAATTACATTACAGGTTTTATCTTTTTTACATGTGAAGAGTATTTATTTAAATTCATAATGAGTGCTTAAAGGACAATGTAAGTGATAAACCTGCTTTTTAATACCAGGTCCAAAGCTAAAACACTGTTCCAGGACATCACTATGGAGGACCCATCCTACCCACAGCCAGGAGCAATGAGCGTAAAGGGAAAGGAAGCCTTATTAAAAAAGATAACTATAAAAAATACTTCAACTCTTCTTCAGGATCAACTTTCCAATCTGATCAAACAGGTTCTGAAACTAGAGGAGTCAAGATCTTCCATCATAAAGGAAGCAGAACAGCTGCAAAACAACTTCAATGTGGGATTTCATCAATTGAACCAAACTTTGGTGGATTTAAAGGGAGTACAGATAAATAAGTAACCCCCTACCCAAGGAGGATCAAGTCAGTCTCAGGAAAAGTTCCTGGTAGATAAATGGAAGTGGGATTGGTTCCGTCAGAAGTGGTATAGCCACAATTGCAACAGGGATCCATCTGCTCACCGGGCAACCTCACCTCACCCTTTCAGAGGAAGCTAAATTGCCAATAGTCAGGGCTCGCTCCTATCATTTGGTAATTAGATTAACCTCTCAAATTGAACTCAATACTAATGATTACAATGTAGGTAACTTTATTGATGTGAAATCTGTCCAGAAAATTAAGGAGGACTTAGGACAATTTGGTTTTGATGTAGATACACCTGATTTATCTTTTTTTAATAACAATAGTACAATTTAAAAAAATAATACAGTTAACCCTGAGATGCCCCCACTTAAAGTGAGATTAGGACTTCACAAAATAGTGAAGAATTTGAGAAGGGAGACATGGAGTATTTTAATAATAACCCAACTGTCCATAGAATTGTTTCAACATTATGAATAGAATGACTGAGTGTGAGGAACAGAAAATTAAGCTCACAAGTGAAACAATTTATTCCTTGAAGTTGAAGATTTCTCAATTGGAAAAAATAAATAAAGAATTAGAGAATGAACACTTGGCTCTGACTCTTAAATATGATTCTTTAGGTAATAAATATGGTGACCTTTCAAACATATTCTGTAAGTTAGAAAACTTGTATGAAGCAAATTTTCTAAAATATGAATCAAGAACAAATTTATCTTTTGAACAAACAAATCAGAGTGTTTCTAATCTGTTACAAAGATTAACTAAGGATGAGATTGAAACTTCCAAGCTAATAATGAATCATGATAACCATAAGTATACACAGTATAATAATAATCCTTTCATTTGCAAAAATGAATTTCAATCATTTCAAATGCCACCACAAGTATAACCATCTGGTGGAAGTGTAAAGTCTGAGAAGACAAATGTAAGTCACAAATCCGTGCAATACTAATTAAAAGACCATTTATCCAACATGAATGAGTTATTGAATTTTCCTAAGATTAGCGAGATTAAATCCAATCAGAAGAACTTGCAAAAAATTGATCAGTACCCAACTTATGATGGGGAAGCCAGCTCTTATTTTCAGCATTATATTCAAAGAATTTACAATTTAAAATTCTCATATAATAAACCAGATAAATAAATGAAATCAAAACTGATCTCTTTGTTAAAGGATGTTTCTTTATTATGGTTTGAAGTTGTATTAAGTGAGGGTAAAGATTACTCTTGGGCTGAATTGAAACACCTGATTGAAAAACAATTTGGAGGTTCTAAGTTCAGACTAACTCAGCAGAGATTATATGAGAAAACTAGGTATAATCTGTTTAATGGTGACAAACCAATGGTATTTCTAATGAATTTAAATAAAATATTGAAAGCCATTGAGGCAAATATGGATTTTAACTTATGGAAAGATAAAATAATATGTATATTACCTATATCTGTCAGAGACATTGTTGTAGCTAGAACAATAATGGTTAATGAATACTCTGAATTTATTAATATTTGTAATGAAATATTGTTAAACCATAAGTATAAAGCAAGGTACACCACTTATAAACAAAATAACGAACCTGCAAAAAATCAGAATTCAAAAACACTGCAGGAAAAGCAGAAAAATCCTACTGCACCTGTAGTTCCTAAAAAATATGAGACTAATACTTGTTATAAGTGTAATAAGCCTTTGGTTAAAGGTCAAAAATGTGATAAAAACATATATATTGTTGAAAATCAGCAATAATCTGAAAACAAAACAGAAAAAAGTAAAGATTCAAGTGATTATGACATTAAGATCTCATATAGTGATAAAAATGAAGTCTGTATGTTGAAGATGATTTGTCCATCTTTGAAAATCCCATATTAAATTTGGACTCAAATGAATCTTTAATGAATTTTGAGGATGCTGAAATCATTAAGGATATACAATCTGATAACTTAAAAATGACACCTATTATGGTTCAAGCTATTATTTCTGGAGAAAATGTAAATATAGTATTGGACACAGGAGCTTCTGGTTCTGTTGTTTCTACAAATACATTACAGAAAATTGATAGTGATTATAAGTCAAATCTTGAACCCCTTCATAGTAAAAATTGGAGAGGTTTTTGATCAGTATTACACCCCATTGGTAGATTCAAAGCTGCTGTTTTCTTTAAACATCAACATGGTTATGTTAGAGTAACTTTTGGCTTTGTCTTAATGGATAATACTGATTGTAGTAGCTGTTTTATCATTGGAAATAACATTCTGACTACGTTTGGTGTGAAATTAGACCCTGCTAATAATAATTTTACAATTGGAATGTATTGTAAAATAAAATGTATAATAAATTCTTTTTACACAGTCTTAAACATTGAGAAAGTAATAGATCTTCTTGCAAAGGAAAAGAATCCAATGAGATGGAACTTCTGGAAACTAAAATTTCAAGAGCATCATTTTGCACTCAGATAAGTGAAACTGAGAAAAAAAGTATTTTGGACTTAATTAAAGCATTTCCAATGGCTTTTGCACATGGGACCAATGACGTTGGCCTTGTAAAATATCATGAGATAAAGATCAGTTTAACCTGTGATATGGATAATATTCTTGCTAGCATTAAAAAAGAAACCATACCCTGCTTCACTAATGAAGAGGATAGACATAGAGGAAAATATTAAGATGTTGTTAAAGATGAAAATTATTGAAAAGGTTGAAACTACACCAAAATATTGTGTGATATCACCAGTGGTAATTTGTTATGAACAAAATAAAGCAAGACTGTGCGGTAATTATAGAGTATTAAATACATTTACAGTAGATGATATTTACCCCTTGCCAAGGATTGCCTCTATACATGCTACCCTTAAACGAGCTGAATACATAAGATTCCTAGATGGAAATAAAGGTTACCATCAAATTCTTGTTGAAAATAATTCACAGAACTTTTTGTTGATAACAACACATATGGGAATATATAAATTTTTCAGGATGCCATTTGGACCAAAAAAATGCCCGGTCAGTATTTCAGAAGTTAATGGATATAACATTCCATAATGAGATGATTAAGGGATGGTTAATGTTATATATTGATGACATCATAGTGTCCTCTAAGACATATATTAAACACTTAATCCATTTAAAGAAGGTCTTTCAGAAGATGGATGATATTAAAATGACCCTTGCATTGAAGAAATGCAAATTCAGGTTTGAGACTTTAAAAGTGCTTGGTCATATTTTATATGGCTTACAAATATTTGTAGACCAAAATAAGGTGGCTTCAATCAAGAATATTGGGATTCCTCAAAATGTAAAGGATGTACAATCTTTTCTTGGTATGTGTGGTTATTATAGACAATATATAAGGAACTACCAATTAATTGCTGCACCATTGACCCCACTGATAAAGAAAACTGAAGCCTTTTTTTGGAATAATGAAAGACAAAAGGCTTTTGATAAGTTGAAAGAATTTTGGATGACAGCTCCTATCTTAGGATTACATGATTTCTAATTACCTTTTGTATTGTATACTGATGCAAGTTTTATTGGTTTGTGTTCTGCTTTGCATCAAAAACAACTTATTCAAGAGAAAATGTCAGAAGTAGTAATTTGCTATATTTCACGTACTCTAAGAATTAGTGAATTGAAATATGGTGCTACTCAACTTGAGTGTTGGGCAGTAGTATGGGCTCTTGAGAAGCAACATTATTACCTTGAAGACTAAAAATTTGAGTTAATAACTGGCTGTAGTGCAGTTAAGTCACTCTTAAACATGAAAACTCCTAATTGATATATGTTTAGATGGCAATTAGCTGTACAAGGGTACAGAGGGAGGATGACTATTACACATAGAGCAGGAACCTTACACTCTAATTTAGATCTGTTATCTAGAGTTCCTCTACCTAATAATAATGATAATCCTGCGTATGCTCCTGAAACAGAGATTACTAACATTTATGCCATTTATATTGTAGATCTTGAGGATGAGGATGAATTTATGCAGTCCATTCTTGATAATTATGCTTCAGATCCTGACTTGAGTAAACTTACTACAATATTAAATGATTCATCTAATGCTTCAATGAGTGTTTTAATAAAAACATTACCACAAAAGTATAAGGAAGCATTAGAAAAAGGAAAATTTTCCATTGAGGATGGTTTTATATATTACTGGAAGAAATTAAGTAATGTTATTGTAATTCCCCCTTCAATGAAGGAGTTAATGTTAATTATATGTCATGATGATATATTAGCAGGTTATTTTAATTTCCATAAAACATTAAACAGAGTAAAAAATGCAGCTTGGTAGATTAACATGTCTGATGATGTTCAAAAATATTTTGAAACATGTGATTTTTGTCAAAAATGTAAAAGATTAACAGTAAAAATAGCTGGTTTATTACAACAAATTGAGAATCCAAAAATTCCATGGGAAATATTTAACATGGAATTTGTAACACGTTTTCCAATAGCAGGGCATAAGAGTTATAACTCTTGCTGGGTAATTGTAGATAGATTTACAAAAATGTGTAAATTTATTCCTACCCACAAAGAGTTTTCTGCAAAGGACTTAGCTTTTTTATGGTGGAGAAAAATATTAAATATAGCAGGATTCCCCAAAGCAACTGTTTCAGAAAGAAATCCTAAATTCACTTCCGAGTTCTGGACATCATTTCTGGATGTTTCAGGGTGTCAATTAAAACTTTCTACAGTGCACCCACCATCCACAAACTGATGGGCTAGCAGAAAGAATGATACAAACCTTAGAAGATATGATAAGAAAATATTGTTCTTTTGGTCTTCACTTTAAAGAAAATGACAAATTTATGCATGATTGGGTAATCATTATCCCAGGTTTAGAATTTGCATACAATAGTACAGTACATTCTGTCACTGGAAAAAAGCCATTTGAGTTATGGTTGGGCTATGTACCTAATACTCCTGCTAAAACTCTTAATAATTTACCAAGATTGGATATCCATCCAGGTGCAAAATTAATTCTTTAAATGCAAGAATTATCCAGAAGAATGATGAAAAATATATAAATAAGTCATTTGAGTATGAGAAGAAAAGATGGGATAAAGCCCATAAATATTAAATTTTCAAAGAGGGTAATGAACTCCTTATTTCCACACTACATTTCAATTTAAATTGTAATGTTAAATGGAAGTATCCATTCATTTGACCATTTGTAGTAAAGAAGATGGTTGGTAACAATGCTGTTGAATTTATTCTATATGCCCCATATAATAGAAAACATCCAGTATTTCCTATTTCTCTTATAAAACTATACCATCCTAATGATACTGCTCTATTTTTAAAAAGATCAGGAAAGCATAAATAGCAACCTAATGAAATAGTTGAAAAGGCAGAAATTGAAAAGATACTTAAAAAGAGACACCTTACAAAAGAAAAGGGAGTAGAGTATCTATTAAGCTTTAAAAATAAATCAAGTGAATATGACCAGTGGATTCCAGAAAATAAAATCTCAGATTTTAAAAATCTCTTTAAAAAATGTAAATCCAAAAAATACTGTTTAATTCAGTATATGTATCATAGAAAATTTAAAAATTATTTTTCTATTCACTCCTTACTTATTAATTAAAATGTCTTAACATTTTTTTATTTTTTTATGGGTGAGGGAGTTTAAGCTTAGGCATCCCCAGTACTGAGTAATTCTTATGTTTAAAATAAGATAAACTTAATTACACCAAGCTTATAAGTTAAAATTAAGGTTATAATACTTATTCATATGGTCATAATACATATATATATAATTATTACACTATTATATGACTTATAGTAGTTTAAATAGCTTGTCCATAGCCTAATTATACTTATTAAGGTGTTAATGAAGTCATAATATACTTATCTTAAGTGATATTAAGTAATTATAGACTTACATAAGCTTATATGTATACATATACTTCATATTCAGTTATATATGTAGTTATTTTATGTATATTTAGGTCTATAAGTGGGTTTTAACCTCTTAATAGCCTATAACCTTTATTTTTCTGCATGTTTTACATCATACAGAGTTATTCAGTGGACTCACAATGCCTACACAAGCATATACACCTTTTTCAAGCGCATATATCCAGTTTGGATAACTTAATCTGATTTCTTTGATGGATTTTCATGGATTTGTGGGTTGGAATATAATTACTGGGTTAATATGGATGGTTGGGGATGTTATTGGGGACTTAGACAGTTAATTTGGTTCCTTTAAATGCTTTGGGCTTCATTATATACTCTTTGGATGAGTTATTTTACCTTTTTCTTTAAAGTATCTGCTTTTTTCTATTTATTCTATTTAAGTTATGGGTATGTGGTATCATCAATTGTGATGGAGGGTCCTTAATGGAGGTCTGGGTATTGAAACTTCCTGAATTGGATGCCATTGGGTGGTGATTGGCCCTCACATTGATTTAATTTCTGGGGATTGCATTGACATTGTCTGGATTGAAGGTCTGTGCACTCCAGTAGATTTTGGTATAAGTAAGGGAGGATTTGACGGGTTATTAATCATCAATTACTTACTAAACATTAAAAAAACACTATAAAACAATTATTATTACATATAACTATATTATAAAGAATTTATAAATTGATATTATCTTTACGTAAGCTATAACTATATTTTATTTATCTATTTTCCACCACTAGAACACATAAAAATTTAAGTATTGTGAGTTTAAATTGAAAATAACTATTTTATTAGTCTTACCCTGAGGTTTAATCACTAAATAATTTATCAATAAGTAGTAGGACCATTAATATTTACTATTGAATTATACTTAAACACTAGCATACACTGACACTACTACTGATGACAATTTAATTGCTTACTTGTAGGTATTAAGTGAACTTATAAGTACCAAAAGGCAAAGATGCTTTTATGTGGTCACTTGATAGAACTCACCATGCAATATGGGGGGCAGACTTGCTAGCAAGTCCACAACCTTGAACCCTAATTCATATCTTTTTGAGCCCACATTGAATTAGTGATGAAACCACCAAGAAAAAATATTGACATTCTGGCGAACTCAATTTGAATATAACTTGAACATTTAATGAAGCATAGGAAATAATACTTTGAACAAATCTTGAGATATGAAGAATGAGAATTTTTTATAGAAATTTCAATACAGTGCAGATGACACTCAAATTAATCTGAAAAATACATATTTTAAACTATTTAAGCAGTTTCTTTGCAATTTTTTAAAAAAAAGAACACCAATGTATAGATCTGGCAAGATACCATTGGACATTATTATATAAGTTTCTTTGGCCAGAAATACATGGAGAAACTACAATTTTAAATATGTCAATTTTTTCATGAAAGGTTATTTTGTGCATTTATATTATTAATTGTATTATTTTCAAGAATTGAAAAAATTATATTCTTATTTTATGACTAGATAATATTGAATATTATAAATCATTAAAATATCTAAAGAAGGTTCAAAAATCTTAAAAATGATTTTACAAAGACTTTACTTAGACATATAATTATCAAATTCAATTGACATACTATATTTCACTATTAAATAAATAAAAAATTTATACTAATATTTATTAAAATTTATTTCCCCTCTTCTTCAAAATTTTCAAAATATTAAAATGTAGATTTTTATTAGATTTAAGTAAATGAAGAGAATAACAGTATAGGAGTTGTGGATTTTTAGGATTCAAGGAATTTTTGTGCCCACTCTTTTTAACATATTTTATATATTTTATATTTTTTGTGTATTTATTTTGTATTACTATCTTCTTTCATTGTCTTTATTTACTCCCTCTCAAGAATACCCACTCTTTTCCCTTTGAAATATTTCTTTATCCTCACCTCATCCTTCTCTCCAACCTTTTCACTCCCTTTGTCATCATTTTCAACCTCTATCCAAATTTTCCTCTCCCTCTCCACACCTCTCTACCCCTCTCCTCTCCTCTTCTTCCAGTTCACTTACCTCACCATATCTCCCTAACACTTTATTTTTATATACATAAATAGGGACTGGGTTGAAAGGGAGGAAATTGGGGTTCAAGGATTGTTGAGGCGAGGTAAAGAGGAGGAATGGGGCTACAAGGGTTAGAAAGGCTGGAGAGAGGGGTGAGGAAGGTTATATGGGGTAGGGAAAAGGTTGGGAAAGAGTTTGAAGGGAAGATTAAGGGTTCCGAGGCATTTTAAATGAAGAAAAGGGTTTGGGAGAGGTTGAGAGGGGTGAAATGGGGATCAAAAGAGGATGGCATACAATGGGGCTGGGAGGATAGCGAATGGCATGGGGAGGGAAGACAAACATGTGTTGATAGAATTGAAAGGGATGGAGATTGGTGCAAAAAGAGTGTGAAAATAGGAGGATGAACTCTTTTCTTCGGTCGAAGAACAGAGTTCACTTCCATAAAATATTAGCTGAAACATAGTTTTTAATTCTGTAAAAACAGTTGTAAGTAATAGAAAAAGTCACTGATTTTTTTAATGTGTAATCTGAAATTTTTTTAATAAAATTATTGTATTTAAGAAGTGCAATATTGTCAATTGATATTTATTGATCAACTTAATTTAATAAAGTATTATTTAAATAAGTTGCTTCAAAAAATACTTTGCCTTGAGTAGACTCATGGAATGTTTTTTTCTGGCTTCCATTCAGTTATCCTCACACTTCCACTATTTTTTCAATATGGATCAATTATTATTTGTGTGATACTTCAAGTGAAAGTTCAGTATTACTTCAGTCTGAGTTCCATCTGATTTCCATCTGAATTCAAGTTGCGGACTTGCTAGCAAGTCTGCCCCCCATATTGTGTGGTGACTGGTCTACAATATCTAGCCACGTTTTTATATTTATAAAAAATAAAATTAGTCAGTAATATTGTTTCTAAATATATAAAGGGCTTTACAAACCAATAAAAAGGTATTAAGAGTCCTGTTTAAATAAAAAAAATTAATCAGTTTCTATTATCTGGTGTATTATCTGCAAAGATCACAAAATTAATTGGTCTATTGACAGACTCCCACTAAAAACCATTTTTTATGTTAAATTAGTGGTAAAATTGTTGATTCAATATCAAAATTTTATTATATAAAAGGGCTTATTTTTATGAAATCACTATATAAATGACCCCTATCTAATGTAAGTATCCCAATATTTCTATAGTTATTTTATTTACCTGTAGCCTCTTTTTGAATTTTTACTTACTGGAAGATAACCAACAGAATTCTTGAGGAAAGGACCCCTATTTTCAGGCTGAGATCAAGTACAGAGACATGAACTAGCTTGAATAGTCAGTTGTCTAGAGTATTTTAATGGTCCTATATGAATACTGTAGTACAAATCCAATAAGTATTAAAAATATAACTCAATATAAGGGCTTCTGTAATTTAAGTCTTAATAATTATATATAGGGCTTACAATCTTATAGTTGGTAGAAAAATGAATGTAATAATTCAGATACTATTCTAAGATCTTATAAGTACTTTTGATATGTATTTTAATTAATTTGGCTATATATTTTATTTTTATGATAAAGAATGTAAAAAACAAGACCAAATATTCACTCCTTTTATACCCAATAACTCCTCTTATGAACCCCTTGATTTACCAGCTCTAAACACAGCTAGCGACATCTCATTCCAGCTAATAGACCTTTCCAACAACATAAAAAGTTACCAGTAACATAATTAGAATGATATCACCTACTAAAATCCTGTAGTAATAGGGATAATTTATCAAAAATAAAGAATAAGCAAAAAAGAGTGTGTATGCGTTTCATACATTAAAATAGAAGACTGAAAAGGGAAAGAATAAGACTAATTATTACTTAATTTTAAGGGGGATTAAAAGTAGAAATTATGGGGCTAATCTTGACACTAAACTATGTGAAATCCCCATTCAAAAATAACCAATATTGACCGAGAAACCACTTAAAAACCCAAAAAAGGGCATGAGATGTGGGGTAACTACATGCAGTTCTTGGAAGGCACTTGTGCAGGTAAATTCTTGACTAATTTAGGTGAAGTTAAGTGTGGTAGTGAATTAAAGGTGCCAAGATTGAGGTTATTAATGAAATTAGTGCATATAATAAGGCCATTGCACTTATAATTTAATTAGGACACTAAATAAGCGCCTGTTGCCTATTTTAGTGTGTTTCCCCACATTGGGAATAGAATGTGGGGTAATTAAAGTGTGAAAAAGCTAAATTTTCTTTAAATGAAGCTATTCACACAGGAAAAATGCAGGCAGTATGTGGCCAGTGCACAGAAGCCATTTCTGGCGTAAAAAACACCAAATTTGAAAAGTGTTTTTTATGCATTTAAGTAGCCAAATAAATATTCCTAATTAAGAAAAATTGATCTGTCAAAGCGCATTTTTAATATTATTAAATTTATAGTGCATATAGTCAACTTTTAAGTTATTTAAAGCACATTTCTTGTTTTTCACATAAAAAAATGAAAACAACAGCTTTAAGTCTACTTAAAAATTATGTAGCCTTATATTTAAGGCTCTTACAATTACCCTAAAATAATCTAACTTAACATTAATTCCATAAGACTCATAAATGGTGGATATATGCATGTATATAAGGTGTTATAATGGCATATATTGTATTTTATCATAATTTTTACTTATGTATAAAACTTGTGTACTTTTATTTATTGTTCAAATGTATATTCCATGTGTTTAAAATAATTTATTATTACTTTTTACTCAGTACTGGGGATATCCAGGCTGACAAAAGTTGTATGGAAAGTAAGAGAACTGATTAGTATCCAAGTGGGGAACTAATGACATGGAAGAATCAAGTGTTCCCAAGCATAAGGGAAAAGATAAAATATCTCTGATGGAGGGCAGGTCTTGGTAAGATCTGAAACTTCTTCAATAATTTAATGTATGAAGTAATAGTGGCACTAACAAAGTTAGTTCTTTAAGAAATGTTTTAAACCTTATTTAACTTTTTTCCAGGGGAAGTCAACCTTACAAGTTTTCAGAAGAAACAAATAAATTTCAAGTTTCTTTTAAGAACTAATAAGTTCATATCACTCTCAGAAACAGAACAACGGATGTATTTTTTTTTTGCAATGAGATTTTATTTAAAAAGAGGGAAAAAAAAATTTCAATAATTATATGGTTACACTATTTAAAAGGTGTTTTTACAAAAGGTACGAATGAGGAGTAAAAATGAAAGATGGAAGAATGAGGAAATGTGTCAGCCTAGGTATCCCCAGGACTGAGTATTTAATATGCTTTAAATAAGATAAACTCAATTAAATTAAGCTTAGATCTTAAAGTTAAGGTTAAAACACTTATATATATGGTTATAATACATATATATATAATTATTACACTATTATATGACTTATAGTATTTTAAATAGCTTATCCATAGTCTAAAAATACTTATTAAGGTGTTAATGGAGTCATAATATACTTATCTTAAGTGATATTAAGTAATTATAGACATACATAAGCTTATATGTATACATAATCCTCATATTCAGTGAAATATGTAGTATATTATGTATATTTAGGTCTATAAGTGGGTTTTAAACTCTTAATAGCCTATAAACTTTGTTCTTCTGCCTATTTTAGGCTATATGGACGTTATCAGTGGACTCACAATGCCTACAAAAGCATATACACCTATTTCAGGCGCATATACTCAGTTTGGACAACTTAATCTGCTTCCTTGGATGGATTTTCATGGATTTATGGGTTGGGAGATCATTACTGGGTTAATACGGGTGCTTTGGGATGTTATTGGGGGCTTGACATTTAATTTGCTTCCTTTATATGCTTTGGGTTTAATTATATCTTCTTTGGATGAGTTATTTCACCTGTTTCTTTATGGTATCCGCTTTTATCTGTTTATTCTAATTATGGTATGGGTCTGTGGTATCATTAATTGTAATTGAGGGTCCTTGCTGGAGGTCTGGGTGTTGAATCTGCTTGAAGTGGAAGCCATGGGGAGGTGATGGGCCCTCAAAGTGATGTAATTGCGGGGGATTGAAGTGACATCATCTGGATTGAATGTCTGTGCACTCCAGTGGATTTTGGTATAAGTAAGGAGAGATTTGACGGGTTATTGGACATCACTTACTTACTACAAATCAATTAAACACTACAAAACAATTATTATCATATTTAAATATAATATAAAGCATTTATAAATTGATATTATCTTTATTTAAGCTATAACTATATTATATTTATTTATTTTTCACCACTAGCATGCATATAAATCCAAGTATTGTGAGTTTTATTTGAGAATAACTATTTTATTAGTCTTCCCCTGAGGTTTAATCACTAAATAATTTATCAATAAGTAGTAGGACCATTGATATTTACTATTAAATCATACTTACATACTAGCATACACTGACAATTTCGGGTTTTTCCTTAATTATTATTGATTATTTAGTTTAAGCCTTAGGACGTGATTTATACTCTAGTATATCTCAAACAAACCAAATATTTTGGTCTGCTGCACATTGGTGGGTCATCATAACTCAGTGATTGCGTAAAAGAACCCTTATAATAATTTTACTAATTTTTACAATAAAAATAAGGTATTTACAGTAGTAACTGTACCCAATATAAACCCAATTTCACTTGGTATTTGGTCACCAATATAACACCCAATTAAATTGGTATTTGGTTAATTCTTGGTAAGCTTATAAAGGTCTAGTTAAACTTATTATTTTATTTTTAACAGATTTTTTTGAATATTTCTTATATTTTATTTAAACAAAAAAGGATATAAATTCAGGGTAAGCTCCAGTGCTTTTATTAGTAATTTTATTGCTAATAATTCTGTCTACAAATTACTATATAGGTTTTCCATTTTGTAGACGTAAAATATTGTTATTCTAGTCAATATGAGTGCTCAACAGGACAATGTAAGCGAAAAGCCTGCTTATAATACCAGGTTTAAAGCTAATAAAAACTTTACTCCAGGACATAACCATGGATGGTCAATCATACCCACAACCAGAGCGAATGAGCATAGAGGAAAAGAATGCCTTCTTAAAAAAGATTACAATAAAAAAGACTTCTCCTCCTCTTAAGGATCAATTGTTCCATCTTTCAAAACAGGCTCTAAAATTGGAGGAATCAAAGACTCTCATGCTGAATGATGTAGAGCAGTTGCAAAACAACTGCAAGGTGGGTTTCCAACAGATGAATCAAACCTTGGCAGGGCTAAAGGTAGGCCAGCCAAGCCAACAACCCCCTACCCAAGCACCACAAGAAATCAGGGGGTGAACTGCTAGCAGTTCCCTCTATTTGAAACTATCAGGAATTTATCAGGAAAATGTTGGGAAATTATCCTGAAACTTTCAGAAATATGTTTTTAATCAGATGAAAAAACATTGAAAAAATAAACTGTCACAGATTGAACCCAGAACAATCCCTCCTTGAGCAGAGCTTAGGAACCACATTGAACATCAGTTAATCTCAGGTTTGGAAAAAGGTTGAACAACATCACTTAGCATACCTTAATATTAAAATATTAAACTTGAATATATGTTGTGTGTTTGATATAGATGCATATGCATTTGAATTTTCATGGTGGATACTTATTGCATGTTAAAAATTGATGTGAAATGCCTATCCAAAGTGTATGCATAATGACTATGAAGAATAAATATGCAAAAAAATATGCATAAAAATATGCATAGTGATTATGAATAAAAAATATGCATATTGAATATGCATAAAAATATTAAAATTGAATATGCATTAAAAATATGCATATTGAATATGCAAAAAAAGGTGCATATATGTATATGAATAAAATTTATTAATATGCATATACATCTGTATAATGAATATGCATCTGCATATGCATAAATATGCATTATGATTGAAAATTGTAAAAAAATGATGCTTAACAAGTATATTTTATGCATAAACAGAAATATGCAATATGAATTCATATTGCATACAGATAACACTGGCAAACCAACTTGACCAAAACTCATACTAAATTTTCATTCTGGACTAAAGGTGTGAGAGAAGGAAGAAAAACAGTCTGACATTAGAAAAATGCTACATGCACTCATTTCGTAGCAGAGCAAATGAGAAGTGCTGAATTATGGTTGGTGCCCATAATTTATTATGATATCATAATTTTATTTAATTATTTTCAATATTGAAAAGACTTTAGGTCAGTTGGTATGGATCTAGCTGTGCCCTCTTTTTGTAGGAAGCTCGCTGGTGGCTATCCCCTGTGACCTCTCTGACGTTCTCTCCCCCCCTCCTTATCCTTTGCCCCTGTCTCCCCCTTTTTCTGTGACTGAAGTCATGGCTGCTATCCCCAAAACAAAGAGGAGGAGGGCCCCTGGGCCTGATTCCATCCCAAATGCATTTCTTCATTGCAACCCACAAGCTATCTCGCTAATTCTTCTCCCACTTTTCCAAGCTTGCCTTGATCTAGGTCATTATCCTTCCTCATGGAAGGTGGCAAAAACAGTCATCATCCCAAAACCAAACCGCCCGGACTACTCAATCCCAAGTGCCTATTGCCCCATTGCTCTCCTCAACACAATGGGTAAATTAATAGACTCTCTACTCACCATGCGCCTCTCCTTTTTAGTAGAAACTGGTAACCTTCTCCTGGAAACTCATTACGGTGGTCGCCTTTTAAGAAGTACCTCAGACGCTCTTCTTCACCTTACTACTTGGACTAAGGACCAATGGAGGAAAGGTAAAGTAGTGGGTGCTCTGTCACTTTATGTCAAAGTCTCCTTCCCGTCAGTGAATATCTCTAGACTGGCAGCCATTCTCAATTCTCTTCCAATATCACACAATCTTTTCAATTTAATTATCGACTCTCTCTCAGGAAGAAGCACAAGCGTAGCCTTTTCTTCTTACAAAGGGTCTCCTTCTTCCCCACTTCTATATATTATTTACAATTCTCACCTCCTCTCTCTCCCATCTCTTTCAGCTTCCTCGCTTGCATTAGGTTACATTGACGACATCATATACCTTGCAGCCGATGATAAACTGGAAGAGGTGCTTGACAAGCTCTCCCATCTGGGCACTGAGGATGTTTCCTGGGGCGTTAAGCATGTGGCAATTTTTGATCTCTCAAAAACCAAGTGGATGCTACTGACTAAAAGCTCCTCCTCCCCTTTCCTTCAACGGGAAACTTATCCAGCCATCCCCTAGCCTTAAATGGCTAGGAACTCTCATTGATCCCACTCTATCATTCAGACACAACGTCAACAAGCTTATTACTACCGGTCTCCAGGAAGTCTCAGCTATTCTCCGGCTGGCCTCCTTGGGCTGGGGCATCCCACTTTATCAATATAAAACCCTCATCTCATCCCTTGTTCACTCCAGAACTGATTACGCAGCTATTGTATGGAATCATCTAAAGAAACCTTCCCGCAAAACTAGACTACTTCAGGTAGTGGATAACAAAGCCCTGCGTCGCGCATTTGGCTGATTCTGCTTCACCCCAATTTGCAATCTACTTCATGACTCCTGCTCTCTTAGCTGCAAGCATCGTCTTGATCTTGTGGTTAAAAGGGCTTGGGCTCGTCTTCTTACCATTCCCTCTTCAAACCCCATTGCTCTCCTTGCAAAGTCAATTATTTCCTCCCTGCCTCCAAAAACTCACCAAAACCAACTCCACACCCTCGCCTCTCTCAACCTTTTTGCTCCCAATATCCCTCTGGGGAACATTGATCCAAGGACCACCCTCCCCTTGCCTCCTTGGACCTCCCCTGCCTTTAAAGGAATTATCCATCTCTCCAAGGATGAGGCTTTCTCTAAAGTCATTGGCCTTACCAAATCTTCACCTATTTCCTTATATTTCATCTACTCAGATGGCTCAAAGTCTCACAAGGGCACCTACGCAGCTTCTTATGATCCTCATCAAAATCTACCATATGTCACCTAACTGGGGGATGATTCCTCTGGGTTCTTTGTTTACGAATCTGAACTCATGGGCATCCTACTTGGTCTTCTACTCTTTCTCAATAACCCCCTTCACCATCTTTTCAACTCCCTTACTATATTCACAGATAATCAGGAAGCCATTCGCTCCCTTTCTTACTCAACTTTGTCTGCCCCCAACCCAACAATTTTTCTTGCCATTCTTACCTCTTTGCACAACTTATTATACCACAACCCAAATCTGTCTATCACTCTCCACTGGTGTCCTGGCCACATGGGGATCAAAGTTAATGCTCTTGCAGATACCCTTGCTAATGGCTCTCATCCCATGGCCACATCAGCTAAGTCCCTCTTCTACATAAAACCCCCTCCCACCTCTTTTTCTCACTTAATGTCTATCCTGAAATCTTGCACTAAATCTCTCCTCTTATCCCCTCCTAACGCAGACACCCTCAAAAAATTAAGAGGCAAGTTTGACCCATTGGGCATTTATGAAACCCTTACTAGTCTGCCAAGGGCACATGCCATGGCCTTTGTTCAATGCCGCTTGGGCTACTCTCCCCTAAAAAATTACTTTTTTCAATTCAAGGCATCGTATTCCCCTTTCTGTCCCTCATGACCTTCCATGAAAGACACTCCTGAACATATCCTTTTGTTCTGCCCTTCTCACTTAATCCAACACCACATCCTTTTAAAGGAGGCTCAAAAACGTAATATTTGCTTTACCACATCAAATCTTCTTTCTCTGTCTCCCATTGCCCCACTTTTTGCTAAATTTCTTATTCTCTCAGGTAGATTTCCCAATAATGTTCCCCTCTCACAGTAGTCTCTTATAGTTATTTTTTTTATTGCCCTGGGTATCCTCCTATCTTTTCCTACCCTAACATGTATATATTCCTACATGTCTCCTCTCCTTCATGCCCCTTGCTGGGTGAGATTGTAACAAATACAAAAAATCTAATTATTATAACAATTTATTAATAATTAACGGGTTTTAATACAAAAACAGGTTGTATTTTTTATGAGATATTGGATATGATAAGGTCTTTTGTAAAAAAAAACTTATATTGTTTAAAAATATTCCTGAATCAGATGTGGGATAATCACTACAAAAAATTGTAGTACTGTGGGAAATAAAATATATGCACAAGCAGTAAAGAAAGAACTGAGTGCACCCTTTTTGTGCAGTGGGAATCATTAGAGTGGAATTGTGTTGTCACGCGCCACGTGACACTTGAGGCAAAGCAGCTCATTGAATTAATATTAAAGAGGTCTAAATCCATATTCAAAGCGTAGAAGCAATTCTACATAGCAACTGCAACTTTCCTTTGTGTACTCACTATTCAACTGTGCTAATCTAAAACTTTAAATTTAAATTAGTTAATCTCTCAATAGGGTTTTCAGTCTTTTCTTCAATAGGCAACGCACAGCGCAACAACCAATGCAATATTCCACTAAAGTTAATTATGTGTCTGTGGGTTATTAAAAGGGGTAGTGAGCATGGATGGGATGGTTAGTGGAGGGTCAAAGGGTTAAAGAATGTTAGTGAGGAGGGTCCAGGTGTAACGGGTGTTTTTTCAGAGGTCTGTGGTGTGCGGAATGATTGATTGGAATGAAGTCAATGCGAGGAGGAGTAGTGGATATAAAAGGGATGGAATTTGGTTTGACATTCTTTAGAATTAAATTATAAAACATATATATAGTTGATAGTGGTAAAGCTACAGGTTAAATCATTATTATTGTACATTTCCTTATTTTTTCAGTAATCTTTTCAAGAACTTAAATCATCGATTATTGTGTTTAAAACCCTTTGTGAGATCCCAAGAATATTAATATTACCTTTAAATTATATTGTGATTCTTATTGAACATATCTAAAAGAAGCAGCTCTTCCTTCGACTCATCTTTGAATCACTTCCTCAAATATTTCCTCTATACTTCAAAGAAGTCTCTAAACTCCTCCCTCCATCTCACTTTCTAGGAACACCCTCGACCTTGTGTTTAGGTTGTCCGGTGAAAGTATAATTTAATTCTCCGTAGTTCTTATTCTTTGCACTACTACATCCTTTTTCAGGTGTTTTTTAAATTCTTTAAAAATGGCACCTGTTCAACGCACTCCTCCTACAGGCACTATTACTAGGGCTCCCGCCAGAGGCAGGCCAACAGCCACATGGCCTGTTTCCCGCACTAACTCTCTGGAACCTCTTGACATTAGGGAATGGGAAAACTCAGTCCAATCTGTGGAAGAAATCCCCCAGTATTTTGATGACTCTAGCGATGAAGCAGAAGGAGAGGATATGATGCATGAGGCACCGTCTGCCCCTTCTACTCACCCTTCTGGTCAACCTTTGGAACCTGGACCTTCTAATTCTCTAGAAGACTTCATGAGACTTTTCATGAAAACACTTTCAAATCCAATCACCACAGAAAATTTGGGGGGGTATTGCTAGCAATACCTCTAATTTAAAAATGTTGGGAATTGGTTGGAAAGCTGTTGATAGGCTGTTGGGAGTTCATTGTGAAACCAGATTTAAATTAATTGGACAAAGATTTGGTAATCAGTTAGACCTAGGTTCAACCAAACTCAATCACAGGTTTCTTAGAGCTTGGTGATTACTTTTATTTTGAGCTGAGCACAGATTGAGCAAAGCTTGAACATATCACTTAACATATCATAATATTCACTTTCCCATCTTGCGGAAAGCAAAATTTGATATTCGTTCTAAGAATATCTACATATATTTTCTTGCCAAGTTGGTAACAGAAGGTTAAACTGTAGTATCTCAATTATTACACTAGACTACATAGATATTTGATAAAACATACAATTCAAATCAATTTTAATATTATTGAGATCACCATAAGTGTCTGTCCAAAGACTTACAAAAAGTAAGTTAGTATCAAGACATCGTTCTAGGTAGTAGTTTCAATTTGGATTTTGAACTGACATCTAAAGCATTTTACTATTAGACAGAAACATAAATAAGTGTAATAAGAGGGAAATTATTCTATTTTGTGATTATAATGTAACAATAAAGCACATTTTTATTGAGAAAATTTTTCTTCCTCCACAAACCAAAATTTACTCTATAGTCTCAAGATTTATTTTTAAGACATATTATTCATTTCAGTTATCATTGATTTACTTCCAATATTTATTAAAAAGATAATAATAATACATGTGAAAGAATTATGAGCTTAGCATAGCATATGCTAAAAAGTTATTTTGTCGTTTTATTCAAAACTGATTATTCATTTTTTGCTTCAATTCATCTTTTAACAACCACTATCTTCAGATACTATTCTTACTTAATATTTCAAGTCTCAGATGTGTTGGACAGTTCTCAATAACAATAGATCAAATTTATATGAATGTAATTTCATGATTTCAAAACTCACCGACCCCCACAATTTTACAGCAAGGCCATTCAAATGTTCATATTTTTGGACTATTTGAAGAAAGAAAACCAACCCTTGTCGGTAATCTTTCTCAAGTGCAGAGTCAGCACATTGGACCACTATTGGGTGACATTGGCTCTGGATCTCACCATTTAAACCAAAGAAGTGCCTTGAATCCTATGAAGCCTTTTTATTTTCATGCTTACTTGGTTCCAGTTTTTGGTAATCAGAATCAACTTTGGGGATGCCTCTTTTCATCAAGTACACTAATCAGTCTTGCTAAAGAAGCATTTTCTTCTGCTCAAATCGATTTATGTCCAATCCTGAACTATGACTTTACTATCTTTTTTAATATCCCGCATGTAATTTTTGAAGGCTCTTTCCAAATATCTCAGAGTACTCACCACAGAAAAAATGGGGGGGTATTGCTAGCAATACCCCTTGCTTGAGCTCCGTTGAGCCACAAATCTATGCTTGAATTATGCACACATCATCACCATGTAGGAAATTGTTTGGCCTTACATTTAGTCAGAGATTTGTCACAGATTGAGCTCAAGATGAACCTACATTGATCACCGTTTGATCTTGTAAAATCCTAATTTGATCATCAGTTAAGCTCCCTTTGATCTCACTTTGATCTAACATAAGCTTTTGCATATCCAATATGTCAACTATTCACTTTCAAAAAGATTCATAATGAATTTCACATGGAATATTAGAAACGAAACCAGTAATTTTGAGTAAATGTCTCATCAAAATGATTAATCTACAACAAAATACCATCAAAATTCAATCTGATTACTGAAAACTTTTGTTAAAATGACTAATAGATATTTAAATTGGAAAATAATATTCCATTTCTCAATTTCAAATTCAAAATATAAATCCTCGTTTGAAATGTGAATTTTGTAGATTCCTTGCCTTCCTATATTATGAGTAGTATTTGAGGTATTTTACACCTTTGTAAATATGGTGTTGTGCTGCTAGAAATTATCTCTGTTTCAATTCAACTTTATTGAAGCTTGAGTCCAGAATGATAAATATTTTATAACTATTTTGAGAAAAAAGTCACTAGTAATGAATTTAGCCTTTTATCTGTCCTTTATTAAACCTCACTTAATCCTACTTAAATCCAAATTGACCCACAAAAACCTTATTTGGGATATTTTTTAGCCCAGGATGATTCAAGATTGGAGCAAAATATTATTTTAAATATCCAATATGCCTATTGATTAAATTTCTTCAAGCTTACTTTAAATTCACATTAACATTAACTTTCACAGGAAATATTAAACACAAATCTTGAAAATATAGTATTTAAAATCATAATAAATATAATATAATATGCTTACAACAAAATTTTCTTTCTGGATTAATTGAAACGAAAAATTGTTCATTTGTGAAAATAGAAAAAATACTATCCATCCTGAATTTAGAATTCATTTTTAAAAATTTAATGCCCCCTCACTTTCAAGTTTATCATGTATTTCGAAAATTATATTTTTAATAATTTTGTGAATAGTACACCTGAGATATAAACTTGGGGATATCAAAAACTAAAACATCAGCAAATTGAAATATTTTTTATTGTTATGAATGGAAATAATGATTGAAAAACACCATTAGAGCAAGTTTGATTTTGAATAATAGGCATACTTTCTCATGTAAATTTCAATAAAAATAATTTTTATTCTTACTTAAGTTGCGGTGGATACATTTGAGCTCAAAAAGAATTAAAATTGATAAAATAAGACTTCTATAGTTCATATTCAAAAATGAAATCACCCTTCATTATCTACCTGTAAACTATTTTAAATTGAATAATTTCAAAGTCAGTATATACTGATGTTATTTTTTCTTCTAAAAAATTTATTATATAGATTAATAGTCATAAACAGTTGACATAGATGTTAAATTTATATAAGCAATCTTTAATTCATAAAATGATAAAACTATCTTTTATGTAAAAAGTGATGAAGGAAAAAAATATTATTAAATTTTTGATGCACTATCAATAAAATTGAAGATAGAGCATATCAAAAGTTTAAACTTAATTTCAATTTTGATATCATCATTTTATTTTATTTTACTTGAGTAGAAAACAGATTTTAAATCTCAATATAATTTTAAATCCCATTAGTTTGTAGATTTCAACATTTGAAACTATGAAATAAATATTTATGAAAGAATTTTACAATATTTGCCCTTCTAAAAACTCATAAATCCAACTTCAAATCTTCTAACCTTCACAAGTAACCACAATGCATTCTGAAAATACTCTATATTTAAATAATTAAAGGTAAATAAAATTATGTTTTTATTCTTTATTTCAATTTTTGATAAATAATATATATATATACATATATATATATATATAATTTCTTAAAAAGTCTAAGAGGGAACTTAATAGTGGTTTTGGCATTAGATATATAGATTCAAGTTTCAAAAAATTTGTTTGGAATAAATTACAAAGACAAAAAGGATATATTTTGATGAAAGAATACTGATTTAGGTTCTCTTAAAATATTATTAACCATTTTTATGGAATATTAATCCATGGTTATCATTCTTTATGATATTATCATAGAATTTTTTCCTTTTTTAATATAATGATTTTCTATTGTGTGGTATGTAGGCTAAGATAAGTTTAAAAGATTTATTGAAGATATATATACCAGAAACAGTATAATCTGTAGATTTATAACTATAACTTACTTTTCTGATGTTTTACATCATTGATAAGTAGCTCATGCATTACACAAGTAAATAATTATAGTCTCTGGAAATAATTCCTTGTGAATTTCAATTTTTTTGTTATTCTTAAAATCATTACTCAAATAAACTAAAATTTCTTCAAATATTGATTGAAAGAAGGAGTTACAAAATCTTATTTTGTAGTTATAAAAGTTTGAGTTATTTTTCATATTATCAAGTATAATGAACATTTGTAAATTTTAACTTGAAAACTAGTGATCATAGCAAAGTAATACTGGAAGAATCAGATAAAAAGGGTGGAATAAAGTCATAGCACAACAGGAAATGATACAAAATTGTTGATTTTTATCTCATAAAATTCAACTTATTTTTAACATATTTTACCACCTTTAGATAATGTTTAGTGGATTTTAACATTATTATAACAAGCAAACTTAACAATGTTTTGATTTTTTTAACAAAAATAAATATTGTTAGATCATTTTTTTAAAAAATATGACTTATTTTTATGCTTTATCTACAATAGTTAGTAGTTTTTTTTGCAGAAATTACTTGTTTTGATATTCTATTTTTGAATTTTTTAAGAGACTTCATTGCATTAAAGTTTTGTAATAATTTTTCATTAAAGCATCATATTTTAAATCTAGAGAATTGGTTTTGAAATAATATATATTTTCATGTTAATTGACTCATTATTTTTGGATTGATAAATTATGTTAAAATTGGGATTGCTTATTTCTAGTGAGTGTACATCATAGTTTGTTTTCAAATCAAAGATTAATAAATGGTGAAATTTGGTAAAACTCTAAATATCTTTTAAACCTTTTTGATTTAAATAATGTTTAATGTTATGTAATCATTCTATAAGTAAAACACAGTTAAAATCTGATAATGGTACATTGCTTTCAATTTCTAATACTAAAATTCTATTCTACTTGAAACAATGTAAACTAAAGCTTGGTATCTCATAAGAAACTCACAATTTTCAA
The DNA here is from genome assembly GCA_030280995.1 of Hemileia vastatrix. Taxonomy (NCBI): domain Eukaryota; kingdom Fungi; phylum Basidiomycota; class Pucciniomycetes; order Pucciniales; family Zaghouaniaceae; genus Hemileia; species Hemileia vastatrix. The sequence continues at coordinate 21,366,526 of JASXTE010000013.1, read as the reverse complement.
AAATCATATTTCCAACTTTTTAAACATGATACACATTAAAATATATTTTTAGAATAATTTCCTAATTAGTTTCAAATACTAGAAAATAATGACCTCAATTTATTTTAATACTTAAACCATTCTGATGAGTGAATTTCACAATCCTCTAAGTAACATATGGTTACCATTTATACACATATGCATGATTTCTCCTTTTGTTTAATTTTAGCTGAATCTAAAAAGTAAAATCACATGTTGAATATCATCTATAGATAAACTTCTTATATTAGAAGCTAATATTTCATATGAGAAATTTGTTATTGAGTTTGGGAAACATTAATAAGTGTTGGGTATTATAATTGAGCCATTTATTCAAGTAAATAAAAAAGGATGACGTTCTAAATATTTCATATATATATATATATATATATATATATATAATAAAAATTAATTATATAGTAGCATTTAACCATGTTTTTATACTAATGTCATATAAAAAAAGGGATTGAACTAAAACTTTCAGTAAAGAAAATAAAAATAAGATAAGTTAATATTCTTGTTTATATTCTCATATTTTTGAAATGGCTTACTTAAGGGAGAAAATTATTTGGTTTTAGAGTACAAGAATTTCTAGATAAAAATCTTCACAATATAGTTTGACCCTCTAAAAAAGAAAATTCCTTAAATTTTACTATCACATTTTATATATTTGTTAAGTAATAGAAAATGGAGTTGTGTCTTTGACAATGAAGCTTTAGAAAATGAAATAAATGATTTAAATTTATAATATAATTTTTGAAACAATAAATCATGTATTCAAAAAAAATTATATATCTTACAATCAAGATAACAGTATTAATTAAGCAACTCTAACAACTTTGGAAAGAAACAAGAAAAAAATAATTAGTAAAATGCATAAGTTATTTTTAGAATTTAAGGAAACTTAATAGCTCTACCTGTAAACTAGCCTTAAAGCAGGTTTGGATTTAACATGTGGAAATTCATACATAGTACCCTTCCATCATTAGAGCAGAATAAAATTTATGTAGTTTTATTTTTTTAATTTATAATAGTATTTTTATTTTTGGCTTTTTCATTAGTATAACTATATATTTTTTAACTTTTTTGTTTTTCATAACATAAGTTCAAAGCTGCACATCACTACTTCAAGATGAAACTCCATATAATGTAATCAATGAATGATATATTATAATGAATTTTACTAGAGACTTTTCAAAAATGGTGATTAAGAATACTTATTATAATTTTTTAAATTTTTATTATTATTCTATCTCTTGAAAGGAGATGGCCATATCTCAATTTAATTAGTTTTTCCTCAGAAAAATTTATTCTTGATCTAAATAAAATTGCATCACTATTAACTAGATGTTATTATACAATTTTAACAATTTTTTTATCTGAACATAGTTGAAAGTATGTATAAATTAAAGTGTTTCCACATAGTCTTACTATTATCCCACCATTATTTTCACATTTAGATTTCATTATAACTGTAAAATAAGTTTTTCAATAATTTTAATAATACCTTAATATTTAATAATTTAGTTACATAGTAGATTTTTTATCCTTTTTTTTTATGAGGCTTATTATATAAACACTACTTTTAGATTTTATCCATTTTGATGTCTGATAATTTAAATTTTCATTTAACTACCCAAATTATATCAAAAAAAATTCAAAAGTATATTTTTTTAATGTACTCTTTTTGATAAACTTATCATTTCTTATAGGTTATTCTTCAACTATTTATTGTAATTAACTACCCACTCATTTATGGTCTGTTATTGTTGTTCATTACATACAGACAAAATAAGGATACTCTCATATTATATTGGAGTTTTAAATTAAAAAGTAAATACTAGTGGCTGGTATTAAATATGAAGTTGTTATAACTAAGTTGAACATTAATTAATTATTAAATGGCATTTTATATTACAAATTTTATTGAATGTATATAAAAATAACACTCAAGAAATATATATAAGATATATATATAACCATTGTATATCAAAAATGAAGTACTTATCAACATGGTCTTTTTAAATGATTTTCAAATTTACTTAAAGAGACATTAATATTACCAATTCAAATTTTATATCAAATACAACAATATTATTATTTCATTTTTAATTATTTTACAAAAAATTTGAGTTTCAAAGTAATTTAATTCAGTATTTAATGAATGTTTTTGAAAAATATTTTTAAAAATAGAAATAACCCCTCACAAAAAAAAATATAATTTTTTTTACTTACAATTTGCACCATATTTCTACCCTTAAAATATTTGTATTCTTCTAACAAAAATATTTTTTAAATAAATTTAAAATTTTTTTCATTATTCAATTACAAAATGTCAAATTTATAATTTATTTTACCTTACTAAAAAATTTAGCTGAAAATTTAATTTTGTATTTCCAAAAAATAAACTTAAATGTCAAAAATTAAAAAAACAAAATTATAAATATAATTATGAGAAAGAGGTAGATTAAATTTATAATATTCATATAAAAAAAATTCATATATTTTATGGTGTTTGAATTTTAAATTTAATGTATTAAAAATTAATTATTAAATAACCAAGCCAAATGAAATTGGCTTGGATTTTTGGTATCACTAGAACTTATTTTTTTTCTTTTACTCACATTTTAATTTTTAATTTTTTTTTTTTTCTACATTTCTCATTTTTTTTTTATGATTTTTAATGTTTTTAAGACCGAAGTTGCTTTCAAACAACTTCGGTCTAACGTTTCTCTCACTTTCCCACCAGATTGCACCTGGTAGGGAAAGTCGCTTCCATTTTAGAGACCAAAGTCCCTTGCAGGGACTTTGGTTTCTCTGTGTGCATTGCACAGCCAGAAAAAAACTGGCTGTGCAATGCACTGCATGCAGCACATGCGACACGCATTGCACATGCTGCGCATATCTCATGCAGCTGACTTGATATCAGCTGCATGAAATATGGTAGCGATTGTGCAACGCGCGTTACTTGCAGCAGCAACGCGCGTTGCACACTGCTTTGGCCACCTCCCAGCCTAGTAAATTAGCTGGGAGGGTGGCAAACATTACAGCAAGCAATCGAAGTCGCTTTTAGCGACTTCGATTGCTTGAAAGAGACACTTCCAGCCAGGGGAAACCTGGCTGGAAGTACTAAATTGCAATGTAAGGGACCCAAGCCAATTTCAAAGGCTTGGGTCATAAATTAAGGTTTCTAAAAAGCAGCCAGTATAAATCTGGCTGCAATAAAAAGTAAATTTTTTAAATAAAATACATAAAAAAATAAAAATTTGTTCAAATAAAATATACAACACTCTTTCGCCAGTAAGAAACAGCCTTCCATTGTTACACATAGAAACAAAATCAAATGTTTCTTTCATCAACATTGGCCATGTTTCAATATTTTGAACCAAGTAAGATCAGGAAAAAGGTCACGGCAAAAAAATTGCATAATTAAAAGTCTCCCAATTTAATATGGTGCGGAGGTTCATATTTTAGAAATAGGTGGTGCACATTATAGTTTCCTTTAAAAAAATTCAAAAATGAATTAATTTTGGCGCAATGTAAATTTAAATGTGATGAGTGTATGTTTTTTAGCTACGTGAAACATGGTAGCTAGAATTATGTGGCGTCAATTTTTTTTAGATGTGAAATTCAGTGTTCCACAAATGTGCATCTGTACAACATGCAGCCAAGTAAATTCTAGCTGGAATTAGTATATGCATAGGAAAAAATGATCATGCTGTGTAAAGTGCCTTGGCAACATCATTCTTGGAATTTAGATGAAGTTTATCATATGACTTGGAGAGCTGCATTTTTTTGAAAATGTGATCAGTGAAAATTCATGATATATACATCTGTTTGCCACCCAATTTATTTTTCCTTTCTCTTTCTCACTTACCTTTTTCAAAAATTATCAATCATATTTTTGCTTTATCATTTTGAATTATTGGTACTATTTTCTTGACCTTATCTGATTACCGGTAAGCAAATTTTTCTTGCTATTGCATTTCATATCATTTTGGTTTGTTACACTTTTTTACACTTTTGACAAGTTAATCTAATGATTCTAATTCTGAATTTATTTTTATGGTATCTTTTACTGTACCCTTTCGATTCATTATAAAAAAATTCTTTTTCAGTTAACTTAAAGTTTTTTTATTTGTTTGTCAATTTACTTTTCTTTATTCCTTATCAAAAATGTTCAATTTATTTATCTAACCATTTATTTTTTAAAACAGTGATTATAAAATAAACTTTATAATTAATTTTGATCAATCAGCTACAAATGGAAGAAGATTTTATAGACATGTAAGTTCATGTTTTGCTTATCATTTTTCTATATTTCTTTAATACTTTCTCAACCATTATATTATTAATATGAAAAGTAAAACATCATCTCGTACTTGCTGAAAGCATACAGGATAATGTTTTGCTTTTCATAATAATAATTAGATTGTTTGTACTTTACCTTTAATTTATTGATTTTTAAGTTGTTTCAAAGTCTCGTACTTGCTGAAAGCATACAGGACAATGCTACAATTTAAAAATTAATAATTTATTGAAGTATAACTTTCTAAGACAATATATTGATCAGAGCAAGATTTTTCATTTTATATATGTGGATATCATAATTCCGTAAATTTTTTAATATTACTAGTGTATTGGAGTTATACTTTCATTATATTATTAATATTAAGTGTAGAGCCAAATCTCGTACTTGCTGAATGCATACAGGATAAAGCTATACTCTTTATATGCATAATTTAATAAAGTATACCTTTGAAACGCTTTCTTAATATTTGAAATAAAGAAAAAGTATATAAATTTACTAATATGTAGATATGCTAACTTTTGTATTTCTAATATTGAAGATATGATAAAGTTAAAGGTATCATTGACTGATAATTGAAATTATGTTACTATTTTCTAATTTTTTATTTTTTTCTATTTTAAATCGAAATTGAATTCTCTTAGGATTGAACCATCAATGAGTAACGATTTGAAAAAAAAAAAGGCCAGGGAAGAACTCTAACAATAGGTGGGCAAAAGACATTGCTACTGGAATGGATACAAACGGGAAGAAGCCACATTTCTATGCACGATCTTATGCAAATAATATGACAGATTGCAATAATTATTACAATTTTTTTCCTGGATGTAGTATTTATAAACCAAAAGGTGTCTTAATACCTAATGTTCTTGTGCAGACTTTTGAAATTCATGAGCTCAAAGAACTAGATATGTTAGAAGCTACGGTGCGATGCATTAAGGATCTTTCTTACTGCGAACATGAAATTAAAAATAATGGTTATCATCAAAGAGCTGGTGGTTTTGGAAAAATGTTTGGTGGTGGCTTTATTTTAGATAGAAAGAAATCTTTACATATTCGTAAGTATCACTTTTTTTAATTTAAATACTGAATTTTTGAATGCTTTTCCTTGCAGATGAATACACTGATGATATTGTAAAAACGGATGAATATAAAAAACGAATGAAGAGGATTGCAATGTACTTTGAATATTTTTTTAAAAAAATATCATATGTAAAGTACAATGAGGCAACTAATCTTTGCGCAAAACTTGGTATTCCTGGATTTTCAAAAGTTTCTAGTGAAGAAGACGGTGTACCGTTTGCTAGTAATTTAACTTGGACATCTGGAGGGAATGGTAATGGGTTCTCTAATGAGGTTCATCTCGATAAGGATGCAAGTGAGTATACTTTAGGAATATTTTTTCCTAAAGATACAGAAAAAAACACCATTCATATGAAGTATGATAAGACCCAACCACGACAAATAGGTGGAGAACTTATGTTTCCCGAAATTCGAAGTAAAATCAACTTTGAAGCAACTAATGGAATAACAGTGACATTATGGCCTGCCAATCAACTAAGGCATTTTACCTCAAGATGTCATGAAATTCCTGGCTTCACTAGGATAGGTTCTTCTATTCAAATCAGCACTAGACTTTTTCATGCTATAGAAAAGCTTAATGTTTTTGATATTGATATTTCAGAATACTTAGAAATTAAAACAGAAAAATTTAGGTTAGAATATTTGATTAGTGCTTTGAGAGTTTTTTTGAAAAGAGATGACTTAATAGAGGAAGAAATAGAATCAGCAAAGTATTATTTATCTAATGTTAAGACAAATCTAAAAAATCTAGATATATAAATATTAAAAATTTATATTATATATACACAACTTAATGCAAATTTAAACATGATAAATACTGGGAGTAGCTGTAACATTTTCAGTTTTGATAATTATAGTATTATCTATTTCTTTTATTTGTGAAATAAAATAATTTTTTTTCATAATATTATAAGAAAATTTGATTTACTTTTGAGGAAATATATAAGTTGTGAAATCTTTAAATGTCATTTTTATTAAATTGGTAGCAAAGGTTCTAAAATAAAAAAAACTATAATAAAGAATTTGAAATATATTAGCCATAAAAATGTGCTTTTAATGCTACCAAATTAACTGTATAGTATTTTAGGTCAAACAGGCTTATTAATAAAAAAGGTAATAATAAAGAGTTGAAGAAAGAATTTTGAATCAATGATATATTAAATTGTATTTTTTTAAGAATGTACTCATTTAATTATTTAAATTGTTCTACTTCTGATTAAAAATGTTACAATCAACGAAAATATTTGTAATAAATAATAGATTATATAATATTAAAGGTAAAGTAACAAAACTAGAGCAGTTATCATATTTTTATATAAACAATAAAATATTTGAGAATTTAATACAAGTATTTGAAATCATATAAGTAGATTTTAAAATCTTTGTTATTGCTGGACTTACAATAATTTTTTTTAATAATTAATTTAGAAAATCATGTCAAAGGTTACTTAATAAATTTCAAAGATGGTCACATTTTTGACGTATTTGAAGGAAAATAACTTGAATTATACAAGATATATCATATAGAAAGAACTTTATCTATTTACATGTTGGAATATTAATTTATTGAAAGGCTATGTTTAGCAAAAAAAGGTGATACTGGCTGAATGGAGCTCCAGTGATTAAGAAAATCTGCAGAAATAGCCCTAGCAATTCCCGGAGGACTTGGGGTATCAAATTTTAAAGGAAATGGATCACACTTGCCTATAAAAGGTTTTATTAATGTTAAAATATAGTTATTTAAATTTTTCCAAATTATTTCTTCCATCAAATGATTTTTTTTTTCATGTAAATTAAGAAACTTAACTTCTGATATTACCTCCAAGCAATCAGCTGCTGAAGCCAATCTATGATCTTGAGAGCTCAGAAATAAACCACGGACACCATCGATTATATAGAATGTGAAAGATTGATATCAGTGGTGGGAGTATTCAGAATTTATTTTGTTTAGTGCAGCCTTTTGTTTCTCTCTCATTATAGTCAGTTCAGTATTTTCGTTTTTCTCACTTGATTGTTGAGCTTCACTAGTCTTGCCACTTGATATTGTTGCAGCACAATATTTTGATTTAAGAATGATAATTGACATAATTATATCAATGATAATATTGCTGATTTGAAGAAGAGTTGACATTGATATATCACGGGTTTGAAGTGCAGTGGGACCAACTTCTAAGCCATCAGAAATCGGACTCTTCAGATTTGAAAGGTGAGCTAGAAGCTGAAGACCACGTTCAATTGGACAATCTGAGTTAATGTTTTGATGTGATGGAAGCTGGCTGAATTCATGTGCGGTCAGATAAAGTGAAGATGATATAAGAGATACCCATGAAGAACGGCAGTGGTCACTTGGGATCATTAATCTCATGAGCATTCGGATAAGATTGGATTCAGGGTGATCCGTTTTCTTTGTTGAGGAAAGAATTTCAGTATTTAAACCATCAGGATCACATAAATCTTCCATTTTTTTGAAATCAATATTATCGAGTACCCATAGCTGTGAGCTATCAATCTCTAAAAAAATATTTGCTACAAAAGGAAAAAAAAAATAAGTAAAAGAACAAAAGTCAAGACTAAAAATTATGGTAACTTACATAACTCAGTAAGTTTTGAAAGCCAATCTTCTCCACAAGATTTTTCCCAATGAAAAGTAAACATTGGAATATTTGACATGGGTTCTTGGGAATAAGTAGAAGAGCGTAATTCGAGGAGAGTAACAATTTCCAACCACGACCTTAGGACCTTTGCCGTGCTGATTCTACCTTTATAAAAATTATGAATTTTACAGAATTCCTCCTGCAAATCAGATTCTTTTAGAACTGAGGGTGAATAAGTTAGAGGTTTTTTCGATATCTTGATTGGAGTTGATTTCATTGGTAGAGAAGCTTTCAAAGAGGTCAAAGTAGGTAATTTAGGAGGTGATGGGTATTGCTTCTTAGAAATGAAGGAATTTGGTGATGAGCTGTTTGAATCATCATCTTTATCAAACATATCAACATGTCTTGAAGAAGATTTTAAACTTTGCTTTTTTTGATGAACAAGCATAGCTTCATATTCTGATAGTTGATCATCGCTATTTTCATTGCTCTTTTCATCATCTTCATCAGGGAGAGGGCGTTTATGGATGGAACAATCTACAGCAGGTGAGTTTCTGGTACAAAATATCAAAAGAAAGATAAAAAGTACAATATGTAAGCAATAAAAGAGATATATGATTGAATTTTAAAGATAAAAGAATAACAATAAAAAAAAAAGGAAACATGAATATACTCATTATCAAAACCTTTGCTTTTTTTTTGAGATTTATTATTTGATACATCAGAAAATTCATTAGCAGAAGCCGGTTTAATACGTCGAACAAAAGAGGAGCCTTGGGATAATCTCTTTTTCTTGGAGCGGATAACAGGTGTTTCAAGATTTTCCTTAGAAGTTGAAGCATGAGTTGAAGCTGATGGTTCATCTGTCTCATCATCATCCCTAATGACAATGACTTCATCAGGAGGAATCATACCCTCCTCATAAGCTACAAATATATATGAAGAAAAAAAAATATTAATAATCTTATCTACTAATTTAAAAGGAGACAAAAAAGGTGATGAACATACATTTTTCAAGGCTTTTCACATATTGGAGTAATTCATTACAAGGGTTAGATAAATATGAAGGAGAAGGATTATTGTTAAGGATCTTGACAAGCTCCTCTGTTTTATCTCTAGCCAATTCAAGTAAATTGCGATACTGAACTCTCGTTATTTCCTGCCTCTCATTGCTAAGTACAGGAGGGTTAGGTGCCATGCCATGTGGCAGACATGGTGCAAGCTCAAAAGCTTCAAAGCGAGTATCAATCAGAGAGTGGGATGAAACACATTTGGGTGCTGGAAAATCAAATTTTTGAAAAAAAAAAGATATAGAACATAAGTGAAATATATAAATTAAGAGAGAGGAACATGATATACATACAAAGTGGAGGTGTAGGATTTTGTATACTAGACATATTGATTAATGAATATTAAAAAAAAGTATTCGATATCAAAAAATTATGATGTAATATGATGAATAATTATAAGAAACTCTATTCTAGAAAATTGAAGTTGATATTTTAATAGGATAAAAAATTGAATAAGATTAAAATTAAAGTGAGGATGAAAGAAACAGAAAACATAAAGAGGGGGATTTTATATTATTTGAGCTTTTTTTAACATGTATTATTCATAGTGGGGTAAACTGAGTAACATGCTAAATCACAATCTGTTTATATTGAAGCGAAATTTGATGTAGCTAACAGAAAATACTAGTAATTCTTTGGGGACTTTTAGTGTGAAAAACAAATAATAACAAATTTATATCCCATATTCAAATTGCCACGGGTAAATACAAAATTTTTTAAATTAGAATTTACTCCTAAACAATGGAGATACACTTAATTAGTATATTATATGAAAAAAAAGGATAATCCTTTATGAATATTTGTTAAATTTAATTTCAGATGACAATGCGAGATTCACATATATACTGATATGCCTCATCAAACAAGAAATGAATTATAAATATAAAATTGGTAACATTAGAATTTAAGATAAGAATTTGTTTTTTAAGTGACAGGAGGAGTGTCAGGCTAGGGTGTGGGCACCGTGACCAAACCTTTGATAAACTTGGATACAACTAAGGGAAAAAAAAAAATTGAATAGTTTTATTTTGCAATATATCTTAGTCTGCACAAGATATTGCATTGTTGTCCCTAACTATACCAAAATTGTTACTTTTCAAAAGTTATAGGACTACTAAGTTGATAAAATATTATTATGAATCACCCAATGAAATACCTTAAGCAACATTCAAAATTATTAAAATATTAATATTCAATTTGAGATTTGGATTAGCTAATTTTTCACAACTTACCACAGTTTTGATTAATATAATAAAACTTGAAAAAAATTGTTGAGATAACCTAGAAATGGGTGCAAGAAAATGATGAAACATATGACTTGAAACTTAACTCATACACTATTGATAAACTTCATGGATCCTGATTAATTTCTATCGAAATTAATTTTGAGACTAGCATATTGAATTTTAGCTATGACCAAGTACTGTAAGTGCCATGGTTTGTATTCAATATATTGGTGTTGAAATTAATTTTGATAGGAATCAACAAGTATCAGATGGCACCATGCATGAAACACTGACAGAAACCATCAAATTTATGAGGCAATGAACCTCATAATTTCAATCGAAATTAATATAGACCCCTGCATATTGAATACAAGCCATTTCACATGGACTACACAGACATAGATAAAATTCAACATGCATGGCTTAATATTAATTTTGATCGAAATTAACCAAGGCATTAAAACATCAATTTTTATATGGTGTACTTGATCAAACCAGTTTATCTAACTGCTTAGCTTACCTATACTTATAGGAATTTTATGCATAGTCCATGTCCATATTAATTTCGATCGAAATTAATGTTGACTAATACATAATGAATACATGCTATGCCACTTACACTTTCCAGGCATAGCTACCATTAAATATGCCAGTATCAAAAATTAATTTCGATCGAAATTAATGAGCATGATAATCATGAATTTCTGGAGTCAACTGCTTATTTTTATGCATGGTGCCTTGCCAACATTAATTTCGATCGAAATTACTTTTGATACTGGCATATTGCATGTATATATGCCTGGAAAGTGTAAGTGGCATAGTGTGTATTCATTATGTATTGGTCAACATTAATTTCAATAGAATTTAATATTGACATTTTCATATTGAACCCAAACCAGCAAACGACCCAAAAAATTCTTCATAAAACTGCTCATCAATTTCGATCGAAATTAGTGAGCACCATATACATATTGAATGGTAGTTATATCTGGTGTGTGTAAGTTGTAAAGCTTGTGTTCAATGTTTATTGGTCAACATTAATTTTGATCAAAATTAATGAGCATTTTGATCATGAACTTTTTCAGTCAGTTAGTTGTTTCAATGCATAATGGCATTCCAACATTAATTTTGATCAAAATTAATGTTGAAATGATATAATGCTTTTTTGCATGACATGTAAAGGACGGCAAGTATTTTTAAGTATTGAAATTTACTATACATGTTGAGGGTAAATATAAAATTTACATATCCATATTAATTTCTATAAAAATTAATGTTGACCAATACATAATAAATAGTAAATATGCCTGGCTAGTGTAAGTGGCATAGCTTTTTTTCAATCTGCACTTGGCAACATTAATTTCGATCGAAATTAAGGTTCATGATTATCATCAATTTATTCAGTCAGTTGCTTACTGTTATGCATGGTAACATGTCAACATTAATTTTAATAAAAATTGAATTTGACATGCTACCAAGCATTTTTATGTAAGATGAAAAGTAGGGCACTCTATTGTTAAGTAAACACATTACAATGCATATTGAGCATGTAAATATCATTTACACATTAATATTAATTTCAATCAAAATTAATGTTGACCAATAAACATTGAACACAAGCTTTACAACTTACACACACCAGATATAACTACCATTCAATATGTATATGGTGCTCACTAATTTCGATCGAAATTAATGAGCAGTTTTATGAAGAATTTTTTGGGTCGTTTGCTGGTTTGGGTTCAATATGAAAATGTCAATATTAAATTCTATTGAAATTAATGTTGACCAATACGTAATGAATACACACTATGCCACTTACACTTTCCAGGAATAGACACCATGCAATATGCCAGTATCAAAAGTAATTTCGATCGAAATTAATGTTGGCAAGGCACCATGCATAAAAATAAGCAGTTGACTCCAGAAATTCATGATTATCATGCTCATTAATTTCGATCGAAATTAATTTTTGATACTGGCATATTTAATGGTAGCAATGCCTGGCAAGTATAAGTGGCATAGCGTGTATTCACTATGTATTGGTCAACATTAAATTCGATTGAAATTAATATGGATACATAAATGTGACATAAAGAGGTATGGACCATCAATTTGTTGAAAATACATTTTTATATCTCATACATTATTTGTTTTTCTTAAATAAAATGTTACTCTCTCTCAATATCACTTTATAACATTTACCAAGCTGCTTTGAAAAAAAACAGAATACATAAAATTCAATATAAGATAGCTATATTACACAGAAGATCACCGTTATACCTAAGTTATGATGATGTTGATGCTCTATTAATTGATTCCCGAATCTTTACCAGATCAATATCAGCTCCAACCCCAAGTGACTCACGTTCATTCACAGATAATCCTTGCAAAAATGTTGCTGAATAGCAATTCTTGGGGAGGTATTTGGGAACATTGAATATACCATTTTGTGCAACTGTCCTTTCTGATGACCGTGAATATGTTTTTAATGTTGATTTTTTTTGAGCTGGTGTATGGGCTAAGTCCTTTGTCATCTTATCCATTTTTTTAAACAAATCATTGAGTTCAGGATTTCGCCATCCAGGAATAGCTCGGATAGGTGCAGTTGGGGCTGGTGCTGGGCCTTCCTCGATATCAGAGATGCACCTAGTATCATGAAAAAGCACAACAAAACCTGGCACATCACTGCAGAGATCTCTTGCTAACTTGTAGCGTGCACTAGCAATCTGAATTCCAACTAAATCAGCTTCATAATAACAAAAATCAAAGTAAAATTAAAAACTTACCTTGGTCCGATAACGTTTTACTTGTGCCCTTGCCCTCTTTTCAATCTTTTCTCTTGCTACCCTTTCCTCTTCTTGCCCAAACAACCTTATCATCTCCTTCCCCTTATTAACTACCCATTTCTCAATAACACATTGAGTGAACTGAAGCTTTGACTGATCGATTGTATTCAAGGTGGTGAGCCATCTGGTACAGTGGTCGCATACTATGCTTCCCATGACTTGATTCCAAGTTGATTCTGAAAAATCACGGCAAGTCCAATCAAACGTGAATTTCCGAAAACCTTTTTCTTGCAATTCACGCTCTAAGTTTCTTTTGACAGAAAGTGGGATCGGTGCTCCTCCTTTTAGTCCTCGAGGCTCAGGTGCTGGAAAAAATTCGGGTAGTCGAATTTTGGATCGCAAGAAGGCTATAGAATTGGTTATCAGAAATTGTCGATCAGCTGCAGAATTGGCACGGTTAGAAGATTGGACTTGGGTTAGGACAGTTTGAATGGTTTTTAGTTTGAATTGGCTCCAATCTTTCCAATTTTCAATCTCCAAAGGTGTTGGGCTTGCAGGATATTTTGATATTTGTGTTGGTCCCCCAAGACAATACTTCAGAAAGTGGTAAATATTTCTATTTAGACTGTCCGAGCTCCTGGGAACATCATTCCTTCTAACTAAGCCTCTTACAGCCCTTAACCCCCGTTCTCGCTCATGAGACTCTGCTGAATTGAGTCTGTGGTAATCACTGATACCCATAATGATTGAGGGATTCACTAACAATTCAAATAAGTTAATTAAATTGGTTATTTTTCAATAAAAGAATACACTACAAATTTTACTTACCTGCTCCACTTGTGCTTGCTCCTTGGTTAGGCTGAGCAGATGATGATTGGTCTCCGAAAAATTCCCTCAATACTTCACTAGCCCAATCTCTTCCTAGCTGATCAGCTTGCTGATCAGCACTTTCAGAAGCAGAAGGATGATTGGGATTAAAATTTCTCGGTTCTGAATGAGACTCTTGGCCTGGATTGGGATTAGGTGGTGGGTTAGGATTAGGTGGTACAGATTGAGATGCATCTGGAGGTGGATCAGCAGAGGGTGGTGGAGGAGTATTTCCAGTATTAGTATGTTGAGGCGGAAAACAATCAGAATCGGTTGGGTCAACAGACATCCCTTCAAAATTATCATCCATAATGAACTGTAATAAAATAAAATAAAATAAAAATAATCAGTTGTTAAAATTTATACCTATCAAAGCTAAAGTAAAAAAAGATACTATGTATATAGTCTTGTAAACGTGTATGTTCTCTTGTCGAAAAATAAAGTGAATAATATATAGCTATCAGCTAAAGTTGGAAGGTCAAACTATTTATAGTAGATGAATGAGCAAGAAGATCATTCATTAAGTAAAAATTTTATCATATTTCTCATTATCATGATTTTATTTCTTTCATTCTTACATTTAAGATAAAAATGACTCATTGAAAGCATGGGTTCTCTCGCAATAAAAGCAACCAAAGTAATTGTTCACTGGTTTATGATAAGGTAAGTTGGATGCATTGCATTTTTTAATCGAGCATTGAATTATTTCTTTCACCATTTACAAATATCACCAATCCTACAAATTTCCCGAATCCCAAATTAACACAAAGATGTTAGTCAACAGAAAATAAATTTGATTAATTTTTTCACTCACTACTGTCTGCAGTCCAATGGCAGTGACAACCTCGTCTTTGATTCCAAACATTCCTTTTTTGTGCTCGACAGTAGCTGCATGTCCAATTATTGCATCTTTCTTAATCACAATTTGAGTTGCTTTGGCTACTCTTACTAACCGACAATGCACTTGTGGGAAAAGCTCATAGGGATCCTTTGATGTTTCTTCTGGACGGAGCTCTTTGAAAGGACTTACTATTAAATATATTTGATCAATCTCTTCCTTTGATCTGAAAAGATCATCAATTTGCCCAAACTGGCTATCTTTTCCATAGTAGAATTCAATTGTTGAATTAGCAATGTGTCGATGGTAACTAGTAAACCTCTTTCCATGTATCAATATGCTTGCTACATTTTCAACTACCCGATCCCCACTTTTCTCCGATGGTGTCAAAGCCCGTCTTGAAGTTTCTTTTCCCATTCGTGCCCTTACCCATTTAGTAAATAATGCCATACTTAGATGGATCCATTTGTTTTGTTTATCGAGATCAATATGGATTTTTTTAGTCTCACATTGATCATTATCTTCAGCTTCACCAAGATCTAATACCCTAGACTTCCAATACCAATGTTTGAGCATTGTTAGCGGTATCTCTCCTGTGGTAAATATTAATAAATTAGCACAGCTGAGTTTTTAAATCATTTCTTACAAACATTACATACGTGGATGGTGATTGTTTGGAATTTCAGATAATATATGATTCACCCGCTCTCCAGACCAAGTAGCTGTACCTGATGGTGGACCAAGACGCTTTATCATTTCAGGATAATGTTGAGTGATATGCAGATTTGGCTTTGCATTAATATTCTTCCAACCCTCTTCAAGGCACTCACGATACTCTAACAGAAATTGATCTAGATCTTTAAGCTCATTAGTCTGTATATTTTTTAATGTCAAAAAATTGGTGATCGAGCATAATGTTACAAGTGACTTGAGAAGATAATATTCTCTTGGTTTATCAGCTGAGGAAGCTGAAGATTCAGATTCTTTAAATTTTTCAAACCAAAGGGGTATAAGTGACAAAGGGAAGTAGAGAGTATACAGCATGTGCCATTCTGCTGCCTTGAGGGATCCTGCCTTTTTAGATCCTACTGATTTTGGAACTCGTGTTAGCCAGGAAGGTCTTCTTACTTGATCAATCATCTTCCATACAACCTGTAGCTCTGCTGCTGTGATTCGTGGATTACTACTACCTTCATTTTCTTTCTCCTTACCTTTCCTTTTATTTTCTTCATCTCTAGCTGTCTCATTTGATGAGTGAGATCCTTCACTCTGTGATATGCTAATGCTTCTTTGCCTTAAGTTATACAATGAATTCCTACTGTCACTGCTTTGAGACTGTACTGAGGCCACATCGCTATATGGAGGAATAAATTTGGAGCTGGATGACCTACTCTGGCTTCTTGATCGATTTGTTCCCAATCCTTCATTATCTAGTCCATGATGACTTGATGACTGTCTTGAACTCGTACGTCTTTGCCGCTTGTGCTGTCTCGTGTGTCCTGTATCATCATCATCATTATTCGTGGTGCTTAAGCTACTTCTACGTTTTTTCGAATGTTTGTGCAGTGAAGTATCAGAAAAGAAATCATCATCTTCTTCTCTTACATGCCAATTTTTATCCTTTTCCAGCTTTCTTTCTAGATCTTTTGCTGCATTTTGGATTTGAAAATAGCTTAGACTGTGATCTTTTAGGTTGCCAAGCATATGTGAATGCATAACATCAATTGAGCAATATTCAGTTGGACGCCAATATTCAAGGTTATTCAGCTCACTCCATCGTACCCCATGATTTTGAACAATTGATACACGCTCCCAATGTGACTTAGAATTTTTCCACTTTGTTGCCCAGCACATATGATCCTCATGATTCCGTAATGAAAAATTTCCCACATTCTTTTCACTAATTTCATCTTTAGAGATATTACAGAAAGAGCAGAACATTTTTGCAGAGTGACTCGAAAAGCCAGCCAATTTTCGTATTGCAGGAATGTCACCTATCAAAGAGAACAATGCAACTCTTAATTTCCGGCCTCGTGGATAAAGATGTGTCTTTTCAATCAATATACCATCCCATAGAGTTTGTAGATCATTAACCAGTGGTTTTAGAAGGTGATTAAGCTGTTCACTTGTGGGTTCTGTTGGTCCGGGTATAATAGAATACAAAAAAAGATTTTCCATTTTGTATCTATCTTCTTGAGGTAGGTTCATACACACCATCATAATATTGCCTACAGACTTCTGATGACCTCCAATCCTATTGCCACCAGGCCTAAACCAGTCGACATATAAAGTAAACATTAAGTTGCCTGAAGTTATCGTATATTCATCATCATTGCTATCCAGAGCTGGAGTGGTTATGGGAAAGTTTTTCCAAATTGAACCATCACAAACATCCTTCATCAAATCACACTCTACACGTTCTGCCACAGGGGTTTTCTTCTCAATCAGAAGCTCAAATTTGAACAGTTTGATCTTTTCCTTAAGCCAGTCGATAAAAGAATGGTGATGAAATGTTTTAAGAGATAAGTATTTTACATGTTCTTGATGTTCCTCCATCAAATACAGCCTTTCATCACATTTAACTGCAATTTGTCCTGCTCCAAACATTTTTAAATAGCGCTTTGATGATGAAAGAAACGGTTGATTGCAACATAGTATAGATGGTTGAGATTCAGAGTTATACTCATAAAGAGCAAAGCATTTAGGACAGCATGTTTTAGTGAAAAATGATTGATTGAGCTTTAATCGACTAAAAACTGTATCTATCGAGCGTGGGACCAGGCGGACAATGCTATCAGAATCCAGTATTCCACTATCACCTAGAAGTTTGAGCTTCTTAATTTCTTCATCCAAAAATTGAGTACAACCTTCTTTGCTCAAATGATGAATCAGAGAAAGCTTTGCTGCCTGCCACATAATTATTTGGCTATACCGTTCCCCGAGATTTGAGTTTCTAGAGACTGTTGAAGATACTTCTGCCCCCAATAGCAACTGCCCCTATGTAATAAATCATTGAAACATCATAAAGACTTTAATTCTCACATTGAACTATAGATATACAGCTTACTGTTTCTGTGGAGCGGGAACTTCCAATGTTAAGTGGATTGTTGGAAGAAATAACCATCTGGGCCTTCCTATTTCTTTCCTCTTGATGTTTTGCATAAGAATTAGAGCTTTTGAAAGCCATACCAACTTCAAAGGACCCAGAAGAAGTTTGATACTTTCTATTGACACATCCAAGATCTTGACATTGACATACATGAAAAAATGGAGGCATTGTAATTGTGATAATTGTAGGAATAAGTTAGCTATTCGAAGTTACCAATTGAAGGTATTCCTTTTTTTGAAAGGCACTAGCTAATATAAGCTACATTTTTTTATCAAAAGAATATGATGGAATATGTGTTGAAATTATTTAAGTTTAAATGTTTAATTTTTAATCGGATAAATTATATATTAATTTAAAGTTATGCAGTCTACTTTATTTGTATTCTGTATACTCTCTGCATTTGTACAACAATGCATGCATGTTTATCAGAATATTTTCTATCATAGAAAAAATTCTGTTGTACGCACAAGCATCTTAATTATTTTTCTATCAAATGCCTTCTGAGTTATATCTAACTACCCTATAATTATTTGATTTTGATAAAAATTCTTAGTTATGGACTATAAGAAAAGTAATCCATATTTTTAACATAATTATTTAAAAAATTACCCCAAAAATCAAAGTTAAACCCAAAAATAAGTTTAATATTTTGTAAAAAACAATCACAAACATATTTCTTTCAACTTGAAAATTGGTCTGTACTAGGTAGAATTTTCTATAAAGAAAAAATCAAAAATACTCAAATAATAGATGCTACAAAAGTGTAAACCTTAAAGAATTACATAAAAGCTGAAACCTTGTATAACTTTTCATACATAAATGCGATGAAGTGACACTCTAGTCTATTTATTCAGGTTGAAAAAAATTACTCAAAAGAATATGTATTACTATCATATTGGACCAAAAATAATTTTTTGGTAATCAAAAAATGAACATAGCCTCACATTTAACAAATTATTTTTGTGGAAGAATTTTTTGAAAAGAAAAAAAAATCCGTTTCTTAAATGAGTCTGCTTTTATCACATAATCATTCTCTTTATTTTATACCATTCCTTTTGAGTTCAAGTTGCATATAAAAATATAATTTATGCATATTATAATTCCATAAAGTCGAAATATTTCTTATTCTTAATTTTTGTGATATTTCTCCTTAAATCAACTTTGATCATAAAGTTTTGGAGCTCAACAATTTATCCTTCCTCTTTGTTTAATTTAATTGAACACTTTCTTAATCTTATTATTTATGAACCCTAGTAGCTCTTACTTTCCTCATGGAAACCTGCCCACAAACACAAGAACACTTAATAGAATTTTTAATGAGACTTTGCCTCCATTCAATTCTCACTTTTGTAGATCTATACACAATTTTTGTCGTTCACTTTTGGATATGTCACCAGAATCAAATGGATGGAAACAAAACCCTACTGAAGAGCAATTAGACAGATTTTCATCATTCGACATGAATTCTTGCAACATTGCCTTTGAACTACCTCATCCAGAATCAAATTCAGCGGTTTCAGAAAAGTTTCCACCAATTTTCCGTGAATCTTTTATTGAGCACCTTCGCATGTGTGGTTTCCCAGGATCAACTTTCGCTTGGAACCTAGATTGGTTTGACAAATGGAACCAGGTCTTGGCAAATATTCTCATTAAACACTGGGACAATGCCTTAAAAACCAATAATTTGATTGCATATCCAATTGACTCAACTCAAATTAGCTTCTCAAATCAAATAGGAGTTCTTCACCGTTGGTTTTTAGGTCATGCTGATAGATTAAGACTTGGGAAGGATTCTCATAGCTCTCAAGAAATAATCAAAGTGAGAAAGCATAAATATAGAATAAAAAAAAAAGTATGAAAATCCCTTTTTTTTCAACCGTTTTTATTTATGACCTTTATTTCAAATAACAAAGATTCTTAGAATTCAGTTAACCAAACTAAACTTCTTAAACAACTTCCACATTGTGAAACTTATCACAACCTTTTCACAAACATCAAATGTTGTTCAGACACCGAAATTGATAATGATGGATCGTTAAGACGTATCTTAATGCAATGGAGGTCTGAAGATTTTTCTAAAGTTGCACAATATCTTGACCAACAACACTTTGATATTCAAGATAATTCAACCTACTCTGGCAGTGTGCTAAAGGACTTGGCCTTGTACAAAAGAATCAGTTTGGTTTCAACATTATCCCCTAACCTTAATCCTTCTCATGTCCCCCGGGGTTTGCCGAATGACTGTTATTCTCCCTTATATCTTGCATCTCTAAATCCTCAACAACTCAGACTTTTAAATCCTCAAAATCCCATAAATTTACCAGCTCTCCTTGAAATTCTTTGTTCCTCTAATGTGAGTGATTGACAAACTCCCTTAATAATAGGTTTGCACACTCATACTCCTCATTTCCACTGTTTGGGACACTTAGCCTTGAAAACAAAAACATAATTTTAATGATTACTATTATCATTAAAATTTATAGAAATGAAATTTGGCTTACATTGTTAGCTCCATTTTTTTCCTTTGAATCTTATACATGCTGAATTCTATACTTCCTTGTACAAAATAATTCAAAACATTTACTTCATTTTGCTGCCCCATTCTATACAGCCGATCAACAGCCTGTTGCTCAACTGCTGGATTCCAATTTGGCTCCTATTTCAACATTGAACATATAAAAAATTTAATATTTTTGTTCTTAATATGAAATAAAAGACATTGAGCTCACCATTATATATACATTTTGAGCACACCTGAGATCTATACCCACTCCTGCAGCCTGAATCGTTCCAACCAAAACTTGGCAATTTTTATTAAAATGGAATTCATGCATATTTTTGTCTCGCTTTGTCCGGCTGAGTTCACCCGTAAGCTGGGTATACCTAATATTGTGGTCATCTAAAGCCATTTTTATTCTATTTTGAAATATTAGAAAATTGTTTTTAATAAGCCAACACAATTTTGTAAAACAATTCATTATAGAATCACTTACATCTGCAAAAAGTCTGCAAAGTTGGAGAATATAACAGCTTTTGGAAAATTTATATCCCTTTCACCAGACAAAAAGTTTTTTAAGTGGCCTATAAGATGACAAATCTTTGCGGAATGCTGCCAGGTGAAATCAAAAGTTGGAGTTTCATCCAGATTTTCGTAGATTGGATGGTTGCAGAATTTTCTTAAAATCATCAGCTCTCTTAGAAACTCAGATGAGTCCCAAGGGAAGTCAGTGCTTCTGGAGGGCCCATATCGCTCAGTGAATCCTTCTTGAAGCACATCAAGTTTAGACCTCCATGGATCTGCTAATTGAACCGATATCCCCCTTTGAATCTTTTTTGGAAGAGACAAAATTGCATCCTTTGTTCTACGTAGGCTTATGACTTTCATTAAGTGATTGATTGATTTAATAGAATTAGCCTTTCCTTTTTGCAAACCTGGAAAAAGGAAATTCTTCCATAACCAGTCTTCTTGCCACTTTTCGATTCTAAGAAAAAATATGAGACTTTGAAGGTCAGTGGGCCTGTTCTGAAGTGGAGTTCCAGTCAAGCATAGTCGGTGTTGGGATTCCAAGTCAAATATTGTTTGAGCCCTCTGCGAGTAAGGATTTTTAATGTAACTAAAAGAATATTTATAAAAATTGATAATAAAAATTAAGTTTTAAGTTTTAGATATAGAAATGGGCACTAACTGAGCTTCATCTAAAACAACTCTATACCAAAAGAGCATTTGAGTCACCGGTATCTTTTTTTGGATTTGATTTTTTGACATCGTTGGGCTAGCTATTTCATAGGTCGTTAAAACAATAGCAGTGTCCTGTAGCTCATTGACATTAGTATTTTGACAATCCTTCCCATAAAGAACCTTGAAAGGAAGTGCATTATCTTCAAAGTGCACACTTATTTCATTGATCCAATTCGATAGTGTTGCCAGGGGGCATATAATCAGTGTGGCTGAGCTCCGATTAATACCTTCTTGATTTTCTGATACCTGGAATTGTCTTGCTTCACCTTGAGTTGCACTTATAAGAGAAAGAGTTGAAAGTGTCTTTCCCAAACCCATATCATCAGCAAGTATTGACCCGTTTCCTTCAGGCGGCAATTGATTGTTAGGAAACTGATCTTTATAGTCATCGAATCCAGTTCTAAGCCAATGGTTGTCCTGGTGCCTCCACATGATATCCAACTTTTCCTTTAACATTCGTTCATTGTCAATCATAAAATTTATTGCTTGAAGTTGATGTGTTTTGAGAACTGTTTTGATTCCTCGGATAAGTTGATCAGCTTTCCAATCTTGAGTACTCTGAGATATTTGGAAAGAGCCTTCAAAAATTACATGCGGGATATTAAAAAAGATAGTGGAGTCGTAGTTCAGGATTGGACATAAATCGATTTGTGCAGAAGAAAATGCTTCTTTAGCAAGACTGATTAGTGTACTTGAAGAAAAGAGGCATCCCCAAAGTTGATACTGATTACCAAAAACTGGAACCAAGTAAGCATGAAAATAGAAAGGCTTCATAGGATTCAAGGCACTTCTTTGGTTTAAATGGTGAGATCCAGAGCCAATGTCACCCAATAGTGGTCCAATGTGCTGACTCTGCACTTGAGAAAGATTACCAACAAGGGTTGGTTTTCTTTCTTCAAATAGTCCAAAAATATGAACATTCGAATGGCCTCGCTGTAAAATTGTGGGGGTCGGTGAGTTTTGAAATCTTGAAATTACATTCATATAAATTTGATCGATTGTTATTGAGAACTGTCCAACACATCTGAGACTTGACATATTAAGTAAGAATAGTATCTGAAGATAGTGGTTGTTAAAAGATGAATTGAAGCAAAAAATGAAGAATCAGTTTTGAATAAAACGACAAAATAACTTTTTAGCATATGCTATGCTAAGCTCATAATTCTTTCACATGTATTATTATTATCTTTTTAATAAATATTGGAAGTAAATCAATGATAACTGAAATGAATAATATGTCTTAAAAATAAATCTTGAGCCTATAGAGTAAATTTTGGTTTGTGGAGGAAGAAAAATTTTCTCAATAAAAATGTGCATTATTGTTACATTATAATCACAAAATAGAATAATTTCACTCTTATTACACTTATTTATGTTTCTGTCTAATAGTAAAATGCTTTAGATGTCAGTTCAAAATCCAAATTGAAACTACTACCTAGAACGATATCTTGATACTAACATACTTTTTGTAAGTCTTTGGAAAGACACTTATGGTGATCTCAATAATATTAAAATTGATTTGAATTGTATGTTTTATCAAATATCTATGTAGTCTAGTGTAATAATTGAGATACTACAGTTTAACCTTCTGTTACCAACTTGGCAAGAAAATATATGTAGATATTCTTAGAACGAATATCAAATTTTGCTTTCCACAAGATGGGAAAGTGAATATTATGATATGTTAAATGATATGTTCAAGCTTTGCTCAATCTGTGCTCAGCTCAAAATCAAAGTAATCACCAAGCTCCAAGAAACCTGTGATTGAGTTTGGTTGAACCTAGGTCTAACTGATTACCAAATCTTTGTCCAATTAATTTAAATCTGGTTTCACAATGAACTCCCAACAGCCTTCCAACAGCTTTCCAACCACTTCCCAACATTTTTAAATGAGGGGTATTGCTAGCAATACCCCCCCAAATTTTCTGTGGTGACTCAAGATTGGAAAGCTGATCAACTTATCCGAGGAATCAAAACAGTTCTCAAAACACACCAACTTCAAGCAATAAATTTTATGATTGACAATGAACGAATGTTAAAGGAAAAGTTGGATATCATGTGGAGGCACCAGGATAACCATTGGCTTAGAACTGGATTCGATGACTATAAAGATCAGTTTCCTAACAATCAATTAACGCCTGAAGGAAATGGGTCAATACTTGCTGATGATATGGGTTTGGGAAAGACACTTTCAACTCTTTCTCTTATAAGTGCAACTCAAGGTGAAGCAAGACAATTCCAGGTATCAGAAAATCAAGAAGGTATTAATCGGAGTTCAGCCACACTGATTATATGCCCCCTGGCAACACTATCGAATTGGATCAATGAAATAAGTGTGCACTTTGAAGATAATGCGCTTCCTTTCAAGGTTCTTTATGGGAAGGATTGTCAAAATACTATTGTCAATGAGCTACAGGACACTGCTATTGTTTTAACAACCTATGAAATAGCTAGCCCAACGATGTCAAAAAATCAAAGCCAAAAAAAGATACCAGTGACTCAAATGCTCTTTTGGTATAGAGTTGTTTTAGATGAAGCTCAGTTAGTGCCCATTTCTATATCTAAAACTTAAAACTTAATTTTTATAATCAATTTTTATAAATATTCTTTTAGTTACATTAAAAATCCTTACTTGCAGAGGGCTCAAACAATATTTGACTTGGAATCCCAACACCGACTATGCTTGACTGGAACTCCACTTCAGAACAGGCCCACTGACCTTCAAAGTCTCATATTTTTTCTTAGAATCGAAAAGTGGCAAGAAGACTGGTTATGGAAGAATTTCCTTTTTCCAGGTTTTCAAAAAGGAAAGGCTAATTCTATTAAATCAATCAATCACTTAATGAAAGTCATAAGCCTACGTAGAACAAAGGATGCAATTTTGTCTCTTCCAAAAAAGATTCAAAGGGGGATATTGGTTCAATTAGCAGATCCATGGAGGTCTAAACTTGATGTGCTTCAAGAAGGATTCACTGAGCGATATGGGCCCTCCAGAAGCACTGACTTCCCTTGGGACTCATCTGAGTTTCTAAGAGAGCTGATGATTTTAAGAAAATTCTGCAACCATCCAATCTATGAAAATCTGGATAAAACTCCAACTTTTGATTTCACCTGGCAGCATTCCGCAAAGTTTTGTCATCTTATTGGCCACTTAAAAAACTTTTTGTCTGGTGAAAGGGGTATAAATTTTCCAAAAGCTGCTAATTCTCCAACTTTGCAGACTTTTTGCAGATGTAAGTGATTCTATAATGAATTGTTTTACAAAATTGTGTTGGATTATTAAAAACAATTTTCTAATATTTCAAAATAGAATAAAAATGGCTTTAGATGACCACAATATTAGGTATACCCTGCTTACGGGTGAACTCAGCAGGACAAATCGAGACAAAAATATGCATGAATTCCATTTTAATAAAAATTGCCAAGTTTTGGTTGGAACGATTCAGGCTGCAGGAGTGGGTATAGATCTCAGGTGTGCTCAAAATGTATATAGAATGGTGAGCTCAATGTCTTTTATTTCATATTAAGAACAAAAATATTAAATTTTTTATATGTTCAATGTTGAAATAGGAGCCAAATTGGAATCCAGCAGTTGAGCAACAGGCTGTTGATTGGCTGTATAGAGTGGGGCAGCAAAATGAAGTAAATGTTTTGAATTATTTTGTACAAGGAAGTATAGAATTCAGCATGTATAAGATTCAAAGGAAAAAAATGGAGCTAACAATGTAAGCCAAATTTCATTTCTATAAATTTTATTGATATTAGTAATCATTAAAATTATGTTTTTGTTTTCAAGGCTAAGTGTCCCAAACAGTGGAAATGAGGAGTATGAGTGTGCAAACCTATTATTAAGGGAGTTTGTCAATCACTCACATTAGAGGAAGAAAGAATTTCAAGGAGAGCAGGTAAATTTATGGGATTTTGAGGATTTAAAAGTCTGAGTTGTTGAGGATTTAGAGATGCAAGATATAAGGGAGAATAACAGTCATTCGGCAAACCCCGGGGGACATGAGAAGGATTAAGGTTAGGGGATAATGTTGAAACCAAACTGATTCTTTTGTACAAGGCCAAGTCCTTTAGCACACTTCCAGAGTAGGTTGAATTATCTCGAATATCAAATTGTTGTTGGTCAAGATATTGTGCAACTTTAGAAAAATCTTCAGACCTCCATTGCATTAAGATACGTCTTAACGATCCATCATTATCAATTTTGGTGTCTGAACAACACTTTATTTTTGTGAAAAGGTTGTGATAAGTTTCACAATGTGGAAGGTGTTTAAGAAGTTTATTTCGGTTAACTGAATTCTAAGAATCTTTGTTATTTGAAATAAAGGTCATAAATAAAAACGGTTGAAAAAAAAGGGATTTTCATACTTTTTTTTTATTCTATATTTATGCTTTCTCACTTTGCTAATTTCTTGAGAGCTATGAGAATCCTTCGCAAGTCTTAATCTATCAGCATGACCTAAAAACCAACGGTGAAGAACTCCTTTTTGATTTGAGAAGCTAATTTGAGTTCAGTCAATTGGATATGCAATCAAATTATTGGTTTTTTAAGGCATTGTCCCAGTGTTTAATGAGAATATTTGCCAAGACCTGGTTCCATTTGTCAAACCAATCTAGGTTCCAAGCGAAAGTTGATCCTGGGAAACCACACATGCGAAGGTGCTCAATAAAAGATTCACGGAAAATTGGTGGAAACTTTTCCAAAACCGCTGAATTTGATTCTGGATGAGGTAGTTCAAAGGCAATGTTGCAAGAATTCATGTCGAATGATGAAAATCTGTCTAATTGCTCTTCAGTAGGGTTTTGTTTCCATCCATTTGATTCTGGTGACATATCCAAAAGTGAACGACAAAAATTGTGTATAGATCTACAAAAGTGAGAATTGAATGGAGGCAAAGTCTCTTTAAAAATTCTATTAAGTGTTCTTGTTTTTGTGGGCAGGTTTCCATGAGGAAAGTAAAAGCTACTAGGGTTCATAAATAATTAGATTAAGAAAGTGTTCAATTAAATTAAACAAAGAGGAAGGATAAATTGTTGAGCTCCAAAACTTTATGATCAAAGTTGATTTAAGGAGAAATATCACAAAAATTAAGAATAAGAAATATTTCAACTTTATGGAATTATAATATGCATAAATTATATTTTTATATGCAACTTGAACTCAAAAGGAATGGTATAAAATAAAGAGAATGATTATGTGATAAAAGCAGACTCATTTAAGAAACGGATTTTTTTTTTTCTTTTCAAAAAATTCTTCCACAAAAATAATTTGTTAAATGTGAGGCTATGTTCATTTTTTGATTACCAAAAAATTATTTTTGGTCCAATATGATAGTAATACATATTCTATTGAGTAATTTTTGTTCAACCTGAATAAAAAGACTAGATTGTCACTTCATCACATTTATGTATGAAAAGTTATACAAGGTTTCAGCTTTTATGTAATTCTTTAAGGTTTAAACTTTTGTAGCATCTATTATTTGAGTATTTTTGATTTTTTCTTTATAGAAAATTCTACCTAGTACAGACCAATTTTCAAAGTGAAAGAAATATGTTTGTGATTGTTTTTTACAAAATATTAACCTTATTTTTGGGTTTAACTTTGATTTTTGGGGTAATTTTTTAAATAATTATGTTAAAAATATGGATTACTTTTCTTATAGTTCATAACTAAGAATTTTTATCAAAATCAAATAATTATAGGGTAGTTAGATATAACTCAGAAGGCATTTGATAGAAAAATAATTAAGATGCTTGTGCGTACAACAGAATTTTTTCTATGATAGAAAATATTCTGATAAACATGCATGCATTGTTGTACAAATGCAAAGAGTATACAGAATACAAATAAAGTATACTGCATAACTTTTAATTAATATATAATTTATCTGATTAAAAATTAAACATTTAAACTTAAATAATTTTAACACATATTCCATCATATTCTTTTGATAAAAAAATGTAGCTTATATTAGCTAGTGTCTTTCAAAAAAAGGAATACCTTCAATCGGTAACTTCGAATAGCTAAATTATTCCTACAATTATCACAATTACAATGCCTCCATTTTTTCATGTATGTCAATGTCAAGATCTTGGATGTGTCAATAGAAAGTATCAAAATTCTTCTGGGTCCTTTGAAGTTGGTATGGCTTTCAAAAGCTCTAATTCTTATGCAAAACATCAAGAGGAAAGAAATAGGAAGGCCCAGATGGTTATTTCTTCCAACAATCCACTTAACATTGGAAGTTCCAGCTCCACAGAAACAGTAAGCTGTATATCTATAGTTCAATGTGAGAATAAAAGTCTTTATGATGTTTCAATGATTTATTACATAGGGGCAGTTGCTATTGGGGGCAGAAGTATCTTCAACAGTCTCTAGAAACTCAAATCTTGGGGAACGGTATAGCCAAATAATTATGTGGCAGGCAGCAAAGCTTTCTCTTATTCATCATTTGAGCAAAGAAGGTTGTACTCAATTTTTGGATGAAGAAATTAAGAAGCTCAAACTTCTAGGTGATAGTGGAATACTGGATTCTGATAGCATTGTCGGCCTGGTCCCACGCTCGATAGATACAGTTTTTAGTCGATTATAGCTCAATCAATCATTTTTCACTAAAACATGCTGTCCTAAATGCTTTTCTCTTTATGAGTATAACTCTGAATCTCAACCATCTATACTATGTTGCAATCAACCGTTTCTTTCATCATCAAAGCGCTATTTAAAAATGTTTGGAGCAGGACAAATTGCAGTTAAATGTGATGAAAGGCTGTTTTTGATGGAGGATCATCAAGAACATGTAAAATACTTATCTCTTAAAACATTTCATCACCATTCTTTTATCGACTGGCTTAAGGAAAAGATCAAACTGTTCAAATTTGAGCTTCTGATTGAGAAGAAAACCCCTGTGGAAGAACGTGTAGAGTGTGATTTGATGAAGGATGTTTGTGATGGTTCAATTTGGAAAAACATTCCTATAACCACTCCAGCTCTGGATAGCAATGATGATGAATATACGATAACTTCCGGCAACTTAATGTTTACTTTATATGTCGACTGGTTTAGGCCTGGTGGCAATAGGATTGGAGGTCATCAGAAGTCTGTAGGCAATATTATGATGGTGTGTATGAACCTACCTCAAGTAGATCCAAAATGGAAAATCTTTTTTTGTATGCTATTATACCTGGACCAACAGAACCCACAAGTGAACAGCTTAATCACCTTCTAAAACCACTGGTTAATGATCTACAAACTCTATGGGATGGTATATTGATTGAAAAGACACATCTTTATCCACAAGGCCGGAAATTAAGAGTTGCATTGTTCTCTTTGATAGGTGACATTCCTGCAATACAAAAATTGGCTGGCTTTTCGAGTCACTCTGCAAAAATGTTCTGCTCTTTCTGTAATATCTCTAAAGATGAAATTAGTGAAAAGAATGTGGGAAATTTTTCATTACGGAATCATGAGGATCATATGTGCTGGGCAACAAAGTGGAAAAATTCTAAGTCACATTGGGAGCGTGTATCAATTGTTCAAAATCATGGGGTACAATGGAGTGAGCTGAATAACCTTGAATATTGGCGTCCAACTGAATATTGCTCAATTGATGTTATGCATTCACATATGCTTGGCAACCTAAAAGATCACAGTCTAAGCTATTTTCAAATCCAAAATGCAGCAAAAGATCTAGAAAGAAATCTGGAAAAGGATAAAAATTGGCATGTAAGAGAAGAAGATGATGATTTCTTTTCTGATACTTCACTGCACAAACATTTGAAAAAACATAGAAGTAGCTTAAGCACCACGAATAATGATGATGATGATACAGGACACACGAGAAAGCACAAGCGGCAAAGACGTACAAGTTCAAGACAGTCATCAAGTCATCATGGACTAGATAATGAAGGATTGGGAACAAATCGATCAAGAAGCTAGAGTAGGTCATCCAGCTCCAAATTTATTCCTCCATATAGTGATTTGGCCTCAATACAGTCTCACAGCAGTGACAGTAGGAATTCATTGTATAACTTAAGGCAAAGAAGCATTAGCATATCACAGAGTGAAGGATCTCACTCATCAAATGAGACAGCTAGAGATGAAGAAAATAAAAGGAAAGGTAAGGAGAAAGAAAATGAAGGTAGTAGTAATCCACAAATCACAGCAGCAGAGCTACAGGTTGTATGGAAGATGATTGATCAAGTAAGAAGACCTTCCTGGCTAACACAAGTTCCAAAATCAGTAGGATCTAAAAAGGCAGGATCCCTCAAGGCAGCAGAATGGCACATGCTGTATACTCTCTACTTCCCTTTGTCACTTATACCCCTTTGGTTTGAAAAATTTAAAGAATCTGAATCTTCAGCTTCCTCAGCTGATAAACCAAGAGAATATTATCTTCTCAAGTCACTTGTAACATTATGCTCGATCACCAATTTTTTGACATTAAAAAATATACAGACTAATGAGCTTAAAGATCTAGATCAATTTCTGTTAGAGTATCGTGAGTGCCTTGAAGAGGGTTGGAAGAATATTAATGCAAAGCCAAATCTGCATATCACTCAACATTATCCTGAAATGATAAAGCGTCTTGGTCCACCATCAGGTACAGCTACTTGGTCTGGAGAGCGGGTGAATCATATATTATCTGAAATTCCATACAATCACCATCCACGTATGTAATGTTTGTAAGCAATGATTTAAAAACTCAGCTGTGCTAATTTATTAATATTTACCACAGGAGAGATACCTCTAACAATGCTCAAACATTGGTATTGGAAGTCTAGGGTATTAGATCTTGGTGAAGCTGAAGATAATGATCAATGTGAGACTAAAAAAATCCATATTGATCTTGATAAACAAAACAAATGGATCCATCTAAGTATGGCATTATTTACTAAATGGGTAAGGGCACAAATGGGAAAAGAAACTTCAAGACGGGCTTTGACACCATTGGAGAAAAGTGGGGATTGGGTAGTTGAAAATGTAGCAAGCATATTGATACATGGAAAGAGGTTTACTAGTTACCATCGACACATTGCTTATTCAACAATTGAATTCTACTATGGAAAAGATAGCCAGTTTGGGCAAATTGATGATCTTTTCAGATCAAAGGAAGAGATTGATCAAATATATTTAATAGTAAGTCCTTTCAAAGAGCTCCGTCCAGAAGAAACATCAAAGGATCCCTATGAGCTTTTCCCACAAGTGCATTGTCGGTTAGTAAGAGTAGCCAAAGCAACTCAAATTGTGATTAAGAAAGATGCAATAATTGGACATGCAGCTACTGTCGAGCACAAAAAAGGAATGTTTGGAATCAAAGACGAGGTTGTCACTGCCATTGGACTGCAGACAGTAGTGAGTGAAAAAATTAATCAAATTTATTTTCTGTTGACTAACATCTTTGTGTTAATTTGGGATTGGGGAAATTTGTAGGATTGGTGATATTTGTAAATGGTGAAAGAAATAATTCAATGCTCGATTAAAAAATGCAACACATCCAACTTACCTTATCATAAATCAGTGAACAATTACTTTGGTTGCTTTTATTGCGAGAGAACCCATGCTTTCAATGAGTCATTTTTATCTTAAATGTAAGAATGAAAGAAATAAAATCATGATAATGAGAAATATGATAAAATTTTTACTTAATGAATGATCTTCTTTCTCATTCATCTACTATAAATAGTTTGACCTTCCAACTTTAGCTGATAGCTATATATTATTCAATTTATTTTTTGACAAGAGAACATACACGTTTACAAGACTATATACATAGTATCTTTTTTTACTTTAGCTTTGATAGGTATAAATTTTAACAACTGATTATTTTTATTTTATTTTATTTTATTACAGTTCATTATGGATGATAATTTTGAAGGGATGTCTGTTGACCCAACCGATTCTGATTGATTTCCGCCTCAACATACTAATACTGGAAATACTCCTCCACCACCCTCTGCTGATCCACCTCCAGATGCATCTCAATCTGTACCACCTAATCCTAACCCACCACCTAATCTCAATCCAGGCAAAGAGTTTCATTCAGAACCGAGAAATTTTAATCCCAATCATCCTTCTGCTTCTGAAAGTGCTGATCAGCAAGCTGATCAGCTAGGAAGAGATTGTGCTAGTGAAGTATTGAGGGAATGTTTAGGAGACCAATCATTATCTGCTCAGCCTAACCAAGGAGCAAGCACAAGTGGAGCAGGTAAGTCAAATTTGTAGTGTTTTCTTTTGTTGAAAAATAACCAATTTAATTAACTTATTTGAATTGTTAGTGAATCCCTCAATCATTATGGGTATCAGTGATTACCACAGACTCAATTCAGCAGAGTCTCATGAGCGAGAATGGGGGTTAAGGGCTGTAAGAGGCTTAGTTAGAAGGAATAATGTTCCCAGGAGCTCGGACAGTCTAAATAGAAATATTTACCACTTTCTGAAGTATTGTCTTGGGGGACCAACACAAATATCAAAATATCCTGCGAGCCCAACACCTTTGGAGATTGAAAATTGGAAAGCTTGGAACCAATTCAAACTGTCCTAACCCAAGTCCAATCTTCTAACCGTGCCAATTCTGCAGCTGATTGACAATTTCTGATAACCAATTCTATAGCCTTCTTGCGATCCAAAATTCGACTACCCGAATTTTTTCCAGCACCTGAGCCTCGAGGACTAAAAGGAGGAGCACCGATCCCACTTTATGTCAAAAGAAACTTAGAGCATCAATTGCAAGAAAAAGGTTTTTCGAAATTCGCGTTTGATTGGACTTGCCGTGATTTTTCAGAATCAAGTTGGAATCAAGTCATGGGAAGCATAGTATGCGACCACTGTACCAGATGGCTCACCACCTTGAATACAATCGATCAGTCAAAGCTTCAGTTCACTCAATGTGTTATTGAGAAATGGGTAGTTAATAAGGAGAAGGAGATGATAAGGTTTTTTGGGCAAGAAGAGGAAAGGGTAGCAAGAGAAAAGATCGAAAAGAGGGCAAGGGCACCAGTAAAACGTTATCGGACCAAGGTAAGTTTTTTATTTTACTTTGCTTTTTGTTATTATGAAGCTGATTTAGTTGGAATTCAGATTGCTAGTGCACGCTACAAGATAGCAAGAGATCTCTGCAGTGATGTGCCAGGTTTTGTTGTGCTTTTTCATGATACTAGGTGCATCTCTGATATTGAGGAAGGCCCAGCACCAGCCCCAACTGCACCTATCCGAGCTATTCCTGGATGGCGAAATCCTGAACTCAATGATTTGTTTAAAAAAATGGATAAGATGATTCAGGACATAGCCCATACACCAGCTCAAAGAAAATCAGCATTAAAAACATATTCACTGTCATCAGAAAGGACAGTTGCACAAAATGGTATATTCAATGTTCCCAAATACCTCCCCAAGAATTGCTATTCAGCAACATTTTTGCAAGGATTATCTGTGAATGAACGTGAGTCACTTGGGGTTGGAGCTGATATTGATCTGGTAAATATTCGGGAATCAATTAATAGAGCATCAACATCATCATAACTTAGGTATAACGGTGATCTTCTGTGTAATATAGCTATCTTATATTTAATTTTATGTATTCTTTTTTTTCAAAGAAGCTTGGTAAATGTTATAAAGTGATATTGAGAGAGAGTAACATTTTATTTAAGAAAAACAAATAATGTATGAGATATAAAAATGTATTTTCAACAAATTGATGGTCCATACCTCTTTATGTCACATTTATGTATCCATATTAATTTCAATCGAATTTAATGTTGACCAATACATAGTGAATACACGCTATGCCACTTATACTTGCCAGGCATTGCTACCATTAAATATGCCAGTATCAAAAATTAATTTCGATTGAAATTAATGAGCATGATAATCATGAATTTCTGGAGTCAACTGCTTATTTTTATGCATGGTGCCTTGCCAACATTAATTTCGATCGAAATTACTTTTGATACTGGCATATTGCATGGTGTCTATTCCTGGAAAGTGTAAGTGGCATAGTGTGTATTCATTATGTATTGGTCAACATTAATTTCAATAGAATTTAATATTGACATTTTCATATTGAACCCAAACCATCAAACGACCCAAAAAATTCTTCATAAAACTGCTCATTAATTTCGATCGAAATTAGTGAGCACCATATACATATTGAATGGTAGTTATATCTGGTGTGTGTAAGTGGTAAAGCTTGTGTTCAATGTTTATTGGTCAACATTAATTTTGATTGAAATTAATATTAATGTGTAAATGATATTTACATGCTCAATATGCATTGTAATGTGTTTACTTAAGAATAGAGTGCCCTACTTTTCATCTTACATAAAAATGCTTGGTGGCATGTCAAATTCAATTTATATTAAAATTAATGTTGACATGTTACAATGCATAACAGTAAGCAACTGACTGAATAAATTGATGATAATCATGAACCTTAATTTCGATTGAAATTAATGTTGCCAAGTGCAGATTGAAAAAAAGCTATGCCACTTACACTAGCCATGCATATTTAATATTTATTATGTATTGGTCAACATTAATTTTTATAGAAATTAATATGGATATGTAAATTTTATATTTACCCTCAACATGTATAGTAAATTTCAATACTTAAAAATACTTGCCGTCCTTTACATGTCATGCAAAAAAGCATTATATCATTTCAACATTAATTTTGATCAAAATTAATGTTGGCATGCCATTATGCATTGAAACAACTAACTGACTGAAAAAGTTGATGATCAAAATGCTCATTAATTTTGATCAAAATTAATGTTGACCAATACATATTGAATATAAGTAATCTCCGCTTACTCAGACCAGATATAACTACCATTCAATATGTATATGGTCAGCCTTAATTTCGATCGAAATTAATGGGAAGTTTTATGAAGAATCTTCTGGGTTGTTTTCTGGCTTGGGTTCAATATGCAAATGTCAACATTAAATTCGATTTAAATTAATGTTGACCAATACATAATGAATACACACTATGCCACTTACACTTTCCAGGCATATATACATGCAATATGCCAGTATCAAAAGTAATTTCAATCGAAATTAATGTTGGCAAGTCCCCATGCATAAAAATAAGCAGTTGACTCCAGAAATTCATGATTATCATGCTCATTAATTTCGATCGAAATTAATTTTTGATACTGGTATATTTAATGGTAGCTATTCCTGGCAAGTGTAAGTGGCATAGCATGTATTCATTATGTATTAGTCAACATTAATTTCGATTGAAATTAATATGGACATGGACTATGCATAAAATTCCTATAAGTATAGGTAAGCTAAGCAGTTAGATAAACTGGTTTGATCAAGTACACCATATAAAAATTGATGTTTTAATGCCTTGGTTAATTTCGATCAAAATTAATTTTAAGCCATGCATGTTGAATTTTATCTATGTCTGTGTAGTCCATGTGAAATGGCTTGTATTCAATATGCAGGGGTCTATATTAATTTCGATTGAAATTATGAGGTTCATTGCCTCATAAATTTGATGGTTTCTGTCAGTGTTTCATGCATGGTGCCATATGATACTTTTTGATTCCTATCAAAATTAATTTCAACACCAATATATTGAATACAAACCATGGCACTTACAGTACTTGGTCATAGCTAAAATTCAATATGCTAGTCTCAAAATTAATTTTGATAGAAATTAATCAGGATCCATGAAGTTTATCAATAGTGTATGAGTTAAGTTTCAAGTCATATGTTTCATCATTTTCTTGCACCCATTTCTAGGTTATCTCAACAATTTTTTTCAAGTTTTATTATATTAATCAAAACTGTGGTAAGTTGTGAAAAATTAGCTAATCCAAATCTCAAATTGAATATTATTATTTTAATAATTTTGAATGTTGCTTAAGGTATTTCATTGGGTGATTCATAATAATATTTTATCAACTTAGTAGTCCTATAACTTTTGAAAAGTAACAATATTGGTATAGTTAGGGACAACAATGCAATATCTTGTGCAGACTAAGATATATTGCAAAATGAAACTATTCAATTTTTTTTTTCCCTTAGTTGTATCCAAGTTTATCAAAGGTTTGGTCACAGTGCCCACACCCTAGCCTGACACTCCTCCTTTCACTTAAAAAACAAATTCTTATCTTAAATTTTAACATTACCAATTTTATATTTATAATTCATTTCTTGTTTGATGAGGCATATCAGTATATATGTGAATCTCGCATTGTCATCTGAAAGAAAATTTAACAAATATTCATAAATGATTATCCTTTTTTTTATATAATATACTAATTACGTGTATCTCCATTGTTTAAGAGTAAATTCTAATATAAAAAATTTTGTATTTACCCGTGGCAAGTTGCATATGGGATATACATTTGTTATTATTTGTTTTTCACACTAAAAGTCCCCAAAGAATTACTAGTATTTTCTGTTAGCTACATCAAATTTCACTTCAATATAAAAAGATTGTGATTTAGCATGTTACTCAGTTTACCCCACTATGAATAATACATGTTAAAAAAAGCTCAAATAATATAAAATCCCCCTCTTTATGTTTTCTTTTTCTTTCATCCTCACTTTAATTTTAATCTTATTCAATTTTTTATCCTATTAAATTATCAACTTCAATTTTATAGAATAGAGTTTCTTATAATTATTCATCATATTACCTCATAATTTTTTGATATCGAATACTTTTTTTTAATATTCATTAATCAATATGTCTAGCATTCAAAATCCTACACCTCCACTTTGTATGTATATCATGTTCCTCTCTCTTAATTTATATATTTCACTTATGTTCTATATCTTTTTTTTTCAAAAATTTGATTTTCCAGCACCCGAATGTGTTTCATCCCACTCTCTGATTGATACTCGCTTTGAAGCTTTTGAGCTTGCAACATGTCTGCCACATGGCATGGCACCTAACCCTTCTGTACTTAGCAATGAGAGGCAGGAAATAACGAGAGTTCAGTATCGCAACTTACTTGAATTTGCTAGAGATAAAACAGAAGATCTTTTCAAGATCCTTAACAATAATCCTTCTCCTTCATATTTATCTAACCCTTGTAATGACTTACTCCAATATGTGAAAAGCCTTGAAAAATGTATGTTCTTCACCTTTTTTGTCTCCTTTTAAATTAGTAGATAAGATTATTAATATTTTTTTTCTTCATATATATTTGTAGCTTATGAGGAGGGTATGATTCCTCCTGATGAAATCATTGTCATTAGGGATGATGATGAGACAGATGAACCATCAGATTTAACTCATGCTTCAACTTCTAAGGAAAATCTTGAAACACCTGTTATCCGCTCCAAGAAAAAGATGTTATCCCAAGGCTCCTCTTTTGTTTGACGTATTAAACCGGCTTCTTCTAATGAATTTTCTGATGTATCAAATAATAAATCTCAAAGAAAAGCAAAGGTTTTGATAATGAGTATATTCTTGTTTCCTTTTTTTTATTGTTATTCTTTTATCTTTAAAATTCTATCATATATCTCTTTTATTGCTTACATATTGTACTTTTTATCTTTCTTTTGATATTTTGTAACAGAAACTCACCTGCTGTAGATTGTTCCATCCATAAATGCCCTCTCCCTGATGAAGATGATGAAAAGAGCGATAAAAATAGCGATGATCAACTGTCAGAATATGAAGCTATGCTTTTTCATCAAAAAAAGCAAAGTTTAAAATCTTCTTCAAGACATGTTGATATGTTTGATAAAGATGATGATTCAAACAGCTCATCGCCAAATTCCTTCATTTCTAAGAAGCACTACCCATCACCTCCTAAATTACCTACTTTGACCACTTTGAAAGCTTCTCTACCAATGAAATCAACTCCAATCAAGATATCGAAAAAACCTCTAACTTATTCACCCTCAGTTCTAAAAGAATCTGATTTGCAGGAGGAATTCTGTAAAATTCATAATTTTTATAAAGGTAGAATCAGCACGGCAAAGGTCCTCAGGTCGTGGTTGGAAATTGTTACTCTCCTCGAATTACGCTCTTCTACTTCTTCCCAAGAACCCATGTCAAATATTCCAATGTTTACTTTTCATTGGGAAAAATCTTGTGGAGAAGATTGGCTTTCAAAACTTACTGAGTTATGTAAGTTACCATAATTTTTAGTCTTGACTTTTGTTCTTTTACTTATTTTTTTTTCCTTTTGTAGCAAATATTTTTTTAGAGATTGATAGCTCACAGCTATGGGTACTCGATAATATTGATTTCAAAAAAATGGAAGATTTATGTGATCCTGATGTTTTAAATACTGAAATTCTTTCCTCAAAAAATAAAACGGATCACCCTGAATCCAATCTTATCCAAATGCTCATGAGATTAATGATCCCAAGTGACCACTGCCATTCTTCATGGGTATCTCTTATATCATCTTCACTTTATCTTACCGCACATGAATTCAGCCAGCTTCCATCACATCAAAACATTAACTCAGATTGTCCAATTGAACGTGGTCTTCAGCTTCTAGCTCACCTTTCAAATCTGAAGAGTCCGATTTCTGATGGCTTAGAAGTTGGTCCCACTGCACTTCAAACCCGTGATATATCAATGTCAACTCTTCTTCAAATCAGCAATATTATCATTGATATAATTATGTCAATTATCATTCTTAAATCAAAATATTGTGCTGCAACAATATCAAGTGGCAAGACTAGTGAAGCTCAACAATCAAGTGAGAAAAACGAAAATACTGAACTGACTATAATGAGAGAGAAACAAAAGGCTGCACTAAACAAAATAAATTCTGAATACTCCCACCACTGATATCAATCTTTCACATTCTATATAATCGATGGTGTCCGTGGTTTATTTCTGAGCTCTCAAGATCATAGATTGGCTTCAGCAGCTGATTGCTTGGAGGTAATATCAGAAGTTAAGTTTCTTAATTTACATGAAAAAAAAAATCATTTGATGGAAGAAATAATTTTGAAAAATTTAAATAACTATATTTTAACATTAATAAAACCTTTTATAGGCAAGTGTGATCCATTTCCTTTAAAATTTGATACCCCAAGTCCTCCGGGAATTGCTAGGGCTATTTCTGCAGATTTTCTTAATCACTGGAGCTCCATTCAGCCAGTATCACCTTTTTTTGCTAAACATAGCCTTTCAATAAATTAATATTCCAACATGTAAATAGATAAAGTTCTGTCTATATGATATATCTTGTATAATTCAAGTTATTTTCCTTCAAATACGTCAAAGATGTGACCATCTTTGAAATTTATTAAGTAACCTTTGACATGATTTTCTAAATTAATTATTTAAAAAAATTATTGTAAGTCCAGCAATAAAAAAGAATTTAAAATCTACTTATATGATTTCAAATACTTGTATTAAATTCTTAAATATTTTATTGTTTATATAAAAATATGATAACTGCTCTAGTTTTGTTACTTTACCTTTAATATTATATAATCTATTAATTATTACAAATATTTTCGTTGATTGTAACATTTTTAATCAGAAGTAGAACAATTTAAATAATTAAATGAATACATTCTTAAAAAATACAATTTAATCTATTATTGATTCAAAATTCTTTCTTCAACTCTTTATTATTAACTTTTTTATTAATAAGCCTGTTTGACCTAAAATACTATACAGTTAATTTGGTAGCATTAAAAGCACATTTTTATGGCTAATATATTTCAAATTCTTTATTATAGTTTTTTTTATTTTAGAACCTTTGCTACCAATTTAATAAAAATGACATTTAAAGATTTCACAACTTATATATTTCCTCAAAAGTAAATCAAATTTTCTTATAATATTATGAAAAAAAATTATTTTATTTCACAAATAAAAAAAATAGATAATACTATAATTATCAAAACTGAAAATGTTACAGCTACTCCCAGTATTTATCATGTTTAAATTTGCATTAAGTTGTGTATATATAATATAAATTTTTAATATTTATATATCTAGATTTTTTAGATTTGTCTTAACATTAGATAAATAATACTTTGCTGATTCTATTTCTTCCTCTATTAAGTCATCTCTTTTCAAAAAATCTCTTAAAGCACTAATCAAATATTCTAACCTAAATTTTTCTTTTTTAATTTCTAAGTATTCTGAAATATCAATATCAAAAACATTAAGCTTTTCTATAGCATGAAAAAGTCTAGTGCTTATTTGAATAGAAGAACCTATCCTAGTGAAGCCAGGAATTTCATGACATCTTGAGGTAAAATGCCTTGGTTTATTGGCAGGCCATAATGCCACTGTTATTCCATTAGTTGCTTCAAAGTTGATTTTACTTCAAATTTCGGGAAACATAAGTTCTCCACCTATTTGTCGTGGTTGGGTCTTATCATACTTCATATGAATGGTGTTTTTTTCTGTATCTTTAGGAAAAAATATTCCTAAAGTATACTCACTTGCATCCTTATCGAGATGAACCTCATTAGAGAACCCATTACCATTCCCTCCAGATGTCCAAGTTAAATTACTAGCAAACGGTACACCGTC
This sequence comes from Hemileia vastatrix, assembly GCA_030280995.1. Classification (NCBI taxonomy): domain Eukaryota; kingdom Fungi; phylum Basidiomycota; class Pucciniomycetes; order Pucciniales; family Zaghouaniaceae; genus Hemileia; species Hemileia vastatrix. The sequence goes on along the minus strand of JASXTE010000013.1, from coordinate 21,326,396 downwards.
TTCTTCACTAGAAACTTTTGAAAATCCAGGAATACCAAGTTTTGCGCAAAGATTAGTTGCCACATTGTACTTTACATATGATATTTTTTTAAAAGAATATTCAAAGTACATTGCAATCCTCTTCATTCGTTTTTTATATTCATCCGTTTTTACAATATCATCAGTGTATTCATCTGCAAGGAAAAGCATTCAAAAATTCAGTATTTAAATTAAAAAAAGTGATACTTACGAATATGTAAAGATTTTTTTCTATCTAAAATAAAGCCACCACCAAACATTTTTCCAAAACCACCAGCTCTTTTATGATAACCATTATTTTTAATTTCATGTTTGCAGTAAGAAAGATCCTTAATGCATTGCACCGTAGCTTCTAACATATCTAGTTCTTTGAGCTCATGAATTTCAAAAGTCTGCACAAGAACATTAGGTATTAAGACACCTTTTGGTTTATAAATACTACATCCAGGAAAAAAATTGTAATAATTATTGCAATCTGTCATATTATTTGCATAAGATCGTGCATAGAAATGTGGCTTCTTCCCGTTTGTATCCATTCCAGTAGCAATGTCTTTTGCCCACCTATTGTTAGAGTTCTTCCCTGGCCGTTTTTTTTTTCAAATCGTTACTCATTGATGGTTCAATCCTAAGAGAATTCAATTTCGATTTAAAATAGAAAAAAATAAAAAATTAGAAAATAGTAACATAATTTCAATTATCAGTCAATGATACCTTTAACTTTATCATATCTTCAATATTAGAAATACAAAAGTTAGCATATCTACATATTAGTAAATTTATATACTTTTTCTTTATTTCAAATATTAAGAAAGCATTTCAAAGGTATACTTTATTAAATTATACATATAAAGAGTATAGCTTTATCCTGTATGCATTCAGAAAGTACAAGATTTGGCTCTACACTTAATATTAATAATATAATGAAAGTATAACTCCAATACACTAGTAATATTAAAAAATTTACGGAATTATGATATCCACATATATAAAATGAAAAATCTTGCTCTGATCAATATATTGACTTAGAAAGTTATACTTCAATAAATTATTAATTTTTACACCACGCAATATTTGGGGGGGACTTGCTAGCAAGTCCTCAACTTGAAGTCAGATGGAACTCAGACTGAACTCAGACTGAACTCAGACTGAACTCAGACTGAACTGATACTCAAATGAGACTGAAATCTGCTTGACATTATCCTGAACTCTGTGCCAATACTTAATGGATCTTCTGTGAAAGTATAATGAATGTCTGAATAGAGAATTGCATGATATTTTGTGCTTGAAACAAGTAAAAGTTGAATGATTTTTTTAAAGATGATTAGTCAAAATTGAAAGCCATCCTTTTAGACTGAATTATAATGTTCGGCTTTAAAATATGGGAGACTGATAATGTAGGCTTTTTAGTATTATTTGGCTTCTCTCATTTTAAGGATATAATCATTTTTTCAAATTGATAATACATAATGAGTGGCTTGGTTATTCAAGATTATTTTTGGGATTTTCAGAAGTCTTGGGATCTCTTAAAACCTAACTTTTTTTAATCAACACATTTTTGTCATATATTATCTGAAAAAACAAAAAATGTAAGAAAGATATCAAAAAATTTTACTCAAAGTGTAATTTCATGTGAAATTTTCACTACTCTTATAACATACATTGGTTCCTTGTAGAAAAATCATTGAACTTCATTTTAACTAAAAGAATCTGTATGTACATAATTTTTTGGACTTTTAAGAAGATACTTATCAATATTTTGAGTTATGGTATGGGTTCAGTTAAAAACCTATTCAAGGTAACCATAAATTGACTTCAAAATTCTGACAAAAATTATTGTGTTATTATATACATTTTACTGATCATTTCCATGCAGTCACTGGGCTCCTGGCAAACATGATCTGCATATTCATGCAATATGTCTAAATATTGATTAATTGGATTGTGCAACTTCTAAACCATTTATATTCATTTTTGCTCCTTCTCATATCTCCACAAAATGAGTTCCTTGAAATGTCTTGGTCAATTTATGGTTTCATTTGAACCAACACCATCATATATGATATTACAATTATCAAAAAACCAAACGGAAAAGGCAATGCTTCAGCGAGGTAGAAAAAGAGTTCATATTCTTTCTATGTTAGACACAAAGACTCTTAAAATTATTGGAGATCTTTCGGAAAAGCAAAGTGAACAAATTGGACCGCTTCTTGGAGAAATTGGCGACTGTTCTCATCGGTTGAACTTTGAATCTGTGATGCAGCTGCAGCATAAAGCCTATTTTCAGAGCTACATAGTCAAACAGCAAAATGAAACATTTCAGCTGTGGTGCACTTTATTTGGAATCGAAAGGCATCTTAATGAAATAAAACAAAAATTTTATCTTGCTGGAATAAGTATACTTGAAATCGATGATTAAGACAGAAAAACATTTTACAATATTGCTTCTTATTGGTCAGAAATTGACTCATTTAGGATTGGACGAAATTCGATAACTCAAAATCAAATACTAGGAATAAAAACGGCATTAAAAACGCACCAACTTCAAGCAGTCAACTTTATTATTGATAACAAAAAATTTATGAAAGATAAACTGGATAAGCTTTGGGAGCATGATGATAATAAATGGCTTCACAGTGTGTACCATCCTCAAAAACGAAATTATGAAAATATTGAACAACACTTTGGTGGATATGGGTCAATACTTGCAGATGACATGGGTTTAGGAAAAACACTATCGACACTTGCTCTGATAAGTGCAACACAAGAGCAAGCAATAAAATTTCAACAAAGATCGGAGCTTTTTGGTAAAAAACTAAGTTTTGCCACACTAATTATATGCCCATTATCTGTACTCTCGAGCTGGGAAAATGAAATAAATCTTCTTTTCAACCCTTGATCTCTTCCATACCATGTATTTCATGGTCAGATTTGTGATAATTTACAAGAAGAAAAGCTCCAGCGAACTGCGATTGTACTTACCACTTATGAAACAGTCAGCCCTTCGACAATAACTAAGCAAATGGAAAAAAAGTTATCACTGATAAGTAACATTATATGGTATCAAATTGTTCTGGATGAAGCACAGTAAGTTATATATGTAACTTGACACAAAAAATGATGTTAGGAGATTTAACAAGAAACAATAATTTATTATAGCTACATCAAAAATCCTCTAGCCAAAAGGACAGAGAAGATTTTTAGTTTACTTTCCAAGCATCGACTATGTTTGACAGAAACACCATTACAAAACTCACCAGAAGATCTGCAGAGTTTAATCACTTTTCTTCAATTGGATGGATGGGATGAGGAGTCTCTTTGGAGAGAACAAATTACACCAAAACTGAAAGTTGGTTCACTGCAGGCAGTCAAAACTATCAACCACCTTATGAAGGTTGTCAGCCAGGCTACTAGACTTACCCAGTGAAATAAGGAATTATTTACTGGATGAAGCCGCACCTTATCATCTTTAATTATTATTTAATTATCATTTAGTTACATTAAAATTAGTTATAAATTAACTAGTTACACAATGTTAAAATTAAATTAATTAATTAAATAAATAAGTAAAATTAAAATTAAAATTTTGTCCCTTATATTTTTCTCTAACACCGTGCTCAATTGACAGGTTGGGAAAAATATAACTTTATATTTAAAAAAAAATAAAATAAAATAAAATACAAAAATAAAATAAGATTTAAATATTCAAATAATATTAAATATATACAAAAAAATCAAATTTCTTATTTGGGATTGACATTTACAGTAAATATTAAAAATATTGATGTATTTCTGACATACTCTGTAAATACATCTTTTTGACGCCTTCTTTTTGGAATAACTTTATTATTTGAAATACTCTTTCTGGAATGTTCTTTTTCTCTCTCTTTTCCTACTGTTTTTAGAATTTGATTTCCGTGCTTTGTCTCTCCTTTTCCTATAAAAGGCCTCTCTTTTTGTTGTCTTTTGATCATTCTATCTTACCAAACCATTTTATTACAATAATTAACTAAATAAACACTTATTCTTATATTCTATATCATTAGTATTTACAATAGCGTACTTCTAATCTATAAATTATATTAATATTTTAATCCTACCTCTTTTATTGAGTAAAACATTCATCTTTGAATTAAGAAATACGTACAACTTTGTTGAGAGTCCATTTAAGCCTTTTAATCCTCGTAGAACTACGTACCAAATCTTCTAGACTAAAAGTGTACCTTGACAATTGGGAACCTTTCCGAAATATCGACGGTGCAACGTTACTTGAGGCGTAATGGAGAGGACCATCGGCGTAGAAGCACCTGTAAAAGACGAGTGGAGGCAAGAAAACGACGAACGTCATACGTCACGTGATAAAAGTTTTTGCTGCGAACGGGAATCGAACTGCGCTCCAAAACTTAAGTTCATATACTGACTAAAGATCGTATATATCGTGGTAATTATTGTGATTACTATTTGTGGGTTACTCTTCACTCTTCATTTGCTACGTATTTCCTTTTACTCAGCACTCTGTAAGTGGCATTAATTTTCTCATTTTGCAGGGGGAGGTGTCTGGTAATAGGAATTTAATTTTATTATTATATTTTTTTTTATTTTTCCTGGTTGACCATAATAGAGCAATAACTGTTCTTAGTCCCAGAGGTAATAAAATAATTATATATTAATATTAATTATTATCATTTTTCAGTTGACAATTGTCCTGATTAATTTGAATTTTAATTGTTCCAGTTGACAAACTGTCCTGACAATAATATATTTTATTAAATAAAATAATTATTATAATTTTTCAGTTTACATTTGTCCTGATTAATTAATTGTTCCAGTTGACAAATTGTCCTGACAATTATATTTTTTTTAATAAATAATTAACATTTCATTACTTCAGTTGACTTTGAGTCCTGGTAATCCAATAAATCTTTTTAAGTAATAAAATTCATATTTAAATTACTTCAGTTGACATTAAGTCCTGGTAGTTAATCAGTTAAAATAATTTTTATTAATAAAGATTCATATTTGATTATTTCAGTTGACAATAAATCCTGGTAATAAATTAGTTGATTTAAATCCTGAAAATAAAAATTAATAGAAATTCTAATTTATTTCTACAGTTGATTGCATTATCCTGGTTTTAAATTTTTTTTTATTAATTTTATTTAAGTTGATTTTTATCCTAAAAAGATTTTTTTTTATTTATTTTTATTTTATTTCTGTTAAATAAAAATTAAAAATAATAGACTAATTAATTTTTTGTCTCTTTTCCTTCATTTCAGTAGAATCTTAAAATGACTGATCAAAGTGGTTTTACTGCACGTGAAGAAGAACTAGACTTAATTGATTATGATGAGCCTACTTCTGTAAGTTCTCCTTTAACAAGAAGAATTTCTCAAACTAATAAATCCTTGCCCCAAACAGGATGTGGAAATGGAAGAAGTAGAAATCCTAGTGGACAATACTCAGGATCAGAAACCCAGGACAAACCCACCAGAAGAGCTTCCAAGAGGCTTCAAAGTAAAAAAGATGCTGTTGTCCCAGCAGATAAAGAATCTGTCAACCCACATAAAGGAGTTAAAGACAGACAGCTTAAAACTAAAGGTAAGGGTAGATGCCTTGGAAGAATGGGAGAAAAGAAAAAATACTTCTCTCCAAGAGAAAAGGAAACCTCTTCCTCCCAGGGATCAACAACAATTGGCTCCCCAATCCCAAGAGATGGTGGAAGTGTCCAAGTGGCAGTGGGACTGGCTGAACACACAGTGGGACTACTTAGCTCAAAATCAGCATCAATTACCTCAGGTAGGTCCATCAAGGCCCACCCAGGCAAACCCCACTCCTCCCCACCCTTATCAAGGAGGCAAAAGAAGAAGGAAGCCCAATATGGTGATACCCAGAAAACCCTGGTACGTCCCTCTATTTATTCTCAAGTGCCTTTTCTTGTGGCTGACTCTGTTCCTTCAGGTAAATCTGGAAGGCAGGATGAAACCTTGAGACCTATAGAGGCTGGGAATAGTAGACATTTATCTCATGTATCCAATCCATTACTTTTAATTGCTACCTCAATGATTAATCCTGATATGGCTGTGATTGATGAAACTCTTGACCCTGAGTTCTATGAGAGTCTGGAAAGTTACTCAGTTTCCTTATTGAGAAACACTCCAGATGTAGCAAGAATTAATGATGAGCACTTGAGAGATATTATTGCCAAGCAAAATCATATAATGAACAATATGCAATTGACTCAGAGATATAATAGTTTGTTGACTGATCAGGGTTATCAAGCATTAAAAAGTGAAGCACAGAGAGTCTCTAATGAATTGTCTCATTACAAAGCAACCCATGAAAAGAAAATTGCTTTATGGCAAAATATAAAAAATGACTTGTCTAAACTAAAAGATACTGTATCTGCCTGTTGCCAGGAGGTAGAAATGGATAAAATAAATCTGAAAAGATTGAGTGACCATTTGTCATCTTTTCAACATAAAAACCAATTATCTTTTGCAACTGTCAATGAAAGTTTATCTAGTCTTCCAAGAATGAAAACAAGACTAACAACCATTTAAGAAACATTGAACTCATTGTTAAATGACCAAAAATATTCTGACAATTCTGTGAAGGAACATATAGTGCAGGATTCTCAACCAGTACCTGTGGCTAGTTCATCTAAAATAAAAATTGATCCAGAAATACCTGTTGATAACACTGAGTTTCCATCAAAAACTGATGATGCACCAGGATCTGCAACAGAAGGATTAAACAATGAGATTTCAGCACAATTAGAGAATTTACAGCTGCTTCTTACTCAGAAACAAGCTAGTACTAAGGAGACTCCTTCAAATCAAAAGAATTGGCCAAAACTTGACCAGTACCCAACATTTGATGGTGATTCTTCCTCTGATTGGCAACAATTTATTTGCAGAATTGATAATTTAAAAAATTCTTACAAACTCCCAGATGAGGAAATTGCGTCCAAATTAATTTCTTTGTTCACTAATGTTGCCCTGATGTGGTATGAATCTGTTCTCCTGGATGGGAATGACTACTCATGGGAGGATTGGAAGAAATTAATTAAAGCACAATTTGGTGGCTCCAAGTTCAGAATGGCTCAACAAAGGCAGTATGAGGAAACTAGATATAGCTCTTCCACTGATAAACCTATTGAGTTTTTAATGAAACTTGTAAAAATCTTAAGGGCAATGGACCCAAATATGGAGTTTGATTTATGGAAGGACAGGATCCTCTATAAATTACCAATGTCTCTGAGAGACTTGATTGTGGCTAGGACTGGGTTCTCCAAAGAACCCTCTTCTTTCATTAATACTTGCAATGAGATACTTCTAAACAATAATTATGATGCAAGAAGATTCATTCCTAGGACCCCTTTGGAGAAACCCTCCACTTACCAAAAAAAACCTCTGGAAAAGGTTGGTAAACCTTCTGCCCCTATTGCACCAAAGAAGTATGCAACAAACACTTGCTTCAAGTGCAACAAGCCTTGGCAGAAAGGCCATGTTTGTGACAAGAAGATAAATCTTGTGGAACAAACAGAGGAGCATGCGGATGACACAGTGGCACTGGATGATACATCAAGTGATTGTGCCAGCAATATTCCATATGAATCTCAACAAGAAATCTTGATGCTGGAAGAAGATATTCATTATTTAAATACTATTGACATTGATAATAATGATTTATCTACAGTTGAGGATGCTGAGATCATAAAGAACATTGAGGATAACTCAATTGTTATTGCCCCTCTTAAGGCACCAGTCTTGATTAATGGAACCAGCATTGAAGTTGTTCTGGATTCTGGAGCTGGAGGAAGTGTAGTATCTGAAAGAGCACTTGCCTCAGTAGATCAAGACTATAAATCTAAACTGTTGCCTATCATTTCTGAAAATTGGAGAGGGTATGGCTCTTTTTTGTCCCCCATTGGTAAATACAAAGCCACAGTGTTTTTTAAATATAACCATGGTTTTGTAAGAGCTATTTGTGATTTTTTTGTCATGAAAAATGATAACTTGAGCAATTGGTTTATTGTAGGGAATGATATTTTAACCAAGTATGGCATAAAATTGGATCCTTCAAACAAATGTTTCACAATGGGGTTGAATGGGAAGAGAAAATTTAAAATTTCCTCCCCTAAAAAATTATTAAAACCAGAATTGAACACATGTAATTCTGTGGTTCAATATAAAGGAAGATCTACAAAAGAAATTCATGCCCTTATGTCTGAAATTGACAATGCCTCTTTTGGAGAACAACTTTCTGGTGAGGATAAAGATTCCATCATTAACTTGATAAAATCTTTTCCTATGGCCTTTGCTCATGGGTCACATGAACTGGGATTAGTTAAAGAGGAAATGAAACTTTCATTGTCTTGCCCATTAACTGATATACCACCTAGTTTAAAGAAGAAGCCTTATCCTGCTTCTCCCACAATGAGAAAAGATATTGAAGATAATATCTCTACCCTTTTAAAAATGAATATTATTGAAAAGGTAGTTGAAACACCTAAATATTGTGTTATCTCACCTGTCCTAATTTCTTATGAGAAAGATAAAGCCAGGTTATGTGGTGATTATAGAGCACTAAATACTTATACTGTTGATGATATCTATCCTTTACCTAGAATCAGCTCTATACATGCTACTTTACAGGGTGCTAAATATATCAGCTGTTTGGATGGTAATAAGGGATATCACCAGGTACCTGTTGAGAAAAACTCTCAGAACTTTGTGATGATTGCCACTCATATGGGTATTTATAAGTATATTAGGATGCCATTTGGCCCTTAAAATGCCCCTTCTGTTTTCCAAAAAGTAATGTATAACACATTCCATCAAGAGATAATTGAAGGTTGGCTGATGGTTTATATTGATGATATCATTATATTCTCAAAAACATTTGAGGACCATCTTAAACACCTGTGTAAAGTATTCCAGAAAATGGATGAAATAAATATGACACTTGCTTTGAAGAAATGTAAATTTGGTTTCCATTCTTTAAAAGTTCTTGGTCATGTTGTTTCAGGCTTACAGATATGTGTTGACCAGAACAAAGTGGCAGCCATACAACAGGTGAAAGCTCCTACAACAGTAAGAGAGCTCCAAAGTTTTTTGGGAATGTGTGGATACTATAGACAGTATATTAAAAATTACCAAGTCATAGCTTTACCCCTTACCCAATTAACTAGAAAGAATGTTGCTTTTGTCTGGAATAGTGAAAGACAAAGAGCCTTTGACACTATGAAACACTGTTTGATGTCAGCACCAATTCTTGCTTTACCTGACTTTGATCAACCATTTGTTTTGTACACTGATGCCAGTTTCATTGGTCTTGGTGCTGCCCTCCATCAAAAACAAGTGATAAATGATAAAGTTTCAGAAGTAGTAATTTGTTATATTTCAAGAACCTTGAGAAATAGTGAATTGAAATATGGTGCTACTCAATTAGAGTGTTTAGCTGTAGTATGGGCTCTAGAAAAGCTTCATTATTACCTAGATGACCAGAAATTTGAACTTGTCACTGACTGCAGTGCAGTTAAATCCCTTTTAAACTTGAAAACACCTAATAGACATATGTTTAGATGGCAGCTGGCTGTTCAAGAGTACAGAGGGAGAATGACAATTATTCACAGAGCTGGTATTGGTCACTCAAATGTGGATATGTTATCAAGGTTACCCTTAACAAATGATGACTCAAATCCTGCATATGATCCTGAGGATGAAATTATCCATATCCATGCGATATATGTGGTTGATATGGAGTAAGATCTATTACAGCTTATTCTGGAATCATATGATAAGGACACTGACTTGAAAAAGTTATGCACCATATTAAATGATCCAAAGAATGCTTCAATACAAGCATTAATTAAAACCCTTCCACCAAAGTACCAAAAGGGTTTGGAAAAAGGAAAATTTTCAATTGATGAAGGATATCTATATTATAGAAGAAAGTTGAGTAATGTTATTGTTATTCCTCCTTCTATGAAAGAAATCATCTTGAAAATTTGTCATGATGACATATTAGCTGGACATTTTGATCTTGACAAAACAATGATCAGAATTAAGAACACTGCTTGGTGGGCTAATATGTCTGAAGACACAAAATTATATGTTGAATCCTGTGATTCATGCCAAAAATCAAAAAGATTAACTGGTAAAAGAGCAGGATTAATGCAACATATTGAACCTCCTGATGCCCCATGGCAAATAATAAACATGGATTTTGTAACAGGATTACCTATTTCTGGTAAAGACAGTTATAACTCTTGTTGGGTTATTGTGGACAGATTCACAAAAATGTGTAAATTTATCCCTACCCACAAGGATGTTTCCACTAAAGAATTAGCTTTCTTATGGTGGTCTCATATGTTTAATACTGCTGGTTTTCCTAAAGCCATGATCTCTGACAGAGACCCTAAATTTACTTCTGAATTTTGGATGTCTCTGATGGATGTTTGTGGTTGTGATCTAAAACTTTCTACTGCCCATCACCCTCAGACTGATGGTTTAGCTGAAAGAATGATTCAGACTTTAGAGGACATGATAAGAAGATATTGTGCCTTTGGCCTTGAGTATAAAGATAATGACAGATTCACTCATGATTGGGTTACCTTACTTCCTGGGTTAGAATTTGCTTATAATAGCACTGTTCATTCTGTTACTCAAAGAAAGCCTTTTGAGCTCTGGCTTGGATATGTTCCTAATACTCCTGCCCAATTTCTCAATAACAAAATAACTAAATTGGATATACATCCTGGTGTAAAATCTTTTCTTCAAATGCAACAACTATGCAGAAATCATGCTCAAAAATGTATTGAAAAATCATTTGAATATGAGAAGAAAAGATGGGACAAATCCCATAAAGAATACACTTTTAAAAAGGGTGATGAAGTGTTGATTTCTACAGTCCACTTCAACTTACAAGGTAATAACAAATTAAAAGATCCATTTGTTGGTCCTTTTGTTGTCAGAAGAATGATTGGAGATAATGCAGTTGAAGTTATTCTGTATTCCCCATATGACAGAAAACATCCTGTTTTTCCAATATCTCTTTTGAAACCTTACACATCCAATAGTGATTTATTTCCAAGAAGGAGGGGTAGACCAAAGAAAACCCCAAATGAAATCACTGAGACAGCAGAAATTGAAAAAATATTAAATGACAGAATAGTCACTGCTGAGAAAGGTACAGAATACTTATTGAGATTCAAGAATAAATCATCTGAATATGATTCTTGGATACCTGGGAAAGAGATATCTAATCTTCCTACTCTACTAAAGAAGTATAAGAAGAAGAAATCATAGCATTTTTTTTTTTATTATTTTTTTTTAGAGTGAGGGAGTGTCAGCCAGGCTACTAGACTTACCTAGTGAAATAAGGAATTATTTACTGGATGAAGCCGCACCTTATCATCTTTAATTATTATTTAATTATCATTTAGTTACATTAAAATTAGTTATAAATTAACTAGTTACACAATGTTAAAATTAAATTAATTAATTAAATAAATAAGTAAAATTAAAATTAAAATTTTGTCCCTTATATTTTTCTCTAACACCGTGCTCAATTGACAGGTTGGGAAAAATAAAACTTTATATTTAAAAATAATAAAATAAAATAAAATACAAAGATAAAATAAGATTTAAATATTCAAATAATATTAAATATATACAAAAAAATCAAATTTCTTATTTGGGATTGACATTTACAGTAAATATTAAAAATATTGATGTATTTCTGACATACTCTGTAAATACATCTTTTTGACACCTTCTTTTTGGAATAACTTTATTATTTGAAATACTCTTTCTGGAATGTTCTTTTTCTCTCTCTTTTCCTACTGTTTTTAGAATTTGATTTCCGTGCTTTGTCTCTCCTTTGCCTATAAAAGGCCTCTCTTTTTGTTGTCTTTTGATCATTCTATCTTACCAAACCATTTTATTACAATAATTAACTAAATAAACACTTATTCTTATATCCTATATCATTAGTATTTACAATAGTGTACTTCTAATCTATAAATTATATTAATATTTTAATCCTACCTCTTTTATTGAGTAAAACATTCATCTTTGAATTAAGAAATACGTACAACTTTGTTGAGAGTCCATTTAAGCCTTTTAATCCTTGTAGAACTACGTACCAAATCTTCTAGACTAAAAGTGTACCTTGACAAAGGTAGTCTGCTTACGGAGAACGAAGGATGTTGTGCTAAATCTCCCTAAAAAGGTTGATGAAGGTATATTAGTGAGATTCGGAAGACACTGGCAAAAAAGACTGGACAAACTACAGGAAGAATTTTACAAGCAATTTGGTCCAAATCGTGATCAAAAACAAACTTGGGATAATAGTGAATTTCTATGGCAACTAAAGGTTTTACAACTATTTTGCAACCATCCAATGTATGAATTTAGAAAAGATGAACGGCCTGATAGGTATACATGGAGAGATTCGGCTAAGATATTACATCTCATTGAGCATGTGATGGAGTTTGTGCAAGGGCAAAGAGGCATAAAGGAGCCCAAAGCAGTCATCTTTTCAGAATATGTGGACTTTTTAGAAATGTAAGTGACTAACTTAACACTTTTTGATGAAGGAAAATTAAAGGAGTGATTATTTTCAAAAGGATTTCGAAAGCCCTAAAAGAGTATAACATTGGCTTTACAATGTATGTAGGTGATTTGAGTCGGAGGGCCCGAGATGAAAGTCTAAACAGGTTTAAAAACGATATCAATTGCTTTGTTCTTCTTGGCTCCATTAAGTCAGCAGGGATAGGTATTGATTTAAAATGTGCACAAAATGTTTACATAATGGTATTTTAGCATATAATTTTCACTTAATACAAGAAATTCAACTGGGAACACTTATTAATTGAATGTTTTATTATTGTGAATTTGTGCAGGAGCCAAGCTGGAATCCATCAATAGAATCCCAAGCTATTGATCGGCTTTTTCGAATGGGTCAAAAAAACAAGGTCCATGTCATTAAATATTTTGTGAGAAAGAGTATTGAATTCAGTATGTACAACATTCAAAAAAAAAGGAGAAGTTAACTATGTATGTAAAATAAATTTTATATTGATGAAAAAATGAAAACTAATTATTTAAATTTTTATTTTCAAGGCTCAGTGTACCAAATAGTGGAGATGAACCATTTCAGCTTAAAAAGATGGTTCTTGATGAATATCTGAATGAGTTGAAGAAGTTGGAGCAGTCAGTTGAAGAAGATTATTGATGTTTATTGGGTTGGAAATTTTCAACATTCTTTTTTCTTGATTATTGAGAGTAGCTAAATAATTATTATCATAGCAGTCAAGAGGTAAAGATCGAGGTACTGATTCCTGTCAAAGCCTAGAAGGTGGTAATGATACAGAATGTATCCTTTGTATCGAAACAAGATCTTTTAATGGCAATGATGATGTTTTTGATTTTTGACTCATTTCATGGGACTTAAGATCGATATTTTGTGCTAGAATTGAAAATTCATCTGATCTCCATGATAGCGATACTTTACTTATTGACCCATCTTCATTGATTTCTGAGTCAGAGCAGCATTTGACATTAGTAAACAAATCTTTTGCTGTTGAACATATAGGAAGGGTCTTGAGAAAGTTTGTACGATGAACAGAGAGCTTTAAGAGATTATCAGCAAAGAACTCGAAAAAATATGAAAGATGTTAGACTGACTTTTTTACGTATCCTAGACCGAGACTTTTGAGCTTTTTTTTTCTCCAAATGGTCTGGAGAATAGTGTCCAAGTCTAAGCATATTCTGTTGTCCAAGGAACCATCAATGGAGAACACCCATTTGATTAGCAAAGGAAATTGTGTTTGGATCGATAGGGTATGAAGCAAAAGCCATCATTCGGAAAGCATTGTCCCAATGTTTGATAATAAGTTGAGCAAAGCACTGATTCCAGTGAGAGTGCCATTCCAGATTCCAAGCAAAATTACGACCTGGAAAGTTTGATGATTCAAGATCATTGAGAAATGCTTCATAATATGAATGAGGAATCGTTTCTGTCACAACACTAGAGCCTGAAGCTAAACAAATCTGTACAGGGGATGTAATAGATTCATGTGTAATTAATGAGCATTTAAAAATCTGGTGATTTGTAGGAAAGAGTTTCCAAGATGTTGAAGTAGGAGATATTTGCATAAGAGTTCTACAAAAACTATGGATGCAGCGACAAAAAGGAGAATTAGAAGGAGGAAGAATTTCGGAAAATATTTTATTTATTTGACGATAGTTTCTGGGAGGTTTTCCAGCAGGAAAGTAAGACCAATAATCAGGCATAATTTATAAAGAATTATGTATAATAAATGCTACAGTATGGAGTGGACTAAGAGCGGAAATTATCTATCTTATATGATAGCTCCAACAGTGACATGAAGATATTACAAAGAGGTTGCTAAAAACAACGAATATACACTCAGGAATAAGCCATAAAAACAATAGATCAAAAGGAATATAAATTAAAAAACTGAGTGTATTACATGAGATGAGTACTCATACATCGGAGGAAAGCATGGTTATCAAAGGAGTGTACTGAGAAAAAAAATATCGATCATTTTAATATGTAGCAGTAATGAGCATTCCCTGAAAGGGAAGTATAAAAACGAACAACATTAAGTAAATATAATTTACAAAATGACATTTTTCTGAAATAAATAATATTCTTTGTCTAAAAAATTCCACTCATAATTAAGATAGCAATTGAACAACCGGATGATAAAGAGATATCAAATATGCATGTACAAAACATATACTTGAAAAGAGTTAGTTGAAATTGTTTACATGAATTTTTTTTAAAAGACAAGGGCTTTATCTTTGCAAAAGGTAAGTAATTGAAAGATGTTTATGGGAATATTTCTGAATTAATGCTTCTGAATGAACCAAAAAAACATCGGGCTATTAATTGCAATTGTCAAACCTAATGCAAGAGGTGAATTTTATCATTCACCCATAAAATAGTGCTTACGAAAGAATATTCAGAAAAAATTTAAAGGATATCTAGAGGGTAATTTCTCTATATGCTAATTCTAGGTCTGGATGGAACTAGTTCCTATGATGAAAATGATAATTCTGTTGTAGAATTAGAAGGCCATTATTTTAGTAATGGCAAAGTAAATAAAGTCATTTATGTAGCATTTGTTCAATTTTTTATTCCCACAGACCTAAAAAAAACATAAAGTTAGTCACCTCACATGATGCCCCAAATCAATGAGGTGTACTCTATTTTTTGGCCATAAAATAGAGTTCCCACCCAAGAATTGGAAGGAAAACTCATAAGATAAAAAAAAGTAATTATCAATGAACGTAAGTAATATCTCATAATAGAACTATTTTATATAATTTCATCAATAATGTCAAGATTATAATGAGTTTCAAAATACATTAATTTACAGTTGTTTTAGAGGTTGAGCAAAATTTAATCACTAATACCAACTCAAAAAACATGGGTTAACTCATATCAGCTGCTTCCTCCCAGAAATTTAATCAATATATTTTCAGTAGGTAAGATGCAAGAAAAATTGAATATATTTGAAAAAAGGAGATAAGAGTAAAATGGGTAAAGGAATAAAATATATACAATCAATTAGGAACAAAAAAGATTTGTGTTATTTTTCATATATTATTAATTTCAATATTTTATTACAAAAGGAATATAAATCCTTGAAATGATTTTTTCAATGATGATTATTATTATGAGATGGATTGATTATTCATTGAAACCTGTGCAAAACTAAAAATGTATGATTTTGGTACCATTTTAAGATATTAATATTTCTATAAATGATAATTCAATAAATTATTATAATAAATAAAATTATCTAACCATTATAAATTAAGATTAATAACACCAGATATCAAATAGTTTTGTTTTCATGGTAGAGATAGATGAATCCTTTCAATTACTTAGAGGTGAAAATTTATTTTTTGATTAATCTCTTGATAAAAGTACATTCAAACATGGAAATAAATTGGATAGTTTACTCTAATTTTTTGCATAAAATTTGTATTCATATTAGCAAGTATGCGAATGCAAATAATAATTATTTAGAAAATCTAGGACAAATAAATTAGTTTCAACGTTGGTTTTTGAAATTGCCCTCCCAAACTTCAAATTCATTTTCCCGATTCTGAATATCCCTCATCAATGCCATTTCAGCCAAAAATTTGTGAATGTACAACATTAGGTTGTGCATTCAAGGTTCATCTAACACCACTTGGAACCTACCGAACAGGAGTTATATATAAAACTGCAAAGTCTTACAAGAATCATCAAACCAAATGTGCAAAGAAAATTAATACAGACTGTATTAAAGATTCTATGTTGGAGGGAAATTCTGGCAGTTCATCTCAGGTATTTTCATTTTTTAAAATTGACAAAGGTTATATGTGGAGAGAATGTTTAGAGAATAAAATCTAAAACATTTATTTTTTAGTTACCGAATTCTTTAACTCCAAAGTTAACACCACGCAATATGGGGGGCGGACTTGTTAGCAAGTCCGCAACCTTGGACTCAAGTTCACCATAGATTGAACACACATTGAGCTATTGACAAAGGAACCATACAATCAGGGATAAACACCACTCAGCAGAACAGTTTTAGGTGGGTCTTCAAGTAGAGTTCAATATGAGTTCAGTATGAGTTCAGTCTGAGTTCCATCTGAGTTGTGCCTGAGTTCAGGTTGGGGACTTGCTAGCAAGTCCACCCCCTATATTGCGTAGTGTAACTGGCACTATTCTTGGCCAGTGTAGCATGGTAGCTGAGGAGAAGTATAGTCGATCAGTAATGTTACAGGCAGCGAATCTTTATTCATCGAATAAACTCAGCTTAAGAGGATGTGAATCTTTCCTAAAAAACCAAATAAAAAATTTGAAAATTCTTGGTGATGATCGCTCATTGAACATTGATGGAATCATTAAAAAAATTCCCCAGTCACTCGAAACAGTATTTTGTCGTCTTAAACTCAACCCGACACTTGTCACCAGGACATGCTGTGCTAAATGTTTTGCTCTTTATGAATTTGATCTGGATGATCATCCTTCTATTAAAACATGCACTCAAGTATTCATGTCATCATCGAAAAAATATGTGAAACAGTTAACAGAAAAAGAAAAGTCTCCTTCATTCGCTGGCCAAAGTATCAACCATAGTCAATCACAGTTGTTGAAGTTTATTTTCGTCTCCAACTCTGGGAAAATAAACTCTCCTCCTTCTTGTCGTGGTTTATTCTTATTGTATGGGCGCTCATCGAGTTCATTTTTATACGTATTTTTGGGGTACCAAATCCCAAATGCATATCGACTCCCATCCCTATCGCAGTGCGGAGCGTTACTGTATCCATTACCATTAATCCCCGTGGTCCATGTCAGATTTCCAAAAAAAGAGTCCTCTTCCTCTTCCCAACCCGGTATATTTAACTCTTTTGACAATACCCGTGCTTCCTCATATAACTTCTTGGACAACAACTGAAAGAAAAATCTATAAAAAATTGATAATCGTTTTTTTGCTTGATCTCTTTCAGCTTTTGTAATATTTTTGTTCACATATTGCCCTAATACAGTCTATTAATGTTTAAATAATTGGAAAACATGAAAAAATGCTTACTTAAATCGAGAGGAATCGAGCATCCCATCAAAATTCCTTCAGCAAACATTACTCCACTTTCTTGTGGTCCGTTACATGAGACTACATGCTCCAAAAGTTGAAGATCTCTCATGGCCTGTCTCGTATCGTCAAGTTTATTGAGAATTTTTAACTGCTCCAATGAAATCGATGATATAATTATTGGTTGTACACCTCTTTTTCTGGGCTGGATGAAGTATGTTCCCTCATTCAGCTGCTTGAAATCTTGTGGGTTTAATGCTCCATATTGTGTCTTGTGTATCGGTTTTACTTTCAATTGTCTACCAAACATCAGATTTCCTTCTATTACACTAATTCCCCCCTCTTCTGCTTCTTTACTTGCCATAATATTTCTTTTTCCATTTTTGTTTGGATGTTTTTTCTTCCCTGCCCTTCTCCCTCGATTTTTTCCTTTACCATCCTTTCTCACAAAGTCTTCTTCTGAATCACACATGGGTTACTCTACTAAAACTTCGATTCAGATATAAATTCATGGTCAGTATATGACTTCTCAATCATTTAAATTACATAAATTAAATGTTGAGTTGAAATAACATGATTCAGAGTCTAAGAGGGGAAATAATGCTCTAACAACATGCTCGCTGCATTAAACCTCAATCATGTTATTTCATACTAATCAAACACTAGACAATTTTTTGTTATAAAATGAAGATACTTTGACATACATTAATTTATTTTAATCCAAAAATTTTCAACCTCCTATTTTGTAACCAAAAAAAAACAAGAACGAAACGTTAATTAAAACTCAAATGAAATTTATTACTTTTAAGTTATCATTGCATGAATGAGTGACTAAGAGGGGCAATAACGCTCTAACAGCACGCATGCTGCATTAGTCATAAATCACATAACATTTACTATTCCCATAACTTCAAGAGAACAATTAACAAAAAAAAATCCACATACTTTCGTTAATATTCCAGTTGTTGTTGTGTACAGAAGAAAATCTGTAATACAAAAATAAAAATAAAATAAAAAGTATTAGTACAAATAATTACTATATCTAAACAATCTCTTGTCTAAATATTTTTTGATTGAATGACTATGAGCAACAATATTAAATTCACAACACTATCGCTGCATCAGTCATCAATCATGTAATATATTACCCCAAATTACAAAATTAAATGTGAAGAAAACCTAAGATTACTTACATACTTTTTTTAAAACGTCTATTTGCCCTAACTATAACTGAACCTACATTAAACAAATGCCATCCAAAATTCATAATGTTAGTAAATATATCCATTATTTTATGAAAATCTGTCTGGTAAAAATTTTATGATTGAGGGTACTAAGAGGGGCAATAATGCTCTAACAACATGCTCGCTGCATTAGCCCTCAATCATGTAATATTTTCCCATTATGACAATTATAAAGTAATATTTTTAAAAATTATAACCATTTACATACCTTTTATACTGTGCAGCTTCTGTTCCCAAATAAGAGCATGTAAAAGAAAATTAAAAAAAAATTAGCAAAATCTTTTATTTATTTAAAACATTTTTTTGTATATATTACTTGATTGAGTTACTAAGAGGGGCAATAATGCTCTAACAACATGCTCGCTGCATTAGAACTCAATCATGTAATAATACAAAAAATTTTAAAGAATTTTCTTTGATGGAAAAACAATAATTTTACATACCTTTATTTACGCAATGATATAATTTTGAATCAATAAATATTATTAAATAGATATGAGTGAAACAGAACCTGAAGAAAAAAAATCCAAGTCAATATCAGAACCACTCATACTACGTTTAACAATGTAAAATCAATTCATTCATTCACTAAAATTATTTGTAATATTTACGTACTTCATCATGCCATATATCAAAAAATATATTTGCCTGAATAACATGCTCAAACCTTTCAATAGTAGTTTGTTTTTATTCACCAAATATCTTCAAGCAATCCAGGTAGATATTTTCTGGATGGCTGGCGGAAAAAAGAAGATGGGGTGCTATAAAATTGCACTCAGCTTGCAATTTCGCAAGAAAAAATAGTAACTGAAGTTGCAAAGGCAAAAATTCCCCACAAGTATCTCCAAAAATCATACTTGTTTCATGAATGAGCTAGGATAGACATATTTATCACACAAAAAGGTACAAATTTAATGTTAAGCTGTGTGGAAGGTCAAATTCAAATTCTTGTAGACCACTTGCTGCTAATCGATACAATCCATGAACACATCTAGTCTTATATTTACTAGATTGAATGTCGAAAAATGTGATGGATATATATCACTTGCTTCCTAGCAATTAACTCACTCTTTGTTGGATGGAAACCAATCATCACATTATTATTTGCAGGGGGATACATCCTGCTATCAAATTCCTGCCAGCAATCTTGAATGATATTCTTGCTGGAAGGTTACAATGTTAATCAATTATTTTGACCACTTTCCAGCCATCGATTCAATATTTAGATGGCTGGCAAGCCAAAAATAGGTGCAAGTACCTGCCAGCCAGCAAATCGCTTGTAAGCTGACTGGCAGGTTGGGTGAATCAATGATTTGTTTAGCCCCTAATTTCATGCCAGCTAGAAACAAACCAATTTGGTTTCTGGCTGGAAGGGTAGCAGATTGAGTGGTTGGGGAAATGCATCAATTTCTACTTCCTTTCGGCAGGAAATATGATGCTTAGCTTGCTGGAAGGAATGAAGCGAATCTATGCTTTTGTGGAAACCTGAAAATGCCTGCCTGCCAGCTGAAAAACATATCGCTTGCTAGCTGGCAAGTTGTGATTTCAATTGATCATATTTGATCAATTTGCTTGAGCAACTTGCTTGCTTCATGTCAGCAAGTTTAAAAAATATTGAGGGGAAGGAGATAAAAATTCATATTTGAGAAGATGATTTGCCTGCCAGCAAGCAGAAAATGATTAACTTGCTGGCTGGAAGGTTGATGTAGCATGCAGTGGTAATCAATCGATTGATCAATTGATTGATTGATCGATCGACTTGACAGCTGCCTGTCAGCCATCCATACAGATTTTTTTTGGCTGTCAGGCAGCCGTCAAGTTGATCGATTGATCGACTTGAACGCTACATCACCCTACCAGCCAGCTGCAATGTGACTTTGTCGCTGGCTGGCAGGGATGTACAATTGATTTGCTGTCTACATGCCAGACAGCTAGGCAGCAACTTGCTGTCTGGCATACAGCAAGCGATTGATTTTTGGGGGTGATGCTTGCCAGAAAAGGGTGGCAAGTGCCTTGCAAACTTGCACATGCCTGCCAGCCAGCTTAAAAGTAATTGGTATGCTGGCTGGCAGGGTCAGGATAAGAATTTTTTTAAGATGCCAGCCAGACAGCGATTAAAATGACAGCTGTCTGGCAGGCACTAAGTGAGACAGGAGTTAAACAAACTAAATATAAGAATAGAAACGAAATAAAAAACAAAAAGAGGCAGGAAATGAAAATGAAAGAGAAATACAGGCCAAAAAATGAGAATGAGAGAGTGAAACGATATAAAAATAATTAAAGAGAGAAAAAAAGAGAGAAACAGTCATTGATGAGCCACCCAAAAAAAAAACTTACTAATTAATTATTGACAGGTTCTGTAGGAAGTGATCAGAAGCAAGTCAAGGGGTCGAAGAGTTTGTTGGAGGAAGCGTAGGTAGTCCGTTTTTGACGAATAATGACAATTTAAGAATATCAAATTAAGACTCAGTCATAGAAATAAGTGAGGGCAAGCAAATAAAATGAGCAAACTTCAGAGATGGATAATATGCAAATTTCAACGTCAAAAAACATTTGGCATGTAAATAAGAGTGATGTTCTGTCAAACAAAAATCCATGCATAATATTTAAATCTTTAAATTCAAAAAAAATATTTAATATTTCTTAATTCAATTTTAATCACCTACATTTCAATTTCTAACTATAGTTAGTTGAATATTTCTGATTTTGTAGAATAGAATGTACACTACCAACTCAAAAATGTTTGAACAATGACAAAAAAAAATTGAAAAAAATGATTTTGTGTAGAATTTATGATAACCATTGGTAAGTCAATGATTAACTTCAATTATTTATTTAAATTTTTCCTATATCGGACATATCTTCTTTCAATTTCATACAATTTCAACCAGAATTGGTTATGAATTATATGGAGAAGTTAATTGTAAATACATGATGACAGTGGCATTGTAACATAACAAGAAGCAAAAAAAAGAAGGAAAACCGCAGCATCAAAGATTATTGCATGAGAGGAACAATATTTGAAAATCTACCAGATTGAAAAAACAAATACCCCAACTAATGGGGCAGTGGCAGAGTGACAGATAAGACTTATAGTGTCAATGGGATCTTTAAGCTGTTGTGATACTTTCAAAAGGGCACAGAATTGTTTTTGGTGAGCAGGAAAGGGGAGGATGACACATTCTTGATTATTTTTGGTCCATAAGGGGCTTATGAGGCAGTTTGGAGAAGGTGAAGCATTGAATTGGTTAAGGTACCTTTACAGGAGAATGGCCTGATAAAAATTGAATAAATTCCATAGCATGAGATTAGGATAACCTTGTCAAAAATTTATACATACTGGCTGGGTCACAATTTCCCCTTAATTTTCAGAGTGGATTAGAATATGGGGGGTTAGGGGCGAGGAGATAAAAATATTTTCAAGTATTATAAACATATTTTCACTTTTTTCCTGGTTGTTTAAATGTTTGTACAGATTATGTCTCCTCTTAATTATTATTCATTCACCAAAATTTATTCATATTATTTATAATTGTTCCTGTCTATCACTAATCATTTTTGTATATTAGCTATTATAAAGTTCTCCTGCTTATTTAATATTGAGAAAAATGATATATTACAAGAATATTCTGAATGAGAAGATATTATAAGTAAAACTCTTCTTTTATACCTTTATAATAATAATTTTTTTTTAGGGCATCATTGGCTTATTTTCTTTTTTTTTGGTAAACAACATTTATATAACAATAATCTGAAAAGTTGAAAACCCCAACTTGGAAATTTTATTGGACTGTCTAAAATGAAACTTTGTTTCAATTATTGAGAATGTGATTTCAACATGTTCTCAACAGATAATCATTTACTCATCAGTGAGTGTTCACATGAGCTTCAAGGTGTGTTCAAAGTAAATTCAATACTTCTTCATGATGGTTTCATCACTTCCTCAATGTGTGCTCAAAAAGATATGAATTAGGGTTCAAGGTTGCGGACTTGCTAGCAAGTCCGCCCCCCATATTGCGTGGTGTTAAATTGTAGCATTGTCCTGTATGCTTTTAGCAAGTACGAGACTTTGAAACAACTTAAAAATCAATAAATTAAAGGTAAAGTACAAACAATCAAATTATTATTATGAAAAGAAAAACATTATCCTGTATGCTTTCAGCAAGTACGAGATGATGTTTTACTTTTCATATTAATAATATAATGGTTGAGAAAGTATTAAAGAAATATAGAAAAATGATAAGCAAAACATGAACTTACATGTCTATAAAATCTTCTTCCATTTGTAGCTGATTGATCAAAATTAATTATAAAGTTTATTTTATAATCACTGTTTTAAAAAATAAATGGTTAGATAAATAAATTGAACATTTTTGATAAGGAATAAAGAAAAGTAAATTGACAAACAAATAAAAAAACTTTAAGTTAACTGAAAAATAATTATTATATAATGAATCAAAAGGGTACAGTAAAAGATACCATAAAAATAAATTCAGAATTAGAATCATTAGATTAACTTGTCAAAAGTGTAAAAAAGTGTAACAAACCAAAATGATATGAAATGCAATAGCAAGAAAAATTTGTTTACCGGTAATCAGATAAGGTCAAGAAAATAGTACCAATAATTCAAAATGATAAAGCAAGAATATGATTGATAATTTTTGAAAAAGTAAGTGAGAAAGAGAAAGGAAAAATAAATTGTGTGGGAAACAGATGTATATATCATGAATTTTCACTGATCACATTTTCAAAAAAATGCAGCTCTCCATGTCATATGATAAACTTCATCTAAATTCCAAGAATGATGTTGCCAAGGCACTGTACACAGCATGATCATTTTTTCCTATGCATATACTAATTCCAGCTAGAATTTACTTCGCTGCATGTTGTACAGATGCACATTTGTGGAACACTGAATTTCACATCTAAAAAAAATTGACGCCACATAATTCTAGCTACCATGTTTCACGTAGCTAAAAAACATACACTCATCACATTTAAATTTACATTGCGCCAAAATTAATTCATTTTTGAATTTTTTTAAAGGGAACTATAATGTGCACCACCTATTTCTAAAATATGAACCTCCGCACCATATTAAATTGGGAGACTTTTAATTATGCAATTTTTTTGCCATGACCTTATTCCTGATCTTACTTGGTTCAAAATATTGAAACATGACCAATGTTGATGAAAGAAACATTTGATTTTGTTTCTATGTGTAACAATGGAAGGCTGTTTCTTACTGGCTGAAGAGTGTTGTATATTTTATTTGAACACATTTTGATTTTTTTATGTATTTTATTTAAAAAATTTACTTTTTATTGCAGCCAGATTTATACTGGCTGCTTTTTAGAAACCTTAATTTATGACCCAAGC
The DNA here is from genome assembly GCA_030280995.1 of Hemileia vastatrix. NCBI lineage: Eukaryota > Fungi > Basidiomycota > Pucciniomycetes > Pucciniales > Zaghouaniaceae > Hemileia > Hemileia vastatrix. The sequence goes on along the minus strand of JASXTE010000013.1, from coordinate 21,302,132 downwards.
CTTTGAAATTGGCTTGGGTCCCTTACATTGCAATTTAGTACTTCAAGCCAGGTTTCCCCTGGCTGGAAGTGTCTCTTTCAAGCAAGCAAAGTCGCTAAAAGCGACTTCGATTGCTTGCTGTAATGTTTGCCACCCTCCCAGCTAATTTACTAGGCTGGGAGGTGGCCAAAGCAGTGTGCAACGCGCGTTGCACAATTGCTACCATATCTCATGCAGCTGATATCAAGTCAGCTGCATGAGATATGCACAGCACATGCAATGCGCATTACTTGCAGCAGAGATGCGTGTTGCATGTGCTGCATGCAGTGCATTGCACAGCCAGTTTTTTTCTGGCTGTGCAATGCACACAGAGAAACCAAAGTCCCTGCAAGGGACTTTGGTCTCTAAAATGGAAGCGGCTTTCCCTACCAGGTGCAATCTGGTGAGAAAGTGAGAGAAACGTTAGACCGAAGTTGTTTGAAAGCAACTTCGGTCTTAAAAACATTAAAAATCATAAAAAAAAATGAGAAATCTAGAAAAAAAAAATTAAAATGTGAGTATAAGAAAAAAAATAAGTGCTAGTGATACCAAAAATCCAAGCCAATTTCATTTGGCTTGGTTATTTAATAATTATTTTTTAATACATTAAATTTAAAATTCAAACACCATAAAATATATGAATTTTTTTATATGAATATTATAAATTTAATCTACCTCTTTCTCATAATTATATTTATAATTTTGTTTTTTTAATTTTTGACATTTAAGTTTATTTTTTGGAAATACAAAATTAAATTTTCAACTAAATTTTTTAGTAAGGTGAAATAAATTATAAATTTGACATTTTGTAATTGAATAATGAAAAAAATTTTAAATTTATTTAAAAAATATTTTTGTTAGAAGAATACCAATATTTTAAGGGTAGAAATATGGTGCAAATTGTAAGTAAAAAAATTATATTTTTTTTTGTGAGGGGTTATTTCTATTTTTAAAAATATTTTTCAAAAACATTCATTAAATACTGAATTAAATTACTTTGCAACTCAAATTTTTTGTAAAATAATTAAAAATGAAATAATAATATTGTTATATTTGATATAAAATTTGAATTGGTAATATTAATGTCTCTTTAAGTAAATTTGAAAATCATTTAAAAAGACCATGTTGATAAGTACTTCATTTTTGATATACAATGGTTATATATATATCTTATATATATTTCTTGAGTGTTATTTTTATATACATTCAATAAAATTTGTAATATAAAATGCCATTTAATCATTAATTATTGTTCAACTTAGTTATAACAACTTCATATTTAATACCAGCCACTAGTATTTACTTTTTAATTTAAAACTCCAATATAATATGAGAGTATCCTTATTTTGTCTGTATGTAATGAACAACAATAACAGACCATAAATGAGTGGGTAATTAATTACAATAAATAGTTGAAGAATAACCTATAAGAAATGATAAGTTTATCAAAAAGAGTACATTAAAAAAATATACTTTTGAATTTTTTTTGATATAATTTGGGTAGTTGAATGAAAATTTAAATTATCAGACATCAAAATGGATAAAATCTAAAAGTGGTGTTTATATAATAAGCCTCATATAAAAAAAAGGATAAAAAATCTACTATGTAACTAAATTATTAAATATTAAGGTATTATTAAAATTATTGAAAAACTTATTTTACAGTTATAATGAAATCTAAATGTGAAAATAATGGTGGGATAATAGTAAGACTATGTGGAAACACTTTAATTTATACATACTTTCAACTATGTTCAGATAAAAAAATTGTTAAAATTGTATAATAACATCTAGTTAATAGTGATGCAATTTTATTTAGATCAAGAATAAATTTTTCTGAGGAAAAACTAATTAAATTGAGATATGGCCATCTCCTTTCAAGAGATAGAATAATAATAAAAATTTAAAAAATTATAATAAGTATTCTTAATCACCATTTTTGAAAAGTCTCTAGTAAAATTCATTATAATATATCATTCATTTATTACATTATATGGAGTTTCATCTTGAAGTAGTGATGTGCAGCTTTGAACTTATGTTATGAAAAACAAAAAAGTTAAAAAATATATAGTTATACTAATGAAAAAGCCAAAAATAAAAATAATATTATAAATTAAAAAAATAAAACTACATATATTTTATTCTGCTCTAATGATGGAAGGGTACTATGTATGAATTTCCACATGTTAAATCCAAACCTGCTTTAAGGCTAGTTTACAGGTAGAGCTATTAAGTTTCCTTAAATTCTAAAAATAACTTATGCATTTTACTAATTATTTTTTTCTTGTTTTCTTTCCAAAGTTGTTAGAGTTTCTTAATTAATACTGTTATCTTGATTGTAAGATATATAATTTTTTTGAATACATGATTTATTGTTTCAAAAATTATATTATAAATTTAAATCATTTATTTCATTTTCTAAAGCTTCATTGTCAAAGACACAACTCCATTTTCTATTACTTAACAAATATATAAAATGTGATAGTAAAATTTGAGGAATTTTCTTTTTGAGAGGGTCAAACTATATTGTGAAGATTTTTATCTAGAAACTCTTGTACTCTAAAACCAAATAATTTTCTCCCTTAAGTAAGCCATTTCAAAAATATGAGAATATAAACAAGAATATTAACTTATCTTATTTTTATTTTCTTTACTGAAAGTTTTAGTTCAATCCCTTTTTTTATATGACATTAGTATAAAAACATGGTTAAATGCTACTATATAATTAATTTTTATTATATATATATGAAATATTTAGAAGGTCATCCTTTTTTATTTACTTGAATAAATGGCTCAATTATAATACCCAAGACTTATTAATGTTTCCCAAACTCAATAACAAATTTCTCATATGAAATATTAGCTTCTAATATAAGAAGTTTATCTATAGATGATATTCAAAATGTGATTTTACTTTTTAGATTCAGCTAAAATTAAACAAAAGGAGAAATCATGCATATGTGTATAAATGGTAACCATATGTTACTTAGAGGATTGTGAAATTCACTCATCAGAATGGTTTGAGTATTAAAATAAATTGAGTTCATTATTTTCTAGTATTTGAAACTAATTAGGAAATTATTCTAAAAATATATTTTAATGTGTATCATGTTTAAAAAGTTGGAAATATGATTTTTGAAAATTGTGAGTTTCTTATGAGATACCAAGCTTTAGTTTACATTGTTTCAAGTAGAATAGAATTTTAGTATTAGAAATTGAAAGCAATGTACCATTATCAGATTTTAACTGTGTTCTACCTATAGAATGATTACATAACATTAAACATTATTTAAATCAAAAAGGTTTAAAAGATATTTAGAATTTTACCAAATTTCACCATTTATTAATCTTTGATTTGAAAACAAACTATGATGTACACTCACTAGAAATAAGCAATCCCAATTTTAACATAATTTATCAATTCAAAAATAATGAGTCAATTAACATGAAAATATATATTATTTCAAAACCAAATCTCTAGATTTAAAATATGATGCTTTAATGAAAAATTATTACAAAACTTTAATGCAATGAAGTCTCTTAAAAAATTCAAAAATAGAATATCAAAACAAGTAATTTCTGCAAAAAAAACTACTAACTATTGTAGATAAAGCATAAAAATAAGTCATATTTTTTAAAAAAATGATCTAACAATATTTATTTTTGTTAAAAAAATCAAAACATTGTTAAGTTTGCTTGTTATAATAATGTTAAAATCCACTAAACATTATCTAAAGGTGGTAAAATATGTTAAAAATATGTTGAATTTTGTGAGATAAAAATCAACAATTTTGTATCATTTCCTGTTGTGCTATGACTTTACTCCACCCTTTTTATCTGATTCTTCCAGTATTACTTTGCTATGATCACTAGTTTTCAAGTTAAAATTTACAAATGTTCATTATACACCACACAATATGGGGGGCGGACTTGCTAGCAAGTCTGCAACCTTGGACCCAAACTCACTATAGATTGAACACACATTGAGCTATTGATAAAGGAGCCATACAATCAGGAATGAACACCACTCAGAAGAATAGTTTTAGGTGGGTGTTCAAGTAGAGTTCAGTATGGGTTCAGTATGAGTTCAGTCTGAGTTCCATCTGAGTTCCATCTGAGTTCAGGTTGAGGACTTGCTAGCAAGTCCACCCCCTATATTGTGTAGTGATACTTGATAATATGAAAAATAACTCAAACTTTTATAACTACAAAATAAGATTTTGTAACTCCTTCTTTCAATCAATATTTGAAGAAATTTTTAGTTTATTTGAGTAATGATTTTAAGAATAACAAAAAATTTGAAATTCACAAGGAATTATTTCCAGAGACTATAATTATTTACTTGTGTAATGCATGAGCTACTTATAAATGATGTAAAACATCAGTAAAGTAAGTTATAGTTATAAATCTACAGATTATACTGTTTCTGGTATATATATCTTCAATAAATCTTTTAAACTTATCTTAGCCTACATACCACACAATAGAAAATCATTATATTAAAAAAGGAAAAAATTCTATGATAATATCATAAAGAATGATAACCATGGATTAATATTCCATAAAAATGGTTAATAAAATTTTAAGAGAACCTAAATCAGTATTCTTTCATCAAAATATATCCTTTTTGTCTTTGTAATTTATTCCAAACAAATTTTTTGAAATTTGAATCTATATATCTAATGCCGAAACCACTGTTAAGTTCCCCCTTAGACTTTTTAAGAAATTATATATATATATATATGTATATATATATATTATTTATCAAAAATTGAAATAAAGAATAAAAACATAATTTTATTTACCTTTAATTATTTAAATATAGAATATTTTCAGAATGCATTGTGGTTACTTGTGAAGGTTAGAAGATTTGAAGTTGGATTCATGAGTTTTTAGAAGGGCAAATATTGTAAAATTCTTTCATAAATATTTATTTCATAGTTTAAAATGTTGAAATCTACAAACTAATGGGATTTAAAATTATATTGAGATTTAAAATCTGTTTTCTACTCAAGTAAAATAAAATAAAATGATGATATCATAATTGAAATTAAGTTTAAACTTTTGATATGCTCTATCTTCAATTTTATTGATAGTGCATCAAAAATTTAATAATATTTTTTTCCTTCATCACTTTTTACATAAAAGATAGTTTTATCATTTTATGAATTAAAGATTGCTTATATAAATTTAACATCTATGTCAACTGTTTATGACTATTAATCTATATAATAAATTTTTTAGAAGAAAAAAAAATCAGTATATACTGACTTTGAAATTATTCAATTTATAATAGTTTACAGGTAGATAATGAAGGGTGATTTCATTTTTGAATATGAAATATAGAAGTCTTATTTTGTCAATTTTAATTCTTTTTGAGCTCAAATGTATCCACCGCAACTTATGTAAGAATAAAAATTATTTTTATTGAAATTTACATGAGAAAGAATGCCTATTATTCAAAATAAAACTTGCTCTAATGGTGTTTTTCAATCATTATTTCCATTCATAACAATAAAAAATATTTCAATTTGCTGATGTTTTAGTTTTTGATATCCCCAAGTTTATATCTCAGGTGTACTATTCACAAAATTATTAAAAATATAATTTTCGAAATACATGATAAACTTGAAAGTGAGGGGGCATTAAATTTTTAAAAATGAATTCTAAATTTAGGATGGTTAGTATTTTTTCTATTTTCACAAATGAACAATTTTTTGTTTCAATTAATCCAGAAAGAAAATTTTGTTGTAAGCATATTATATTATATTTATTATGATTTTAAATACTATATTTTCAAGATTTTTGTTTAATATTTCCTGTGAAAGTTAATGTTAATGTGAATTTAAAGTAAGCTTGAAGAAATTTAATCAATAGGCATATTGGATATTTAAAATAATATTTTGCTCCAATCTTGAATCATCCTGGGCTAAAAAATATCCCAAATAAGGTTTTTGTGGGTCAATTTGGATTTAAGTAGGATTAAGTGAGGTTTAATAAAGGACAGATAAAAGGCTAAATTCATTACTAGTGACTTTTTTCTCAAAATATTTATAAAATATGTATCATTCTGGAATCAAGCTTCAATAAAGTTGAATTGAAACAGAGATAATTTCTAGCAGCACAACACCATATTTACAAAGGTGTAAAATACCTCAAATATTACTCATAATATAGGAAGGCAAGGAATCTACAAAATTCACATTTCAAACGAGGATTTATATTTTGAATTTGAAATTGAGAAATGGAATATTATTTTCCAATTTAAATATCTATTAGTCATTTTACCAAAAGTTTTCAGTAATCAGATTGAATTTTGATGGTATTTTGTTGTAGATTAATCATTTTGATGAGCCATTTACTCAAAATTACTGGTTTCGTTTCTAATATTCCATGTGAAATTCATTACGAATCTTTTTGAAAGTGAATAGTTGACATATTGGATATGCAAAAGCTTATGTTAGATCAAAGTGAGATCAAAGGGAGTTCAACTGATGATCAAATTAGGATTTTAAAAGATCAAACGGTGATCAGTGTAGGTTCATCTTGAGCTCAATTTGTGACAAATCTCTGACTAAATGTAAGGCCAAACAATTTCCTACATGGTGATGATGTGTGCATAATTCAAGCATAGATTTGTGGCTCAACGGAGTTCAAGCAAGGGGTATTGCTAGCAATACCCCCCCATTTTTTCTGTGGTGAATGTCTTTTGAGGGATCAAAATTTGAATCTCCTTTTATGAAATCTTCTAACAAATTTGATGGAGAACACCCAGACATATTGAGCCCCTTCTTGTAAACCTGCAAGCTCCTGTTCCATAACAACCCTCAAATCTTCAATAACGACCAATCAAAGGTTGTTTACGCTTCTTCATTCCTAGCCAGAAAAGAAGTCAGATGGTTTGAACCTTATCTTCTCATGCTCACTTTGACAGAAACCCACTTCCTTATCAATAACTGGGAAAAGTTCAAAGACCGACTTTTTACATTGTTCATTGACCCTAATAAAACTGAAAACGCGGAAATTGAACATGATTTCCTCTGCATGAGTGATAATGGTAAAGCCTCTGAATATATCTCAAACTTCAGAGCACTTCAAACTTGAGTAGGTTGGAATGATGCTGCCCTCCAATATCATTTCAAAAAGGGGCTTCCTTCAAGGATTCTGGATCAATTAAGTCTTCATGGTCAGAAGATGACTACCTTAACGGATTTAATGGATCGAACCCTCAAACTCGATGGCGTTTACCAAGGACGACTACAACATTGTCAATATGCCAACAAATCTCAAGGCCTAAATTTTAAATCGGCACCTTCTTCACACCCATGGCCAACTCAATCCTCCTCGAATCAATCCAACCCCAATAAAGGAAAGGACAAACCTTGACCCCAGGCAATATCAGTAAGATATTGGACCCAAAAGGGGAACTTAAAGAAGCTGAAAGTAAGAGATGAGCAGATAATGTGCTATGTATGTATTGTGGGGGTAAGCACAAGCTAGAAGATTGTGTGAAGTTGAAGGAAAGAGAAGGTACTAGTTCAAGGTCAAAAAACTAGTAGATAGTTTACTTGTGTGCAAAGAAAACTATCTTATCTCTCCCAGTGCGCATAACCTCCATGTCTTAAGGACTGGAGTTGCCTTAAACCGCTTGAGATTCTTTCTTTTTAAGGAGGATACCCCCTTCAGTTGTCTCATAGACTCTGGAGCATCAATTTCTTTCGTCACTTTATCTTTTTCCAAGAAGTTAAAGCTGACATTCACAGATATCAACTGAACTCCAATTTATTTGGTCTAATCAGAGGAACCCAAATATTGGGTAAGTAAGAAAGTTTTATGGGTTTTCAAATTTCCAAATTTTCCCCCCTTTGAGTAGGAATTATCAGTCTTGGAGGCCCTAAGAATGGAAGATACCATTCTTGGCCATGACTTTTTAATGCATTGGAATCTTTAAATTGATTGGTCACGGGGATTGATCACCCCATGCGCTAAGGTATTTCTGATTCTTTAATGCAGGTCAATAGGGAGTGAAACAACCCGCCTGAAAATGTCCTGCTAGAGGACAAATCTCTGCCTGACAGCTTGCAAGCATCTGATCTTTCTCTAAATGAGCAAGTGGCTAACCCTTCTAGCTCAATAACTTCACTCAAAGAGGATTTAAATTGCCTCAAAGTGGTCAAATTATGCTCTCTCAATTCTGGTCTTCCCTCGACAGGTTCTCTTGAAGAAGATGAGGACGACCAAATCAACATTGAAGCCATTAAATTAACTCTACCGGAAATCTACCACAATTTCTTTGATGTTTCCTCAATCCGAAAGGCCAATAAGTTACCACCTCATCGACCCTGCAACCATCAAATAGAGTAATAGGTCCAGTGCCTCCAGCAGGTCCTGTCTATTCTTTGTCAAAGGACGAATCTCAAGTTCTTCAAGACTACATTTCAGAGAATGTAGTCAAAGGTTTCATCAGATCCAGTAAATCTCCAACAGGCACCCCTGTTCTTTTTGTAAAGAAAAAGGATGGTAGCCTTAGGTTGTGTGTTGACTATAGAAAGCTCAACACAGTCACTAAGAATGATGCATATCCTGTTCCCCCCATGTCATTGCTTCTTACCCTTTTCAATGGTGCTTATTTCTTTTCTAAAATTGAACTTAGAGGCACTTATAATCTTATTTGCATTGCGGGAGGTCATGAACCTTTGACTGCAATGCGCACTAGATTTGGTAGTTTAGAATATTTAGTCATGCCTCTTGGATTGTGTAACGCACCATCTACTTTTCAAACTTTTGTTAATGAAATCTTTCAAGATTTTGTCAAACAATTTGTTGTTGTCTATTTAGACAATATTTTAATTTTCTCGAAGACACTTGATGAACATATTCATCATGTTTGACAGGTTCTAAATTGCCTTTGGGATCAGGGTCTATATGCCAAGCACAATAAATGTGAATCCCATCTAAAATCTATTGATTTTTGGGGGTTTATGTTGTCCACTGATGGTTTAGTCATGGACGACAAAAAGGTCCAAAAGGTCCTGGAATGGCCTGAGCCCAAAAACAATAAATTACTCCAAGTATTTTAGGGTTTTGCCAATTTCTATAGAAGATTTATTAAAGATTACTCTAAAACTATTTTTAATCTTTCTTACCTTCTTAGAAAAGATATTCTTTTTGTTTTTACTTCTACAGCACAAAAGGAATTCAAAGCATTGAAGACTGCGTTCACCACAGCTCCAATTCTTTGTAACTTTGATCCTTATGCTTTGACGAAAGTCGAAACAGATGCTAGCAGTCATGCTATCGCAGGGGTCATCTCTCAATTCAATCCTGAAACAAAATTGTTTCAACCTGTTGCTTTTGAGTCACGCAAACTCATTGCGGCAGAATTAAATTATGAAATTCATGACAAAGAGCTTTTAGCTATCATTCATTGTCTTAAAAAATAGCACTCTTTTCTTCTCAGCCTAGATAGTCCTTTTCAAATTCTAACTGACCCTAATGCTTTGAAATACTTTATGTCTTCCAAAGTGTTAATTTCAGATCCTGACTGACCATAATACTTTGAAATACTTTATGTCTTCCAAAGTGTTAAACAGGCGTCAGGCCAGGTGGGCTGAATTTCCTTTTTCTATTTCCTATCACCCAGGTAAAAACTGTATTGTCCCAGATATCCTGTCATGTCAGGACGGTGTTTACCCACAGTTGGGGGACACATTTTCTGACAAGAGTTCAGCAAATATGAAATCACTCTTTAACAAATCAATGTTAAATACTCATCAACTTAATTTGATGACAATTCAATATTTTCAAAATCCACTATCCAACATCCTCAAAGCTCAGTAAAAGGACAATTATTGTTTAGGGTTAAAAGACAAAATACTTTTAAAGCAAGCGGCCAAAAGATTTAGTATTGAATCAGGTCTATTAGTTTTCAAAGGTAGAGTAGTCATACCCAACAACAATGAAATAAAGTTATGGATTTTCAATAGTGATTCTCTATTAGCTGGTCATTTTGGTGTTGAAAAAACCTACCAGTTAATAGAGAGTGATTTCTTCTGGCCAGAAATGACCAGAGAAATCAAGGCCTATATAAGATCTTGTAACAAATGTAATAGGAATAAAGCTCCCCATCACCGGAAGCATGGGTTGCTTCAACCACTTCCTATTCCCTCTAAACCTTGGGAATCTTTATCAATGGATTTTATTTCTCAACTTCCTCTATCTAATAATTTTGATGCTATATTAGTAATAGTAGATAGATTTTCAAAAATGTCTATTTTCATAAAAACCACTACTACTTCTACAGCAGAAGATTTGTCAAAATTGTTTCTAGAATATGTATTTTCCAAACATGGCTTACCTAATGATATTATTTCAGATAGAGGCTCACTGTTTGTATCCACATTCTGGACTCAATTGTGTTGACACTCAATATCATGAGGAATCTCTCCATGGCATATCATCCTGAAACTGATGGGTAAGTGGAAGGGCCAATCAAATCCTTGAGCAATACCTCCGAATGTATGTCAGTTATCAACAAGACAAATGGACTACATGGTTACCATTGGCCAAATTTTCTTATAATAACTCGACTCAATCTTCGACACAACAATCTCCTTTTGAAACTGTTTATGGAAGACATGCTCAATTCAACTCAATCCATGTAGGAACTAGTCATCCTGCGGAACATTATCTTCGAACCATATCGCAACTCCAAGAAGAACTTAAATCAAACTTTGAATTAGCGATTCAAAGGTACAAGGAACAGGCCAACAAACATCGACAATCTGCTCCTTCCTTTAAACCCGGCAACAAAGTATGGCTTGACGCACGAAAGATTCAAATGACTTGAAAATCTAAGAAACTGGCCAAAAAGCACTTGGGGCCATTAGAAATTGACTCCGAAGTCTCTAAAACTTCATTTTGACTCAAGCTACCTCCTAAATGGCAGGCTATTCACCCTGTTTTCCACGTATCTCTCCTGGAACTGGCTCAAGAAACATACCCGGGCAGGAACCAACCTCCTCCGGAACCGGTTGAAGTAGAAGACCATCTAGAGTGGGAAGTAAGCCGTATCCTTGATCCAAGAATGCGCTAGGGGAAACTTCAATACCTCGTGGAATGGGAAGGCTTCCTTGATGACTCAGACAAAACATCCTGGGAACCAGCCATCAATGTTTATAACACCCCTGAACTCCTAAAATCTTTTCATCTTAAATATCCTTTAAAACCAAAACATTAAACTCTCTTTTATTTTTCTTTTTTTTCTTCTCTTTTCTTTTCTTTTCTTAAAATTCTAAAACTTCTTCTCTTCTAAAAAAATCCTTACCTTGTTTTCTTTTTTCTTCTTCTTTTTCTAAAACTTTTTTCAACCTTCTTTAAAAAACTAAATAAATTCAAATCAAATTAAATTAAATTAAAAATAAATAAATAAATAAATAAAAAATAAAAAATAAAAGTCTTAAAAATTTCATCAAAATAAAATCTTAAAAATCAATAATTCCTTTAATTTTCTTTCTTTTCTCTTTTCAAACTTCTCTCTTTTTTTTTCAAAATACAATTTCCATTTCCTTATTTCTTTTTCTTCAAACTATCAAAATTTTTCACGAACTCAATACAACAACCTTTCTCAAACCTTACTTCAACCTTTAAATCTCTCTTTTAAATTCATTGAACAAATTACTTTTCTCTTTCAAATTATTTTTTTCCTTTCTCTTCAAATAACCAAAATTCCTCAAAAACTTCAAAATAACCTTGAATAAATTTTCACAAATAACAATTTTTCTTTTTTCTCATTAAATTTTCATTTAAAAACATAAAAACCAAAATTTTCAATTAACTATTTTTTCTTACTTAAAAAGTTTTTTTTCTTTTCAAAACTTAAAGTAAAATTCCCTCAGTTAAATATTCTTTCTTTTCTTCTTTCAAAATTTAAACAAAAATTTATTCAAATATTTTCTTCTTTCTTTTTTTTTCTTTCTTTCCCTTTCAAAATCTTATAAAACATATAATAAAATTTCAATTAAAACAAAAAATCAATAGAATAGATAAATACACAAATAATATTTGCTTTCTACTTTTTTTTTTCTCCTTCCCTCTCTTTTTTTTTCTCTAACCATTTCAAATCTTCTCCTGCATTTTCTCCCAAACCAATTTCTTCATTTTCTCCAACACCATCCTTAATTCCTTTCTACATTTTTCAAATACCTCCTCCTCTCCTACCGGTATGGTAAGGTAAACTCTTACAGTCGCCTTGCTGTAAGCAGAATCCGGAGGAGATATGTGGATTTAGCTGAAAACCCCGTCCTTCCAACAAAAATAACAAAAATGGGAATTCTAAATCACTAAGCTAACCAGTCTACTTGGATCTGATTGATAAAAATAATGAAACTCTATAATATTTAATGCTTATTTAGATTTAAATAAAAGTGGCTGTTGAGAAAGAAATACTGATAACAACAATTAAGGTGTACCAGTGAAAAATCTGAAAAGATTGACTTTTATGTTTTTATAATAATTTGAATTTTTATGAGACAGCAATAATCAAGTCCCAGTGATGAAGACCTTTCTAAAGATACCCTGTATGAAGTGTGATTTTAAATTGTTGAGTAGTATTTCTAAATGTTATATATAAAATATAAAGTTATAAGGGTATTACAAATTTATTTAATTTGTTGAGTAATAAAAAATGAGACCGTGGTGGTTAAAGATTAAGCTGTATGTTCTCTGATGATTCTCCCCTTCCCCCCAATTTTGAGTCTGAGAGGCTCTTAAGTATTCCTAGTCACGTGCCTAAGTTTTCCCCTCCAGAGTTCTCCCAGAGTCAATCCGGAGCCTCCGGAGTCCGTACGGAGTCCAAAAGGAGTCCGTCTGGACCTCCGGACTCAATTAAAACCTTTAAAACTGCAATATAAAATCTAGAAAAATTACACATGATAGAGCCACTTCCCCTTTACATTCCCAAATAATTTTCGTAGCCTGTGAAGCTCTACTCTCCCTGTGAAACTTCATCAAAGTTAAGTATTTTTCTAAAAATATAAATATTTCTATAAAACTTTAAAATTCATTTAAAAATATAAGAAAAATAGTAAAAATTCTGGGAAAATTTCACAAGGTTCTTGAATGACTCGACTTGATACTTATAAATTTTTCCAACCGTAAAATATATTGTTTTTTGTGTAGGCATTCGCTTTTAACCAATTTCTTTATATTTAAAACTCAAATAAATTAAATAAAACCCTTTTATAAAAAAATGATAGCACTAATCATGCATGCCTTAATAACTCCATTTACGTACTTAGGTGCCATACTAAACTTTAGGCTACCACATCCTCCCTCCAATTGAGAATGTCCCCATTCTTAAAACTTTGCATAAGTGGTCGAACACAATATTCATCTTTTAACCTTCAACCACCATCTTCTTTAATCAACTTTTAAAATTCATCTTCATCAATATGTCTTTCAAAGAACTTGTCGCTCCATGTGAACTCTGCGCTCGATACCAGGTACCTTGTTTAATTTCCAACCCTAATCTTCCTGGCAGGACAGCTTTCAACTTATGCCGTGTAAAAAAAGTCAAATGTAACCGGCCAATAGTTCCTTCTAAAACAAACGTATATTTAGGACCAGCAGCTCTCCCTGATCCCACAACTTCTAAAAAACAATCAAAAATTCCTGTCTTCTTAAAACGAATAAGATCAAAAACAGCTTCAACATCAAAAGTTCAATCTTCATTAGCGGATCCCGGCCTAATTTTGCCTTCACAAGATCCTAATCCTATAACGCCAGTGCCCCCAACCAGCTTTTCTGAGATTATGTTTCCAGGCTCTAAATGTAAGACCCTATTATCTTACTAAAAAAAACTTTTAATCAAAATTGACTAAACCTATAACTTAATAAAATATTTGAACTTCTAGCTGTTGAAATAACCAACACTGATGACGTTGGCAAAGTGAAGACGGACTATATCAATCATTATCCAAATTTTCATCGCTATATTTTTCTTGACTTTACGAATGAGTTGAAACAAAAAATGCTGGCCTATTTTCAAGAAACTCCAGCTAATAACCATGAAGACCTCATGAAAAGAAGAATTTTAATGCAAAGCTTTGATAATGATGTTGAACAATTTCAAAGAAATTATCTTTTCTAACAGTATAACTTGATAAAATTTTGTTTTTGCTTGGTCTTCTTTAACTTTAAAATAAATGTTGTTTTCTTTCTTCTCTGGCTTAACATAACATAAAATAATAAATAATATAAATCTTGTGATGATTCCACTACTGAGAGCAAGTTTTGAATCCCTTCAGTCTCCCATATACCAGTCTTCCTTCTTGTCACAGCATTCACTACGCAATATAGGGGGTGGACTTGCTAGCAAGTCCTCAACCTGAACTCAGATGGAACTCAGATGGAACTCAGACTGAACTCAGACTGAACCCATACTGAACTCTACTTGAACACCCACCTAAAACTGTTCTGCTGAGTGGTGTTCATCCCTGATTGTATGGTTCCTTTATCAATAGCTCAATGTGTGTTCAATCTATGGTGAGTTTGGGTCCAAGGTTGCTGACTTGCTAGCAAGTCCGCCCCCCATATTGTGTGGTGATTGAGAGAGTGGATCTTCCTATGAGCCGAATACTCCTGATTCCAACCTCATAGGGCCCCCCACTGAGCCGAATTCTATGATTCCAATCTTGCCATAAGGTCCTCCAAGCTTCACACCAAAAATGGCCTAACACTGAGGCACTAAAAAAATCATTCCCTAAAATCCAACTACCATCCTAACTTCTGATTCCTTCATCACAATTTTCAAACTTTGCTATACAGCAAACCCATAAAATACTTTTTCCAGGCTCCCAATAATAATATTAACTTTAGACCATGTTAAAGAGCCACAAATTTCACCTAATTAACCATTATGCTTTCCTTAGCATCATCACCACCTAAAATTTTAACCTCCTAAAGCTTATCAGCACCCAATTCCAGAAATGATTGAATAACCAGTTTAGAGTCTTAGTGGACAGTGATAAATTAAAAGATTGAATTGAGTTATCCAAACAAGATTGACATTCCAGTTTAAAGTCTTAGTGGACCAAACATATAATCGATTGCCAGTTTATGGTCTTGGTGGACCAAAGATTGTTTAAGTGCATAAATAACTTGAAAGATTCCTAAGTAAGGCCTAGGCTTGACCAAAGATTGAATAAACTTGATAACCCAGTTTAATGTCATAGTGGACCAAAAATTTGATCGACAAGTAATCCAGTATAAGGCCATAGTGGACCAATGAATGTTGAATTATCCTGCAGATATTAATTTTCCAGTTTAAAGTCATAGTGGACTAAACAATGAATGAACTACCAGTTTAAAGTCATGGTGGACCAAACATTTGATCGATAAGAAATCCAGTTTAAGGTCATGGTGGGCCCAACAGCTTGATAATAGTCCAGTTTAGGGTCTTGGTGGACCTAACAACTTCTCTATCCTTGAACCCAGATTTTTCCACCAGCTTTCTTCTTCCTAGTTTCAAGTTTTCTTCTTCAAAAAAATATCTCCTAACAAGATGAAACCTACTGACTTCATTGCTTCAGCTGATCAATCTTGCAAATATTGTGCTTTCACCCATAGGGAATGTATCTTCACTTTCAACTGGCAAAAGCACACTTATAACAGGGCCTGTTTATCCTTTTATGAGAAGAAAAGAAAATGTTCTGGCTTGAATTGTGGTTCTTTCCCCATTACTGCTACTAGCTTTGCCTCCTTCTGCAAACCTCCTCCTTCTTCTTCACCTTCTACTCCCCCTCCTATTCCATCAACTTCTAAAGATCCCATCCCTTTTTCTCCATCAGCCTATTTAAATCTTTCTTCATCACCTAATCCTCTGGGTCCTTCTCTCCAATCTAGACTTGCTGTTACTCCCCCAAGAACTCTTACTGCTCCCAGGTCCATGCTTCAGCCTTCAAACAATTCTTCTCCTACTTCCAACATCTTTAAGCACAAAAGGTCCTATAATAGCCAGCAATCTTCATCTTCTCTTGTTTCATCCAAAAATCCCAGAACATCTACTTCAAACTCCAAATCCAACACCAGTCCTCCTCATCTATCAAAAATTAAAAATCCTTTTTTAAACATAAAAAATCCCACTCCATTACCAAGTAATCCATTTATCTATGATCTTGATAGTGTTGACACAGGTTAGTTGTCCCTTTTTATTTTCTTTAATCTTCAGGTTTTAATATTGCTGATATTTTAATTTGATAAGTGTCCACCAGTTCTCCAATTCCATATTCAGCTTATGAACTACCAGAACCTAGTCCAAGCTTCCCTAGAGTTCCAATTCACCTAGTGTCTGAAAAGCTCTTTGCTAATTTTAATAACCTTATCGCTTATTTCCAACAATACCCGCCCTCTGATAGATCAGAATCTTGGATGAGAGAACAACTGTTAAGAGACCTTTTAAAAATAGCCAACTGGCTTCAACACTATTGTGACCGTGAAATAAGATTCGAATCCCAGGAAATCGATCAAGTTCCTTCTAAATTTTCTAATTTCAATTCTTCAAATGATAACAACCCTTGATGGTGTTCTTCCTGGTACGTAGCTTTCTTGAATAATGTTTGAAAAATAATAATATAAACATCTAAACTACCTAAAACTAAAATACCTTTTATTTATTTTTTTATATTTTTAGTTATTTTATTATTTATTTTATTTATTTATTTATTTTTTATTTTTTTTTATTTTTATTTTTATTTTTTTTTATTTTTATTTATTTATTTTTTTTTTTATTCATTTATTTTTTTTTATATTATTATTATTATTATTATTTTTTTTTCTTTTTTTTTCTTTTTTTTTTATTTAAAATAAAAGATTTAAAAAAAATAGTTTTGAAATAAAAGTTAAAATTTAATTTTTAAAGAAAGATAAACGAATGTGAAAAGAAAGATAAAAAGGTAATAAAAAATTTTTTAAAATAAAATTTTAAAAGATGCCCCCCAGCCATTTGATGAGCCGTACCCTCGACATCATACCCACATCCAAGTGCAACTTGATGTGGTTACACAATTTTGAGAAATTGAAAAGATAGAAAATAAATGAAGGTTTTTAGAAGATAATTTTTATAATGATTATCACTGGGTGGGCTCCCTCCAATTTATAATTATGATTAGAGACCACCAGTGAGCATCACCTTTATAATAATTCATAATATATATTAAAGAAGAGAAATCACAATCTAACATAAAAAAAATCAAAAACAAAATAAAATAAAAAGAATCTTTAATCCAGCGTTGAGAGCGGTGTCTCTTGATTCATTCCAGTTTATAGTCTTAGTGGACTTCCTATAATTAAAAGACAAAGCCAGGATTCAACTAGAAACAGGGAAAATTTTGGAAACGAACATTATGGGGTAATTGTGTATAGAGCAGCCAGCCCATCAATTACCCCCACACTTTCCAATATTAAATTAAGAAGGTTCCCCTGTGAACACTTCTTCCAATAAATTTTTTAAAATTTATCCAACACTATCTTCACCCATATTTTAAGAATTTTAAATTTTGAAAATTTTAAAGATGGTTTTCTTGCATTTTGTTAAGTTTCATCACAGTTTCGTTGCCCATATGCAGTGTAACGACAGTAAAGTATTTTTGATAAAAAAAAGATAGTTTATCCTTGTTGCGGAGGTCGATAAGGTTTATATAAACATCATAGTTTATCCTCATTGCAGAGGAATCCATAAAATTTTGTTGATATCATAGTTTATCCTCATTGCGGAGGTTGACTTTGGCACTCCTGGTGCCTCTAGGATAGAACCGTTTCACTTGATCGGCCGCTACCCTCTTCTTCAATACTACTCTATCCAACTCTTCTAGCACATATGAACCTCCAGAAACTTGCTCCTTAACTTTATACGGTCCATTCCACCTATCTGCAAACATCTTTCCCCACTGACTTTCCAAACTCCTATTATACACCAAGACCATATCACCTGGGTTCAAAGGTTTCCTTAATCGATGTGCCAACCGCTCATCCCAATATCTAACTGATTGGTTTCTGATCTTCATCATCTGCAAATATGCCTTTTCTAAATATTCTTCTTTATTTTCTAGCTGCATCATTCTTGCACACAATAATTCTTCAGTAGTTTTGACTGTGTCCCAGTCAGCTCCAAGATATGATTTAGCTTCTAAATCAACCGGTAAAACTGCTTTCTGTCCAAAAACAAGTTCATAAGGTGAAAATCCGGTTGTCCTTTTGACAGTGATTCGATCAGCAAATAAAACTAAAGGTAAATAGTGCCTCCACTTTTTGGCACTTGTCCCACACATTTTAACTAAAGCATCCTTAATAACTTGATGCCCTCTTTCAACCATGCCTTCAGCTTCAGGATAATATGGGGTTGCTACCCTAACCTTTGATCCAACTTTCAATACGGCCTCTTTAAACTCTGTCCCAAATTCAGGACCTCCATCTACCGTCACCAACTTCATCACCCCATACCTATATACCCAATTATTCAACAAAAATTCTGCCACATTTTTGGCAGTTAAATTAATAAGAGGCGCTGCCTCTACCCAACCAGATAAATCATCTCTGGCCAAAATTAAATATTTTTACCGTCCCTCTTTTATATGAACAGCATCTAAACTAACTCTCCCAAAGAGCGTATATTCACCGGTCGTGCGTCCAGGTTCTTTTGGCCTTAAATAACTTTGTCTTTGACATTCTTTGCATGACTGAACCCACTGTTTAACAGCCATCTTCATGCCAGGCCACCAAAATCGATCAGAAATTCTTCTAAACGTTTCTCCAACGCCTCTATGCCTGAGATCTTCATGCAGTGATTTCAAAACTAATTCTTGCCCCTTCTGTTGAGTTATAACTACTTGAGGATTTGGATACCTTCTCCTCATTAAACGTCGACCAGATAGGTAAAACGTAGATGACTTCCTCTTGATAGCCACCCATTCATCGTCTTCACAATCTTCTGGCCTCTCTAAAGTCAACAAATATTTGACTAAAAAAAATAAAAACCAGTCTGACCCCAGACTTCATCTTGAAAATCGATTAATATAACATCAATAGGGACTTCTCTATCACCAATATCACCTGCACATGAATGAGACAATAAGCGTTGACCCCTAAATAAATCTTTAATCGAGCTATGTCGACATTTTTCCTCTGAACCTTTGGATCCTTTGTAAACCGTATTTGAAAATACCTCTTTCTCTTTATCCACCTTTTTATTTAAATTCTCTAATTCTCCAACATATACATCATTTCTTAACTTACTACTATCCCACACTACCAATCCATCTTCCTCTACATACACCACATCTTCTTCTACCTCCTTTCTACCGAATTTATCTACACCTTTTCCAACACCTTTATTAACATAAAAACTATTTTCCAGTTTATCCTCTTGGTGGAGGTCATCATTACCATAATCTAAACACAATAGTCCTGCCAGTTTAACCTCATGGGGGAGGTATGGAAAGTCTTCAGCTCCTTTAGTGCTGGCTTTGATAATAGGTATATCTTCATCGAACTCTTCTGAGTCTGAATCTTCTTCAGTGGGTGATCTCCTTGATAAAACATCTGGCATAGTAAAAGTTTTGCCAGGCTTATGAACTAAATCGAACAAAAAATGTTGAATAAAAGCTACCCATCTCGTCATGGGTGCATTTGGTAAACTTGGGGAATTAATCATCTGGATTAACGATTTTGCATCCACTTGCAACTCAAAATGTTGCCCCCACAAAATATGCTGAAGTTTCTTCAGTATTTTCGCCACACCACATAATTCCAATTTTGGTTGTGAATATCTTGATTCGACCTCAGTAAATACTACACATTCATACCTAACTGGCCTGATGTAACCAGCTTTATCCATCTGAGACAAAACCGCCCCAGCTGCAACCTGACTTGAATCAACTGCTAAATAAATTCTTCCAGCTTCTTTTCCATAATCCAGCTTGTGCAGGACTAAATCCTTCCCTGCAACCTCCTTCAACTTCACAAACGCCTTCTCACACTCTTCATCCCACTCCCAGTCTGCATCCTTTCTCGTTAACCGTCTCAATGGAGCTGCCAATGATGAAAAGTCCTTAATAAACATTCTAACATATACACAAACGCCTAAAAACCCTCTAACTTCGGTTGTATTCTTGGGTCTTGGCCAGGACTGAATTTTGTTAACTTTCTTCTTGGACATAATTCTACCCTCTCTACATAACACATGGCCTAATATTTCTAAGTCTGACACACAACATGAAAATTTTGAACCTGAAATAGTTAACCCAGCCTCTTCAACTCGAAACAAGATTCTTTCTAATGTAATTGCAAACTCCCAAATGAATTTGCATATCACGGGATTCTCTTCCAACACCTGGTTATCATAGTCGGTTGTTGGTCCCTTAATTCCTCCATCATCTATAAAGATTCCAGCATATTGTGGAATTTTGTCTTGAAGGATCCAAGCCATCTGAGCTTGATAAACTGCAACCAAATTTGTTGCTCCTTGAGGTAATCTTGTTAACTGTAAATGTCCTAGTGGTGTATCAAATGTAGTGAGAGGCCTTGAGTCCGGATGCAACTCTCTCTCATCATATCCACCCATAATATCTCCCAAACTATAACACACTCTCCCTGCAAACGCTTTGACAAACTCCTCAGCACTAGGCGGTATCCCAGCATCCTTTATTGTAACCCTATTTAATTCCCTAAGATCATGAACAACTCTAAGCTTGCCATTCGGTTTCTTGATACAAAATACCAGACTAGAATAACTTGACGTTGATTTCTCAGACAGTCCAGTGCGTATCCGTTCTCTGACAACTTCAATATAGGCTTCTTTTAATGCAGCCGGAATAGGAATCGGTTTCTGCTGCCACGGT
Source organism: Hemileia vastatrix (assembly GCA_030280995.1). NCBI lineage: Eukaryota > Fungi > Basidiomycota > Pucciniomycetes > Pucciniales > Zaghouaniaceae > Hemileia > Hemileia vastatrix. Next base: position 21,281,220 of record JASXTE010000013.1, on the reverse strand, counting down.
TCATGACATACCACAGGAATCTTGTAAGGTTCCCCATATGAATGCTTCAACACACCCCTCTCCTCTTCTACAAAAGCAATGGCCTTCTCTCTCTTGACCATCACATCCAACAACAACTTCTTCTCTTCTCCAGACAACCAACCATCAGGTCCAAAATTAACAACACCCAGTCTCTCAAAAGTGATTCTTGACGTCACAGAAAATTCAGGCAGATTCTTTTCCAAGGGACTTTCATAAGGATCTCTTGATAACCTTGGTCTTCTCAAGGGTGGGTTTAATTTGGCAGGTAGCAGTTCATTAATAGGTCGAACTTTATTTGCTACTTTCTTATATTTGGCTGTGTCCACATCTAAATAAACTTGAGGTAAATCATTTACTTTTGTATCTCCATTAAAAATTTCATCAAATGAATCTTCTTCATCGCCAGAATCGGAATAAGAAAAGTTAGAAAAATATTTTATTTAATTTTTAAATTTTACCCTTTTCTCTTTTCCCTTGTCTAATTTATAATCAGATTTTCCAACACCTTTGCTTCCCTTATCCAACAGTAAATCACCCGTAAAGAAAGTTGGCAGTTTAACCTCTTGCTGGAGAACTGGAATTAAATTTTCACAAAAATTATTTTTTTGTGTTTTAAGTATACTGAGATTTTTTATTGGATTTTGATAAGATTTTCGCAGTTTACCCTCTTGCAGGAGGTCCAAAATAGAAGGAGATACTTGCAGTTTAGCCTCTTGCTGGAGGTCTGGAATAGAAGGAGATACTTGCAGTTTAGCCTCTTGCTGGAGGTCATAAAACATACCCTTCCAATTTTTATCCAACCTAATTTGGCCCATTTTGCCTTTTTCACCATTTTTAAATTTAATAGAAAAACAGGGTAAATCCAATAAACATATAGAAAAGTCCAAAACATATTTGCACTCCAAAGTAATATTAACAGAAAATAATTGAGAATCCACTTGAATTATCTCCAAGTGAGCTAACCTATTGCAATCGGGGATCTCATCCTGAGGAGAGATTACAACATTAGAGTGATCAGCCCCTGCTACCCCAAAAAATGAGGGCATTCATCCCTTTCCAACAAACATAATTCACCAGAAGCCATCCGTTTTATATGCTGCTTCTTGGTGCAAACACAACACTGGCACAGAGTAGTAATCCCTGGCCGTGTTTCCCAACCTTCATCTCCAGGAGGCGCTAACCGCATATGTAACCTCTGCATATCTTCATCAGTGATTTCCAAACTAATCCCCATTCCAGCTTGATACCCTATCCTGGCCTCAAAATCCATCAAAAAAGGACCACCAAGAACAGTTTTGACTGCTCCTCTGGCCACATAAATATGAACCTTAACAACAGATCCACCAATGCCTAACCTGACATGCTCAGCTGTACCTATCAGCTCTGTTGCATGCCCTCCAATGCCTCTGAGGTTTCCCCCAGTTCCACTTTTAATTGGCAAGCCTATAGTCGTTGCTTGCTCCAATGAAATTAAATTAATTTGAGACCCTGAATCGACCAAGGCCTTTACTTCTTTACCATTAAGAGTTACCACCAGGTAACCCAGGAGAGTGGAAAAATGTGTATCTACATCTTCCCCAAACTTTTCAACATTTTCACAAAGATATTCCACCTCTCCAGTGGAAACCTGAGGCCTCGTCAAATGCTTCTTTTGCTTTTCAGCAAGTGCCGGACTAATCGTAAATAACTCCCCCAAAGATAAGGTAATCTGAAGTTGATGCACCCTATTCAAAACTACGTCCATCGCATTAGCTTAACCAGAAACTACTGGCCGCTCATACTGGACCTTTGATTTAACAACCTTGGCCCTGGGTACCTCTTGAGGTCCAACTGAGCCATCTTCACCCCCCATTATAACATCTTCACTTTCTATAACCCTAACTCCATCACCAGCTTCTTGCACTAATCCTGATCCATAGCTTGTCCTTCTTACACCCTCCATTGGGATGGGACCGCTAAAACTTGGTCTGGGTAGAGATGCCAACGGTAGGTCCTCCTCATAATCTGAATCATCCTCTGGCATAGGCTCACCATTTAAATCAAACTTGCCATAACTAGGGGGCCCCATATCAGCAATCCCCTTCTGCATTTTATATAATTCGTCCTTAGAGTAAGGGTTCAATTTGTTGGCGGCAGTTTGAGCACTAGAATTTTTGTCCTTAGAGTAAGGGTTCACTTTGTTATTGGCCTTGCCAGGATTAGCCCTCAGTTGGCTTTGAATGCTACTCTTCGCCTTAGTAGCAGCTGCTCTTCTAGCAGCATTAACATTGTATTCGCCAGCCATACAACTACCCTCCACTTGGGCAACCTTTGCCAGCTCTAAACCTCCAAAAGAAGTAGAAAATTTGGCTTTACTGACCTCTTTCTCTTTACCTTTGTTGGCTTTTCCACCATTACCATTACCACTTTTGCCACCCTTGGCATTAACATCTTCATCATTTATCTCTTCAAATCTGGCTCTCCTTTCAGCCGTTAAATTTCTTCTGACCAAATCAGAAGGAGACTGTCCATCACTGGACTTGATGAACGAACCATCAGGAAATTTATACACTTTACCATCAAATAAAACTCGCCCAGCATCCATATCCTTATCAAGAGCAAAACAAATTGTTGCTCTGTGCCCCCTCCTATTACAATAGGAGCACACCTTTGGCTCATAGTAGCCACCTCTATAACTACTACCACCATTCCCACCATTTCTCCCATTGCCTGGGAAGCGGTTACCGTTATTATTGCCATTATAATTTCAACGCTTGTACCCTCTAGACTGATAAGAAGTTGACGTCAACAAAGAAGCAATTGGGGCCTTGTTGGCCTTCTGAGTCTCTTGAACAAATATTTTTAATTGTTTCGTTAAATCTGCCAAGTGATTGACCATCTTATTATCTACATTGCCCTCAACTTTTGCATCCTGTAGTTTTATTTGAGCCTTCTTGGCCTCCTGGGATTTGACCATAATATTGTTGTTTTCGGCCAAACCTTCGCTAACCTTGCTAATATATTGAGTGCAGGACTCTTGATATTTGTCCAATGCTAACAACTTGAGATGGGCCTGAATGTTCTCTTTGATAACCTCCAGAGCCGTCAGTTTCTGCTCACCATTAGGCAGTTCCTTCATCAAATCTTTTCTTGAAAGATCCTTCAAGACGTCCATTCGAATATCCCTACTGCATGCTGACCAAAACAAATCTTTTGCCTGGTTCTCATGCACTAACCCATCCACCAATATGAGATATTCCACCACTTTATCAAACTGAACACAGAGTTTTTTGAAGTCAGCCATAGAAGAAACTCCACCTTTTGCTTGCCAGTCTCCAACAATTTTATTGAGGTCCATCATAGTCAACCTAACACCCCATCTATCAACCATAGCTTTAGAAAGCTTAACCCAATCCTTGTCCTTAAATGCCTGCATAGCAATAACCTCTTTTTCCACCTCCCTATCAGCAATAAAAAATCTAACTTGCTTCACCATACCCACATGAGAAGCACCATCAACAGCAGCAGCAGCTTCATACCTGCTAATGAACCATTTAACCTCCTCCCCATCAAACTTTGGGCCATCCCAAGAAACAATCCTAAGAGAGGGAGTAAGAGTTTGAGGAGATCCAGAAGCAACATCAGAAGAAGACATCCCAATAAGTAATGAAAAGCATTAACAATCAATAAAATAACAAGCCTCTTGCAGGCCAATAACAAAAATCCAATTAGAGTTCCAAAAAAAATAAGCCTCTTGCAGGCTAAGAACGTTCTTGATCCAAGTAAGTCTTTAAAGAAAGCTAGAGAAATCAAACCCCACGTTGGGCGCCAACTATGGTAAGGTAAACTCTTAGAGTCGCCTTGCTGTAAGCAGAATCCAGAGGAGATATGTGGATTTAGCTGAAAACCCCGTCTTTCCAACAAAAATAACAAAAATGGGAATTCTAAATCACTAAGCTAACCAGTCTACTTGGATCTGATTGATAAAAATAATGAAACTCTAAAATATTTAACGCTTATTGAGATTTAAATAAAAGTGGCTGTTGAGAAAGAAATACTGATAACAACAATTAAGGTGTACCAGTGAAAGATCTGAAAAGATTGACTTTTATGTTTTTATAATAATTTGAATTTTTATGAGACAGCAATAATCAAGTCCCAGTGATGAAGACCTTTCTAAAGATACCCTGTATGAAGTGTGATTTTAAATTGTTGAGTAGTATTTCTAAATATTATATATAAAATATAAAGTTATAAGGGTATTACATATTTATTTAATTTGTTGAGTAATTAAAAATGAGACCGTGGTGGTTAAAGATTAAGCTGTATGTTCTCTGATGATTCTCCCCTTCCCCCCAATTTCGAGTCTGAGAGGCTCTTAAGTATTCCTAGTCATGTGCCTAAGTTTTCTCCTCCAGAGTTCTCCCAGAGTCAATCCGGAGCCTCCGGAGTCCTTACGGAGTCCGTCCGGAGTCCAAGCGGAGTCTGTCCGGACCTACAGACTCAATTAAAACCTTTAAAACTGCAATAAAAAATCTAGAAAAATTACGCAAGATAGAACCCCTTCCCCTTTACATTCCCAACCAATTTTCGTAGCCTGCGCAGCTCTACTCTCCCTGTGAAACTTCATCAAAGTTAAGTATTTTTCTAAAAACGTAAATATTTCTATAAAACTTTAAAATTCATTTAAAAATATAAGAAAAATAGTAAAAATTCTGGGAAAATTTCACAAGGTTCTTGAATGACTCGACTTGATACTTATAAATTTTTCCAACCCTAAAAATAAGTCTTCTCCGTAAAATATATTGTTTTTTGCGTAGGCATTCGCTTTTAACCAATTTCTTTATATTTAAAACTCAAATAAATTAAATAAAACCCTTTTATAAAAAAATGATAGCACTAATCTTGCATTCCGTAATAACTCTATTTACGTACTTAGGTGCCATACTAAACTTTAAGCTACCACACCGGTACCACCTCTCCAATTTCAAGTAACTCTTTTGCCACTTCAAAGGAGGCGGCATTGACAATCTTGTTGATCTCGTCACTTAAGCTTTCAACGAATCAAACTTGTTGACCCTTCCAAGGCTTCTTTGACCACACCTGGTAAAGGGTTTCCTCATTCTCCTCCTTTAAATCAACTGCCGGTTGACTGGCCTCAACTGGCAGCAATGGAATAGCTTCCACAATTGGAGCTTCTTCAATGACATCTGAATTCTAAAATTTAAACATATAGTCATCAGTGTAAACTTGAGAAAAAAAAACTCGAAACAAGAAAAAGGTAAAACTCACCTCAAAAACAGGATCAGGTTCTAAAAACAGCCTTGGAGTGACCTCTATTGTCACTCCCTTCTCCTTTTCATCATCATCCTCGATGATCATCTGTTGTTTTTTTGGAGTACGGTTCGAGATGGGAACCTCATCCTTATCCTCTTCAGCTAATTCATCCACATCTTCTTCTACCCCTTGGTTTTGACCTGTGTCCTGGGCTACCCAAGTCACCATGGTATCATCCACTGATTGATCATCCCTGACCAATACGTCCCAAATATCTTCAACCACCTCTTTGGTCTTAGGGATTACCCAGTACTTAGTCCCCGTAAACCTTCTCTCTATATCCCTGTTTTTCGTAAGGGAATCACAAGTCACCTGTCTCCAGCTACGAAATTTACATTTCCAGCGAGGTCCTTGTGTGGCCCTGCTTTCAACGCAGAAATACTCCATCAATGCACAAGCCGTGCAAGCATTGTAGAGTAGACTCCTACAGTCACCTTGCTGCAGGCAGAATCCAAGGGAGTTGGAAAAACAAAAAGAAATCCCTGTCCCTCTAAGTAAATGTAAGATTAAATTAACTAAGCTTGAAGATCTTCTTGAAGAGTTGGATAAGTTGAAAATCTGAGAGAAAGATTTTGAAAGTGTTGGAAACCTATAATATAGAAAAAAATAAGTGCAATAAAAGATTACACCCCCAAAACAAAATCCTTATACCAGATTACACTGATACAAGTCACAGAAAATACTTAGAACAAGCCACAACACTTTCCCCAGAGACTGAAAAGTACAGTAAAGTGCCCCAGAAACTACCCTTGGGATGATCTGTTCAAAGGTGACTTATTAAAGGTCTGCCCCAGATTTACCCAGTTTCCCACCAAAATTAAAGAGTGTTCTTTATTATATTTTTATTTTATAAATTTTATAAGAAAAGAAATAAATTTGAGTCACCCCGGATGAGAGCTATCCAATGGTACCCTATATGTTGATATTTTTTATTATAATTGTTGTTATATGTTAAATAATGTTAATTATCAAGAAAGACCCTTATTATCGAAACTAAAAGACAAAAAAACATGTAGAAGACTAATATTCCCCTTCTTCTATCTGATTCTCCTCCTCCAAACCTTTCCAACAATACCCTACATGCATAGGATCTACAATAAACTATTGATCTAACAAGCATGATAAATTCTAACCAAATTTTTCCACAATAGCAAAACTTTTCTGCAGTGACCAAACTTTGCACTGGTGATCAGACTTTCCTACAGTGATCAAACTTTACCACAGTGCCCAGACTTTTCTGCAGTGACCAAACTTTGCACTGGTGATCAGACTTTCCCATTGTGAGCAAATTTTGCCACAATGAGCTCTTTTTTCCATAATGAGCTAATTTGGCCAGAGTGAGTTAATCTTTTCACCATAACCAAACATTTCCACAATGACAGAATTTTTCCAGTACACTCCGCTTTTGCAACGGAAAATCACCGGAGCGAACCAGAGCGCACCAGAGCGCACCGGAAAAAAATGGCCACTGCATGAGCACACTGCATCCACCAAAAATACCAAGAGAGCCCTAGAAAATCCATTAAAACCAATACCCAATCCATGAAACCATAAAACAACAATAGGAATACCAACATATATCCCTTCCAAAACACCATATATCCTCCAAAAAATCATCATAAATCCTCCAAAACAAAAACTCCAGTTAACTCCCTTCAACCAAATTAACACCCGCTAACACCATTATTTTCTTCCAACCAAGGTCCAATCAAATTTTCTCCTGAGTAGCCTACCCATATTTGGAATGACACATCCTCCCTCCAATATGGAATGTCTCCATTCCATTCTGAATCACATAAAAAACTTTTCCACCATCATTTCAATAAAAATTTTGCTTCTAAAGTTGACTCCACTCAATTTTTGATGCTTCAATCTGCTGAGTATGAAAGAGTAGGCTTTAAACCCTACTGAGCTAGAACTGCAATGATCTAGACACCGCCATGAGGTCCTCCAAACTCCTCTACCATTCACCTCCAACAAAAAAAAAAAAAATTAAGAGAGTGGGCTTTCATCTCCACTGAGCCAGAACTGCAATGATCTGGACATTGCCATGAGGTACTCCAATTTCCAAAATCACCAACTACAGAAAAGAAAATTTAGAGAGTGGGCTTTCATCTCCACTGAGCCAGAACTGCAATGATCTGGACATCGCCATGAGGTCCTCCAATTTCTCAAAACGACCTCAACTTAAATTTTATTGAGTCATCAAGTGCAAAAATCACCAGTTTATAGTCTTAGGGGACTTTCACCAATATAAAATCTAGAAGGTTCCCCAATGAATACTTCTAACTAAAAGAAATCCTCCTCAAATCTTGACAATTATAATTCCTAGTTTTATTGACATCTTCAGTTTTCCATGGTCTTGAAGTTTAGGACCAATCATAAATGATCTTGAAAAGAATTTCAGTTTTAAGTCTTGATGGACTAGCAGAATAAATAAAATAAATATATAATAAAAGAAAAGATAAATAAAATTAAAGATAAACAAAAATATAAAAGATGTCCCCCAGCCATTTGGATGAGTCAAACCCCTGACATCATACCCACATCCAAGTGCACCTTGATTGTGGATACACAGGAAAGAAAAATTAAAAATATAACATAAAATGAAATTTTTGAAAACAAATTATTTTTGAAAATAATAAATTTTTTTTTTTTTTGAAAATAATTTTTTTTTTTAAATTAAATTAAATTTTGAAAATTTGAAGATTTGAAAAATGATAATTTAATGAAAATCAAGGAAACAAACTAATGATCACTGGGTGGGCTCCCTCCAATTTGTAAAAATGATTGGAGACCACAAGTGATGATCCACCACAATACAACAAAAAAAATGAAAAAAAACAAAATTCTTGAATCCAGACTTCCAAAATATTGTGCTGTGTTGATGTAAGGTTCCAGTTTATAGTCATAGAGGACTACCTATATAACAAAAAACAAAGCCAGGATTCAACTAGAAACAGAGAAGGGTTGGAAACAAACATTATGGGGTAATTGTGAATAGAGCTGCCAACTCATCAATTACCCCCAAACTTGCCAATATAAAATCTAGAAGGTTCCTCTTTGAACACTCCTAACAAAATTTGTTTCCCCCTCATATTTTAACCACATAATGAAATTTTAAAATTGAAGTAATGATTGATTTTTTGAAAGACTGTGAGATTTCCTAAAAGATTTATGTTGTAGTTTATCCTCATTTCGGAGTCAAACTTCAGCACTCTTTGTGCCCCTAGGGTAAAACTTCTTCACTTGATCAGCAGCTACCCTCTTCTTTAAGACAACACCGTCCAGTTCTTCCAAAACATATGAAGCACCAGAAACCTGTTCTCTAATCCTAAATGGTCCATTCCATCTATCAGCAAACATTTTCCCCCACTGACTTT